>JAEQBH010000914.1:0-746672 GCA_016808115.1 Tetrastigma voinierianum | reverse complement strand
GTTGTTATTGATTATTTCACGAAGTGGGTAGAGGCCACTTCTTATGCAAAGCTGAATACATCCAAGGTTGCCACCTTTATCATATCGCACATTATCTACTGATATGGGGTTCCTCATGAGTTGATATAAGACAAAGATGTATATTTCAGAGGTGAGGTTGACACTTTATTATAGAGATATGGCATCCAACATCATAGATCGTCTACGTAAAGGCTGCAGATGAATGGGGTAATAAAGGTAGCGAATAAGAATATAAAGAGGATTCTACGCAAGTCCAAGAAGCTTCCTTTCGCATTATGGGCGTATCGCACCTCCTTTAGCACTTCTACAGGAGCCACACCTTACTCTCTAGTTTATGGCATGGAGGCAATTTTTCCAGTTGAGATAGAGATGGGATCCTTGAGAGTAGCCCTAGAGTAGCATATTTCTGAGGCAGAGTTGGCTCATTCACAATTTGATCAGCTTAGCCTATTACATGAGAGGATATTGAGAGCTACTGACCATGTTCAATCTTACCAGAGGAAGATGGCCCGCACTTTCAAAAAGTTAGTCAAGCCTAGACCACTACAGCGAGGCGATTTGGTTTTGAGAGACCTCAAAGGATTAGTCACTGACCCTAAAGGGAAGTTTAGACCCAACTAGAGTGGACCTTACATTATTAGACAACACTCAAGAGAAATGCATGGTCGGAGTGGACTTAGATGGAAACCAATTCTCAGAGCTAACCAACATGGATCAACTGAAAAAGTATTACGTTTAAGACCATGGTCATAGGATGGGTGGCCATCATTTCGGTTAGCCATATACCTTATCACATGTTATTCACATTTTTACCATTGCTAGCCTATTGAGCCTCACTTGTGCATTTTGGCCTATCTTTCTCTTATAGCCTTGCTTACCTTTTCATACCTAGGATAGGGGCTCTCTGGTGTGTGGATGACTTAGTTTAGGGATCTTATGAGTTATGGACACATTGACATATTCTTTACATTACCTTACCACATTCACTTCATTGTATCCGCTCCATGTCATAGTTTCTATGTTTTCACCACTTTCTTTCTATCCGACTTCTTGTTATATATCATCTTTCCCACTTAGATTGGTGATCTATTCATCTTACTGCATAGGGGTTTGTCATGTCGTCCCTTCACTCATTCAATCGACATTTATTCAGAGACCTTTAGTTTTAGAGGCTTATGTCATTTCATTGGAGTTGTTTTATTGTACCTTTGCACTTGGAGATATGTTCGTGTATTAGTATTTTAGTTTGTTTCTCATTGTTTTATTCAGTCTATGCGTAAAAATGCAAAAAATAAAAAAATGGAAAAAGAAGGAAAAAATATAAATAAATGTGCACTTGTATGTATTCAGTATCAGTTTTCCTTGAGTATGTATATGGATTTTGAGTGTATGTATTACTTATAGGAGTTCATGTGTGAGCTTCCCGAGATCCTAGTATCGAGTGCTTAATTTGAGATTTTATTAGTGGTATGTGAGATGACTGATCCTCACCTAGAGGCTCCGAGTCAGTGTCGTATTCATCATCCCATCTATTGACAACATGTCTTCCCCCATGCAGTGATTTAGGTAGATCCATCATATCATCATTAGTTTTCTTTCTTTTTTCATCATATTTATCTTCGACTTCTTACCTATCACATTCCTCACCCTCATGTTTATTGATTTTAAACTACGTTTCACTTACATCCTTGTCCTTTTACATATCTCACTACCTGTTACACTTTTTGTGTCACGACATTATCATTGTAGCACTTCCATTGGATGTTCTCGTGTCCATTGCTCATGAGACTTCTTATGTACGTGGCATTCCACACACAAGTAAGTATGGGTTGATTATTGGGTATTTGAGACTAGTTTCATTTCTTTTTACACCTTATCACCCCGGTGTTTCTATATTATGGTCCTGTCAAGACCACCCTAAGACCATGTGATTTGACGTTTTCTTTGATAGCATCTACTTAGATAGGTATTTGAGACTTGGTTGATATCTGGACATTATCATACGGCCTTTTCCAAGAGATGCCTTACTAGCATTTGGATCCATTTATAATTGCGCTCTGGATGACTAAGGTTGCCTCTTACTAATGGATGCATGGATTTCGATTGATTTTCAACACTATGGAGCACATACGCATACCGAGGTGATACCCCTATATGTCGAGATCATCTGTAGTTTTTGCTCAGGTAGGCAAATTGCCGTAGATGTCGAGTCATGCCTTGATATTTTAGGGCTTCATCACGTCTCTATTGAATGTCATATGCTTACACCGGGCATACCTCTATTTAGAGTTTGTTGGATTGTATACAATTTCAAGTGAGAAGTCGGTTTCATATTTTGATATTTTAGGTTTGACCATGTCTCTATTGTATGTCATACATGTCATACTTCGGCATATCACTTATTCATTCGATCATCGTGAGTTTGTTTGTTTGTGCACAGCGCTCCCATCGAGAATGTGCCCGTATGACATTTTTGGGATTTCATCATGTTTTGTTAGATGCCACACTGGGGCATATCCCCTATCTTTTGGGATCATTTGAAGGTGGTTGGTTTGTCCAGGCGGTTCTTATCGAGGATATGAACCATTGTTATGACATTTTTGGACTTCATCATGTTTTTTTTATATGCAATGTTTTAAAACCTAACGCAAGTGATTAAATCTAAAAGTTAATGGCCACGGCTCACTTAGTCGAACCTGGTCAACCACTACAACCGACACAAAATAAATATATTATTTATATTTTATTTAAATTTTAAAATATATAATTAATACATGGTGACATATTTATTATTTTTTATTTATATAAATAAAGTATTTTAAATTTTGTTTTAAAATATGTATAATGTTTAAATATGAAACATATTAAAAATGGAAGAAATTTATATAAATATATACTTAATTAGTAGTAATATATAATTCTTGTTAATATCTAAAAATAATCAGCAATGACAAAACAATGGTAAAGTGGTTTCTTTGTAACTTCCCATTCCCATGTTCAAATCCATAAGCCCATAAAGATTAATTGATTTTTTTTTTAATTACAAGCCTTCTAACCCTATAAGCTTTCTAATTCTAAGCAAAATGACTTCATTTTGATATAAAAAGCATCAAAACGACGTCGTTTTAACTTGAAAAAAAAAATTATGGGAGCGAACCCGTTCGGTTTGCTGAGAACCGGTCAGTTCATCCAGTTCACCGATTCAACCGCCGGTTCATCCGGTTCGATCAAAAAATGGTTTTTTGCATTAAACCGGACCGGTTTGGTGACCGGTCGACGGTCCGGCCGGTCCGGTCCTGCTTTCAAAACATTGGTTATGCAGACGATCCTTATTGAGAGGATGAGACTTGTTATGATATTCTTTTTATTCCAGTCATGTTTATGTTGGATGCCATACTAGGGCATACTCCATAAGTATTGGGGACCATCCGAAGGTGTTTTGCTCAGGAAATACTTTTTATCGAGAGGATGAGCCTTATTATGACATTTCAGGCAAACGTCATCCTGGAGCATATTTTCCTATTTTTTGAGATTACATGGTCTTTGGAGATGTGTAGAGGGTTTTTTCCGAGGATGAGCTTCATTGTGACAGTTTTGCTCTAGCATTGATTATTCAACGGATCTTGGTTGGGCCATGCGAGTTGGCAAACATTTCTTAGGCTTTTTTTTTTTCATCCATTGTTGTACTGGTTTCGAGACCCTCTATCTTGCTGTCTCAAGATTCGCACCAAATTCCACATATGTTTCTAACATGGCTTTTAAGCCGATGGGAGGAGTTATTCATTTTGGACGTTGAGTTCTTATTAGTCCTTCATGATAAATATACATGCTCGTACTATTTCTGATGATATGGTTATCCAAATTTCAGTAATGTCGACGCCTGCAGTCACTCTCGACATCCACTCGATGTGATGTTCCACTTGCCACACCAGCATATGCCCTTATTTTATCAGATGAGATGATTCGCTTCACTAGCATTTACTGGGTGGTTCTTATTCGATTAGGGAACTCTCATCGATACAATGTGTTCTCGAGATGCCGCAGATTTATGCATATATTACTCGGCCTTTACATATGTTTATTCCATATGAGATTTTCACAAAGAGATTGTTCAGAATCTGCAAGTGACTCACACATCAAGCCATGCTCACCCCATAGATTTCGTGCGTCGCACTCGCCTTCTGCCTTCGCCCGTACATCGTGCCCCGTATTTCGCCCCCACTCGCCTCTACCGCGGATAAGGTGTTTAGACTTCACCTTCATATGAATCAAATGTTCAGACTTCATCTGCATCACATTTACTAGCACTGTAGTTCAGACTTCGCCTTCATATGAATAAGATGTTTAGACTTCATCTGCATCACTTTTGCTAGCATTGCAGTTGAGACGTTTAGACTTCGTCTTTTCCAAATCAGGAGTTCAGACTTTGCCTTCATATGGATCAAATGTTCAAACTTCATCTACAACATTATTGCTAAGCACTACGCTCGCACGCTCAAACTTCGCTCTTCTTAGACGTGTTCAAACTTCACTTTCATATGTATCAGATGTTCAGACTTCATATGCATCACTATTGCTAGCATCGTAGTTTCGGGGACGCTTATCTCCATTATGCATATCAAGCATTCAATTTCATATGGATCGATAGAATTCATCCGCATCACCACGGCTCGCACGCTCAAACTCGTCTTACGCAGATCACTGCTCAGACTTCGCCTTTATATGGACTCCATACCGCACTCATCCCGCATCACTATTGCTAGCACCGCAGTTTAGACATTCAGACTTCATCTTCTGCAGATTAGACGTTCATTCTTCGCCTTTATATGGATCGGATGTTTAGACTTCATCTGCATTACATTTGCTAACACTGCAGTTCAGACGTTCAGACTTCGTCTTTTGCAGATCAACAGTTCAAATTTCGCCTTCATATGCATCACATTTGCTAGCAGCTGCAGTTAGACATTCAGACTTCGTTTTCTGCAGATTAGGCGTTCAAACTTCACCTTCATATGGATTAAATGTTCATACTTCATCTGCATAACATTTTCTAGCACCGCAATTCAAACGTCCAGACTTCGTCTTCTACAAATCAAGCGTTTAGATTTCACCTTCATATGGATCAGATGTTCAAACTTCATTTGCATCACATTTGCTAGCAGCGCAGTTAGACATTTAGACTTCATCTTCTATAGATCAAGCGTTTAAACTTCACCCTCATATAGATTAGATGTTTAGACCGCGCCTTCGTATAGGATCACACGTGCACTTTCGCCTCATATTCTACATCTTGAATAAAGGAATTCAGGTCACCTTTACGTTTCCTTGTGTCAAGCCAAACATGCAAATGCCTTCACCATAGTTTGCACTTCAAAGCCATCTTCATTAGAAATATCACTACCAGTATTAACAATCGATGGCATAGCTCACTTTGATCATATATCTTCTTTTGGTTGTCTTACTTTCCACTTACTAGATCATGAGTTTGTTCTAAGTCTACATCTGACCATTATGGGGTCCTCATCAACATACCATTTGTCTTTAATGCTTATTCCTTTATTGGTTTCATCATTTTGTTGAGCATTCACATTTTTTTATGTCAGCATGATGGGTGTTGATTGCTATACAGTGCACATGACCATTCTAACACCCATGGGTGAGCTGACTTCCGCTTGTTTTAGATTTCGATATGGCTTCACCTCGAGAGGACCCGCCGACGTGGAACTTGGGACCCTCTATCACGGGTGGACTATAGGTTGTCCTTTTTTTTCTTCTTTTTTTTTCCACCCTTAAGGTGTCTAAGGTCTTCTTGCCTTTGCTCTGCTGTCCCTCTTGGACGCTTTTAGGGTCTCTTCTATTCTTGGATAGTGTTCACTTCATTTCACTCGCTTTCCACTCTTCATTTCACTCCATCAAGCATACATTTCACTTGTGAACTCTACCTAAGAGGCATATTTGTAGACCCCAAAATTTGTCTACTATTTATTATTATTATTATTTATTTTATTTTATTTTATTTTATTTTATTTCAAGTCCTTTTGTCTTCCCCATTTTTTAGATTAAATCCTCAACTCCTTCTTTTTCAAACACATCACAACTGTCCATTCATTTTGATTCCTAATCCCCTAAATGCACACAACCCCCTTTCTCACCAGTTCCTCTCCCGACATATTCTTCTCATTTTCTTTCTTCCTTTTCTTTTCTCCATTCTTTCTTCCTCTCATTCTTCCCTTTGCTCCTTCCATTTCTCCATTTTTTTTACATATTTTTCTCCCTCTTCTCTCTACTACTCCTTTCATACCTACACAACACCATCTTGTTGTCAACTTCATCTCCAAACTCATCTTCCTCTTATGATTTTTTTTTTCTTTTTTTCTTTCTTTCTTTTTCGTTTTCATTTCCCCTTATTTTCTTCTTTTTTTTTCTTTTTTTTTTCTTTTTTTTTTTCTATGATTTCCTCATTTTCCATTTCGATTACCTATTTCTCTTAGTCTTTTGTCTTGTCTCTATCACTGCATCACCATGGCCACCATGCTTCCCGAACACCATCGTCGTTCGATTCTGCCATCAACATTTTCGATCCTAGGGTTTTAAGGTGAGTTATTTTTTTTATTTGTTTTCATTATTAGATTTCCTTTTGTTGGGTTTTTATTTGTGTTTTGGGTGTCCATTTGTTCATTGTTATCATTATCTGATATAATAGATTGTCATCAAGGACAGCTATAAGCTTGCTGATTTAGATAATTGATATTAATTAATTTATATGGGTTTTGATTTAAATCTAATATGTATTACTTTTTTTTTGTTTATTTGGGTTTGTTGTTCTTGCTTCCTTCTTCTATTGCTATTTGGGATTTTTTTGTTTTGTTTTGCATGGCTGGATGAGTCACAATGGGAGCCCGAAAGTCAAAATGGAAGCAGTTGAGTTGGTAGTAGCAGAGCATGGGCATGGATAGTAGTAGTTGAGACAATGGATGATGGTAGTAGTTTGATACGGTAGATGGCATGTATATATGGATAGATTTGCCTGGAGAGAGAAGAGGGGGTGATTAGCCAAAGACTATGAGGAAGCTTGACAAAGAGATTTCTGGTTTTCTTTTGATTGTTTATTTGGAGTGGGTTGTATATTTGTTTGGAATGGGCTGTATATTTGGAGTTTGGTTTCAAATATAAAGAACGACCGATATTCATTGTAGAGCCAAACATGTAATCATCCTTACACTCCTCCTCCATATTTATTTATTGATTTTTGTATATGCTGGTTTTATTTTTGGTTCTCATTTGACATATTTTGATTTATATATATATATGCTTTTTCTTTATTTTTTGCCTTTTTGTTTCCATGTCCTTCCTTGTAAAAGTTTTAAGTTTCTTATAGATAGTTTGATAGTTCTTTATAGAATCTGATTTGTTTATTATTTTGATTTTGTTTATTTACTGTGTTTTTGTGTGTAAACAAATTGATAAATAAATAAAGTTTTTTTTTCTTCTTTGTTTTCAAGTTTCGATAATTGTATTTTTCTCACTATAATATTTAAATGGAAATGTTTCTTAAATATTTTGCTTTACATCCATGAATCATAACCGCTTTCTCCAAATACATGTATGTATTGAATAAATTAAGAAGAATCATTAGATTGTAAAAATAATAATAAAGAAATAATTTTGAAGAAACCACAATTTTTTTTTCTTTTTGAATACGAAAATCATTTTCCAGTAATTTTGTGTTTTGATAATGGAATTAAAATAATTCTTTAAGTTCTTCCTTTCTTTCTTTTTTTTTTAATTTCTTTTCCTTTATAAATTATTATTTTCAATGTTGTATTTTTTTAAATAAATTTGGCTAAGCTTTTTTTTTTTGAAGTATAATTTGTGAAAGATTTTTTTTATTATCAAATTCTTATATGAAAATATTTTATATTTTTTTTATTTGAAAAATAATATTAGTAATAAATAAATAAAATAGTGAGCAAGTGGGAATATTTAGAGAAAAGTTGGGGAATTTGAAAGAATAAAATAACTTTTTTTTTTATATTCAAAATTAACCTTGGAAAGATTTCCCTTTAAGTTCTAATGAAACTATGATTTTTTTTTTAATAAATATATATTTTGGAATAAAATCAATAAGTAATTTTTTTTTAAGTTACATTCTTTTAATAAAATCAATTAAAACATTTTAAATATTATTAAGAGGAAGATATTAAAGTTTATATTTTTTTAAAAGATAACCACTTTTTTTGATGAAAATCTCATTATAAATAAAATAAATAAATAAATTTTACCTAACTATTTTTTTTCAAAAAATATAACCTTAAAACAAATATTTTTCTCATTCTCTCAAAATAACTCATAGAATCATATGTAAAACCCAAAAACGCAGAATTTTCCGAAAAATAAGAAACTGGGTAATTACATCAAGATGTGTCGAAAAACCTTAAATTTTTAGATCTCGAACGACCGAAATAGACTTCACCGCTTGAATCATCTCGAAATCTAGTTACCCAAATGGACTTTGTCGATTCCGAGACAAATGAATTTCCAAGTATTTTAAGGCACGAAAGGCTCGATGACACACGAAGTGGCGCCACATGGCATTTGACCATGTGGATGCCACATGGCAAGCTTGCAGGAATGCAAATGGCAAGCTTAGAGGAATGCAAATGGCATGTATATTTCATGTGGTGGGCATTTTGTCACCTAAGGCATGTGTCCATGTGACACATGGCACATGGAACATGGATCATGAAAGTGAGAGAAATAGAAAGCGGTATGAAGCTTCCCACTCGATCAAACCATGAATAGCTTAAGAGCATCTCCAACAAATGAGCAATACCTAAATTTAGATTCTAAATTGAAAAGAGCTCCAAAGAAATGAGCAACAATGGGAGCAAAACGACACGATGAACAAGGATCGACATTTCTTGGGCAAATTTAGAATGTGAATCACCATCGCAAAATTGGAAACCTCTTCTACCTCATAATATATCGTTGGAGAACAAAAAAATTGATTTTCCACAATATGACCTTAAGATGGGAAAATTTTGTGCTCGTGAGAATCCTCGAAACCCAAAAAAAAGCAACCAAAAAAATGAAAAAAAAAATTCTATAAATTTAATACCCTACAATTTAAGAACTACAAATAATTTAAAAATTATTTAGTTTGATATGGAACATAATTTTCAACTACAATTTAATAAATATTTTATAGTGTTTGAAGTGATATAAATGAATGAAGGGTATATGATGTAATTATTAAAGAAGAGAAAGGGTAAAATTGGAATAGACAGTGATAGATAAAACTTTAGATGCTCACTGCTGGAAATGCTTTAGCTAAAACTTTAGTTAAATCTCAAAAAGTTGACTTTGAACAAAATATACTTAGATGCTTCACTTTTGCATGACTGCTGGAGATGTTTCTGAGATAAGAAAGATTCGATGGAGGGAAGGAAAAGGAAAGAAAGGAGAAAAAAGAAAGGAAATGAGAAAAATAAAAGAAATGAGAAAAAAGAAAAGAAATGAAGAAAGAAGAAAGGATAGGAAACAAAAGAGAAAAGGAAAATGTGCATGGAAAGAAAGCAAAGGCTCCACTCTCAAAGGTTCCGTCCGCTGAAGTCGATAGATTGAGAATTAAAGTTGGTCTACTCGCCGAGAGCTACGAGTAGGCGCCAAAAACACAAAAAGGTAGGGTTTTCTTCTACATTGGTTCCTTCTAATCTAAGGGTCGTATGTGACGTCCCAATCCCGGGGTGTCTCGTTGACAACCCGCACTCACGGATACTGATGTCGCACCACACCACTCATTTAAAAATCTGACAGTCTCCTTTGTACAAGGAACTCTACCCAAGGTACAAAACCCGGCCCCAATGTTTTACAAAGACCACACCGGGTCCATATACAATTAAAATGAGTAAAAATGGCCACGTGGGCCCATACATCAATACTCACTGATATATATCCCAACCAACTATATTACATGGTTCAAGAGTTAATAATTCACTCTTAAATTCAAACATATATTAAGATTTACAATTTTAATACATGTTATACAAAATGAAAATTTCAAAGCCACAATCCGGCTTTCTTCTAAACGTGGCCTCTAGTGAGCACCGTCCTCCTGTACACTCCCTGTACCTAAAATAGTGATCCCTCGACAGGGTGAGCAAAGCCCAGTAGTGATAATTTCCTACATGGGTTACTCCCCACCTAAGTGCATGTCATGGAAAACAATCACACTCAAGTAAATACATGATCCTACTTGAATGTCTACATGCCCAATCCCATGTCCTCGAAGTCCCCTCACCGACTCTCACACATGCGTAGTTTCAACAAAGTGAGAAAATTACGCTTTCAAACAAAAGCTTTTTGTTCTCGAAAACTTACTACCAAGTTTCGGTAAAATTTATTGGACAACCCTCCGAGGCGAATCTGTTGGATAACCCTCCGAAACAATTCACAACCTGAATTGTTGGACAATCTCCCAACACAATTCTCTGGAAAATCTTCCGTCGAAATTCCTTTCAAAAACATTTTTCCTTTTTATTTTCTTTCATGTCATGCACTCACTCCTAATATTCTAGGGTGCCCTAGTGCATATGGAATGCATTATGCCAATCCCAACTCATGCTAATATATAAAACATGTATATATACTAACATAATTAACTCACATAAATCATGTTATTCAATTTGCAACCACACACCAAAATTAGCTCACAAGTGGCTTATTAACAAATCAGGCACCATTTGAATCATCCACACAAAATCAATAGATTAAACATATCACGTGAACAATGAAGCCCTCGAGTTGGCACTGTTCACGGCCACACAATAAGGATTTCTTCACTCGGTTCAAAGCTTTTGAGACCGATAACATGGCCTTCTAGGCCTTAACAAATCCCCACCCATAAAATGGCCCTACTAAAGAATAAAACCAAGTAGAAAAGATCCTCACTTCGAAGTCGGGCTCTTAACTCCACCAAATTTGTGTCCACGTGTAACCCTCGGGCCAGAACAATCTTTACTTCGCCCAAGCGACCTGACGATCAGAACGCCTGAAATCTAGAGAGTAAGGCACAATCTCTTAAAATTTGAAAACCCAACCTCCTGCACCTCACTGTCGATTTTGTGTCTCAAAATGAAGAAGACTATTTCAATTTTTGTCTTATTCACTTAACATTTTAATAATTCCCATCTTGTCCTTTTGTTTTAATTTTTGACACATGGCTTAATCTAAGCCATTCATCTCCATCATCTCACTAATCATACAACATGTGTCACATGCGTACATGTAGTAGGTGACTTTTCTCACATCACATGTTCACACGCGACAAAGACCCGCCACTAAGGGCTCGAAAACGTGAAATTCGATCGTTTACAATTCAACAAATTCGACATGGTAGCTAGATTTTACGAAACGATTCCAACGGTGAAGTCCGTTTCGTCATCCAAGATCTAGAAAAATTTTGGGTTTTGACCAAAATTACCATTTTACCATTTTTCAGAAAATTAGAATTTTCTCGGGTTTTACATTCTCCCCTCCTTAAAAGGAATTTCGTCCCGAAATTCTGGACGATCACAATGAATCACATGCATATGCAACGTGCACTATACCATGCATGTAAACTAGCCATTTAAGTATTAAACGACTAAAACCACGACCTTCATCCTAAACAAGTATATAGTTGTCTGATCGTGTCCGCTCCCACGTTGACTCCTCTTACTCCACTCAAGTGTCGCCACAGCACCCTCACTAGCCTCACCTGCCTGTGTCGCAAAACCTAATCCCAGCTATCCATAATGCACATTGGTCCCTCCTCGAAGGTCTCATCCGTGTTAACCTCAATCTCTCCCTAATCCACTACATGAGCTAGATCTAGAGTGTACCTCCGGAGCATGGAGACGTGAAATACCTCGTGGACACCTGACATGCTGGGCGGTAAATCCAACCGGTACGCTACTATTCCTACCCTCTCGAGAATCTTGACCACTCCTCTCTTAGGCATCACCTTCAAGAAAACGTGATCTCCAACCTCGAACTCTAAGGGTCGACGTTGTACATCAGCATAGCTCTTCTTCCGGCTCTGAACCATGAGAAGACGATGTTGTATCAAGCTCACCTTCTCGAAGGTGTCTCAATCATATCGTGACTAGCGATGAAGCTCTCTCCCACTCCGGCCCAACATATCTGATCCGCATGGCCTCTCATATAATGCCTCATATGGTGCCACCTACTAGCCCGATAACTGTTGTTGTAGGCGAATTCCACTAAGGGTAAATGCTCTTCCCAACTACCCTTATGATCTAGGAAGCATGCTCGCAGCATGTCCTCTAACACCTGTATGGTCCTCTCTGACTGACCATCCGGCTATGGGTGGAAAGCTATACTCATGATCAGCCGTATGCCCATAGCCTTTTGGAAACTCTTCCAAAAGTGCGCCCATAAACCCTGGTCTCTATCCGACACTATGGATAATCGGGTACTCCATGTATTTGGACTATCTCGAATCGCACAACCTGCTAGAATCTCCACGTGAAGGTCATTCGCAAGGCTAGAAATGGTGCCGACTTCATGAGCCTGGCCCACTATCACCCACACCGCATCATGTCCTCATGTGTCCGTAAGTGGTCAAAATCCATCGTGACGTGCTCCCACCTCCACTCAACCACTCCAATGGCCTAAGTGAAATTTCTAGCTTCCGGTGTTCACCCTTAACTTGCTTAACACGTGAGACATCGTCGAACAAAGTCCCCCACGGTCTCTTCATCCTCGCTCCACACATCAAGGACGAAGATCCCGGGTACATCTTCATACCTAGATGCACGGCAACCGAGAGCAAAGTGAACTCCCCCGAGAATCTCTCCTCTCTCTCTCAACCTACAACCGGGGAACCACTACCCATCCTCTATCGAAGACTACCATCTCGTGATGGTTCAACCTCAAGCCACCCGTAATTCGACCATACTCGGTCCCTAATGGACACTATCTTCGCGTTCCGGTCCCCGAGATCCAATCACTTCACTCAACAAAGACTCGTAGCTACTAAACTCCCCAACGACCGAGCCGCTTCAATCAGACAGCCCAACCGGTCCCACAGCCTCGAGCATCCACCACTCCTGAAGCCATACTGGGCCAATGATCCTCGTGACTTTCGACCATTAAGTGTATCACCACCACATTCTTCCTTACTAGGATGGTAAATGAAAAGTGAAGTCATAATCCCCAGAACTCCATCCATCCGCGCTGCCTCATATCGAGGTCCCACTACGTGAAAACATACTTCCGACTTTGCGGGTCCGAGCACACCCGAACCGCCACCATAAGTAAAGGAGCCAAATCTTTCAAGGCAAAGACTACTACGCTAACCCATGTCGTAGCGGGTAATTTATTCATGATTCTTCAACCGACGGAACCATAAGCTACCACCTCCCAGATCGTATCAAACTCATCCCAGCCTCAATCTCGAGGCATCACAATACACCGGTACCCCTCGTCCTGGTCCGGACTATCAAGATGGGGAGTGAGCAAGCCTCCTCTTCTTCAACTCCCGAATGCCTCTTGCATCAAGCCATCCCAATCAAACTAATTTTCCTAGTCAACTGGCCATAGTGCTACTAATCCGGAGAGAAATCCTCATTGAATCTCTTGTAAGACCCACCGATCCCAAGAAACTAATGTGATCTCGAAGATCGACTTCGGCCTCTCCCAACTCATCACTACTGACCTTCTCCGGTCCACCGACACGCCCGATGCCGACACCATGTCCCAAAATCTCACCTCAAGAAGCCAAAACTCGCACTTACCGAACTCGCGCATAACCGATGATCTCTCACACCCGAAACAATCCTCAAGTGATACTCATGTCTCCTTCCGACCGAGTAGATCAAAATGTCATCTACGAAGACTACGACAAACTGATCTAAATAGGGTCGAATACCCCGTAAGCATGAGGTCCATGAATGCCGCTACATTCACAATCCAAAGGGCATCAATCAGAACTCAAAGTGCCTCATACCGCTGCTCAACGCTGCCTTGGTGGATATCCGTCTCCCTAACCCTCAACCGATGGCAACCAAAGGGTCTATCTTAGGAGTAGACTCGCGTCCTCTCAACTCGATCAACAAATTGTCAATCTCTGCATTGGGTACCGATTCGACCGTAACCTTGCTCAACTGGTTCCGTAGTCAATGCACCTGGCCGAAGGGTCTGTCCTTCTTTCTTGCAAATAGAACCAGAGCGCTCTATGGTGAAGTGCTCTGGCCTAATGAATCCCTTTGTCCAAGAACTCCGTAGCCGACGCGAGTTCCCGCAACTCAACCGTGCCATCCTATGAGTCATAAAGATGGGCGAAGTACTGTGGTGTGACTCGACAATTAAGTCTACAACCCGCTACGGAGGCAATCCCGGTAGCTCATCCAGAAAAACATCCTCATACTCGTAGATCACTCGAGTAGATCGGTCCCACTCCACCTCAAGGCCCTCTAAGGTAAGGCTTGCTAGCCAACCCACCAACTTTCCATGACACCTAGACTCGTACACCGTCTAAGGCAAAATATCATGCTTGTCCCCCTGAAATACAACACGAGTACCACTCGCAGTGGTAAACTTTACGCTCACAATCGATAACGACTCAAGTCGTTAGGCCAATCCATCCCCGTGATGACGCCGAATCCCTAACATGTCCATGATCCTGTGTCCACTGTGAGTAGAATTCCCGAGATCTCTAACTCACAACCACAACATATCATCCCTTTCGCCTAATCCTGTGGGAGAACTCACATACAAGGGCTCCTCCAAGGCCTCAACCCTAAGCCCAACTCTATCATTAACCGATGCAAAGATTCTAAGGCGAACACAAACAGACACTATTCACATACCGAAAAATTTTATACATTATGTCCATGCATTCATAGCAATGCAAGACAATAAGATTCATATGTCAAATCTGTTCAACAAAACTATTTTATTTTAACATTCATTTCCCTTACATTGTAAAACTCAAAAAAAAATTTCTTTCCTCATCATTTTTTCCTACGTAAGATTCACTAAGCACACAATCACACAATTCATACAACACATGATCACACAATTCATACACAACAACTCATGTTTTACACACCATTCACATATAAAACACAATGCATACAGTGTTCTAATCCTATCCCGTGACTACCTAGGTAATCACATACCTAAACCCTAACATCGAGCTTTACCAAGCTGTGATGTTCTTACACCTTATGACCATGGCCTAAGCCCAAGTCCCTCAAGCCCTAGGTAGTCGTATACCTAAGCTCTACACCCACCGAGCTCCCAAGGTAATCGTTTACCTTAGCTCTGATACCAAGCTGTGACGCCCAACCGAGGTGTCTCATTGACAACCCGCACATGCTAATACTCAGGGATGTCGAGTAACCCGAATAATTCACTCATGAAAATCGCGTAATCTCCTTTGTACGAGCAATGCACCAAGGTACAAAACCTGTCCCAATGTTTTACAAAGACCACACCCGGTCCATATACAATTAAAATGAGTAAAAATTGCCACATGGGCCCATACATCAATACTCACTAATATATATCCCAACCAACTATATTACATGGTTCAAGAGTTAATAAATCACTCTTAATTTCAAACATATATTAAGATTTACAATTTTAATACATGTTATACAAAATGAAAATTTCAAAGCCACAATCCGACTTTCTTCTAAACGTGGCCTCTAGTGAGGGTCGTCCTCTTGTACACTCCCGCACTCAAACATGATCCTTCGACAGGCGACAGCCCGCAGTGATAATTTCCTACATGGGTTACTCCCACCTAAGTGCACATGTCATGGAAACAATCACACTCAAGTAAATACTTGATCCTACTTAAATGTCTATATGCCCAACCTAATGCCCCGAGTCCTCACCGACTCTCCCCACATGCCTGGGCTAAATGCGAGTAAATTGGCGCTTTCAAAACAAAAGCTTTTTGTTCTCGAAAATTAACTACCAGTTTCTTCTAAGAAAATTTATCGACAACCCTCCGAGGCGAATTTGTTGATAACCCGAAACAATTCACAACCCGAATTGTCGGACACCCCAACACAATTCTCTGGAAAATCTTCCGTCGAAATTCCTTTCAAAAACATTTTTCCTTTTTATTTTCTTTCATGTCATGCACTCACTCCTAATATTCTAGGGTGCCCTAGTGCATATGGAATGCATTATGCCAATTCCAACAACTCATGCTAATATATAAAACATGTATATACTAACATAATTAACTCACATAAATCATGTTATTCAATTTGCAACCAATAACACCAAAATTAGCTCACATAGGCTAATTAACAAATCAAGCAACCCATTTGAATCACCCAAACCACACAAAATCACACACCATATCATGAATGCTGGAAACCTCAAGAACTGTTCACGGCCACACAATAAGGATTTCTTCACTCGGTTCAAAGCTTTTGAGACCGATAACACGACCTTCTAGGCCTCAACAAATCCCCATCCATAAAATGGCCCTTAGCCAAAGAATAAACCATGTAGGAAAAGATCCCTATCTCTTGGAGTTGTCGGAACTCCACCAAATCAATGTCCACGCGTAGCCCTAGCCGCGTAGAACAAATTTACTTCTTGGTCCAAAGCGAACCGACTGTTCGAACGCCGGAAAATCTAGAGAGAAGGCACACTCTCTCTCTCTAAAATTTGAAAACCCAACCTCCTGCACCTCACTTCCGATTTTGTGTCTTAAAATGAAGAAGAAGACTATTTGAATTTTTGTCTTATTCACTTAACATTTCAATAATTCTCATCTTGTCCTTTTGTCTTAATTTTTGACACATGGCTTAATCTAAGCCATTCATCTCCATCATCTCAATAATTATGAAACTCAGGTCACATGAAAGATATCGTGAGTGACTTTGTTACATCACATGTCTCACGAAATGCTTAATCCAAGACCACCGCGTCTCGAAAAACGCGGAAATTTCGACCGGCTCCCGAATTCACCAAATTCGATGTGGTAGCTAGATTTCGCGAGACGATTCCAATGGTAAGGTCCATTTCATCATCCGAGATCTAGAAAAATTTTGGGTTTTGACCGAAATTACCATTTTACCCTTTCGTAAAATTAGAAATTACATGCAAGGGCATTGCATTATATATGCACAGGCACGTATCGAGTCGGGTGTGAGTGCATGGTCAGGTAAATCAACACCGCATTTGTTGATTAGGTGGGCTCGGTGAATGGGACAACATCCAACAGAGTCGCAAATTTGATTTGTCTTACAAAAAAATGTTTCCGTATCAAGAAGAATGATAGATCCCCCACTGTGAAAAACGCCAATTATGGTCATACATAGTCCCCAGTGGTGAAAGGCCATAAAAGTGTCTGGGTTTGCGGAGCTCGCGGTGAAACACCAAAAATCCACTACACACAAAAAGGCACATGGATTTTGAATATAAAATTAGTCATCGATGTCAACTAATGACGTTTTCACACATGGGCTTAGATTTGTATGAGGGAGCTCTGAGGACTCAGGCAATATGGTACATGATGAGTCGCATCTCATTTCATGGCATGGCATGTAGTATTCTATTTAGAATTGGTATATTCTTCATTGGAATGTTGATATGTGTTTATTGTGTGAACATGGCATTGCATGTGCACTTAGGTGGGGAGTAGACTCAGGGAGCTATCCTTACAGGCATCAGCTTTCTCACCCCATCGTGGGACCCGTTTCGTGTGCAGCAGGCATGCCTGGCTGATCTCATCCGAGACCAGTCCGAAGAAAGTCAAACTGTGGCTTTGAGAAATCTTTTTGTAAAAAAAAAAACTAGATTTTACATGTAATATTTTGTATATAACAGAGTTGTAACTCGAACTCTTATGAACTATTTTGATAAATTTTTATATTTATCTAACATATATATGCAAGAATTGATCCCGGTGAATGGGATGCGATATGTTGGTATCGAGATATGCGATACCCACAGTATTCGCACGTCATATTGCCAATCTGACCCTGTGTTTTAGTGTATGTCACAATTATATCGAGCCTAGCGATAATGAACAATACCAGTATTTGGTGGGCATGGGTTTAGGACATGTAGTTATAGTACAGAGCTTAGATTATGAATGCCTAGGGCTCAATGTCTAATATCGATTGGCCATAGCTTGGTATCAGCATTCATCAGGCATTCTATGAATCGATGTGTGATGATCAGGTTACATATTGTGTGGATTATATGCATGATAGGTTGTATATAGAAAACAAAGAACACTAGGGTTAGACACCATAACCTTAGGGGTTCAGAAAATAAATGAGCATGATAGTCCAGGAACTGATATTTACAAGTGTTTGGCATTATGTATCACTAAGGAAATAAAGAAAAAAAAATCTCATCTTCTAGAACACATGTAGATGGCAAGTCAAGAATGGGATGGAAGGTCGTCCATGTGGGTCATAACTAACCACCACCTGCTTTCTTGACCCACGTGCCTTTATGGAGGTTAGCGGGCGCTATAGCTTGCCACCAATGCACAAAAGCAGGTACCGAGATCGTGGAGGGTCGGTGCAACCTCCAAAGGTTTAAAGACATCATCCTCCAACATTCATGGGAGGAGGGATCCGATGGTGGTCGAATTAATAGTTCCGACAGTTGAAAGCTTGAGGCTATGGAAAAGCACCTCCGATGCTACAATTTAATAAGACCAACAACATTTCACAGAGCGAATCCCAAGTATGGTGGGATCAGTCATGACCTCCAGAACTGGGAGGCAATGACATGGGAAGAGTTTCCTGTGTTTCATGAAAATATTTCCGCATCATTTTATTCGTGGCCACAACAGTGTACCGGAATCAACAAAATTTGTATCTTGTTCCTACGTCGTAGCAAAGCTACCGCAAAGATAGCAATCCAGGTCTAATCATTATATCTGTGGAAAAGATTACATGGATTGAAATGAGGCTTATCTGATTTTTAGATTGTAAAACAGAAATATTGATAATCAAAGAAACAGCTAAATATATAATCCACAGAAATCCTGTCATCGTTAATCACCCAGAAAACATCCCATCTGCTATTGGGAGGATGACCTATAGTCATTTCCTCAAACTAGATCTTCATTTAACTTTAAAACCTAAGCCCTAAAATTTTCCTTTTTGTAAGACAGCATTTGTAGGGTATATAGACTCCCTGACGGTAAGAACACACTTCCTAACCTTACCCTTCAATAACTAATAGGAGACAACTAACTAGGTATCAAGTGATCTAGTGATAAGTATCCATTGAACTCCAAAAAGCTGCCAAATACACGTTAGTGTGAGGGCATGCCTAGTAGATTTTAACCAAGGTGAAGGTGAACGCAAATACCCATAAATGCTATGATGAAAAGCAAGAGTAACAACCATCCTACCTCAAAACTGCACTCCAAAGGGCCTCCCTTCAAGGATGAGGGGGTTTTAGCCGAACATCCCTTGATTTTTCATCATCAAGGGGTGTTTGGCTACCAAGAAAAAGAAAGAAAATGAAGGAAATGGAGAGAAAATCACAAAACAGCCGAGGGAGAGGAAGCTTCATGCCCAATTTTATTGATTGATTGATGGACTGAAAGTTGATTGATGTTACAAGCAAGACTGAGCTTATATAGGTGCTAAATATCAAGGAAATTACAAAAATGTGTAAAGGAACCAAAATTACATCAAGGGCAAATTTGTACAAAACCACAAAAAGCGAGTCAAAAAGTAGTCAACAAATGTGAGGTGAGTAATGTTAGCGTAAATCTCCACAACCTACGAATTTGCAGTTAGAATTTTCGCAACCCTGCAAAATTTTCACTGTGTTTTCCTTCTGTTCAGTATTTTTGCTCCAAATTTTCTCTAGTTCGATCATGCATATTCGACTGCCTGGGTTCATCGTAATGAATCTGATTGAAGATAATTATATTTAGCCTACAAAACCACAAAATAGGTACAAAAAATGTGATTAGTAGCAAAGCCTGACCTTAATGTATCAATTTGGGTTATTTAAGTTGGATTAGTACACAAAAAGTTGCTTTAAACCCGTAATAAACAAAGGGCTCAAAATAGCAAAGATTCTGGGCACTAATCACATCCGCTCGACATGCAAAAGCTCGAGAGTTCCTAGAGTTGAAACAAGGAACAATGGTAATGCTTGAGTACGTGGCTAAGTTCACAGAATTGGCCCGTTTTGTTGATAATTACGTGGCCACCGATATGGCCAAAGTGAGAAAGTTTGAGGATGGTTTGAAATTATCCATCATGGGCAAAATTCTGGGACTTCTCCTATAAGATATGGACTTGATGGTTAAGACGTCCAGGGCTACTGAGAGGGAAGAGATGACGACTCAACATCCCAGGAGGCGTGTGTTAAAGCAAGTGAAAGGCCTGGGCCAGTATCAAAGCTTGAAAAGCCTATGTATGTGCTCCCTAGGAACTAAGGTGAGTGTTGATTTGATATGTCGGGATTGTGAGTTATAGATCTCTGGGATCCTACTCACTATGGACCTTAGGGTCATAGACATGTCAGAGTTTGATGTCATCCTTGGGATGGACTGGTTGATGGCACACCGAGTCACACGACAGGATCGTAGGAGAGTTACTCCATACACACGATGCTATTTGTAAGCAGTTTTAGAGAGATAAGCACGGCTTTACCCTCACCATACAACTCCAAGTGGCACTGACATTTGACGGGTCAATAGCAAGCCTTACCTTAGAAGACGAGGGAGACAGGCTCAGTCTATCTGCAATTTGCGACCAAGGATGTCTTTCCGACTAGCTACCTCGGATTACCCCCTCGTAGGGATGTAGACTTTATCATCTAGTTACACATGGTACGTCAGCCCATTTCTATGACTCCGCACAGATGGCGCCTGAATCATAGAACCAAGGTCCAAATACAGAATTTTGGCAAGTGTTTCATTGCACTAAGCACACACCTAGTGGCGCTTCACGATTCCGCTTTTCTAAGAAAAAGGACAAGACCCTTCAACTATGCATTAACTACTACTAACAGTTGAACAGGGTTACGGTCAAGAATCGGTATCCTTGGACGAGGATTGATGAGTTATTTGATCAACTAAGAAGGGCGCAGGTCTACTCCAAGATAAATCTCCATAGCGGTTATTATCGCTAAGAGCCAGGAAAATATATTCCTAAGACAACGCTCAGACGCAAGACGCATTTCAAGTTCAATAATGCCTTCGAATCGACGAACGCCAAGAGCATTCATGGATCTCTGCGCATAGGGTGTTCCAAAACTCTATTTAGATCAAGCCAGGTAGTCTTCTGGCTGACGACATCTGATCTACTCCAAGATAGAGGGGGAGTACGAGGATCATTTGAGGATTGCTATCTAGGCCCTCGTGAGAACATCGCTTTATACGCTGCTCCGCAAGTGCCAGTTTTCACATCGAGGTGAAATTCCTGTGACATGTAGTGTCGCCTTCAGTGTTTCAGCCGACCTTGTAGCGTGCAGGCAATTATGAGTCAGAGAGGCGTAAGCCACCCTTCGAGACACAGCTTCTAGGATTGATAGTGGTACTACCGAATATTTATCGAGGATTTCTCTCGACTGGGCTTGCACCCCATGACGAGATCGAATCGAAAGAGGTCAAGTTTAGGTGGAATGACTCAGGTGAGAGGCATTCCAGAATCAAAAGGAGGCCATCAACCCCTATCCCGATAGTCCCTGAGAGGATAGCTGCACACCTATTGTGATGCCTCCAAGGACAGACTGAGATGTGCTTTTGATGTAGTCCAGATAAGGTAGCTATGGTTCTAGGCATGAAGAACCATGACTTAATTACCCCACACAAGACAATGGAGCTGGCGCTATATTCGTTTCCTAAGATTCGCACCACTAACTATATGGTGAACAATTCAAAAGTGTTCTCGTGTAATTCACAAAGTCTAAAGTATATCGTTATTACAACGCGACTCCAATACTTATAAGAAGACATATGATGAAGCATCTCGGAGGATTATGACTTCAATTTGTAGCCACCATCCCGGTAAGGAAAATATGGTGGCCGATGCACTTTAGTCTAAGTCATGGGAGTAATCGTTTAGTGTAGCTTCCCGGGAATGGCAAATGCTCGAAGTTGTGGGACAGTTTAGACTCTAGTACAATGATTAGGCTCAAGGTGTTTTGGGGAGTTTAGTGGCTACGCCTTCCCTACTGAGCAGAGTAATTGAGTCACAAGGACAGGAAATAAAGATATTGCCCATCATGGACCTGCACAAGCCAGTAATGTGTGAGGATATCGCCATTCACATTGATGATAGCCTTTAGTACAAGGGACGGGTTGTGGTTCCCCAGTTGATAGATCTGAGAGAGAAGATTCTCAAGGAGTTCCATTGCTCTTGTTTTGCAGTGCATCCAAGTGGCACGAAGATGTACCGAGATCTTCATCATCAATATTACTAGAGTGGGATGAAGAAACATGTGGCAGACTTTGTTCGACGATGTTTCACGTGTCAACAGGTAAAGGCTGAGCATTAGAGGCCAACAGGGTTACTCTAGCCGAGTGGACATGGGAACATATCACGATGGATTTTGTGACTCATTTTCCATGAACATCGTAGGCTAATGATGCAGGTGGGTGATAATGAACCTAGCCAATTAAGCTCCAAGACATTTTCTACTATGCTGATAACCTTCATCGAGGAATTCTCACAGTTACATATGAGAGATCGTCTGCTGCATGGAGTGCAAGTCTCTATCAGATCGACAGATCCGCTTCATTTTCGGGCCACTTTTTAAGAGTCAGAAGCCATAGGAACATAGTTGATGATGAGTACTGCTTTTCATCCACAGACAGATGGCCAGTCGGAGATGACCAAACAGGTTTTGGAGGACATGCAGTGAGCATGCGTCCTTGATCTCAAGGGTGGCTGTGAAGAGCATTTTCCCTGGTAGGAGTTCGCCTATAATAACAAGCACGCAGCATATAAATGGCACTCTATGAGGCTTCTTTATATGAGAGGCCATGTCGATCTCCGATTTGTCGACAGAGGCTGGAGTAGATCCACCACGAGTCCGACCGATTAGAGACACCTCCGAGAAGGTGGATTTGATACGAAACGCCTTCCAATGACTTTGTTAGTAGAAGAGTTACGCCAGAGTCTGCATGTGATCATGTCTTGTTAAAGGTGATGCCTACGACAGAGTGATTAGGCTCTAAGTGCTTGGGAAACTATCGCCTAGGTATATTCCAGCCCGAGATACTCGAGAGGGCAGGTACACAGCTTGCTGGCTGGGTTGGCTTTACCACTCCAGTTTATCCGTGTCCACGAGGCATTCCATGTCTCTATTCTCCGGAATACACCCGCATCCGACTCATGTAGCTGGATTGTAGTGGCAGCTTATTTATTTATACATATGGGACTCCTGAGGGAGAATCAAAGGCATATCATGGATATCGAGATCAAGTTTGCGACTCAAGACCTGTGAGGCTCATTAAAGTGTTGTGAAGACCGAGGAGTGGAAGAGGGCAACATAACTGAGGACACGTATGTGTGCCACTTATCATTTCTTATTTAAGGATGAAGGTACGTTGTTTAGTCATTTGGTACTTAAATGACTGTTGCATATGCATGAGATTGTAGAGGTATGTGTGTAATTTTGAGGACAAAATTTTTTAAAGGGGGGGAGAATGTAAAACCCGAGAAAAATGCAATTTTCCTGAAAAAGGGCAAAACGGTAATTTGTTATTGAAGTACAGGTTGAAAACTTGAAATTTTCTAGATCTCTGATGACGAAATGGACATCACCATTGGAATCGTCTCGTGAAATCTAGTTACCTGGGCCGAATTTCTAGATTCCAGAGGTGCTTTAATTTCATTTATTTCGAGACACAAGGCCAAATGACACATTTGGAAGGCGCCACACATGACCATGCGGGATGCTACATGACAAGCTTAGATGAGTGCACATGGCATGAAAGCCATGTGGTGTGGCATTTGCCACCTAGTGCATGTGTCCATGTGACACATGGCATATGGAACATGGATCATGAAAGCGAGAGGAATGAAAGCCAAGAGGAAGCTTCACTGATCAAACCAAGGAATAGCTTAGAGAGAAGAAAGATTCGGGAGGGAAGGAAAAGAACATAAAAGGAGAAAAAAAATGCAAAGGAGAAAACCAGAAGAAATGAAGAAATAAAATAAATGAGAGGAAAACAAAGAGACATGAAAATGGAAATAAAGGAAAATGGCTCGATTCTGGTGTTTTGATGGTCAAAAGTCTATAAGTCGAGAATTAAAGTCGGCCTACTCACAAGAGCTACAGAGGCTCTAAAAACACAAAGAGATAGGCTTCCTACACTAGTTCCTAATCTAAGGGTCAGAATGGCCGTGGTGGTTCAGACCAACCATGGGACCGAAGTTTTCCAACGCCGGGACTATGCTTTTCGCACAGTCGCTCGAGTAATCGTCATACTAAATTTATACGTTATGATACCAAAGTTGTAAAATTAATAATAATAAAATAAAATAAACAAAAGTTGAAATTTCTGTGCTAAGTCCATATTTCTAAGGCTGAGTATGACCGGGAATGGCTAGTTTGTGTGGATTATTTTTGTGTTATTATTGAAATTTTATAACATGCTGGGAATGTGTTATAAATATGTTTATATATCGGGTGTTATATATATTAGCATAAATGGATCTAAATTATATGCTTTAGATATAATTATCCATGGTAATTTTTGGGCATAAAGTACGATTTATAAATCGTTCCATGTAAAGGTTCATTATACATGTAACACGTAGAGATAACATGCAATGGCATTTTGCATCAGATATAATCTGGCATTGCATTGAGTCGTGTGAGCATGGTTTGGGTAACCGACACCGCGCTTGGTGTTGATTGGGTGGATCGCAGGCCGGGACAACGTCCAACAAAGTTGTACCTATTGATTGAAATGGTAAAGAAAATATGTGTCTGCATCGCTAGTGAAGGATAGATCCCCTCGTGTGAAAAACCCACGATTATGGTAAGACATAGTCCCCATTGCAGTGACCATGTTTAGGTTTCATGGTTCGCGTGAGATACTAAAAATATGCTACCTACAAAAAAAGGCGCATGGATTTTGAATATAAATGATCACTGACGTCATCCGTAATGACGGCTTTTTCACAATAATGGCTTAGGATTTGTGGGAGGGAGTCTATGAGGACTTGGGCGCATGGTGTACATGATGAGTCGTGATCCTCATTTCATGGCATGGACATGGACTCCATTTAGAATCGCATATTCTTCATCGAATGTCAGATGTGTGTATTATTGTGTGAATATCAGACGTATGTGCACTTAGGTGGGGAGTAGCCCTTGTAGGAGTTATCCTTACTGGGAATTGCTCACCCCGTCGTGGGACCCCATTTCAGGTGTAGGTTATGTACATGCGGCTAATCCTCATCTGGGACCGTAGGTGTGAAGAAAGCCGAACTGTGGCTTTGAGAAACCTTTTATAAAAAAAAACTAGATTTTATATGTAATATTTTCAGAGAAGTAAGAGAGTTGTAATTCGAACTCTTATGAACTATTTTGATAAATTTGTATATTTTTCTAACATATATATGAATGGATCCCGATGAATGGGACGCGATATGGTGGTATCAAGATATACGATACCCACAGGTATTCCGTATAGCTGATCTGGTCACAACGGGACCGATGAGCACTTAGGAGGTTATGTAAAATTAATGTAAAAACGAGTAGTCTACTCGCCAAGTATACGCTACGAGTTTATGTAATATACTGGCTAGTCATGTCGCTCCTAATAAGAGAAGTGTGTTGAATACCGAAATCGGCTCTAGAATATTATCTAGATCTCAAATTTGAGTGAATTATGACTAATATAACTAAAACTCTCTAATCCTAAACGATTTCTAACTCAATTAACGGGGACTGTGGTTTTCGCCTCTCCCTTTACCAGCCACCTCAATGATTATTGGCCCAATAGAATTGATCATTCAATACTTTCATAGATTCACATCGGCAGGTTGATCGTGCCTACGAGATATCCTTCTCTCGAGGTATTAGTTCATCTATCTCGCTAGTAGTGGTTTATCGTGATCTCCGCATCAACCCTAAACCCTCGCGGACGCTTGAATGGTTAAACCCATCACCACACTTGGAACCGGATCTCTACTCGGGATGCACAAGTTTCACTCTACCCGGATCCCCAAGAACCTTTATCTCTCGATCTCGAATTCCCGGCGAGAGTTTGTTAATGTTGGCCAAACACCACCATATAGATAATTCACAGAAAATAGAGCAAGTCAATATGGGATCTATGTATATATAGAATGAAACTGAATTAATCACTAATCCATATGAGTGTGACAAGAGTACAACAAAAACCCTAGAGATCAAACTAGAACATCATTCTGATAATTACAATCATTTTGTTTTCAATCAATAGGAGTTCGAGAAAGAAAATACAAAATACAACGATTACACGATCTCTCCAGTCACCCTATGTAGTCGTCTTCATCTTGGATCCCGTGCCTCTCTCTCCTCCTCCGTCGTCTTTTTATCGTTCTTTTTATTTTTTATATTTAAAAATTCTCGCTGATGAGTCCCTGAAGAACGCCAAGACGCAACGCCGCGACGCTATTGACAGGCTACACATCATACAACCTCAACGTCGCAACGTTGGGACCAACGTCGCGACGTTGGAGCATCGCGACATTTAGGCTGAGCTCTCCTCCAATCTCCTTCTTCAAATCTCCACACAACTTTCAAATGCCGCATTTTTCACCTGAAATGCACAAAAAAGTTAAGTATCATATATACGACGATAAACGCACTTATTACTAGATGAAATGAACCAAAAACGTGATCAAACGCGAGTACTCATCACACCCCTATCCCTAAGCAAGAAACAAACTCATAACACTATTACACATGAAAATTGACACACCAAAACGCCTATGACATGAGTGTGATATACACGACGCCAACACGGAGAGTCAAAATGAACCAAATCTGCAATCCAAGCCTTTATCGTTTAAAATCCCGGGATCCTTAGAGTCAGGCAACCAGAAGGAAGTTGCACTAAGCAAGGTCGAGTTAACTAAGCAACTCAACCCCCCACATTTTCAATTACCTTTCCTCAGAAGTCTATGTGTAATTGTTTCATGATCTATAACATATACCTCGGTTCCAGTACCCCCAAACTTGAAGTCTACTCACCCATTTGAAATATTCTTACCACAAAAGGATAAGAACACACTCGTTTTATTTACATATACCTAAGCATGACAGAACACTAGTGCCTATGAGTTTTAGCTGAGTGTCCCTATAGCGAGGATTCATTGGTGACTCCCCACCAGTTGGTTAAGGGCACCGGGCATTTAGTTCCCCTCGAACTTCACCCCAAACACTCAACCAAACCTACATGCCCTAGAATGTGGAAAGGGTCCATCTTCTATCCCATGTAGTGGGTAGTGAAGTCAATGACTCCTCACCATTGGCTCAGTGGCATAGCTTTGAAAGGCCACTGACCGTGCTCCTGGATTCTAATCGATGATCCTATTTCATTCTATTCACACACATCTCTTTTTTTTTCTTTTTTATACTTGTTTTTATTATTATTATTATTATTATTTTCGATTTGAGGATCAATGGCAATCCTATTTTTCAAAGATGTCCTATCACCTGAGTGTTTAGAAACCCTTAAGGCGCAAGGACTTCTTGTGAGCAAGGTCCGGGACCTTGGTATACCCTGGAGATCACATGTGTGTGTGCGATAGGCTACTTGGGAAATGGCTTCTTGAAACACACAGGGGGTGACTAGACTGAGTCAGCCCAACCTATCTAGCATACTATTCCAGATCAGGGGACAACCTAAGGGTCCCTTTTCATTCTCTACTCGATCTTTTTGAAAAAAAAATTACTCAAATTAACCTCCTATTAGAGAGCGTGACATCCACTCACACACAATACCTAAAACACGCCTAAACAAGCAAAGCTGCGAAAAAAAACCTAAAACAAAGACAAAGACACATGCAACCTAAACAAAAACAACTAAAAAAACAAAGAAAAACGAACCTGAACCGGCACTTCCACCCCCCAAAAAAAAAAAAAAAAAAAAAACAAAGGGATGTTGTCCCCAATGTCAATAAAACCAATAAGTGAGGTGGAGTGAACTCCCATGGTGATCACTCAGATCACTACGGTGGTGGTGGAGGTGGCATGTGAAAGGTGAGGAGCTGGGCAAGCTGCACTTGGATGGAATGCTGGTTTTTGAGAATGGTCACCTAGTTACGCATGATGGTTCTCATGTCTACTTCGAAAGGCCCATGTCCTACCTAATGGTGACCTAGCTCTTGGCCCCATCCTAGTACACATCGAATCGAGCCATTCGCAAGTCCCGTAATTCCATCCTCCAAAGGTAGTCAACAACCGACCTGATCCTCCTCCTAAGATGGTTGTGGTAGTGGGGGTTGGGTGGAGGACTACCCGGCCTCACCTTAAGCGCCTACTAGGATCCCAAACCTAGATTGATACGCCTTAAGCTCATCCTCATCTAAGGCTCATGGCATGAATCGTACACCTCCTTCCGACTGCACAATCTTAGCTTGTCTTTTCTTAACTCGGGACGGTGTATCCAAACCACATTATCCTCTAAGGGCACCCTGACTTGCTTAAATAGGCCATAAATAAGGAAGGGTGCCCGAGATTCATCTTCGCATCTTTGTTATAGAGGATTGCATCCTCTATAACCTGCTCGACATCAAATGGAATGTCCTGGATTTACGGCATAGGCTGAAAGGTGACTCCTCTTAGTCGCCACTTCACACACATTAATCGTCAGGCTGAGACGTAATGTGATGAAGTTATGCCATACCTTAGGAATGTAGGCCAAGTGTTTGGCCTTGAAGTGCACTACATGCCCTTCATTGTTCAGTTTCCACTCACCGCCCCGCCAATAACATCCTAAGGACTAGGATAGCCGATGCTCATGGAGCCTATCATAGGCCTCAGGGTTAACTGGCTCGAGGTTATAGTATCGGTTGATAGACTTCGTACAGAAGTCTACCATAATTCCGCGCACCCGGACCCTTTTCAGCATGTGAGAGGTGAGATTGGCATAGAAATCTCATACCACACTTGTGGTAGCTGGTCTCGGAGGTTGGCAAAGCACCCTCCATCCCTTGTTCGCAATGGTTTTGTGAAAGAAATCATCGGGGTGGTGAAACCCCTTCTCCTTGATGAAGGACCTATTTTCGAGATGAGGCCGAATTTCTCGATCGCACTCTCATTGACAAATTTCTCATGATCGTAATCAAAAGTGGGCTCTTCACTTGCCCGGCTCTTTCAGCCCGCTTCGATTTTTCGACATCAAGCACTCAAGCAGTGATCTGGGAACAAATAATATATGCAAATTTATGACACTACTGCCAAGGACTATTATCTAATCCCAGGCAACAATGCTAAAAACTTGATAGAGGCCATTTTTCATATGTATGAAAAAATGGAAGTGTTCTCTCTTATAAGATGACTCATTTACACTGTGCTGGCAGGATCTTAATCACGTGAAGTGCACAGCTGTACAAGTAATAAAAGTGGATATTAAAAGTCCGTGATATCACACAAGAATAGATGATAAATCAAAAGACCACTCACCCTAACCATCAAGATCATTACTATTTGAAATCCACTAATATGATGATAAGAAGACTAAAATGTAGTCTTGTATCGAAATCTAAACGTGCAAAAGTAAAGTTTAATAAAATTGGGGTTGAGGATTCACTGAGTGAGGCAAAACTGGACTTGGATCAAATAATAATAATAATCAATTTCTTCATCATTTCAATTTGTAGCTCAACCATCAATTGGAAACTGAGTTTGTCAAAGATGAAAGGTAGTATGGTTTGGATTTCTCCCTTAACAATACTTTTCAATGATTAAAGGTTCATATTCATTTCTAATACATGATTCTAATCAGTTACTTGTAATATATAACCCTCTTTCTAAGAATTAAGTATTTTCCTTTCCAAGATTTCATACTGCATCTTAGACTTAAAGAATTCTTAACCCCATAGACAGGATCTTGCAAGCCTTCTCCAATTTGATTGACACCTCATCCTACACTGATGAAAATTTCCATCCTTAATTAGATCTCACCACACGAGATCGTAATCAATTCATCGAAAAGAGGGAGAAACTCTCGAAAGATTAAACAGATACTTCATTCAACCTATCTCAACTTACAAGCAAGTTGGTGATCTATCTAAGTAATCCTTCAAATTTCAATAGTTCCATAGTATTAGTCTACCATACCCACAAGGAACTACTCCACACTCTCAGGATTCTCCATCTCTGTGTCACTCAGAGGGTCTCCTGGAAATCAGAGTGAGAAATAGTATCTTGCATTGGGTACACGGTTTAGTAATGAGAACAAGTAAATTTATAAACAATACCAATCAAATTAATTCAAGAATCCTAATTAAAGCTCTCTTCCTCCTGATGCAGCAAAATGATAATCATCAAAGACCCATTTCTAGTGAGCTCAACTTTTCAAAACTAGTTTAATTTACACGTTGACTAACTGATCAGGAAAATTCACTGAAATCATAAACAAACTGAAATAAATGAACTCTAGAAACTTTCCAACATCCATTTAATTCAAATAGTAAATGAAAATAAGGATTTATAAAGGAATACCAGATTTTAAAGTCGCACTCGCACACGCAACTCAAAACTAAAGGAAAAATAACAAAATTAAACTATACCAAGCTAAATCTACTAAAAAAATAAAAATAAAATAAAATAAAAATAAAAATGTACAAGAGTCTTCAACCACCCAGAAATCCTGGAGCCGCCGAAAAGCTACACACATTGCCCTAAAAGCTTGTATTTATAGGATTTCCAATGTTGGGCCTCACTTCATTAATTTCATTGTGGATCCCTAAAATTCTGGCCCAAATTGGTGTCTTTATCGCGACATAGAAAGTTCTGTCGCGACAGAGCTTCCAATCTTTGTTGCTTCCTCTGTCGTAGCTTCTCGTTTTTCTATCGCAACCTGTTCTTTGGGTTTGTTCTTAGATTGTGTTGCGACATAAATTTATTTCAGCAGTCTTGTTCTTGTCACGACAGAAATGCCTTGTGTCGCAACACCAAATCTGTTTGCACCCATCTTCTCATGTCCTTGTCCTTCTGGAGTTTGTCGTGACATAATTTTCCTTATCGCAACAAACAATTTTTCAGCCCTGAATCATCATGACAGATTTCTTTTAAGTCCTTAGCACTTACTGCGACAAGAAACTCTCTGGTCACGATGAGATTTTCTTCTCCCAGTTTCATTCCTTGTCGAGTCGATTGTCATGTACATGAATTATGTTGCGACACAATTGCCTTGGCCATTCTCAAGTCCTCTTCAATTGTTGTTGCGACCTACTTTTTTCTGTCGTGACATAATTTTATCATTTCTTAGCTTTTCATTGTCGCGATAGGAAACGTCTTGGTTGCGACACAAGTTTTGCCTTCAACTCTTAATTATGTTCCACAAAGAATTTTTTTTATCGCCATTCTTCTTATGTTGCTCTTCAGCATCTTATCGCGACAGAGAATTCACCTCCTTCATGTTTTGTCTGTCACGACAAAAATAATCTTTGTCGCGACAGAGATTGTGTTGCCCTTGGTTGTGAATTCTGACTTTTATGTTGTGACATGATTTCCTTTGTTGCGACAACAATACTTCCTTGAGTTGGCTTGATGTTTGAAACTTTGTCGCAACATAAAAACACTTGTCTTAGCGACTTGTGTCGCTTTCTCTCGATATTTTAAGTGTCATGACACCAATTGTCAGCGATAGAGTTCATCCATTAGTTCCTCACTTTATGTTACAACATACAAAATAATGTTACACATAAATTCTTCACCATTTACCACCTTGTATGTTGCAAGAAAACTTTACTTGCCAGAATTCAGTGCTCTTTTCACCTCGGGTTCTCGAATTAGTTTCACGCAACATAAATTTGCCGGGACGGACATAACTCCTTTCTGCCTACTTGAATTTTGAAAAGGCGACATACAAACTTGTGTTATAATACGCATCGCTACATTTTCCTCTTGCTTCTTTTATGCTGGGATTCTCTTTTTTTTCAATAATAATTGCCAAAGAAACACAAAGTTGATGAATATTCCATATTTTCGGGGCATATAAATACATCTTAAACTATTAAAAACATGCCCAAAAAAGGGATTAAAATAGATGAGCTTTAGACTCATCAAATTTCAACTTTTGTTTAGTCCTTGCTAAATAAAAGAAAATTTTGTTTATCCTCAAACAATTTAACTTTTATTTTTAAGGACGTTTTTCTATTCATGTTTAAGGGCAGAAACAATTTAACTTTTATTTTGTTTAAGGACGTTTAAGGCAAAACAAAGGTCGCTCTTGTAAAATTATTCTAAACATGTTTCCAATCCATAGTGAAGATTTTCAATTAAGTTCACTGAACCAACAAATAATTCATATTGTGTAACAATTTAATCATTCAATCAAGATTTTTGTGTGTGATGGTCTTTACTATTTTTCTTTGGCATATCAGTTTATCTTCTAGGATAATACTCAGTTGGCATACTCTCTTTCATTTTTAAAGTCCCTTATGCTTGTTTATCATATTAATCTCCACTAATGTAGGCATAATACCACCTTCATAATCAAATAGGTCTTTTAGGCTTGTAATGTGTGGCTTGGGTAATGAGGTAGATAATTAGACATTTTAGGCTCAATTTAACCCAAATTCTTGACAGCTTACACTTTTGCCTTTTGATAAATCCTTGATTTCTCTTTATTGTAATTTTCTAACCTTCCCAACAAGTTTAGTGCATCTCTTTGCATATTCTTCAGTCTAGTATCTTTCTCTCTTTTCATTGTTCACACCCAAAAGATTCTTGTCCTCATTATAGAGGCTTTGTCACTTTCCATTTCTCATCAAGTTTCTTGGAATTGTGCAATGTTGGTCTTTTTAAGCTTTCTACCACCCTTAATGAAATTTAGTCAATAACCCCATACCACCGCATTAGGGTATTAGGCTGAACACCCCAAGGAGCTAATTGTTCAAGGGAGGAAGGCTACAAGACCAACTCATTCCTCTAGATGTTTTTCTTTCTTCATAGCTTCTTTCATCATTTTCTTTTTATCTCTTATTATCTCTATGCACTTTTCTTTCTCAACCCACTTTCTCCTTTGCTACATCTCAAGATGATATTCCCCCAAACTTGTCCCTTTTTGTCACTGATGTCTTTTTTCTTGCAATCTGGGCAAATAAGGGTTCTTTACTGTAGGATTAGATGTAAAGATGGGATTGGGCTTCTCTATGGCTAGTTGATAATAAAATTTGGCTTTAGGCTCAAATAAGGAACTAGTGTATATGCTTATGCATATCATAGGGGTAGGCTTTGAACTGCTCAAACTTCCAAAGATAGCCTAAATCATTTCCTATTAGTGGTATTGCCTAGGATTTTGCCTTGACTAATAATATAACAAGTTCTAAGACATTTGAGAGTCTATTGTGATGGATCCTTAAGATGTTCCTAATTCAAGTGTCAATTTTCCAGAGTTAATACACTATGTGCAAAGTTATCAGGATTTTATGACCAAACTATTTACATCAAAATGAATTATAAGTTTTATCTATTCCATCAATTTAGTAAAACTTTCCTTATTCTTGAATTTAAACACATTTATTCATAACCTTACAACTTTTTATTTCCATTTATTTCATCCTACCCTAATGCATCTATCAATGGATTGTTTGGCTTTAAGATTTTTTGTTGTGTTGTTTTTAATCAAGTCAAGAAGTTCATTTTGATCATGCATTCAACTCAAAACAATCCAACACAACCACAATTTCATCAATTCATTTCAACCAAACATGCTGCAACAATTAAACAATTTAATCTAGGTAGCTGGTTTCTCAATTATTCAACTCAGAAATTATCAATCATGAAACAAAGAAAATTATGCAAAATAACACCAATCAATCAAAAACACAAATGAACACATAATTTTCAAATAATTCTTTATTTTATTGACTATTTTGATGACTGGACATCGAAGCATGTAGAGGATGAGGAGACAGAATGCGTGAGCTATTTTCTTTTCTATCATGCCTGAAGGGAAAAGGGTAGTTGATTGGGCTCCAGTTTATATCCACTGCACGAGAATTCAAGGATTCAGATTGTGGTTGTCTGATTTACTACCTTCCACTTCGCCACATTGCACTACACTCCATGGTTAGGCTAGCTGCTCGATTCATATCATTGCCTCTACCACAGAATTCGTGGTTCCCTCAAACTCACCCCGGTAGAGACATCTTAATCAGTTTTTAAGATCATCTGCTTTCTCTGCTCAACACTTCTCCTTGTAATTCAGGGTGCCCTCCAATTCCTTATCCCTTTTTTCAATCAAAGCTTTAATCTCCTTCTTATGTTCCTTGCATTATACTCAAAGGCATCTCGCTTTTTGCAAAGAGATGTTCTTCCATAGCCTCCTCCTTCCTTCATGATTTTGAATAGCTCACTTTCTCTTTAGTTACAAAAAGATAGCATCTTCTTGCCTTAGTTCTTCATCAGCTCTTGTTCCCTTTGTTCCTATCTACTTCCATTCTTCATCTCTCTCGTTTTAGAGCCTCTTCTAAGTTCCGTCCCCTTCTCAACTCAGTCTTCCATACTCATCTGAAGGTCATAATCGAGCTTAAGTCGGTCAGTCCTTCTTCCATTTCTTGCTTCATGGTATTAAGCATTTCAAGGACTGCAGAGTTATTCCCTAGAGGTTCAGAGCTTTCAGCATACTCTTGATGGACTGGTCTCGCCTCATGGGAGAAGGGTAGTACTGGGCTTGCACTTCTCTGCCTTGTGTCTCGGCTAAGAGTTTCACCTAAGATGTAGTCAGCTGCACTTGCTTGTTGTTTTTCCTCTCAACAAATCTTCTACCCGACTTCCTCGCCTCTCGTGTTTAACTCAGGATTCCAGCTGAGTGTCAGGGAGATGTTTTAGGCGCTTTCTTCTTCTTCTCGCCCCTCGACACCGCCTAAAAATATACAAATTCGACACGCTCTTGTGTGGGATTAATCCTCAGATCCTCCTCTCAGAGAGTCAGATTGAATTTTCAATCAACTTGCCCACATTAAATTTGTATCCCTTGAGAATGGCATAGAGCAAAACTGCTTCCTACTCCCTGACTGTGCATAAATGTTTGGAAGGCAAAATGACTAAACTTAAGAAGTAAACCAAACCTTTGCTTGCTCAGTCAATGCCCCCCTGGCGATGGATTCATGCGGGTTCTTCCTAGTGGCATTCCACTTCCCTTTGCCATCAGTCAGCAGATCTACAATCTTCTAGAAGTTAGGCTCCTCAACTAGTCTTTTAAATTTAGACCCATCCTTCCTCTTCTGAAGATTGAATGTTTGATTTATTTGCTCTCTACTGAAGGATACCCTTCTCCCTCTGACATAAACTACCCTATCCTTAGTTCCACCATGTTAGCGTAGAACTCTTTAACCACATCTACGAACCAGGGAGCCTTATGCTCGCAGAAAAGATGCCATCATTTGCTTTCTATCAGCTCTTGGAAGGGGGAGATCCATTTGTTAAAGCCTCTCTCCCCGATGAAGTCTCTGTGCTATAGCTTGTCTCTCCAAGAAATATACGCCATGTCCGAGACCCATTCACTAGCCTTTTGTTCACTATTTTTTGCTTCTTTATTTCCTCTTTTCCTCTTCCTAGACTTTTCCACTGTCTGCTCAAGTTCATCGTTTACATCAACCATCTCCTCAACTTACTCAGCCACTGTCTAAGTGGTTTAAACTGTCTGATCTTCCAACTCTACATACTCCCCCATGATTTCGTTTAGGTTTAGAATCGTATGCGGGCTTAGACAAATAGAGATTGGTCTAGGAATCTGTGGTTTCAAACAAGTAAGAGAATCAGCGAGGGAGGCCGAAAGGTTTGATTATGATGAGGTAGATGACTCTTCAGTCTTCGAACTTTCTATTTATGTGCCAAGAATTGTGGTGCTTCTTTAATTGTTACGACAAATTTGCCCACAAGCTATGCTCCTTTTTAAATCTATTCATGACATAGAAAATCAATGTCGAACATGTAAATTTTCATTTAGTTTTAAATTGGGAAATTCCTTGTCGCGACATAGATAAATCTTGTCTCAACATAAATTCTAAGGTTCATGTTGCTGTTTGTCATGACATAAATAAAATATGTTGCGACACGTCTCTTGCTAACTCCATGTTAGCATTGACCTTGTCGTGACAAAAGAAAGCATGTCGCGACAATAACCAATGTTGCTACAAAGTTCAAACAGTGTAGCAAACATAACTTATTTTGTCGCGACAAGGTTCTGTTCTACCTCAAAAATTTTCACCTTTTCATTATTTTAACCATTCAACCTACTCAATCATCATTCAATAAGTCCTTCCCCTTAGATCATACTTGTGAAAACACTTATTAAACATCAAAGAACCTCAATTCAAGTATGAACACAAATCCATTTCTAACATCCACATTATTCATCAAAATATTCAACAAGCCATTCAAGCAATTAGCATCAAACTCTCTCAAACTTCATATATGCATTATCATTAAAAACAAGTTGATGGAATTAGAAATACTCCCTTGTAGTTATTCACGTATAATTCAGCTTTGAAATATTCTACTTTCTGGGTGACTCCACCCACCCCCTTCCCTATTCTTGAGAAAAAATTTAGCAAATTATCAAATTACAAAAATATACTTCTAACAATTGATTAGTGCTCAAAAAGTGCTATTTTGAACCCTGTTTATTGGTGTGTTTTGAAAGAATTTTTGTGTACTAATCAGAATTAACTCCTGGATTTGCACATTAAAGTCCCTACTATTCTACCGATCGCATTTGTATTAATTTTGTAGTTTTCAGTTATTTATGCCAAAATCATGAGTCGATCCAAGCACGAAGAATTCGGTCTAACTCAAGATTGCAGATCGAAACCGTATGAAAGAAGAGCGTAAATGCATGGAAATTGAGCCCGTGAGAAATTTAAGGCACAAATTCGCAACCTCGCAAAATTTTGTAGGTCAAGGGAATTACTCATACTAATGTCACCCACGCACTGCTCATCCCATGGACTGCTCCTTCCTCGCCGCCCGCTTCGACTTGTTGATTTTTGTTCCTCTTTTGATTTCTTCCCATTTTGTCCTTGTAATAGTTAACTGCTTGTGTTGATTTTGGTAATTTGTATTGTTTTGAGGTAGTATATAAGCCCAAGCAAACACTGTAAGGGATCTATCTTTTTGCTCATCAATAAAGTGGCGGGAAGCTTTCAGCTCTCCCCGCTCTTTTCCAGTTTCTCTCACTTTCTCTCATTTTCTCTCATTTTCTAGGCAGCCAAACACCCTCCAAGGATGACAACTTGGAAGATGAGTGGCTAGAAACCTTTCCTCCTGGCAGCTGGAGTAGATCTCAAGGCAACCGGGAGTGGTTCCATGTTCTTCACACGTAAATACTCGGGCAAATTTTTGTGTTTCCTTGAACAATAGGTTTAAATCCCTTAGATTCACCTTGAATGGTTATTACTTTGATAATCTTTTTGTGCCTACTGGATGCTTTTAATGTTAGATCCATCGATGCTTGTTAGTTATCATTTATGATCCCTTGTAAGGTGAGTCAAGGAGATTTGTTTTTCACTACCGAGACCACGATACCTGCGGATTACCAATTTTCAAAGGATAGTTATTATGGGTTAGGTTTTATAGCTAAATGAAGATCTGGTCGGGAAATGACTATGTCATTCCCTCCCACGCAGGAAAGGGACCTCAAAACCCTTAGTTGCCCTACGAATCCGACCCTAGTGACCTAACACTTCAAGGAGTTCTATTTTACATTTTAATTTGTTTTATTTTTAGTTTCCAAACATTTCACCCCACTATTTTTACCAAACCCAAAAATCCAAACTGAAATTCACCTTTTTGAGCTCACTGAAAATCATTTGTGCGAAGAAAACTCATCCCTGAGTTCGATCCTAGAGCAACTATACGCAATAGCTAGGCTACAAAGAAGAGAAGGTTTAGGTTTATAAATTCCGTTGGTTCAAGTCGCCTAGCCGCACGCCACGTGCGAATCAACAATTTAAAACTAAAAACCTTAAATTTATAAAAATAATCATCACAATCAAACTATCCAAATTAACTCGTCGCCTCTTAAGAAGTCAGTCGCTTTAATGTCCTTAGCCGACATTTGTCAGAATTATCTTATTTTCAACATAATTTTCCCTTTAAAATTGATCATTTCCATTTATGCTTTCCTCCTAAGGTAGTGCTTCAATCTCTAACCATTTACTTTGAATTCATTTCCAGATTCATCTTTCTGTGTCACTGCTCCAAAGGGTGTACTAGTTATCACTAAGGGTGTGACCACTCCACCCCGATTTCACTTGAAAGATCGAGCCCTGAGTCAGAGCAAAAGAACTTGCTCCTGCCTTGAATTCTCCTTAGGATCTTTTGATCATGCCACCTCTGGTCTTTTCTTTGTAAATTCCCGCATCATATAAGTGTTTCTTTCCTTTTCGCAGCCTTGAAAGTCACACTAGCTTTCTTTACGGCTTACATAGCTTTGCATTCCAGTTCTAAGGGGGAGATGACAAGGCTTTTTAAATACAATTCTATGGAGACATTCCACGGGTGTTTTGTAAGCAGCTCTATAAGCCCACAAGGCATCATCTAGCCTTTATGTATCAGCTTTTTTCTATCAGATAACTATTTTCTCTGCACTTTCTTTATCTCCCTATTGGAAATTTCTCAGCCGCCATTTGATTGAGGGCATAAAGCCAAGCTTCCATCATGTTTGATGCCATATCTGCTCATGAGTTTTGAAAGACTTTATTTTCAAAATGGCTTCCTCATCATTGATTATGGTTCTGGGTGCCCAAACTTGCTCAAGAGATTCTTTTCAGATAAACCCTACCACCGTTATGAATCATTTTTCGGGGCAAGCTTATTGTTTCCCACCCATTTTGATACATAATCCATAAATATGAGAATGTATATATCACCAAATGATGGAGGAAATGGTCCCATAGTCTATTCCTAAACATCAAAAAATCCGCACCACCAAAATTCCTCAGTGTCATCTCATTTCTTCTCGCGAGTTACCGATTCTCGCATAAGCATCACAATTTTTACCCATTCAAAACAATCTTTTGAATAGAGTAGGCTAATAAAACCCGATTAGAGAATTTTTTTGGGGTTGTCTTGTCTCCGCAGTGTCCTATATGGTGATGCATGACATTTCTCCACAATACCACCTTGTTCCGTTTCGAACACATCTCCTTATGATCATATATACCCTCTTCTATATAATACGATCATCCCGCATATAAAATCGCACCGCTCAATTTTCTTCTCTCGTTGGTTGCCGACCAAGTGGCATCACTCCACAAGCTAAATAATTAATAATATCAAGATACCAGGTGTTCAACTAACAACAAAATAGCCAAGCCATCAAAGAAAATTCTTCGCTATTTTATTTCCTTTTCTTTCCCAAGATTCATTTCCAATCTAGACAAGTGATCCGCTATCACATTGTCACTACCCTTCTATCTTCGATCTCAAGATCAAATTCATGCAAAGCAGTTAAACACCCATCCGATCGCCTTGGTTTGGCCCCCCCCTTCTTTGCATTGTATATCTTATCAAGTAGCGATGATCAATGTGAATTATAACATGGGATCCCAATATATAAGGCCTAAATTTCTCCCAAGCAAACACCATTGCTAGCATCTCCTTTTCAGGCGGAGTAGTTCTCAGGCCTCATTAAAGGTTTTGTTGGCATAGTATATATGGCCTTAAATATCTTTTCTATAGCGACCCTAGAGCCCGGCCAGACCCGATTGGCGAGTCCGAACCAAAACCCCTTTGACACCTGCTTAATTTCAGAATACATTTATTAGCTTTGCAGTAATGATGATCTAACTGCCAGAGCTATCTGAATGGTGGATCAAATATTCGCTTACTCCGGACAAGTATTTATCTTAAAAACATTTTATTATGTCATTTCTACATAAGCGGTTTTGTTTTGCAAGCCCACAATCCTTTACAAATTCAATGCACTTAGGGCCCATAAACATTTAACAAAATACATTTACAAAGAAGGCATTCATGCCTTCCGTAATGATATACAAACAAGGTTCAAAGTTTTTAACACTTTGTTACAAAATTTCACTCGTTCAAAGAGATGATATGCAAATGATGGAGTTTATACTTATACGCCGTACTCTATGACTCAGGCCGCACGATCTCGCCTTTTTTTCTTTGCTACTCGACACTGCAAAAGATAGATAAATCACACGCTAAGCATTTTCTATGCTTAGTGGTTCTATACGCTCTATTCCAAGATTTAATTAACTCTAAGATGCATTTAACATTAAACCATGCCTAATATATCAACATATACTCATGCTATTCATTTCGCATGCTTTCAATATACAAATCATTTACTATATCATAACATGCATTTTCACGCAACAATTCATTTCATTAATTCAATTTATGAGATTTAAGTATATATACATAAAATCCCATTTATGCTCAGCCAATGTTGGTTATTTCACCTTGACTATTCAATTCACATTTCACGGATTCATGATGAATCCCACCCTTATTATCATTCTAAGAATGTGCTTACACATTTGGCATCAATCTCGTCTCCCATCATGATGGATGTTGTTTGGTGCACTTCGACATGTGGTATCATTTATTCCGCCTCCCATCACGACCATGTCATGGTGCACCCCATGTGGTATCAATTAAATGCCACGCCATCATGACGGATGCCGATTGGCATCACGCCTGCGGGACATTGGACAATTTCGATGCCTTCATGACTCGGGATGTCGCATTTGTGCATCCCGCCGCTTGCCTATCTCGATATATCAATCAATTCACATTTATGACTCTGATTCCGCTTAATGAATCCCGCCTTATCATCATTCACATTCATTCTGCCAAATATCACATTTCAATTCCATATTCACTTCTCGTATTATCTTTCAAAGATATACTCAATCTATGTATTCATTTCATATACTCATTTAATATTTGCTTCCGCATCTCATTCATGTACTCATTTCATAGTTACCGTAAACTACCAAGCCGTCGAATCTAGCTTCCTTCTTCGATCTCGCCATAGGTTAGGTGATCACCCGCCCTAGTCAATAACAATCACGCCTACCTTAGTGATAATTAATTCTACAATTTTAGTGAATTGCTAAAATTTATTTTCGTTAATGTCTCGGTTAAGACACTAAGTCTACCTCAAGACGGCCGAGGTACTCTGCGTTTTCACTTAGTTCTATCCTTATTTGAACCCCCCATTATTCACATTTCTTAGGGTCCCTAGACATCGGTATACGATCACAGACTTCAATCCATAAAAACATGTCAAACAAAATGTTAGAATGAACTTGCACCTAAGACCACTTGACCCGCACAAGATAGGTTATCCATCGCTTAGCTCCATTCGGCATGTGTTTAAGCTTATACCGGTAAATTACTGCTCTCTACATCCTTGTACCTAAGACAGCCAACCGATATCGCATACCCTATGGGTTTTTGCCTAGAAATGTGCGATTTGCATTTCACACATTTTTTCTTCCACAACTCTTTCTCCACCATTCCATATCAAAAAATCCACTATGGAATCTACCCAAACAACTCCAAATGTGGTTTAGGAACCACGAAACCCTTTTCTCTCAAGTAGGCTTCCCAAATCTAAATCAAATAGGATGATGTTAGGGTTTTGATTTATTACCTTGAACCTCTTCAAATCCCTCTGTATGTTGCTTGGTCTCTTAGGGCAAAAGTGAAAGGATCACACCAAAGCTTGACTTCTTGCAAACCCTAGTTTTCTTTCTCCCTTCTCCTATCTCTTCTTCTAAATGCATGCGCTCCAAATGAGCACCCAAAGACCAATTTTGGTCTTTAAAACTCTCTTACGTGTGAAGGCCATGCTCGCCTACACCCTTTTCATTTCCCACTTTTGTCTTAAGTCACTTAATTCTCATAGCGCCTTGTTTCGCCACTCAATAAATCCAATTTTCTATTTTTGGCATTCTAACTCTTTATTTCACTTCCTTATCAGTTTATCATTTATTCCACATTAAGATGGTTAAATATTCAATCTCTTTAGGTCCTCATTTTGCTAAATTTCCCCATTTTTCCATTTTTCACTTAGTTTATCTGTTCAATAAATTTCTCAATTTAGCATATAATATTCAATCATATGTCACTCTTTCAATTTACATTTTACAATTTATCAATTTATCAAATTACCCTAAAGCCCAAGTTGACTTCAATTCATACCCAGTAATATATAATAAAATTATTATAAAAATCTCTGTGGTATTTTCGGGGGCGTTACATTTTCGCTCTTTTTCCCACACTCTCCTTATCGCATAATCACCGTCATCACACATAATCTCAAAATCATCGTTCACAGTGTTAACATGACGGGAGATGTCACTTAACCCAGATTGATCCTCAAATGTAGATCCGCACGATTCATCAAAATCAAATTTGCATCTTTTCCAAGTTCACACAATGGTCCTGAGATTTTAGAGAAGTCCTTTAATCTTCTATAAAACCAAAGATGTCCAGTGGAAGCTTCTATCCCTCATGATATCAGAGGTGGCCTCGAGAATTTTTATAATTGAACTTTGCTCGTCTACTTCCAATCCAACAGCATAAATCTTGTGTCCCAAGACAATACCTTCTGTTAACATAAAATGTCATTTCTCCCAATTCAAAGCTAGATTTTTGTCTTGACACCTCTGGAGTACTGTTTCTAAATTTTTAGACAATGCTCAAAACTAGATCCATATATTGAGAAGTCATTCATAAAGATCTCCATAACCTCTTCTACCAAATCAGAAAACACAGACATCATACATCTTTGAAAGGTGGCAGGAGCATTACATAGTCCAAAAGGCATCCTTCTAAAGGCAAAGGTTCCATGAGGACATGTAAATGTAGTTTTCTCCTGATCCTCTAGGGCTATTTCAATTTGGTTGTAACCAGAATATCCATCAAGAAAACACAATGGGAGGTCCCACACATGTCCAAGATTCGTCAATGAAAGGTAGAGGATAATGATCCTTTCTGGTAGCAGTGTTTAGTTTTCTGTGGTCTATACACACTCTCCATCCTATCACAGGTCTTGTAGGAATCAATTCATTCTTCTCATTTCTTATCACAATGAATCCTCCCTTCTATGGAACTACATGAACTAGGCTCACCCAAGGGCCGTCTGAGATTGCATAGATGAAGCCTGCATTCAGCCATTTCAATACTTCTTTCATTATTGGATTCAGCCTTCTTTGATGTTCTATAGAGGTTTTAGCATTCTCCTCCATCAGAATCTTGTGCATGCAGATAGAAGAACTGATTCCTTTCAAATCTTCTATAACCAAGCTATTGCTTCCTTATATTTTCTAAGAGTCTCCTACAGCTTGTTTCAAGCTCGCCAATTCGGGGCCAAATGATGACTCGGCTTTCCTTTTCCCGTCAGTAAGAAAGAAATATTTCAAATGTTCAGGTAATTCCTTGAGAATTAAGCCTTCTGAACTTGTGTTTTCTTTAGCACCTTCTTCTTTATAACTGCTGGATTTTTCTGCATTATTTTCTTCAACACTGAGTACTGCCTTGTTTAATTTAATATCAGGTCCGTAAATTCACTTCAAGATGCTCAAGACACTGAAAATTCTTCTCATTCTCATTCATTGAATTTGGAAATTACAATATTTCATCTTTTCAGAACAGTTGGGAATTTCATTTCTACAATCTCACATTCAGCATCACTTAGTTTAGGTTGTTTCAAACTATGATTGAGATTGAAGTGCACTACTTCATCTCCAACCCTGAGAGTTAATTCTCCTTTCTTCACATCAATCAAAGTTGCTCCTGTTGCTAAGAAAGGTCTTCCTAATAGCAGTGGAACTTGTTTGTCTTCTTTTATGTCAATGACTACAAAGTCCACTAGGAAAATGAATTTTCCCACTTTGATCAACACATCTTCTCTAAAATGCCTCAGATGGGCCTGTCTCCGTCTGCCATTTGCAAGCAACATGGCTAGGAGTAAGGTCCCCAAAATTAGTCTTTTTTCCTATAGACAAGTGACATCAAGTCATGCTGGTCTTAATCACATAATGCTTTTCCTACATCAAGATTCCCACTTTATATATAGTTAAGCCGCTTGATCTTGCACTTTCTAGTAAAGAATTCGAATTACTCGCACTACGTCGTTGTTAGGGCTCACTATTCCTTCTTTCAACAATCTTTACTTTTCTGCTCAATATCTCGTTCATAAATTTTGCATAAAGAGGCATTCAGTCAATGCTTCGGGAGAAAGGGATGTTGATCTCCATCTTCTTAAACATGTCTAAGAATCTAGAGAATCATTTTCCAAGCCTCGCTTTCACAAATTTCTCGAGGGAATGTGGAACTGAGGTTCATAAGCCTTAACCTCTTCCTTTTCCTAGATTTTTCCACATTTTTCTCTCGATCGCATCTTGTCGCTCCTCTTCTTCTATAGTCTTCGCCAGGTCGCTAAAGTGTTCCCTAATGTCCGTATATCGTTCTTCCTCGTTGTCTTTCTTTCCTTTCTTCTTCTTCCACCCCCCGCCACTTCTTAGAGCTACTGCCATACAATCCCTTGATTCTTCCTCGTGTCACCTCTAGAAACGAATCTCTGACCGATTCCTCGCATAACAGTGAAAGTCGCCTCTATCTCGCACCTCCAGATTTTTCAAAGAATCATTGGTGTTAGCCTGAAATACAATTGTGTTTGCCTGGAATGCTGCTATCTCAGCAAAATTTTGTTCATGTATGTTCAACAACCTCTTGTTTTCACCCATGAACTGCAACATCTGATCTTCAAAAGATTGAGTCCTTTTATGACCTGATATTCTCCTCTATTGTCCCTATGCTGCTGCTGCTGTTGTTTTTGTTGGAACCCGGGCTGAGGATAAGCCTGATGGTAATTCTATCCAAGTCTGGTGCCTTATTGTGCTCCTCCACCATATGAAAATCTTTCATGGTTCCTTAGTGCTGATGTATAGTGTGTCAGTGTGTCAAGGCTTGAAGGTGTAAATCTCTATTTGCTAATGAGGTATTGTGCCTCCTCAACCTGATAGGGCTCTTCTTCAACTAACCCCTCAGTGGTGTTTCTCTTTCCTTTTTTTACTGCTCCCACTTCATATGCACTGTTTCTCATTGCTTCTATGGTTGTCATTCCATCTAATCCAATAAGACAACTTCCCTCGCCCATCAAGCATCCCCGGGCTTCAAATGGAGCCTCAGGAGCCGCATTCGCAAGGTCTTCAATCAGCTTGCCTCGCCTCCTCTCGCATTTCGGGCCTTTAAAAGCTCCACAAAGAAGATGCACGCTTATATCCTTAGAGGCATAATTCATTGCATGATAGAATATATCCATATGAGTGGTCAGATCTATGCCATGCATGGGACATCTTTCGCACCCTTGAATCTCTCCCATGCATCAGGAGAGACTCTCATCTTCTCCTCAAGCCAGTGACAATTATTTCTCCTCTTCTTCAACAAGCAGAGTCAGAGGAAAATCTCGCCTATATAGGGCTCTCCACCAACTCTTTCCCAAGTGTTCACTAATCCCATTAGCAATGAATCAAACCATGTCACGCTATATCTCTCGCTGAAAAAGTGAAAGAGCTACGCTGATTACTTATGGTCTCACCCCCATTCACTCTTAACTGTTAGCATCCTTCATGAATCTCCCAACAGCTCATCAGATCTTCAGAGGGGTGACCCGTGAACCGGTGTTGCTACACCACAAGAATCACGCGGCTTCAGCCAAAATTGTTTCGTCTAATTACAGTTGTCTTATCATAGAGTACTCTCGATAATAGCTCCCAAAAGACCTCCATGGTATTAGGCCTCTAATTCCTCTCTACTTCTTCTTCTTCTTTTGAAATAGTGATGAGTCAAAAACTCATTGATTTTTAATCCATTTTTCTTATTAGTGTTACAATGTAATTACTTATTTTATGCAGAAATATGGAGATTTTACCAAATTTATATTTTGCAGATTTATATAAAAGAAGCTACAATTCCAACAAAAATGCAAAAGAAAATGAGATCAATGGTCAAGCAGCGAGGTCGTGACATACAGTTGAGGTTACGAAGGAATTCATCAGTTCAATAGTTTTTAAGTCACAACCTGAGTGATAATGATGTGACAATTCTGTAAGACAAAGGCTTCAAGTGTGTCACATCCTCAGAGCAAATATGTAGAGAGAAAATTTAAGATCGCACAAACGATGTCGCGACAGAGAATCGAATGACACTGAAGAAGACAACTCAAGTCGCAATAGATAATTAAGGCCGCGATGAGGAATGGATCCATTAACCAAATGACAAGGTCTCTAATCAGAAAAATTGATGTTGTGACAAAAATATAAGTTAAAGACACCAGTGAGGTCGCGACATGGATTTCATGTCGCGACTTTAAAATGAGCTAAATAGTTAAAACATGTTGTGACTAAGTTTGAGCAACTGCGACAAGAACAAGGTAAGAAGGGCCACCACTCAGTCGCGACACAATTTCTAGGTCACAACCAGAAAAGGAAGCTGATTGGAATAGAAACTGTCGTGACTCAAAATTGAGGTTGCGACAAGATTGGAAGAAAGAATGGTCAGGATATGCTTTTGAGGTCGCGACAGGAATTGTAGTAAGAAAAGAAACAACCTTGTCGCAACCTAATATTCATGTCGCGACAAGAAAATAAAACAAATCTAAAGAATTAGAGTCAAGAATCAACTGCATGAGGACGTAAATCTAGATATGATGTCACATTACGAAATAGTGGTCGCGACATAGAATTCCTGGTGAGAGGCTGAAAGCATGCTTAGGTCGTGACATGAAATTGTGGTCGCGACATAAACACTTAGAGACTAGAAAAGTTGTCACAAAGAGAATCAAAGTGCCTAGCAACAGAGACAGTTTTGTGAGAAAGAAAATTGGTCGCGACACATAATGAAACAAAGGAAGAAAAGTCCATGTCGCGACATGAAATTGAGGTCGCGACACAACTACCTAGAAACAAGAAAATGTGGTCGCAACAAAAGTCATCACTTCATCGCAACTGTAAACGCGTGGTCACTATCATAATTCCAATCGCGATCGCGAACATGATGATTCTCGTGAAACATGATAAGTAAAGCAGCTCAACAAGATTTCAAGTCGCTGACAACCAACTAAGAAAATCGCGCAGAAGAACAATGTCATGACAGAGACACGTCGTGGACTAAATATTACAAAACAAGGTAATGTATCGTTACGACAAGCTTCCAGAGGACACGACAAACCCAACAAGTCGCGACATGCTTTGGGCGGTCGCGACCGAATCGCAAGCCGGTTACTAAATTTGGGAAATCCACCCAGAGCCTGAATCAAAGCCCAATGGTTGGAAATGTATAAATAAAGGGTTTCAAGATCGCAAAAAGGAGGTTCTTTCTAACCCAATTCTTGTGGGATTGTACTAAGACTCCAACCTGTATAATTTTGCAGTAGATTTTCTTTCTTTTCTTTTCTTTTCACTTTTTCTTTCTATCCGAAACAAAGAACTCGCAACTTAATGCTGAAGTCGGATTAAATTTTTTCAATCTCTTCTCCACCACTGCCGATATATATGGAACTAGTACTCACCCTGAATTGCTTATCATATTAATTGCAACTCATTGCTGTGTATTTCGATCAATGCCCATCAATGCTTGATGTAGTTTTTGATGGCAACAAATCTTCCACCGATTCGATTTCTCGTTAGTTATATTTTTTCGTATATTATGTAGAAGTACCTAAAATCGGGGGTTTATTCATCGAGGTTTTCTTAAATTGATTGTTCCCAATAGTGCGACGCGATCCTACTGCTGGACTGCTTTCATGCTCGATTTCCAAGAGGCCCTTTTAGCATTACTACGTAGATGGAGATTCCCGAGATTTTTGAACATTCCATTTCCAGGGGCATGGTGTATCACTATCAAGAACTACTCGAGATCTAAGAGCTTATTTAGATACCCCATTTCACTCACAATCAAGATGAAGAGGATTATTTATCAATTTAAATCATTAGAGATTTCACCTTAACTGAGAATGATCTTGATCCCAGAAGTTAGCCGAGTTCTAATCGGGAAAGAGAAAATCCATCGCATCTAAAGGATATCATCAACCATTTTGTGTAGGTTTCTTCAAGGACCCGCACTTCGATGCAAGAAATTCAGCCTTAAGAAACTGCTGCATTAAGTATTGAAAAGAAAATACCCATCTTATAAAGAGTTTAAATACAAGTAACTAATTGATCCATACCTTGAAAGACGTAGGGACCTCTAATTAGTGAAATGTGGAGAAATCCAAGCTGCATTATTAGGCATCTTTGACAAATCCAGAACCAAAATTAAGATTGAGAGAATCAATGGATTATAATGCAAAAATTGACAGGTCCACAACAATTTCATTTCAGTGTTCAATTCTAGCAGAGAACTGATTCTGTCCAGTTTAGTTTGTTTGTTTTAATTCAAATATGCTCTTAATTAGATAAATATAGTATAAGTATTATCTTATCCTTGATTCTAGTTCTCAAAACATTTACAAGTAGGTACAAATAGTGTGGATCTTGAGTAGTTAGGGTAGTCGATTTTAAAATTCTTGTCAATCTCTGAGGGAATGATATCTGGACTTATATCTAAATTTTTACTACTTGTATGACCTGTGCACTTGCAGTGTCTTAGACTAAACCATTTTATAATTTAAAGAACAAAAAACCACTTCCTACTTTTCAATCAATTAGCTTCCAATTTTGGTCCACTATAAGGGAATTGGAAGACTCCACTAGAGGCATTTAAAATTGAGTGGTTGAGTCTATACATAAACAGACAAACAAGTTTTATGGCATCGTTGCCGAGGATTGAAAGAATTTTAATAAATCAATATTCTGACAAAAGAGAGAAATGCTAATTTGGACATTTTCCTTATTTTATAAAAAGAAATAAAACGCTTTTAACAAGAGTGGCTGCATAACCTCCATTGATCTTTTTGTAGAGCTTAAAGGATATATAATTTTGATACCACTGTTTCCAATTGATCTCAATATGTTTCCATTTCTGCAGTTATTTCATACTAGAAAGCCACATAATCAACTGCTTCCTTAGATACTGAATTGGAAAGAACATTGAGAAACTTAAGGAAGGTCAGAAGTGCAGAAACAACAATTATGGTAGAAGAAAGAATGGGTCAGACAGTAGAACAAGAAACAGCAGTAGAAAGGCCTCCTATGCAAGATACAATGGAGGACTTCTGGAGACCAGTTATCCAATATTCAAGAGTTAGGACAACCTCGTTATAGAGGCTAATACCTTGAGCCGAAACCAAGACCCCGATCACCATGGTGTAATAGAATCAATTTACAGGCCACCCTACTGAAGATCCTAATGAACACATGGGTAGATTCCTTAGGATGGCCAACACAATTAAACTAAATGGTGTGAGACTAGATGTGATCAAACTACATCTCTTCCTCTTTTCCTTAAGAGATATTGCAGCCACATAGTATGAATCATTGCCATATGGCTCAGTAAATACATGGGAAGAGCTGGTGGAAGCCTACCTAGGCAGATTTTGTCCCCCATCCCTCACAACATAAAGAAGAAGGGAGATGATTGTGTTCAAACAAGGGGATGATGAAAGCTTATACACTGCCTGGGAACGGTACAAAAGGTTGTTGAAAAGGTACCCTATGCATGGCATAGACCTGAAGACCCAAATGGATATTTTCTACCACTCCCTGAATGATACCTTTAAGGGTATCATAGATGCAGCTTCTTGTGGAGCATTTAAGCGAAGAAGTGCAGAGAAAGCAAAGAAGCTGATATAAGACTTGGCCAGTACAACGTAAAGCTTTATCCCGAATTTTACGAGAATTACTTGACAAAACAAAGGGAGTGGAGTCATTAAACAAATAAGATAACTGCCATGGACGCAAAACTTGATGCAATCATGCACAAATTGGGGAATCAAGAGAAAAGAATGCACTCTGCTCATGTAATTGGAGCGGTTGAAAGAGATGGAATCAGAAGAAGTGCTAAGGGACCTATTGATGAGGATCCTTATCAAGTTGAGGAGGCCAATTACTTGAATGAACAGAGAAGTTACCATTTCAAGCCTAACCCTAACTTGCCTACACACAAGCACTAAGGGGCCATGAGAACTTCTCATATGGTGGAGAAGCATCACAGGGCCCAATAAATGAGCAAGGATATCAGCAAGGATATAATCCATCGAGGTTCCAATAGCAGCAGCAGCAGCAACAGCAAGGAGAGAACAGAAATGAATATCAAGTTCAAAAGAGGACTCAGTCTTTTGAGGAGCAAATGTTGTAGTTCATGGGAGACAACAAAAAGCGCTAAACCGCTAGACAAAAAATTTCTTTGAGTTAGAAACTTTAAATCCAACACATAAATTTTCAAGCAAACACTAATGCTTCACTCAAGAACACGGAAACACGGGTTGGGCGGTAGCCTTAACCTTCTGAGAACAAGACAAGGATGATTTCCTAGTGACACCTAGAAGAATCCAATTTGTATGGCGATCCGGCTTAGGAGTGCGAGGTGACGGCAACGGGGCGAGAAAAGAGAGAAACTATTGAACAAGAAGAGGAGGAAGAAATTGGAAGAGTATAGAAGAAGCATTTCGGGAGTTGACTCTGAGCGAGGCGAGAGTGCAGCGAAGCGACCCGGAAAAACAATGAACAAAATCAAAAGGAGAAGGTTCAAGCCTACACACTTGTAGTTCCTTTCCCACAAAGACTTCAAAAGGCAAAGAAGGAGGAACAATTTTCTAAATTCTTGGAGATTTTCAAGAAGATAGAAATTAACATTCCTTTTGTAGATGCTATCACTCAAATTCTAAACTATGCAAAATTCCTCAAGGATATACTGAGCAAAAAGAAGAAAATTATTGATAAAGGAGTGGTAAGCCTAACTGCAACATGCAGTGTAGTTATTCAGAAAAGTCTACTAGCTAAGATGAAAGATCCTGGCAGTTTTACCATTCCCTGCACAATTGGGAAGTGTGAATTCAAGAAGGCTTTATGTGACTCAGTGCCAACATCAACTTGATGCCCTTATCAGTGGCACAGAGGTTGAGTTTTGGGGAACTTACTCCAATAGCAATTACACTGTAAATGGCTTATAGGTCAATGGCACAACTAGAAGGAGTCCTTGAGGATGTGTTGGTCAAGGTAGGGAAATTCATTTTCCCTATTAATTTTGTTGTCATGAAAATGGAAGAAGACACACAAGTTCCTCTGTTGTTAGGAAGACCTTTCTTAGCAAGCGGGTACACTTTCACGATCGATGTCAGAAGATTGAAATTTACCTTGAAAGTAGGAAATGAAGCGTGCACTTGACCTCGACAAAGCTTGACGTCGATCTTTGATGAAGAAAATTGTATGGCTGTAGAAAACTTTAATCCAGTCAATCTAGAGGCGAACTCACGATTAGCATTGACATTCTATCAATGAAAATGAGATGAATTTCAATATCTTAAGAGTGTTGATTATGGTGCTGCATTCAGTTTTCAATATCTGGTCGGTCTTGAGTTTGAATGAAAACAGTACTAAGAATTCATGTAGCAAAGAAAAGAAAGCAACTGAGCAAGAAACCAGTACAGAAGGGTTAGTATTGAGAGAATTGCCTAGTCAGTTGAAATATGCTTTCTTAGAACCAGAAAAGGCAAAATTAGTAATTATATCTAACTGCGTTGGTAGAATGAAGAAACGAGAACATTAAAATTCTAAGAAAATACAAAGTAATTGCTTAGTCAGTGAAGATCTCAAAGGTAGCCAGTCTTCTGTTTTAATGCACAAAATTCTATTAGAAGATAGTAAGACTTCCAGTTGAACACCCGAAAATTTGAATCCGATGTGAAAGATGTTGTAAGGAAGGAATTGCTTAAATGGTTAAATGCAGGCTTCATTTATGCAATATCAGATAGCTCTTGGGTGAGCCCAATTCATGTGGTTCCCAAAAAGGGTGGATTCACTATGATCAGAAATGAAAGGAATGAACTGATTCCTACAAGAACTATAATAGGATGGAGGGCATGTATAGATTATAGAAAATTGAATACTGCAACTAGGAAAGATCATTTTCCCCTGCCTTTCATTGATCAAATGCTAGACAGGTTAGCAGGACATCCTCACTTATGTTTTCTTAATGGATATTCTAGATATAACCAAATTATTATTGCACTTGAGGACTAGGAGAAAACTTCTTTCACATGCCCTTATGGTACTTTTGCTTTTAGAAGGATGTCATTTTGGTTATGCAATGCTCCTGCTACATTTCAAAGATGCATGATGTCTATGTTCTCATATTTGGCAAAAGAGGTTATGGAGATATTCATGGATGACTTCACAGTTTATGGATCCAATTTCTAACATTGCCTGAAAAATTTGGGGACAGTACTTCACAGGTGCCAGGACAAAAACTTAGCCTTAAATTGGGAAAAATGCCATTTTATGGTAACAAAAGGCATTATCCTTGGGCATAGAATTTGCGACGAGGGTGGGAGTGGACAAAGCGAGTTTCCATCATAAAGACTTCTTTTTACCACCTCACAGCCCAGTCAAAGGGAATAAGAAGTTTTGGGACATGCTGGTTTTCTATAGAAGATTTCAAAGACTTCTCAAAAATTGCAAAACCATTGTGTAGATTCTTTGGAAAAAAAAATGCAAGTTTAATTTTGATGAAGCCTGCCAATCTTTATTTGAAGAGAGATCAAATCTAGATTAGTTTGAAGCTCCGTCATGCTTGAGCAATTGGAATAATGGTGAGATTATGTGTGATGCGATGATTATCTGTTAAGGGATTTGTATTGGAGATGAAGCGTGAATGTTTAGGGCCATATACTATGCTAGCAAAACAGTAATGAAATTTCGAGAGAACTACTCAACTACTAAAAAGAGATGTTGGCCATGGTATTTGCATGTGAAATTCGGGCCATACATATTGTTATCCCATTGTCATCATCGTATTGATCATGCTCTGATTAAATATTTGATGGCAAAGAAAGAAGCTAAGCCAAGACTAATCGGATGGGTGACATTGCTGCGGGAATTTGATGCAGAGATCAAGGACATGAAGGGTTGTGATAATGTGATGGTGATCCTTGTCGAATTGAAAAGACTCTTATAAAAGAAGGGAACAATTCGAAGAAAATTTTCGGATGAGTAGTTATTAGGTTGTCATTCCAATCACCTGGTATCTGACATTGTCAATTATCTAACCTATGGAGTAATGCCACGAGTCGGCTACCGATGAAAGAGTTAGGTGACATCGAAGTTTTATATATGGGATGATCCGGCGCATTATTGAGAGGCTAATTTGATAATCAGGAGGTGTGTGCCAGAAAGTGAGCAAGGCAGGATCTTATATGGGTGTCATGCATCACCATATGGAGGACATTTTGCAGGAGACAAAATTGCCCATAAAATTCTCCAATCAAGGTTTTATTGGCCTACCATATTCAAAGACTATTTTGGATAGATTTGACTTTGTGATCGATGTCGGAGAGCGGGAGTATTAGCCTGAGACATGAAGTACCGCACGCGGTATATTGGTGGTACGACTTTTTGATGTATGGGGAATAGATTTCATGGGATCATTTCCATCTTCACTTGGAAATCTGTACATACTCCTAGCTATGGACTATGTATCTAAGTGGGTAGAAGTAACAACTTGTCCCAAGAATGATGCTAATACAGTTGTGGGATTCTTACAAAGAAATATTTTGAGTAGATTTGGGGCACCCAGAACTATCATAAGTGATGGAGGGAGCCATTTTGCAAACAAGGTGTTTGAGAAACTCATGGCAATTATGAATCAAACACATAATGATTACAGCTTATCATCCTCCCGAACAAATGGGCAAATTTGAAATTTGTGAATAGGGATCTCCGAAAATTCTTGAAAAAGGCGTAGCTTTCTAGCGTAAAGAGGATTGGTCTCTAAAGCTTGATGATGCATTTTTGGCTTACAGAACTACATATAAAACTCCCATTGGTGTGTCCCCATACAGAATTGTCTTTGGTAAACCTTGTCACCTTCCTCTTGAATTGGAATACAAGGCTATGTGGGGGCCATCAAGAAATTGAATTTTGATTTTAAAATTTACGCTAAGGAAGAAAGGTGCTCCAGTATTGAATGGTGGAAGAGTTGAGAAATGAAGCTTATAGTAATGCCCGGGATTTACAAGGATATGCAGACAAAATGGCATGATCAAGATTTTGAGGAGGGAATTTAAAGCGGAGATCGAGGTCTGTTATTGACTCAATTTGAAGCCCCATTTCTAGGCTTGAATCAAAAATGGAGTGGTCCCTATACAGTAGTAGAAAATACAAACCTTTAGAGCAGTGACATTGAAAACTAATACAAGAGAAGAATTTAAAGTAAATGGTCAGAGATTAAAGCATTACCTTGGAGGGAAGATAATTGAAGGCTGATTCTAAGTTCTGAGTTAAAGAATTTCTTTGAAAGCAAGAGAATCACGGCCCAACAAGTCCGGCTAAGGACTCAAAACTAAACGACTTAGTGGGAGGCAACCCATACAATGTTTTGTTGATGTTTTATAGTCGGTGTGTGTTTCAAATTTTGGATTCTGATTTTGAGTGCTTTTGCAGAGTCGGGAAAGTGCAGCGGACATGGAATTTTCATTTATTGCTTCGAGGATGCATAAAAGGCTACAAAGGAGTATTACGCTCACAATATTTCTTCTTTAGAAAATACATGATTGAAGTTTGGTGGAATTGGAATTTTCAATTCAATATTGAATCTGATGTTCCGATGAGCTGAGTTGTTAAATATTTGAATGATGAATGTGAATTGTTCTGATTTAAATTGGATGTCTTGAAGTGATTGATGAGTATCTTAAATACTCATTTTATCCCTATTCTTTAGTTAGTTTTTCTAGTGTTTCTATGTTAAATAAGTTCCCTAATGCTCTAAAAGTTCATACTTATGATCGGGTCATCCATTTGGTGGAATTATTTGTTGGTGGAAAAATTGCTATAAAGCTGACTCTTTTGTATTTTGACATTTTCAGATATCATATAAGCTCCAATTGAAGCAAGCTTTATATTTATGGATTCTAAATTTTAAGATCTTTCCATGGATACCAAGAACACCAAAATTGGAGTTCGATCAAAGAAGTTATGCAAGTTCCAAGCCTTGAAGAAAATCAGCAAACATTGCATTACCTTCAGCAGGAGAGGCTACTGAATTTTGACATTTTCAGATATCATATGAGACCATATCGCATCAATCCATATATGTATGGATTCTACACTTCAAGATCTTTCCAACGGTGCTAAGAACACCCAAATCAAAGTTCAGATGACAAAGTTATGGCCTTACGAAGTTGGAGTAAAAACATGGGACTGCAGCAACGTCGCTACGTTGTGAACTGACGTCGCGACATTGCAAAATCGAGGCATCCGGCCTTTGTCGGCCCATTCGAGTCGATTTTGGGTGGATTTTTAGCCCATTTTGAGCCTATAATGGAAGGTTTTAAAGCTCAAGCCCAAGGAATCGAAAAGGAGGAGGATTTGTGACATATTTTGGAGCTTTTTGAAGGGGAGAAGCCCTCTCTTAGGGTGGAAACACCCTAGGGCACACATCTTGAAAAGGAAAAGCTTGAAGAAGAAGAAGATTGAAGAAGATGAGAGGGGGCTTTCACTCAAAATCGTTTATTTTCATCCTCTTTCTTTTTTTCTCTTTCTGTTGATGGTTTTCTTCCATATAGAGATGTTCTAGGTTTAGTTCTAGGGCTTTGTCAAAACCTAACAGCACTTGTATGGATTAGTTTAATTTTCATTTTTATTTAATATAAGTATGATTTTTATCAACTTGCTTTGTTCTCTGATAATTACATGTTAGGGTTTGGCCAACTTTGGCATGCCATTGCTGAGTGCGAGATCGAGATGACTCCCAGGGACATGAATAAAGCAACAATTGGTGTCGGGGAATAGAGATATCGGGGTTCCAAGTGTGGCATTAGGGTTTATACATTTAAGCGTTTGAGTCGAGGGTCGACGGAGATCTGATACACCCAGGCGAGATAGAGCGAATATATCTCGAGAGAATATCTTGTAGGCATGATCAACCGTAGTAAATCAAATGAAATATAAATAAACAATTTATCTATGTTAGAATCCATCAGTGAAGCCAGTAGTTGTAAAACCCTAGTTTTTTTAATTCCGATCAATTAATTCAATAGTTTAATATTAGTTTCTATTTAAATTAGCATTAATTCACTATAAGCTGAGATCCAAATATTATTTAAAGCGTTAAGTCAGTATTCGACACACTTCTCTTCGTGGGAACGACACTTGACGAGTCACTAGACTACGTGAACTCGACGCGTATACTTGCGCGTATGGGCCTGTGTTTTTACTTAATTTTTACACACGCACTAAAAGTCTGTCAAGTTTTTGGCGTCGTTGCCGGGGAGAAGTTTTTGTGTTGATATTGACAACAGCGCACTAAGATATTACTTTGGATCAATCTTTATTTTTTATTTTTTTATTATTTTACTTTTTTTTTAAAATTTTATTCATTTTACATTTGTGCTTGTGACTAGGTCTCTATTGTTGTTTGTTTATTGTGTTCGGAGGTTAATTTTGCGTATATACGAAAGGCAGTCAAAGCTGAGCTAGTTAAACATCTCGAGCCATAGAGAACCCTGAAATAGATTACATAGAGGGCAAGATAAGCGCAAGTTTAAATCAAAATGGATCACATCATCGAGTTGACAAATGCATTGGCTCACCTTGAGCAGCAACTAAGAATGCGGCAATTGGCTGATGAGCATCAAAGAATAGTGACAACTCAATTGCGAAGCAAAGTGTGGCAACCATATGGATCAATGGATTATGCTCAATATGGAGGTACCCCATACTTGAGCAATCATAATTTTGGATGAAGCCACCACCCAAACACCTCATGGAATCTCTGAGAGCTATACCATTCGCACTCCTGATCGAATCAAGCTGAAGAAAATATGTGGATGAATTAAGAAGAGCTGTTTGGGAATCTGCCATGGCCTGACACAATTTTCAAGATCAATGTTTGAAATGGACCACTCTCAGGAATTGGGTTGCCTCAGTTTTTTATCCAAATGGGGATAAGTCAACCTCCACATGAGAGAATAATGATTAGGCGGCAGTAGTTGAAATGAAAAGAGTTCATCTTTGAATGTGCAACATCTCAAGTTCGATTCATGGAATTGACGAGAAATTTAATGTTGAATTTAGCATACTACACCATTCGATGGCTTGAAAGAAGAGATGGCTCCAATGGCCATAAGTACTCAACTTACATTTGAGAAAGAACAACCTAAAGAAGAGGAGAATATGAGTAGAGAAGAACTAGTGGCAAAATATATGAATGAACAAGAGCATATGGCTACAATGTCCTTTGAAGGACAACATGAGAGTTCACCATCTACTCTTGGGGTGAATACAGAAGAAGAAAACTGGAGCTACAATGAAGAAATCATGAGAGGTAATGAAGAGCAGAGAAGCTTCAAAAGTGGAGGATGATGATGCAGAAACCCCGAAGACTTAGTTGAAAGGAGGAAAAGTCAACTATAGAATCGGATGAAAAGGTAAAGAGAGTTGTAGAGACTTTTTCGAGGAGATGACTTTATGGGGTGAGATGCATGAAGGAATTGAAAAATGAGAGACGATCAGTCGGGGTGGATGAGTTACATCATTCACTTGAACAATTGAGGAACCATTGTAAACAAAAAATTTTAAAATAGAAAATAAAAAAAATAAGATTGTGGAAGATATGTGCTCAGGATTCTTTGATTAAGCACAAGTATCACCTCTTAGAAGGATGGAGGCAAACACCAACCCATCAAGTAGTTGGTAGAGTCTAGTTGGACTAAAAGCGGAGCGGCTCATAGGAGGCGGCCCGAGCTTAAAGTTTTCTTTCCTTTTTTCTATTTCTTAGTTAGTTTTGAGTTTTTTTTAATAAATTTTCGTGATTGATTTTGTTTTTATGTGTTTTAGTTTTTAATTTCAGGTTTTGGGGATTCAAATCTGGTTTGGGAAGCTAAAGGTTGAAAACGAGTTAAATAATTTTGGCTGACTTAAAGAACCAAAGGAAACCATATTGAGCATCCCTTCATTTGACTTAAGGTCTAACCCCTCTTAACACCTCTTTGCATCAAAGCGAGCCATATTCATTGGGCTTCGGAGACTGTCGACCTGCAGGGAGTACTCATTATCCATTCTTTGTTCACATTGAGGACAATGTTCATTTCAAGTTTGAAATTGAATTCAAGAATTCATAAAAAAAAAAACAAATTTCCAAAATCTAACTTTTGTATTTCCTTACCTGTTTTAGTTAGTTGTTTGGTTGTTAGGTGCATGTGCTTTTCATTCTTTATTTTATTTATTTTGTGTCTCATATGAGTGAGTTTGATGCCTTGTTGGCTAGTAGAAGGTCATTTTGAACACAACTATTCAAAAATGCCAAGTGTAAAGAGGAATAGGACCCTTGGGTTTTTAAATGATATGGAATTTTATGCTTGCATGGTATGGGTGACTTAGCTTAGTCACCTCCTTTATGCTTCAAGGAGCTATTTCTCAAGGAACCTCACGCACACACACACACTCAGGGCCTCTCAGATACCTCGTCCCGCACTTTGCCTCAATCCAACTAACCTCGGGGATTCTAGCCACCAAGTGATGGGACACCCAATCAAAAGAGGATCGGCATCGAGCCCAAACTAAAAAGAGAAATGAAAAACAAGAAAAGGAAAAGAAGAAAAAGAAAAAGAAAAGAAAATTTCAAAATAGAATAGGAATTAGAATAAGCGATCATCCAATCCGAAATCCCGCACACCGATAGGCCTTTCAAAGCCTAATGCCCTAAGCCAACTGGCCGGGAGTCATTGACCTCACTGCTCGTTACATGGGACGTGGGCATGGATCATTCTCACAACTTAAGGCCTTTGAGTTCGCTATGTTCTAAGAAGTTTGAATGGAATTTGCATGCCTAAGGTTCTTAACCAACTATCGGGAGTCATCAATGGATCCCGCTTTATAGGAACACTCATCTAAAACTTTTGGCACTAGTTCTCCTTCATTTTTGTGTATTTAGGTACTTTAGGTATTTTGGTATGAATAAAAGGGTGCGTTTATCCTTTTTCTTAGTTAGCTTCTTCCAAATAGGTGTGAGTTGAGCTTAGTTCGGGGGTGCTAGACCTTGCTATACATTGGAAGATCATGCTATCACCTACACTTAGTTTCCTGGGAAAGGTCATCAAGTGATCAGAGGTTGATTTGGTTTACACCATGCTTTGCTTGGCCATGTTCCTGTAAAGTTTAAAAGTTTAAGGATCCTAAATTTTGGCTGAAAAGGCTAATATTGCTAAATTGTGTTCATAGTGATTCTTCCATTTGGAATCAGTGTTATCATACTGTCCCATTATTTTTAGTTCATGTCATTTCAATTTTGTTTTGCTTTTGAGCTCTGCCTCGCTTGGGACAAGCAAGAATTTAAGTTTGGGGATGTGGATAGGTATCTTAAATACTCATTTTATCCCTATGCTTAGTTAGTTTTTCTAGTGCTTTATGTTAAATGTTCTAATGATCTAAAAGTTCACTCATGATCGTGTCATCCATTTGGTGGAATCAGGTGTAATCAGGAAAACTGCCAAGGTATAAAATTTATTGTATTTTGATATTTACAAATATCATATGAGCTCCAATTGAAGCAACCTTTATATGTATGGATTCTAAATTTCAATAGCTTTCCATGGATACCAAGAACACCAAAATTAGAGTTCGATCAAAGAAGTTATGCAAGTTCCAAGCCTTGAAGAAAATCAAGAACATTGCGTAACCTTTCCAGCAGGAGAGAGGCTACTGAATTTTGACGTTTTCAGACACTTCATGATCACAAACAATACTACATATGAGTATCATTTCACCAAGACATATATGGATGGATTCAATACTTCAATATCTTTCCAACTGCATCACAAGAATACCCAAATCGTAGTTCGTACGACAAAGGCGGCCTTACTGCCGGAGCAAAACAGGACTGTCAGAACCGACGTCGACGTTTCTGGTCGGTTTTGGGTGGATTTTTAAATTTCATTTGAGTCATACGGAGGGTTTTAAAGATCAAACCGGCAGGAATCAAAAGAGAGGATTTGTGACAGATTTCGAGCTGAAGGAGAGTAGTTTTCCCTTCTCTAGTGGTAAACAATTCTTAGGTGCCACATCTTTAAGTAGAAAAACTTGTAGTTAAGAAGAAGATCAAGAAGAGTGAAGATGAGCTTTCACTCAAAATCGTTTATTTTCATCCCTTTCTTTTTTTTTCTTCGTTGATGGTTTTCATTCCACAGAGATGTTCTAGGTTTCGTTTCAGGGTTTTGTCAAAACCTAACAAAGACTTGTATGGATTAGCTCGACTGCTTTTGACATGATATATGATTTTTATCTAATTTGCTTTATTTCGCAATACTTACATGTTGGGCTCGCCAACTTTGGCACGCCATTGCTAGAGTTCCAGATCGTAGAGATGATGACCTTGTAGGACATGAATAAAGCAACACAATTGTCAATCTGGGGAATGTAGATATCCTCGGGTCTCCATGTGGCATTAGAGTTTATACATTTAAGCTGCTTAGCTGAATACATAGATGCAATACACCTTAATCAAGTAGATAGGCAAATATATATCAAGAGAGAATATCTTGTAGGCATGATCAACCTCGCTAGCTGCAAATCATATGAAATATTAAATAAAACAATTTATCTAGGTTAGAATCCACGAGGAGGCAGGATTGTGAAACCTCAGTTTTTCATCAATCAATTAATTCAATATCAATATTAGTTTCTATTTAAATTAGCATTAATCACGAGGCTAAGATCCAAATATTTAAAGCGTTAAGTCATTCTAAGACGCTTCTTCGTGAACGACACTCGACGAGTCACTATACTACGTGAACTGCACGCATATACTATAAGGCATGGCTTATGCTTACTTAATTTTACACACTCACTATAAGCCTATCGCGATCTTGCTTTTGAATATGAATTGGCGCATGAGACTCGAAATTTTTCGTCGCACAACCTTGAGGTCGCCATGCGTTCGAATCGATAACATGATAACTAAAATTAACGGCCGCAACACGCCTCATCGCCAAACAAACTAAGGTCACATAAATTCCTCGGTCAGAATAAACATATGTGAACCTAAATGATCGGTGTCGCACAGTGTTGTCGCTGTAATAAGAGAAATTGCAAGGCGTACTCAAGATTAATCAAGAAAGGGAAAAGTTTGTCGTGACATCAATTTTATCGTCGGGCGATCACTTTCGGGGTCGCGATAAACGGTGAGGGTCGCGACTTAAATTGCTTCAAATCCCACAAATTCTAGCTTTAACTTTCCGATTTAGGCGTCGTAATCTTAAATGACATTAATTGTTACAAGTAGTGTTGAGACTCCAGGCATTAGTGTCGCAACATTCATAAAAACAATAATAACATTGAGCCCATCCATCATAAAGGTTGAAACTGAATAGCCAATTTTGTTCCAAAACTTCAATCCAGTTGCATCCTCACCCAACCTTCCATTCTCTTTCTCTCTTCGTCACCGTAACCCTGCATCCTCGCTTCCCCTAAAAGCTCAACTCCACTCTCACTCATGGCAAAAACCAGAGCCCTCGTTCGAATCTTAATGAGATGATCAATGAGATAATGAAATGAATGAGTCTGCTGTGAGGAAGAGGTTCACCGAACCTCAACCTCGAGATAATCGCAAATGCAACTGTAAGCCCACCTAAGTAGAACCTACTGGGAGGAAGAAAGGGCAAAGAAAGACAAAGAACAAGAGGTCCTACTGGAAGGAATAGAAATAGAGGGACGATAAAGGATTTTATCTCCACAGAGGCTGTGCTTCATGGGAAATGCATGTGCAAATTTCTATTGGCTCTATCTACGAAAAGTGGCTCGTGGGAAACTCGATTCCCTTTGCAAAATAATAGAAAAGAATGGCTGGGAATTCTTTTGTAGGCACAAGGCACCTGGTTTCTCTGCTCTTGCAAGGGAGTTCTATGCAAATATGGTAGGGATGAGGAGGACTCAGATAATGCTCGAGGGGTAATGGTTAATTTTTGACATAAGAGAACTAACGAGGTCCTCTAACCGAAGGAACTCAAGCATGGTCTAAAATTCAAGAAGTTAGTTGAAAACCTGCACTATGGTAAAATCATAACTGGGCTGGACCACATAAGGCGTGGAGGTGACTTAAGAAGAACCCACACCATGCTATGAACAAGGGGCCATAATTCCAACTAAAGGAGGCGAAGGTTTGGTTCTACTTCATAGCCTCTATGATAATTCCAACTAAACATCTTTGCTTGGTCAAAGAACAAGAGGCCATAATTTTATATGCCCTTTTGAAGAGCTATAAATGAATGTGTAGTTTGATCAAGGCTCGACGAGGGTACCACCTGAGCAACAAGAGAGGGCTCATTCCTCGACCTAGCAATCCATTACTAAACAGCATCCTTGCTGGAGGCGGATCATGGAGGAAGAAGAAACATGCTCAAAGATATCTCCTCTGACCTTGACAGGTGTAACAAAAGGGCCAAGGAACAATAAGCAAAAAGGAATTACAAAAGTAGAAATAGAACCAACAGGAGGAAATGATAACAGAGAAATCGAAAATATCCCAGAACAAACTCCTCCAGCAGAAGAAGAAGAGGAATTACAATTCAGAATGAGTCCATTGAGCCACTCAAGCCCTAATTTAAGAGAAAATTTTCCTGAGCCAACTGAGAGCTCTAGAAGGAATATAGGGAATGCTGAGATCTTAGAAATGTTAATAGCAATGAAGAAATATATGGAGGAAAGGGAGGAGAAATGGGAAAAGCATCAACAAATCATAGAAGAGTTCTTAGGAGCTGAATTCAGGAGAAAAGAACAATTATTGGAGCAGACTTTGAGACAGAGAGAAGAAGAAATGAAAGAAGAGATGAAAAAGGGAGAGATTTGGAGAAAAGATGAAGGCTGGCCAGCCTTCTACAACAATCAATCTCGTAAGAGATGAAGAAGCCACCATTCTAAGAAAAAAAAAAAGAAGTCGAAATGAGGCAGACATGCTTAAAAGATGGGTTTCAAATACTCTATAAAGAGCAATTCTGTGAGTTTAGGAGGTTGATGTAGGAGAGATAAAGAACTGAAGATAATGATGTCTATAAGAAAAATCCGCATGAGAGCTTGATTTGATCAACACAATTTGTCAAACATGTTGGGTTGTATTTCTGTCTGAAAGCACAAAGGATTCGCATAGGCTTGAAGCAAGACACCTTGATTACTTCAGGATTTAACAAAATGATCTAGTCTCCACTACAAGGAAGAGCCCACACTCGAAAAGAAAAGACCAAAACACGGCCTTTCTCAAAAGCTCCTTGATCGCAAGCTTTGACTTAGAGCCTCCCAACACCATACCTTCTAAATCTTATAAGACAAGGAAGTGAAATAGCACAATTTCACTTTTCTTTTTCCCATTGTACTCCTTCATCATCATTAATATAAGCTCATAAAAGTTCATTGAAAGTGTCTTGTGATGTGTTCTTCTAAATTGATGAATTGGTTTGTTGCTTTCAATAATATTGCAATCAGAACATATATATTGTTGAACTGCTTAATTGGGATCTGGTTTTTGAATAAGTTTGAGAAAATGTGAATTGTTTGAGTGGATTGATCTGAGTTAGTGAATTGGATTGCTTGTGCCCTGCTTAGTGTTTTTGAAGGGAATGGTTATTGTATTCAAGCTTTTATTAGTAAAATGGCATAACAAGCACTTATTAAATTCAAACAATGCTGTGAGAGAAAAGAAAAGTAGGCTTCATTGAACTGAAGTAAGAAGTTGTTGTTTAGTTTAAATCAAGTTGAAATTACAGAATTAGGAAAAGGTAAACGATTGAAAGAACAAATAAGCTGCTTGAATCTGTGTGTAAATAGTTAAGTTAGTATGAATCCTGTAAAAACATCACACATGGTCTAGCAAGTCCTGAACAAATTGAAAAAGATTAGAGACATCTTCTAGGGTAATTCAAAGTCAAGGGTACAAGGTCCTAGAACTTGTTATATTATTGGTCAAGGCGAAATCCTAGGCAAAAACAACTGACAAGAAAGGATAGAGGCCCTTGGAAGTTTGAACCTTTTCAAGCCTTACCTCATTATATGTGATACAATCTAGTTCCAAGCTTGAGCCAAATATGCCTAACTTCTTCAACAATGCTAATTAGAAACTCCGAAATGCCTCCTAAAATTAACCCGCAGTTAAAATACCTCAAAATTGACTCAGCCAAAACAAGAAAGCTTAATACAGTAAGAGAATATACTTACAGATCGTATGGAAGTATTAGACAAAATCAATCAAAGATTAGAGAGGGAGAAAATAAGTCAATTGTGGGAATAAGTTTTGTCCTGCGGGCCTAATCTCTCTCGAACAATTAAGTTCTCATGCGTTTCAACACCTAGTACCCTAATGCCAACTCGGTATGGGAGTTGTTCCAAAGTTCTCTAAGAGTGATAGAAAGCCTAAAAAGACAAAACATTGCACTATTCCTAAAACTTCGATACAAGAGAAGAAAACAAAAAGAATTTTAAAAGGAATTTGCTGATAACATGAAGGTGGCAATCAAAGAGACCATAAAAGTCAAGATGATGCACAAAAACCAAGTTTGGGGGAGTTAGTAAAGTTCACAGTAGTAGGAAAGAAAGGGATGAAAGAGGGAGGCTATTAAGCATAAGTGAATAGTGGAATCTGGATAATTTACAACCTAAATTTTCCAATTGTCTACCCAATTACCCAAGCCTAACATTGCTGTCAAAAGACCTATTGATCTTGAAGGTCGAATTCGCTTACATTAGTGGAGATCAGTATGAAAACAAGCCTATGGGACCTTGACTAATCTTTCAAGAAGAATCCCAAAAGATTAACTAATCTAACAAGAAAAAAAGAAAGAAGATCAACACACACGCACAAAACAGATTAATTGATCACACATAATATATGATTCATCGCTTATTTCCAGATAAGAGGTTGAAACCATTCCTTTTTCGTAGTTGAAAACTGAAGTTTGAAATAATACTGCAAACTGCTTATTTCAAGTCAATTGGTGAAATCGAAAAAGATTGAAGTTATAACATAAAAATGTCCTTAAAAATAAAGTTCAATTGTTTGAGGACAAACAACTCTTTCTTTTCTTTGCTTGGGGACAAGCAAAATTTTAAGTTTTGGGGAATTTGATGAGTCAAAAACTCATTGATTTTAATCCATTTTTCTAATTGGTGTTACAATGTAATTACTTATTTTTATGCAGAAATATGGAGATTTTATCAAATTTATATTTTGCAGATTTATATAAAAGAAGCTACAATTCCAGTAAAAATCCATAAGAAAATGAGATCAATGGTCAAGCAGCGAGGTCGCGACATACAGTTGAGGTCGCAATGAGGAATTCATCAGTTCAACAGTTTTTAAATCACGACCTGAGTGATAATGTTGCGACAATTCTGTAAGACAAAGGCTTCAAGTGTGTCATGACATCCTTGTGAGCAGTCGCGAAAGAGAAAAATTTAAGACTGCACAAACGATGTCGCGACAGAGAATCGAGGTCGCGACACCGAAAGAAGACAACTCAAGTTACACGATAATGGCACAATGAGGAATGGGGCGGTCGAACTAATCGACAAGGTCTCTAATTAGAAAATTACGCGCGACAAAATATGCCACATGACTCCAGCGAGGTCATGACATGGATTTATGTCGCAAACAGCCGAACAGCTTAAAACATGTTGTGATCTGGGTTTTGGTTAACCGCGACAAGAACAAGGTAAGAAGGGTCACTACTCGTGGACACTTTCTGTAGTCACGACCGTAAAAGGTGCCAATCATCAGAACCGCCGTGACTCCAAATCGAGGTCGCGACAAGATCGAATAAAGAATACTGATGCTTTCGAGGTCACGACAGAATTGCGTATAGAAACAACTCAAAGCCAGAATCCCAATTTTCATGTCGCGACAAGAAAATAAAATCAGACGCTAATCGAGTCACAACTCGCATGAGGACAGAAAACAAGATATGATGTCGCGACATGAAATTGTGGTCACGACATAGAATTCCGTAGAAGGAAAGACAGTTAGGTCGCGACATAAACACTTAGAGACCAGGAAAAGTTGTCACAACGAGAATCAAAGTGCCTAGCAACAGAGATAGTTTTGTGACAAAGAAACTTGGTCGCGACACATAATGTAACAAAGGAAGAAAAGTCCATGTCGCAACATGAAATTGTGGTCGCGACACAACTACCTGGAAACAAGAAAATGTGGTCGCAACAAAAGTCATCACTTCATCGGGTAACTAAACGTGGTCACGACGGCAATTCCAATCGCGATCATAACATGATGATTCTCGTGAAACATGATAAGGCAAAAGTAGCCAACAGATTTCAAGTCATGTATTGAATCAACTAAAGAAAATCAGAAACAATGTCGCGACAAAGGACATCAGGTCGCAACTAAATATTGCAAAAACCAGGCAAAAGACTGTTGCAACAAGCTTCTAGAGGACACGACATACCCAATGTCAACATGCTTGGTGGTCGCGAATTTAACAAAGAAGTCGCCATTAAATTCCAGGGGAAATCCACCTGAGCCTTAACCCACCCCACTGGTTTGAAATGTATAAATAGTGTTTCTCAAGATTAGTAAAAGGAGGTTCTTTCCTGGGAACCCAATTCTTTGGGGGATTGAAGAAGACTCAACTGTATAAATTTAGAGTAGATTTTCTTTTCTTTTTCTTTTCTTTTCTTAATTTTTCTTTTCTATCTGAACCAGTAACCTGTTCAGAATGTTGAAGCTGGATTAAATTTTTCACTTTCTTCTCCAATCATCGTCGATATATATGGAATCCGTACTTTACCCCGAATTGCTTTTTATCATTAATCATAACTATTGTCAGGTATTTGATCAATGTCACCTGTTGTGATGTAGTTTTTGATGAGCAATGCTCATTGATTTGGATTTCAAGAAGGTATTTTTTTCTATGTATATTGTGAGAAGTACCTAAAATTGGGGGTTTATTTGATTGATGTTTTTCTTAAATTGATTGTTCCCAATAGTAGTATCGAGTATCCTACCAAGGACTGTTTAATGCTCTGATTTCCAGGAGGCCCTTTTAGTGACACAGAGATGGAGATTCCTGAGAGTTTTGAACATTCCATTTGAGGGTATGGTAGACTACTATTGAAGAACTACTGAGCTCTGAAAGTTCATTTAGATAAATTTCCATTTCACTCACAATTGAAGATGAAGAGGATTATTTGCCAATTTAAATCATCAGAGATTTCACCTTAATCTGATGGAATGATCTTGATCCCGTGTTAGCTGAGATCTAATCAGGGAAAGAGAAAAATCCATCGATCTAAATGATGAGTCATCAACCATTTTGTAGAGGTTTTACAACGACCCAGGCCTTAGGATGCAAGAAATCTGCAGTCTTAAGAAATGGGTATGAAGTATTGAAAAAGAAAAATACCCAGATCTTATAAAGAGTGTTCTAAATACAAGTAACTAATTAGATCCATGTCTTTGAAAGAAGCAGAGACCTCTAATTAGTGAAATGTGGAGAAATCCAAGCTGCATTATTAGGCATCTTTGACAAATCAGGATTGAGAGAATCAATGGATTATAATGCAGAAATCGTCAGTTTCCACAAAGAATTTAATTTCAAAAGGTTCAATTTTTCTATAGAGAACTAATTCAGTCCAATTTATTTTGTTTGTTTTAATTCAAATTTGCTCTTAATTAGATAAATAGTATAAGTATTATCTTATCCTGATTCTATTCTCAAACATTTACAAGTAGTAACAAGGTGGATCTTAAGTAGTTAGGTAGTTGATTTTAAAATTTTATCAATCTCCGAGGGAATGATATCCGACTTATATCCAAATTTTTACTACTTTGTATGACCTATGCAATTTGGCAAAGTAGTCTTAGATCAAAACCATTTTATAATTTAAAGAACATAAACCACTTCCTACTTTTCAATCAATTAGCTCCAATTTTGTCCACTATAGGAATTGGAAGATCCTAATTAGAGGCATTTAAAATAAGTGGTTTTAGTCTATACATAAAATTGCATAAAAACAAATAGCCCCACTCATTCCTTTGATTTGCCATATTTCTAGATTCTCGCACTCGATGATCCTTCTCAAATTTATAGTGTTCTCTCAATTTATGTCAGAGGCAAGAGATTGGCTTGGTTTCTAAGTGCATTTAAAAGCTTCCCGAAATAGAAACACACTAAGATCAAATGAATTCTGTGGGAAACGGTTATCTCCATTAAGCTCATAGAAAACATGTTAGTTCTTCTTCAGCTACTGCTATTAAAACTATTTTTGTGATTTTCTAAAAAAAATAATGTCAAATAGAAAAATGTCCAAATTAGTAAATCCATTTTTGGTTAGAATATTGATCTTTAAATTTATCCTTCTTCTATCCCTAAGAAGAACGCCAAAACTTTATAGCATCAATAATATATGCAAATTTATACACTACTACCAAGGATCAATGACTAATCCTGTGCAACAATGCCAAAAACTTGATAGAGACCATTTTTCATATGTATGAAAAGATGGAAGTGTTCTCTCTTATAAGATGACTCATTTAAAATTTGTGCATGTAGTCTCAATCACTGCAAGTGCACAGGTCGTACAAGTAATAAAAGTGGGATATTAAAAAGTCCGCATATCGCTCTACAAGGATGTATGATAAATCAAAAGACACTACCTCTAACTACTCAAGATCATTACTATTTGAACTCCACTAATATGATGATAAGAAGACTAAATGTAGTCTTAGATCGAAATCTAAATGTGCATATGCTTTAATAAATTAGTTACATCACCACAGGCAAACTGACTGGATCAAATAATAATAATCAATTTCTGCATCATTTCAATTTGTAGCTCAGCCATCAATTGGAAACTGAGTTTGTCAAAGATGAAAGGTAGTATTGTTTGGATTTCTCCCTTAACAATATTTTTCACTGATTAAAGGTTCATATTCATTTATGATACATGATTCTAATCAGTTACTTGTAATATATAACCCTCTTTCTAAGAATTAAGTATTTTTCCTTTCAATACTTCATACTCAGATCTTAGACTAAAGAATTCCTGGCTTCATAGACGTGATCTGCAAGCCTTCCAATTTATTGACACTCATCCCATACACTTCTAATGAAAATTTCCATCTCCTTGATTAGGATCTCAGCTAACACTGTGGATCATAATCAATTCACGAAAAATGTAGAAACCTCTTAGTGATTAAATAGATACTTCATTCAACAGACCAACTTATGCGTTGGTGATCTATCTCGAAAATCTTCAAAGTTCAATAGTTCCATAGAATTAGTCTACTATACCCACAAGGAACCCGCTTCCACACTCCTCGTGATTCTCCATCTCTATGTCACTTAAGGCCTCCCGGAAATCGTATTTAAATGCACCCTTTCCTATCCGACCCAATCATGGATCCGAATTGGTTTCGATGCTCGTTTATCTCTTTTGTTTACTTTTCATTCGTTTTTTTTTTCGCAAAAGTGTCGAGACTGTGACCCCTGGCCACCCGAAGGGTGGGTCCAACCAGAGCCCATTTTACTTCCGATCATTTATTTATCTTATCAAACATTTTATTTATGTTTATTTCATTTTATGTTTTCAATTATGCATACATTTTCAAATGGTAGGCCCATAAACATTTACTCTATACAACTGCTTACAAAATGCATGATCATGCCTTTACAAAATGATATACAAAACGATAGTTCAAAGTTTAACTCTTTTGTTCACAAAATGTCACATGTTCAAAAAGAAATGATATGCACATGACGTGATATATACTTATACACCGCAACTTTCTCTATGACTCTGCGCTTCTTGATCTTACCTTCTTTCCTGTTTACTCGAAACCTGCACATAGATAAAAACTACAAACTAAGCATTTTCATGCTTAGTGGTTTTATATAGTTCTATTCCAATTTTCAGTTTAATATGACATGCATTTATTATAAAACCATGCCTTTTATATCAAACTAGACTCATGCTTGGTCTGATTTCACGCTTTCACTTTACAAACTTCATTGATCATATCAAATATGCATGTTCACATGCTTCAATTTATAAATCATTGATCATATCAAATATGTACTTTCACATGCTTTCAATTTAATTAACTCCAACGAGATTCAAAGGTATACTCCCAAGGATGTATTTAGTTTACAAATCCCATTTACACTCACATCAAGTTTGTTATTTCACTTTGTCTATACAATTCATATCTGGCGATGGATTCCGTCGCGAAATCCCATTCTTTTACTCGCCCGATAATGTGTTTACACGCTTAATACTGGCCCTACGATGGATGCCGATTGGTACACTTCACCATGTGGTCTCTAAATGACATATGCCACCATGATCTGATGTCGACGGTGTATCTCGCTAAGTGACATTTTAACAATGCCATACACCATCATGACAGATGCCGATTGGTGCATCCCGCCATGTGGGGCATTGCACAATTTCGGTTTGCCTTCATGACGGATGTCGATTGGTGCATCCCACCATGTTGAATGCTCTGACATTTGATTCAATTCAAGATGTCAAGAATTGACCACTATTTACAACTCAATTAATCACTACATGCAATAAATTGCCTGACATTTCAAATATCACATTTTCAAATCCATATGCACTTTTGTAATATCATTTCAAAGATAACCATTCCATAATCATTTTAGATTTATTTGGTATACTACCAAAACACTTGAAATATAGGATAAAGGGTCGTTGAACAAACCGGCCGCCACGCCTTCCTTCGATTCCCGCTCCTAGGTTTAGTGATCTCACCACCCTTAGCTTCACACTACCATAATTCACTCTTAGTGGATAAACAAATTATTATACATTTTTAGTGAATGACAAATGTATCTTCGTTAATCTAAGCTGGGGTTAAGACACTAAGTCTCCGCCAAAGACGATGCTTCACGGCAGCCGAGGTACTAAGACGCTTTTCATTTAGTTTCATTATTATTTGAACCCCCATTAGTCATTTATTAGGGTTCTTATACTATTGGTGTACAAAAACTAGACTTTCGGAACAACACCCAAAATTTTTCCCTCTATGAACAGTAGCTACGCCACGACTTAGCTTTGCTAAGCCATGAAGGGTCTGAGGTGCTTATTTTGGCACTGACCTCACCACAAATGAGGCATCCCACGCCTCGCGTAGGTCTACGCTACGGCAGTGGGTTCCCTACACTCACGCATGTAGGGAGTCTGATATGCTCCGCATTCTAGTTTGCTCTTTTGTGATTTTTTTTTTCTCCAAAAATCCTCAAAATCCCAAAACAAATCGTGGGAATCACTCCCAACAACATCCTAATATCATCCTAAACCAACCATGAGTAAAACCCATGGATATATTAGGGTTTTTCTAACCCAAACATCAAATACAACTTTCTAGGGTTTAGGTTCATACCTTAAATCTCTTGAATCTTCTTCACCCAAGATGCTTGATCAACAGGACAATAGCCAAGAATCACAAATAATCTGACTTTCTCACCTTGCCCTAGCTTTTCCTCCTCTTCTCCTCTCAATCTTTCCCAAATTTGTTTTTACTCAATTAGCATTCTAATAAATTACAGGCCCAATATCACTTATTCACAGGCCATGTTTTGACTTCCTCTATTAACCCATTTTCCATTTTTCTCAATAAAGCTTACTAGCCCCTTATTTGCACATTCACTTATCATCATTTCACATTAGCATTTGCTTTTTACCATTCGACCTCAGTCTCATTTTACAAATTTCTAAATTTGCCCTTTTACACTTAGGTTTATTTCTCCGTGGCTTACAATCAATTTCATTTTAGCATATTATATTTAATCATATGCTTACATATACATTTTACAATTTCACAAATTACCGCTTTTCCTAAAACTCCAAGTTTTGCCTAATTCATACCCGGAATATATATAATAAAATTATTATAAAAATTCTAAGGTATTTTTTGGGTGTTACAGAGAAACAGTATCTTGCATTGGGTACACGGTACTAATTATGAGAAAAAGTAAATTTATAAACAATACCAATCAAATTAATTCAAGAATCCTAATTAAAGCTCTCTTTCTCCTGATGCGTTAAAAATGGCTATCAAATAACTGATTTCCAAAGGGAGCTCAACTTTTCAAAATTGGTTTACTCATATCAAGTGATTAGAACTTGATCAGAAAATTCATCGAAATCATAAACAAAACTAAAATAAATGAACTCGTAAACTTTCTAGCATCCATTTAATTCAAACAAGAATGAAAAGAAGGATTTATAAATGAATACTCATCAAAGCTACACGCAAGATAATAACAACCTTAAAATGAAAGGAAAACTAACTAAATTAAACTATACCAGCTAAATCTACTAATATAAAAACAAAATTAAAATGAAGAAAATGTACAAGAGTTCAACCACAGAAATCCCGGAGTCGCGAAAAGCTACGCATCGCTTCCTAAAAGGTATTTACAAGCTTTCCAATATTTGCATCACTTCATTAATCGTGATCGATCCCTAAAATTTCTGTCCCAATTGGTCTCTGTCGCCACATAGAAAGTTCTATCGCGGCGCAGCTTCCAAGTCTTGTCGCCTTCTGGTCAGAGCTTCGCTTTTCGCCAGCGATCTACTGGGCTTGTTCTCGATTTCAGTTTGACATACTCTCGATGACGCCTGACATAAATTTATTTCAGCAATCTTGTTCTTATAGCGACATAATGCCTTTCAGGTTAAGTATTAACAACCCGTTTTACACCCAAATTTCTTTACGTCTTGTCCTGAGTTCGGTCGCAACATATTCTCTCCTTTGCCGCGACAAACAATTGTTTTTCAAATGAAACTCGTCAGCGACAGATTTCTTTAAGTCCTTAGTACTTTCACGCGACAAGAAACTCTTTTGGTCATGACAAAATTTTTCTTCTGGTTCTCGTCATTGTTGCTAATTGTCGCGACATAGAATTATATGTTGCAAAATACAATTGCTCGCCATTCTCAAGTCCTCTTCACTTGCCGTTATGCCTCATACTTTTCCTCGTCAGTATTGCAAAATTTTATCATTTCTTAGCTTTTCATTGTTGCGATAGGAAACTCCTTGGTCGCGACATAAGTTTTGCCTTCAACTCTTAATTATGTCGCACAAATAATTTCTTTGTCGCCATTCTTCAGGTTGCTCTCTTTCAGCATCTTGTCGGGACAGGAATTCACCTCCTTCATGTTTGTCTGCTGCGACAAAAATAACTTTGTCGCGACCGAGATCGTTAGCCTCGTCAGAATTTTGGATTGTTATGTTGCAACACATTTTCTTTTGCTGCAAATAAAGAATTTCTCCTTGAGTTGGCTTGATGTTAGAAACTTTGTCGCAACATAAAAGAACTTATCTTATTGACTTGTGTCAGTTTCTTGATATTTTCACTGCGGATAATTCGTCTCTTGTCACGACAAAGTTCATCCATTAGTCTTCAACTTTTATGTTGCGACATACAAAATAATGTCGCGACATAATTCCTTCACCATTTACCACCTTGTATGTCGCGACAGCTTTTAGGATTATCGCTACAGCTTTCTTCAAAATCTTCTTCAAGTTCTGTCGCGATAGAAAACTTTACGGTCGCTACCTTGAAAGATCTTTTCAGCCTTGAGTTCTGACTAGTTTTTTCTACGACAGGATGCATCAGATCGCGCATAACTCCTTTAGCTCGGCGAATTTATGTCGCAACATACAAAACTTGTGCTGCGACAATACGCATCACGTATTTTCCTTTTGCTTCTTTTATGCCGTATTCTCTTTCAATAATTGCCTACAAAACACAAGTTGATGAATACTTTCTCCCATATTTCGCCATAAATACATCTTAAACTGTTAAAAACATGCCCGAAAAATGGATTAAAAATAGATGAGTTTTAGACTCATCAATAGGGTCGGGTTTGGATGGCCACCTAAGCTCTAATCACACTCTACTTGGCCTCCCAAGACTCCTAACACCTAGTGTGATGTAGCTCAACCAACGTGCCCAATAAAACCACACAAAACTCACTTAGGAAAAATATCGAACACCTAGTGTGCACTCCGTTAGATGGTGCTCTTGGCTCTATCTTGTGGCTTCTATAATCACCAACCACTCCTAGGGTCCCTTCTCTAACACAAGCAACCCAAAAACAAGAATAAGAAAATCAAATCTATACCTAACTCACCCGAAAACCAGACCGTATGGAGGATGTCCAAACGAAGGTGAATACTAGGGCTTTTGGATTTAGGAACGTGATTAGGGCCTTGGAAGGTGCTAAGATCAATTGGGACAAGGGTCAGTGGAGGTTTAGCTTCATACTCTGCAAAAATCAAAGAGCATTGTTAGGGTTTCTCAAGGTTTCGGATGTGAGAATATGAACGTTCATGTTCATAAAAACAGGGCAAAGTTGCGACGTTTAGGCCAACGTCGCGATGTTCCCGAGAGTTAAATTTCCAACGTCACGACGTTCCAAAGGGTTATATTTTCAATATCGCACTAACTTAAGGTGCAATTTTTCAACATCGCGACGCTGAAACTAAATATCACGCGACATTCCCAGAGTTGCTCACCGCTGCCACGCCACGCCAATGCTAGACTCGGGTCGATCGCGGTCATTGCGCAGAGCTGAGATTTCACCAACGTCGCGACGTTCATACTCAACGTCGCAATGTTACAGAGAAGAAAACTCAACTTTTTGAAAAACACATTTCTAAGTTTAAGAACACTCCTCTTTTGAGGTTCCGCTCCTTGTCCAACCCCATCGTCGATTACCCGAGCTACCTTTTTGTCATCGCTTCGATCTCAGAGCCTGAGAACAGAACGACACGCATAATTTACGATCTCCGAGAAAATTTTCATATCTAAAATAAACAAACATATGCAAAGATACACTAATGAATGAAAATTTTTGAAAATGCTTGGGTTGCCTCCGTAGCGCCTCGTTTAACAATGTCGTTAGCCCGACTTCCTCGAATCTCAACAAGGCTCCGGCCTCTCAAAAGAGACTAGAATTGCTAACAAAACTCCATAGTGCTCCAACAATCATCAGTGGTAGGTAAAATATCTCTTGTATTCCCACTCTAACTCTCTTGGTTTCTTTCTCAGGTCGCGATCGGTTTATCCTCGCAGTTTACCACGCCACCGCATGATCTCCTCGGGGTGACATTCCCCGATATCACGGGTTCGCTATCCGGATGTTTCATAGCTTGGAATACATGGAACTGACTCTATCTCCTGAACTCTCAATTTAAGCTCAATTTCAGACGTTAATTTAAGCTTTTTCAGAGCCAAGAAGTGGTCTACTAAGTATGACGAGGACCTTATCATCTTCTTCCATGTCTATGACAAGTCTATCGCAAAGAATTTAATCCACTTTCATCAGATGCTTTCAATTACACTCCCGGTGTCATTGGGTATTCGTCACCAATTGCAAACTTGTTGTCGCCGCTTGCTTCTCCTAATCTCAATCTTAAATTGAGATAAAGATTTAAATTGATGTCAAGCCCCAAGTCGCAAAGGGGCCATCAAAGCACGAAGTTTCCTATCGAGAATGGTATAGAAAAACTGCCCTGATCTTTAAGTTTAGGTGGGAGCTTCTTTTGAAGGATTGTGCTACACTCCTCGGTTAGAGCGATAGTCTCATGCTCACCTAATTTCTTCTTATTTTCCTAGATCGTTTTCATGAACTTCACGTACCTTGGCATGTTCTCAAGTGCATCCATAAAGGGTATATTGATATGCAACTTCTTAAAGATATCGAGAAACTGCTTCTCTAACTTACCCTTCTTTAGTCTCTAAGGATAGGATAAGCTGGGTGGACTTCGCACCGGCTTATCCCCTTTCACTACCTTCGGGGTGCTTCCCATTAAATTTCTAGTTAAGGCTGATCCCCATTTCTCCGCTCCGATTCACCTGCTTTCCAATTGATCCGACCGCCTGTTTCTTTTATTATCATTGGTGGGGGGTCCCAGCGCAGCTACTTCCCCTTCCACTCTGTAGCTATTGCTTTCGCATTCTCCCCTCTCCCCTCCTGACGAGTATCTGAATCTGCTTGGCAAAGAACCTTGTTGCCCTCTCGTACCAACAAAGCGGCCATATCTCGCCAATTCCACCTCCAAGTTTCTCAACTCCGTGTCGCGGTTATTCACCGGGTTGATTGATTCTCGCATAACTGTTCTCTGCTTCATTCACAAAGGTTGTATGAGAAGTAAACATTTGAGCTAGTGCTTCTTCTAAATCTACTTTTTCTACCGCGCCATAACTTAGAAGGTGGCATGCTATTTTGATTGTTCCTCCATCCATAGCGTTCCATCAGATCGATTGTTCCGCCATCCCGGCCATGACTTAGTTCCCGATTCTTATAGGTGTTACCCCATGATCACCCCGTTGATCTCACCAACAACACACATACCGTGTCCCGTTTCCATCACGTCATCCGGCCCAACTAGCATTCAGAATACTGCGTCAGCTCTTCACATGACTCCAAGATTATCTCCCAAGGATTAGCCTAACAAGATTTATGTTGATCTCATCGCTGTAACTCCGCTTGGGTGAGTCGTGCAACATGATTTACCAAATCGCTTCGCACCTCCGTGGTTCCGTGACCTCCACTACATTCCTTCAGACTATCCTCTCCTTGGGCCATTGGTTACTATTAGTAGCCATGTCCTCTAGGATTCCATATGCTTGATCTGTAGTCTTCTTCATCAACACCTGGCCGGGAGGCACCATAACTGCTCCGTAGAATCACTCAAACCATTATAAAAGGTATGGACTTGCATCCATCTAGTCAACCTGTGATGTGGACACCTCCTTAACAGTTCATGAAATCTCTCCCAAGCTTCAGCTAAGTTCTCCCCTTCCAATTGGCTAAATGTGTTAATCTCTTGCACCAACTGTGCGATCTTGGAGGACAGAAAGAACTTGGTTAGGAATTTCTGCACCAAATCATTCCATGAGGTAATGGAATCTAGTGGTTGGCTCATCAACCAATGTTTAGCTCTATCACCTAATGAGAGCAGGAACAATCTCAGTCTTAGTGCTTCTTCTCAATCTATCAGATTCGACGTGTCGACATTTGAACGGCTCAAACGCGTGTTCGAGTTCCTCACTTAGCAGACCATGGAACCAATCGTTCTAAAGCATTCATAGTGTTATCAAGCATAACCGTAGCGGAAGAGAACTCCTCTAGTAACATAAACGGATCATATGGCTGTATAAACGGCCTGGGAACATAGTTCCTACCATTATTCCCATTATGTCCTCCTTGTGGCTCGTTTTGCCCTTAGCCTTGATCTTGCCCTTCATTGTTCTGCATGACTGCTAGATCTCTTTGGTGTGCTTCTCTTTGTTCTCTACGCAATCAGTGTAAGGTTCTTTCTGGTTCAAGATCGAACGGAAGTAGTTCAACTTGACCCCATCTTCACATACACACACAGTAACCTTCATTGTAATCACACACACAAACACATAGACCAAATTACAAGCACTTCAGGTCACCAAAATAAAATAAAATAAATATTTCCGTATCAATATCTAACTCGCTAAGTATTATCAATATCAAATACTTAAACTTCCTTGGCAACAACGCTAAAAACTTGACAGGCACCATAGAGGTTATGTAAAATTAATGTAAAATGTAGGCCCACTCGCTCAAGTATACACGTCGAGTTTACGTAATATAGTGGCTAGTCAAGTGACAATGAGAAGTGTGTCAATATCGAATCGGGCTCTAAAATATTATTATTCGATCTCAAACTCGAAAGTGAATTATGGCTAATATAACGAAACTTCTAATCCTAAACGATTTCTTAACTCAATTAATGGGGACTAGGGTTTTTGCCTCCCTTTACTACACTCAATGGATTACTATCTAAGTAGAATTGATCATTCAATACTTTCATAGATTCACGCTGGCAGGTTGATCATGCCTACGAGATATCCTCTCGACGTATATTCACCTATTTCAACAGGTTTTATCGCATCTCCGTGATCAACCCTAAACTCCGAGACGCTTGAATGGTTAAACCCTAATCACCACACTTGGAATCGGGAGATCTCTACTCTCTGATTTACCAAGTGTCACTCTACCCGGATCCCCGAGAACCTTTATCTCTTGATCTCATATTCCTAGCAAGAGTATGTTGATGTTAGTCAAACACCACCATATAGATAATTCACAAAAAATAGAGCAAGTCAATATCGGATCTATTGATCTTATGTATACGTAATGAAACTCGAATTAATCACTAACCCAAGTGAGTGTGACATGAGTACAACAAAAACCCTGGAGATCAAACTAGAACATCATTCTGATAATTACAATCATTTTGTTTTCAATTAATAGGAGTTTGAGAAAGAAAATACGAAATACAACGATTACAAGATCTCTCCAATCACCTTGTGTAGTCGTCTTCGTCTTGGATCTCGTGCCTCTCTTTCCTCCTCCATCGTCTTTTTGTCGTTCTTTTTACTTTTTATATCTAAAAAATTCTCGCTGGATGAGTCCCGACAACGTCACAACATCACGACGTTGGCTGATGTAGGTTGCACGTCATACGACTCCCAACGTCAGAACGCTGGAGAATCAGCACGCTTTAGGCCGAGCTCTCTCAATCTCCTTCAAATCTCCACACAACTTCCAAATGCCTCTTTCACCTGAAATGCACAAAAGCCATCATATATACAACAATAAACGACTTATTACTAGATGAATGAACCAAAACGGATCAACGCGAGTATATGATGAGTGTTTTGGGCACTCATCAACCCCCGGGTTTTGAGGTGTCACATCATATTCCTTAATTAGAATTAGATAGATTTATTTTTATAAATAAAATATACAAACTTTGACCTAGGTAAACAAAAATCATTTTTTAGCAAATTTGGGATACATTTTATTTATTTACTTATTTATATCGTTAGTTTGAATTTTTTTTTTATGAGTTCCAGTAATGTTTGTTAATATATATATATATATATATATATATGCATTGAAGACCCATAAATGTTTAGAAAATATTCTTTTAATAATTCTTTTTAAAAAAAAATAAAAATGTAACAATTCTTTTTTTAACAAACCCAAAAAAAAGGGTTTGTTTTAAGAAATAAAATCTAAAATATTTTCAATTAAAATTCTTTAAAATTTTATTTATTGAATATAAATCCGCATTGTCTTTTTTATCTTTTAGTAAAATAATTTTAAGAAATGTTTTTTTTAAAGAGGTTTTCTTTAATATTAAGAATAAAATAATTTTTTTATCCTTTTTTTTTCTAGATATATTTGCAAGCTAATTTCTTTCTATTGCAAGATCTTCTTTTCTAATAAATCAAGTTTTTGTAAAATAAATGCAAGTAAAATTTCTTGGAGATAAAACTACACTTTTCATAAGTACATATTAATTTTATATTAGTAAACTCTTTAGAAATTTTTTGAATCTGTTGTAACATATAAAATAATGATTTCTTGTAATAAGTGGACTCACATGATGCACTTGTCATTTATCTTGTATATATATTTGTAATTTAGTTTTGCCATTTTTTTCATTTTTTTTTTATATATCGAGTTATTTGATTCTCTTTTTCTAGGTATTCACTAATTAATTAATTTTTACAATTTTTAAACTTGTTTAGTGTAAAACCCTTTATACTGCTACGGCTCACTACCGTTGCTCTCTCCCACGTGACCCGACCTCCTGATTGACTTGGTTTTTCGTAAACGTGTCTTTCTTGGGCCAAGTGAGTCACATAAGAGCTTTATTTTATTTATTTCCTTTAAAAAAAAGCAACGACCCAATTTTATTTTAAGAAAATCTTTTTTTCTCAATAAAAAAAGAAGAAAAAACGAGTCTCGCCTATCTAATAGGAATGCAATTCCGTGAAAATACAGTCCATATCCACACATTGCTTTCATTATCATTTCTTCATTTTTATTCTCCAAAGTGTTAAATAATATTTTTCTACTATAATGGATTATAATTCATATCTTTTTTACATTTAGGATGCCTTTCTAGGAAATTAACTTATACTTAGTTATGATTGAGTATCATGTAAAAGAAAATTTGAATTAGGTTAAAGGAGGGTTTAAAATTTCACAATATATACCATTTTAAGATTGAATGTTTAAAATTGAAAACAAAATTTTAAAAATATAGTTATTCTTTTGGTAAATATGTAAAATTAAACTATGTAATGCATATATATATATATATATATATATATATATATATATATATATATATATATATATATATATATATATATATATATATATATATATATATATATATATATTATGATCTATTTCTATTTCTTTATGCATACTGATTTATTATTTCAAATAATATCTTATGGTATATGTTAATTATTGATTTGTTACCTAACTTAGAAATCAAGATTTGTCCCCCTTAATTACTCTCAATTTTATTTCTTCTCCATTTTTTATAAGGTTAATAATGTAAAAGATATTACTATTGTTACAATTTTCTTTTATACGAAATAAGATCAAAGAATCAAAATTCAATTCGTTCTTTGACATAAATTTTGTTTAATAAACTTTTTCTTTAATATTTCCTTTCTAAACCTATTATAAGATATACTAGTTAGTTGGAAAAGTGTGATAGAGTGTGTCATATAAAAGAATGATTTAAGACCATATAAAAGATTAAAGGTATTGTTAAAACTTTATAGCAATGAAAGCAAAAAAAAATGAATATCACACAATATACTTTTCTAAGATTAAAGGTTTAAAATTGAATAAACAAAAATGAAAATTATAGTTATTCTTTTCTGGCAAGTGTAAACATTAAACTATGTCATATATATATTTATTATTTAAAATAGTATATTGTGTGTTATATGTTTATTGATTTGTTACCTAAGAACAATATATGATGATTGGGTTTAAAAAATAGGCGCGCAGGCCCACTCCCCAAGCTCAAGAAGCAGAATTAAAAGAAAATTTATAAGCAGACCCAGTAAAACGCCCGAGCTCCTGGCACAGGCCCAAAACGGGAGCCCAGTTCATCCTCTCCAAGGGCTAATAACGTGGACAACCTAAAGAGCCCATATCCTGTAAATCAAATCAAATCTCACCAATAAGGGAAGTAGGATAATTCTCAATAACTGCTTTCCAATTATCCCTTATTAATCTAACAGCGATAAGGAAAGAAAATTCTCTATTCAATAAGAGAGAATCCTTATCACCATCCAATTGGAAAAAACATTTACTATAAATACCAGGTCACCCCATCGGTGAAAGGTATGCAGACATATGCACAAAACTTCATTCCCTAAGCAGTTGATATTCTCTTCCACAGGAAAGAACTAATCTCAGATCGGAGCGCAAATTCCGCAAGCCCCCCGCCATCCTTTGTTTCGTTAAACGACTCCAGCCTGCAGCCCAGCTGCACCTACTCAGCTAGGGATTCAAAGACGCTCTACCCCAATTCGATCAAAACCATCATCATATGATGTTCCACTTAGAAATCAAGATTTATCTCTCTTAATTACTCTCAATATTATTTCTAGGGTTATTAATTTTTAATATTTAATTTCCATTCAACCTTTATTTTTGTGAGTTTGTTGTTTTTTTGAATTGGTGTGTACCTACCCAGGGGAAAGTGGGTGATGTTAGGAGATTGCATCATTGACAAATAAAGATAAGTTGGAGCTTGCATCTTTAATTTTTCTTTCAAATTATCATCAAACTATTTTATCCCTTTGGCCAAAATTATTCCACTTTGCTTGGGACCTATCAATTTTCAGCACGGAAACATTTAACTTGTGATGACAACTTTTTCTTCATTAAAACATTTAAAATACAGTTACTGGTTTTTCATCACATAAATAATTAACTCGAGACAAATTATTTTTGTCAGAAAATGACTACTTACATCAGATAATTATGAGACCCTGAAAATCCAGATTCAAGAACGATAAAATTAATTTTGGCCAAAATCCGGGGAATTTTTCTGATCTCGAATGACGAACGACTAATTGGCTTAACTGTCTCATGACCCAATGGGACTCCCGTCGAATTCCGAGACACTTAATTTCACGTTGGTTGCAGGTCAGAACACACGCAGCGTAGTGAATGCCAAGACAAGGATGGGGAGGTCACATCGCGAGGAGACCAAATACCAACCATCGTATGTTCTCAGCGAAGACACATGGCACAAAAGAAGATCCACGGCTCACATTGAGCTATGCGCTGGTTCAAAAGTCAAACTTAAATTTATATTGTAAACTTCAGACTTTATAAGACATCATCTTCCATTTTCATTTTCTTCTTGCCCCGCTTTTGACTATGTTTACAGAGAGCTAGCTTTGCATATAGAAGTCTACATTTCTCTAAAGATCTACGACGATCGTGACCGTCTGCCTGCTTCAAATGCTAAAGAGCAAAGTCTGGTCTACATGTCAAGGGCTACGCGTGGGTACCAGATTTGGGGAGTTTCGACAAACTCCGAAAATGTAATGGGTTTTTCCCTCCTACTGGCTTTTTACTTTTTGCTTACGGGCCATGTAAATTGACGATTCGCTGGAGGCCATGAGTGTCGCGGGTTTCTGGCTCCAAAAAGACGGACCGAGTGAAGAAATCCCTATATCGAGCCGGGATTTCACCACTGACCGGCTTCATGGATTGTGTGATGTCAGGTTATCATTATAATGGTAAATAACATGCCGATTGTGATTTTGTATGCCCAAGATCGAACCGTCTGATTACGCTAAATTTACGCGAGCCTAATCTTACAAGCATGGAGCAATTGTTAATACGATGATAATTAATTTTTGTTAATATACGACATTGACATATTAAGACGTTATTGGTCGCTTCATTGTCAACAGATTGCACTTTAGGAGTAACTCAAGTGGTGGAAATTCCACCATCGGGCATTGCTCACCCTGGCCGTGGGAATATATTTTTAGGTAAATCAAGACGCATCCAGTGGCCCTAGAGGCGAAACGCTGCTTCCGCCTTTATCTTCAGATTTTCTCAGTTGTAAAATTCTCGGGCAAGAGACCCACTAAATTGTAATTAAATACAATTGTAAATAAATCATTTTTTGTATAAAATTTATATTCGGCTTGTATAGATGCTACAACTACCGGGCCATTTTACTAATGACGCGCTCCCACGGCCGCACACGGCTCGCGGCCGACGGCAGGTCAAATTCGACACCTTGCCAAAATACATAATTCCCCATCCTGTAAATGCTTAAATCGTGTCCAAATTTTTTCATCATGAAAAATTATAAACCATGACTACTTGTTTTTCGTCGTAGAAACAAGAAATTTGCAACCATATAAAATCATCATAAAAATATTTAAAATGCGATCAAGTCTTTTCACCGCATAAATTAAAATTGGCGACTAGTTACTAACAGTTGTAGAAAATAAAATCAGCAATTAAGATGTTGGACATTAAAAGGATACATTAATAACCAATATCATCCATCGTGAAAATAAATTATTTGCAATAAAGTCAATAAATCGTTGTAAATAACATTCCTGAAAAACATACCGTGACGACTTTGCGAATATTCATGACCAGAAATATTGCTTTTGGGAAGAATAACGTAATCGTAAAATTGCGAATTTCAAGTCGTAAACTGTGCGCGCGTGTGCGCACAGTTTGAAGAAACCTCAAGAAAAAATTGGATTTTGTGAATTTGTGGAAAATGTCTTCTCAAATGAAACTTTCAATTTACTTTTGATTTAATGAAACTATAAAAGTTTTATGTGGCAAAAAAACCATAAATTTGTAAATATTTCTCTCACTATCCGATTTGGACCATAGATTTGGAAATCTAAAGTTTTTGTCTAAATTTTTTTACCATTTTTTAATGTTTTTCTAGATTATACTTCTACTTTCTCTAAATAAAATACTCTCTTTTTCTATACACTATTATTCTAAATTGATTGATTGAGTTATTGATATTCTTTTTCCAATTTTAATAGAGGTCCTATCTTATTTAAAGGTCAATTTACCAAAAAAATCTAAAGTTTTTATGTCCTAAAATTTTTAATATTTAAAATTTTTTTTTTTTTTAAAACAGAGTTTATGCAGATATGATTTTTCTTTGTTCACCCTATACCCAAAATGTCTAAGGGAATCTCTCATCAAGCATTCTTCAAACCAAGCTAGCAACCCATTTAAATTAAGGGAAAAAATCAAAATATATACTTTTTTATGGAGTTGGCAATACATTCAAGAAAGAGAAAAGGGATACATTAACAAAACACAGCAATCAACCAACCAAATAAATAAGAGCTTCTAACCCATACATTCATCCTTTTGATATTTGAGGATGAAGGATCTCTAGAGGACAATAGTTAGTAGTGTGTCTAATCCTAAATCCCTAAGGGGGTTTACATAGACTTTTTGTTGTAGGTTTAAGTAACTTTAAGCTCATATTAATTACTCGATATAGGTCTTCAGTTCCTAATTAACTAATAAGCTCAATCCCAATAAGTAAAAAACAATGAATTATAAAATCCTATGTACGTAACTTTTATGTTTTTATGAAAATGCCCTTTTATACAACTAATCAATTCTCCATAAAAACCTCAAAAAAAATTTTACACTAACAAAGAATATGAACTTCATTAAGGAACATTAAGACTCATAAGAAATATTGCCCCCATAATCTAATTATAAACTGACTTAATATTCCAATAAAGAAAGTCAACTTGCTTTATTGTTAGGTAGAGTCTTTGAAAACATGAGGTGTGATATAAGAAAATAAGTTTTCACAATAAATTTATTTTTATGATTTATTGTTCCCATTTTAGTCTCTTTGATTGCATTGATTTTTGTTTGAGCATTGACACTTTGTTTCATTTCATCCTCTACGACTCAGGTGCATTAAGAGTTGCATAAAAGATCAAAGTCTTCTGTTACTTGCAAGATAATAAGTAGTTCACTATCGGTTGGTGAGTATGCTAGTACGTATGATCACATATTGAACAAAACGTATAATTAATTATAATATTAACTATCATGTAATCAAGGATTGAATCGCCAATATGTTACATGATCTCAACCTGAGAAAATATTAAGCTGTCTTATTTCTGCACTGACTTGACCCTCAAGTGAAACCCGCAAAATAGTCATATTAATTCCTCATAAATTAAGCGACTAACGATTTGGAAAGATAGTGGATCAATGTTCATGACATAGGCAATATATATAATTTAATGGAGACTGTATATCCCTTGAATGGATTATAATTACATTGAAAAACTATAGATCATACTATTTCCTTGCTGAAAATTCCTGATTATAGTGCTCATGAAGAGTAAAAGTTTGTTAGTTGATCACTTGATAAGAAAATTAGAAACTCAAGAATTGAAGAGATAATCTTGAAAAGTTGATAACATTTGTCCTAGTAGATTATAAAGACAAATTCATGGAGAGTATGCCATGTAGTAAATAGTAGGCCACACACTCAAGGATTTTGTGACTAAATCTTTTTTTTTTTTTTCTTTTTCTAACTTAGACTAATAAATTATTAAAAATTCATTAAATTAGACTACAACTCAAGCCTCGACATGATATACTCAGAGCTTAAGATTAGAGACACTTTGAAGAGCCATCTTCCTTAGAACAGGAATGACTAATCAAGATCATGATAGTTAGGGACACTATCTTCTTTAGTTAGTATATTGATTTAGAAAATCTAAATCAAAGGAATATTTATCTTATTTGTTTTATTCTTCAACCATTGATTGGAGGCTTTTTCAATCTGGTTCAATGATTGAAACCGTCTTTCAATTGGACCTGGCAATATGAAACTGGTGGACCGAACGAGCCAGACGTTTCTTTGCGATTCATAACTCCTTTACCGAGTGGGCCACTTAAATGTGCCTCTAATCACGGATTTCCCTAAGCAAACTTTTTTGTCAAAATGGGCCACCCGAACACGATGGTGTTGAGTGACATTTTCCAGCCCAACCTTGTTGGAACTTTGAAAGATGTTGAAGCCTTATAAACTATCATAAATTTCACTACCTTTCCCATGTGGCTTTCCCATGTGGAACTGGTGGAAGAAAGAACGAAAAAATCAACGATGTAATGTCCAAGTACCACCAGGCCATGCACCCTTTCTGTTAAATAAATGCAAAAATTTATATATATATGAGAGCTTAATGTTTTTTGGTGTTCAACAAATTTTTAATTTTTGTATATTAAAATATTGTACATATTTTATTCCAAAAAATTAAAATATTAATACATCTATATAAAATAAATAAATATTGAATTGCATATATTAAATATTTTAATTTAATATAATATAAATTATGTATTTGTTGGGGATCATCGGTTCAATTACTTAATTCGATCGCAGTCTAACTAATCAATCATGACTGATAATTTTTTTGATTCAGCTATTAATTCGATTTTAAAACATTAAAGATAGCCATTATCTCAAATAAAGGCATGTAAAATAGATAAAAACTGTAATCAAGGTATGAAAAAAATATAACAAAGGTAATTAATATCCAAAATTATAATTGAAGTGTAAATTTCAGAACTACATGTAAATATAAAGGCATGTGGTAAGAAGTATGGCCATATAGTCTACAAGAAAATATGGCCAATGTAATAAAAAAAACAATATTAAAGCACAAAAAGTGTAACTAGAGTAAGGAAAATATATGAATACACATTTTAATAGTATGTTATTTAGTAATATTCTATTTTTGCTTATTATTTGTAAGAGTTGAACAAACCTAACTAAGATAATATAAAAAATAAAAATAAAAAAGTCACCAAGATCCAAAGTACAAAAGTTGTGATCCAATTACTAGGATATGAATTAAGTATCACGTATAGAATGATGCGAAATGCAAATAGAATAGGATAATTTTTTTATTAGGATATGGGAAATGCTAATAATCGTACATCAAGCTACAAACATGTATAAAGTAATTTTCATAAATAATATCTTAATACTCCTACGTCAAAAAAAATAAGAGGAAATTCTTTAATATACCCAATTATAAAAGTATATAATATACACTTTTGGTAAACTTGAAATAAAATATACTTAATTAATTTTTTAATATTTTCTATTATTTATTAATCCAATTATCAAAATATGTTAGTATCTTCGAGATAATAATTAACAGAACAAAAAAATTATAAATAGCAAACCAATACCTATATTTAATCCCAATTCCCAACCCATAAAACTTTTTTCATCTTTGTATGACTCTCTTGCTTTTTTTTTTTCTTAATATTTTGTTAGCTTTTAGTGCAATTAATAAATTATTGGTGAAACAATGTTTAGCATGATAACGGAAAACTATAATACCAATTCAATCAAGGCTATTTGTATCCTCAAAAGCCAATGTCGTGCTGACCCAATTTATATTAAGTTTATCAGAAATGAAATTAGATGAAGACAATCCTCAAACCTTGGAGAAATATCACAAGGCCTGCCTCAAGTGGTATAGGGGATGGGCAGGTCCCAGGTATGAGAACAAAATACTATAATATTGTAATGCAAAAACCCTAAGAAGCATAATACTACAATGTTAAAATACAAAAACCATAAGAAGTGCCTCAGTTGTTGTAATACATTAGAGTGGGGCCAATGATCACTAGTTAGAGTTCCCTCAGGGGTTGTTAACTTCAAGGCCTTATAAAATTAGTCGAGATATGTGAGTTAACCCAAACATTCATGGTTATAAAAAAAAAAAAGCATTCTAATGCAAGGTGGATTAATTAAAATAAAACTATCACAAGAGAAAAAAAAAATTTTAAGTAAAGAAATAAAGCAGCAAATGGCCATTATTTTTTATCACCATTCCCAGATAATTCAACAAGTAGAGAAGGTACTAAATGCCACACCGTTATTTTATTTATTTATAAAACACCACAACGTTATAATACATATATTGAGTAGAGTGCCATACAAACCATTATTCAACTGCATTATTTCTAACTGGTCTTTTCCTTATGTATATATGTATATCTCTAGTTGATGCATCTAAAAAGCTATCCATACTTTCTGATACTGTCAACTTGTGCCCCTAATGAAATACCAGGCTCGACGATGGACTAGATCAGAGACTAGATCACACTAGACTACAGCAAAGATATACACAAGAAGGTTCAGTGAGGAAACTAATTAGGTGGGGGAAGGGAGACACATACACATAAAACCAATCCTTTGGATTGATAATCTAAGAGAAGATGATTTTCCCAAAGTAGCCAATCAAAATGGCATACAATGTTAAGTCTGAAGTTCCATGTAAAATAATATAAAGCAGGCAAACAGACAGAGAAAGAGAGTACTTATTGTAGTGGAGGCAGAGGCAGAGTGCAGGAGGGACACAGCGCCTTATTTGGCTAGCAAAGCTACAGGATGGAAATCTGAAGCGGATACAGACAGGTGATGTTTCTTCGCCCATGGCTGGCTGGAACAGATCCAGCTCCCCGTGTCGCTCCAGGACACGCATCCTGCATTCTTCTGCAGCTAATGCTCCCGTCGAGAATGCACCATGCACAGAGCCTGGGAAATTCACACTGGTTGCCTCCCCTGCAAAAAATAGGTTGTCTACGGGGACCCTTAGCCTCTCGTGACAGACCGCGGGGGTTTCTACTGCATCATAGGTAGGATCCAAGGAGTTTCATCCGAGCCCCACCGAGAAACTAGATACTGAATCTGCACACAATAAACCAAAAACTTCTTATCTAAAGCTATAGTGAAGAATTTGGAGACTTAGGAAAAACCCTATGCAATGCTCTACCTCCAGAATCACACTGAAGGCCTCGAGAGCAGAGCATAAGAACGAACACAAGAATTTTTAGCGGAAAATCAGGGGGAAGATGAATTTATTTGTGTTTCTAAAAAGCTAAATAGTAAAGCCTGTAAGCATTACCGGGTTAGAAGCTTCAGGAAGAATCTTCTTGAGTTGCATAAAAGCAAAATTAGCAGCAGCTTCATCAGACATTTTCTCAATGTCTTTTGCCAGCTGCCCAGCAGGCATATAAACAAGAACAGAATGACTTGTAGCTTTATGGAGATTTAGAAAGCAACTGCAGCCATAAGGAAGTCTCTGCAACTACTCCCAAGAACTCCACACGGCCAAACACTTTATCAAAGTGCAAGATTATCTTGTTTCAATACTCCACCCAGGTCAGCAATTGCTTCCTCCTTCCACTCTGGGAGCCTTGGCTCAAACTCATGCCGACCAGTTTCAGGAACACCAATGGGGAGAGCAAATAAATTTGGCAGCATCTGCAACAAATGATCTCCCATCTTCAACTGTTACTCTACTCCATTAAGGACTTTTACTATTTTTTGTAAACACTGTAGGAATAGAAAATTTGCCACAATGAACAGATACATGATTAAATTAATTACAAGACTATATATTGATTAATACCTGTGGTTCAAGCGGATGTCAAGACCTTTCGCATGGGTGTTTATAACGGGAGTGTAACTCCTAACCATAAGCTTCATGACCACCAGGAAGGAGTTCTTCCTGCATATTAAAACAAAAATTGTAACCTCAAACACTGTTCTTTTAGGCTTAGGATACACAAAGCCATCCTATCTCACAATATATGCAGAGAAGAATCAAGTGATAAACAAAGTGGACTTATTTGCTCATCAGAGAGTTTCATTTTTTGGGAGTGGTCCGAGTATCATTATAGGTATTAATGCATTCATCTTATAAATCACTTTTCTAAAGACAATATAAGGAACCAATGGTACAATTGATCAATCAAATGCACATTTGATAAAGGATATAACAAACTTAAGTAGCCATCCAAACTGCATTTGAGCTCCATGGCAGACAAGTACTACAAGATAATGAGTTAAATTCTCCCTAGAATACCCAGAGAAGGCTGGACAGATTAAGCATTCAAGAGGCAAACACAAATTGCACATATATCAGGGGATGGCAAGGATAAGAGAGAAACATGTACAGAATAACATAGTAACAGCTTGAATAGATATTATACTAAGTGCCCATGAGAAAACAAAAACAAAAAACAATTCCAAGCCTAATCTCCTTATCAGCATTTATATATACACATTACTGGTTCTCAAAACTCTTTTTCTATGCCAAGAGATCTAGCACTATTTAAGACATAATACCTAATCACAACTTTAACACCTATTGGTTCTCGAAAACTCTTTTTCTCTTTCTATTGTCTAAGAGATCTAGAACTATTTATAACTGAATACCTGATCCCAACTTTTAAGTGATATGTTATCAGCATCTGCAGCAAACCAGCCTTCCATTCTGCACAAGTACCATTGCAGCACCTTATGAGCCAGCCCCTCCAGCCTGCACTTTGTATATACAAAGTCATCTATTGACTATTAAAAAAATACAAAGAAATTTAGCAAGCTATTGAATTATAGTGGTAAGCACAGCAATACCTTTAATTCTGGCCTTTCAAAAAACAATTTTGAATGATCTATATGGCCATGTCTTCAATATGTTCCTGTCGCACTTTGTCAGTCTGTATTCAACAGAAAAAATGACTCAGCAAATTGCCACTAGACCAGACAGAAACTTCTTTTGACAGCTTTGCTACAAGACAATCCAAAAGCAAATTGAACAAAATCTTCAACTATTCACTCGCCACAATGTTATCTATAAGAATAAAATATGGGATGCTCACAAGCTCCCACCCTGGGCTAAGAGGATAACTCATGCCTGTCATGTTTACCAAAGTATCCCCATCCACATGCCTGCTTAAGATTTAGTTCTCATTTTAACATTTTATAGAAAGAAATGTGAGTTAGAGGTGTAAAAATAGGAAGTTATACATCAAGCATAATTGGATACTGAACTATAAACAAACAAAGAAAAGAAAGAAAAAAGGAAAAAACAAAAGACAATACTTGCCTCTTCTAAAATGCTCTCAAATGCTTCACCAACCTCTCGGACTAATTTTGAAGGAACTTGATTCCCATCCATATCAAAGAGAGCATAGCTGCATAAGACAATAATAACCACTTAAAACCAATAATCTGAGAATGATAATAAAAGAAGGTTTTTTGAGATAAATTTTTGCATTGGAAATGCTATGATCCAGATAATGTTTATTTGGTTTTGTAGAAGAAATAAATGAGCAATATTAGTAGCTTAAAGGAAAACAGTTCTTTGTAAGTTTTTTTTTTTTTTTGGATAAGAAGCAAAAGAAATTATGAGAGAAGAAGGACAGAGTGAGGAAGTATCCCACCAAGCATACAGGGGGTATAATAAAGAACTTTGATAGCCTGAACAAAAAGGGTGGCTTAGAACAAAACTTACCATCTTGCTAAATAATGTCACAGTACAGAAGAGTAGATCAATTGGAGGTTCTTAGTAAGTTTTATTAAGTTACTTAGAGTAAAATGCTGCTTACAGCAGTTCAGGTTCTTAATAAATTTTATTTGTTCTCAAAGAAGGCACAAGTTGTTGCAGGTGTCTGGGATAAGTTTTCATTTGCTTATCAAGTTCCCTTTTTTTAAATTATACCACCATTATTATGCTACTTAGTAGTAATTTATTAATGTTTATTTTCTCCTTCATAAGTCTTTTCCCCTTCTGTATCCTAAAATCCACCTCTATCTCATTTTTTTAATCCTTGTTTGCCCAGCTTCCATACATTCTAGATTATGGTAGAATTATCCTGTTCAACTAGTGGCATGGTTTAAAAAATATTTACAATGTAAAATTCAACTTCAAGAAATGAAAGTATTGGAAACTCAAGGAAATAAGGAAAGGGATATATCAATCGCTCACTTTTCCAATTCCATTTAAGTTTCAAATTTCAGTGCAATTCTAAGCATCCAAAAATACATTTTGAATATGAAACTGGGATTCAAGGCTTGTCCATTAAAGTGCGAAGTGAGTCAAAATTGAATCTTGGCCAGTGTGATAGAGTAAGTGTTTGAGCTATATTCATAAATTGCTACATCTCCAAATTGTTTAAGTATTAAGAAGTAAAAATCACAACATTTATCACGAAGTTAAAAATTGCCACATAAGAATTAGTTTACTAGTTGATAGACCAAAAACCTGAGACATGCCCCTTCAGATGATTAAAAGAAGATACGAGTGGTGCAGCAGAAGCATATGCTGTAAGCTATCAAATTTAAAGTTCTCAAGCATGCACACACATTTGTTTAGAAAGAAAATTGTCATTAGGAATATAGAAACACTTAATAGCAAGACAAATATTTGTTCCAGTCAATATACTCTAAAAGGGGAGGTAAAGAGGTATGTGATAAGGAAAATGTCTCGGTCTTCAAGGGTGATATTTTTCTTCTGTTTCTAAAGCTACCAACTCTAATGGAATGTTATTCTTATCTGAGCTGCTCCTTTCAAGTTGGTGATGGAAGTGATAAGCTGTTTTATCTACAAGACAAGACAGGTGGTTAGCGGTTTCAATATCCAATGGTTGGAGAAGAGAGTCTCAGGCAATGGAGTTAATCCCATGTTTTGTTTTCTAATGATACTCTTCTTTGTGGCTATGCTTCTAGGGATCAGCAACTCTATCTGAAGGAGCGTACTGTCAGAATCTCCTATTTATGAACTTTTCTCCTGTACACACTCTTAAGAAGGTTTGTGCTATTGATAAGAGATTTGCTTACTTTTACCAAAGCCCTCTAGGTAAGACTTCCTTGAAGATTTGTGGTGGTAGTGAGGCCTGGCAGAGGATACAAGGGGCTGACAAGTTCACTGACTTGACAGGTGATGGAAACCTGGCTGGAGGGTGTCTAGCATTATAAGAATGGAAAGCCTTCTATGGTTTGACTACCATTTCGGCAGAGAATGGTCAGATAGCCAACTAGGCTTCATTCTGATGCTTGGTGCGCAGACTTGACAATCATGGACCAATCACTCCGGGTCTTTCTACTTGAAGTTGATAGAATGTCTTAAGACAACCACTGCTTGGAAGTGATAAGTGGCATTGTATTTGAGATTCTTTAGATGTTTCCATGATTGGGGATTAGAGAGTGGTAACTTCATGATTTGGGCAAGTCAGGAACGACTCTTTGTTCCAGAACTGTTCAAAGAAAGGATGCCTTAAGGTGAAATTGTTTGTCGGCTTTTCAACCTGACCTAAGGCTACCCAACCCCACAACCCCTCTCCCTCTTCTCTCCTCCATTTTTTGTGGTAATCTTTAGTCACAAAAGTATTATGCTCCAAGCTAGCATCTTTTTTATTTGGAAGCTGTTTAAGGGAGGATTCTCCTCACCATTGATCAATTGATGAGAAAGGGTAAGATTATGGTTAAAAGTAATATTGCTTCTGCAGGCAGGGTAAGAAGCTTGCTAAACATATACTTCTCCACAGGCAGGTGGCTCAATTCCGCAAGGCAGTGCTCTCCTTTGTTTCTGTAATCTCTAAGGTGGTGCTTTTTTTTTCAGCTATTGATCTCCAATAGGTAAGAGTTGCAACTTTGTCAGTGAAAAGAAAGGGAAAAATCCAGAAATCAGAACCCCTTTGCATTTTATGGTCTGTTCACAAGGGCAAAATTGACACATTGTTGAAAGAGAGTTCTGAAAACAAAGATGAAAGGACTATTGCATCAAATTTTCTTTTACTGGATTTCATGCATTGGTTGTTTTTAGCTAAGAACTTTGCTTGAGGCTTTTGGATTTTTCTTTAACCTCATACCAGGGGTTTGCAACTCCAGGCGCTCCTACTATATTTTTGTATTTACCTGATAGAGAGAAAAGAAAACAAAGTACTATACAAAAATATAAAGACTTAAATGACTTTTTCTTTTTACCACCCTCTCTATCTCTGATTTTACATTAGAGTGTTGGTTAAAATTTCTAACCATACACCAACATTAACTAGTCAACTTCACCAAATTTCATTTCATTAAATGTATTTTATAATGACACCAATGTCATTTACAATAAAATACAGATGGAGGCTAGGATGTACAAATTGTCAACACCAATTACAAGTGAAACCCCTCCTCTAACGTCATTGATTCAAGGTAAATGGATGTTTAAAAGAGTTTTTACCTTTCTGTAAATCATATTACAGAGTTGTCACCACTAGTACGGTAGAGTGGTAGCCCCAGTCTACTGATCATCGGTGCCAAGGGATTCTCTTTGCAGACCCCATGAAGCCTTGAGCACAATTTCAAGAGAAAATTTAATTAGAGTTGACAGGAGATATCCAAAGGTTTTAGCAAAACGAAAGATAAAAGATAAAAAGTGTACCAAGATGCTCCAAGGTCAACAGGAAAACCAAATGAGTTATCAGTGTGAACCCGTCCACCAATTCTATCACGTGATTCCAATAGGACAACCTAAAAAAAATAAAGCATATACAGTAAAGAAAATAGCAGACAGAAATCTGATCGAAAAAGAAAATAGCAAACACCAATATTTATCTATGGCTAATATCTCCAAAAAGGATTACGGTCGCATGCAACTAAATCTGTGAATAGACAGACAAGCATACTGGCTGAAAACTAAGTCATTACAAGTTATTCAACATGCACAAAAAACCAAGTGCTGAAAACTGGTTTACATTTTCTTTATTATAAATCAGCTATAAAAAATTACGTTGATATTGTGTTTTAACTTCATACAGTAGATGATACTTGACAAAAAGGTTAAGCTTGTCTATGCTTGCTACTGTCTACTCCAACATGGAGCTTGTTTTTTGTTTGCCTATCCAATCCTATCCATCCTAAAGTACAAGAGGAACCGTTGATTCGCACAATTTTTCATCACGCTTGGCTGAAAAGCCAAGGGTAAAAATAGATGTTTTAGAGTTTGTTTTAGGGACTTTTATCACTTTTCTCAATTTATCAATAAAAATAAAAGCTTTTGCTTTCATTTTATTTTCTTTATTACACTTATTTTTGTTTATTTTTATATTTTTTTGGGAACCTATATATTTTAATGTGTGTTTTGATTTTAGGTCTCATATTGCAAGGGAGAGAAGAATACTTGTAAAGAAAAGTGATTCAAAGGATTAGGGTTTTGAATTTATGGTTTGGGGTTTAGGCTTTAGGCTTTAGGCTTTAGGCTTTAGGCTTTAGGCTTTAGGCTTTTCACTCATACTATACTCGTGTCTCCCCTCAATTTCACACACCGGCTTCCTATTCACCGTTAGGTCCTTCTAGGTCCTCGAATGTGTTACTTTCAAAGGTGATTTTTCCTTGGGTGCCTTATTGTCCTCTGATTATGTGTTGGATCAGGGTATCTAATAGCAAGGTCAATTTGGAAAGTCTTTGTGAAGACCAGGGAACAAAAGCGCCATGTTTGCCCCAATATGAAAGACCCCATACATTAGAGACATTAAACACAACATTGCACAATATACTGCATATGGAAAAGTTTCCAATCAAACCCTTGACTCTTCCGGTCAATAGGGGGTCATGATGTGCATCTAGATACCACTCATGACTTGCTACAATCATAGGAGGGTTTTCCTAAACCTTCAAATATGAAACCCTAGAATTGTAGGAAATGTATAGTATTGAGAATTTTGATTGAAAATTGATATTTTATTTGTTTTGGTGTTTTTTTTTTTTTTTTTTGACTATCAAACTTTAGATTTGAAGTAATAAAGTGAAAAGTACAGTGTCGAACCCACGAGGACTGTGCTATTAATATTGACCTAATCTAGCATTAATTCTATTTGGATGGACAAATCTAGGTTGAAACTAAGGAAACATCTAAAAAAGAGCAAACGTTCGCTCCTTCAATCCACTTAAACAAGCTTTCCGAAAATTTCCAAAATTAGAATTGGCCTTCATAAAGAGTTCTAAGAATCTAAAACCCAATCACCAAAAAATGCATAGTGACTTTCTTTCTTTCCAAAATAAACCCAAATCAAATCAAATAAGGTAAAATAAAATAAAATAAGGTAAAATAATAAAATAAAATAAGGTAAAATAAAATAAAAAATGATAAAACTGAAGCTTGAAATCAAGCTAAACTTAACTAAATATGAGTACAACAGCTACTTGGGCATTTCAGTTCCCTGTATCTTAGTAAGGTGCTGTCAGCCAGAATTGCTATTAAGGCCACTAGGTTAGAGCAATACTAAGCCAGGAAGAAAATAAAAGCACAGATAAACAGCTGTAATCCACAGATCAGGCCACTCTTTAGCATGAAGTGAAAAGCAGATAACATTGGCACAAAAACATATTCATGTCCCACATGGACAAGCACATACCACCTAATTCTGCTTCAAACAACAGCACCAACTTTCTGTTTATTGTGTACAATAAAAAAACAAGATTCTGGCCATAAAATAAACAATCTGAGAAAATTTGTGGCAATCCACCATATCTCCTAAAAGACAAATAAACATACAACATTGGTGAAAATTAGATCAATTACCAATCCACCCACCAAGGAATCCAGACATGAGACTCAGAGTAGCTAATAACTAAAAACTGTGCAATAATTTTGTTGATGAACCAATTTTCTTAAAATCTTTTGAGCTTGAATATGGGATTAATAAATACACATTTTGGCTTGAACATGGAATCAATAAATTGGGAGAAAAATCAGGCCTCCTACTAAAAGATGCTCAGGATCCATTTTGAATAACCAAGTTTCTAGAGATGCTTGTTAGAATTGGAATCAGAATGTACACCATGACCTCTGGCTACTTTCACTAAAATGCATCATACACTTTTCCTTGGAAACAAGAAAGAAGAGTTTGCAAATGCCCCACGAGTGTTGGACCAGCTTCTTCTGTCGAGCGTTGGAGCACTAACATGCATGGGGCATAAAAATGATATACATCATAATCAAATTTTCTCTTTTGAATACCTGAAAGGATGCCTCATGAAGGGCACGAGCAGCTGAAATGCCTGCCATACCAGCGCCTATGACAATAACAGATGGGGAAGTCGCTTGCCGCCTTTCAATATTTGCATAACAAAGAGCTACACGACAGGATATTCAATTCAGATTCTAGAAATCAGACCATAGAGATGACTACAAGTTTTCAACACTTTAATAAAAGAATTTTTTATTTTTTATTTTTTGACAGGTAATACTTCCACAAAAAGAATCTTTAAATGCACAACCTAATAACAAACAGGTTACACCTTAGAATAAATTGGAATGTGGTTAAGCCACTCTCATATGCCTTCCAAGAATACATTTATCAAAATCAATCAACAAAATGATGAAGTAAAACCCCTGATACCGGGCTTCGGTCGCAAAGGATTGGGGTAGATGGAGGAGGTTCTAGATTTAATTCCATAGGTAAAAAGCAAATCAACAAAACATGAAGTCCATGCATCATCAATGTCCAGCCCATTGTTGAAAGGCATGGTAGAAGCAAAAAAATTACATAAAAAGAAAACTGCAGGATTATCAAAATACAGTGCATAAATGACCTCAACAATAACAATAACGTAAAACAACATCATAAACGTGTCAAGTCCAAAATCATGTTCAAAATTATAATGGCCGATGGGTCTCTCGTGCACGTTTAAAATTTCTTATATGCAATGAATGTTAGTTGACACCCAAGAAAAAAAAAAAAAACCTCTAATGAATGATCAAAACAAAATGCAAGTTTTTAAAGTAAGTATAAAATCAAGTGCAAGGAATGCAGGGAAAATAAAACGAAAATTTAAAAAGCAAAAAGAAAAAGAAAATAGAAAGCATGTGGGTAATTAAATATGGGACTTCAGAGAGTGATCAAAAGTAAACAGTGAACAACCGATCCAGGGTAGCTTTTTGTTTTTGGCAAGGCAAGCATGATTTCAAAGGGATACTTCTGTATTACAAAAAGTTCCTTCACCCTCAAAATAAAATTACTAGCTTTGTTGGGAAGAACACTATAATTGCTTTCATGTTAAGCTCTTGTTTAATAAAAAAAATCAACACATTAAAAAGATCTTATTTATTTTTTTATCGATAAACATTAAAAAGCTCTTATACTACTCTAAAGACCTTTCAAGTTCTAGAAGCTACTTCAAACAGGCTCCGAAATGACCAACAAAAGCATTACATTCATGCCCTTGTATGATTGCTACTTATTTTCGAAAACACCACTTCCTGATAACCATTAATGTTCTTCAAAAATAAGATTAATATCAAAGCAGATGTTCATGCTAATCTTCACTTAATTTACGTGAGAAAAACAAAAACCAAAAACCCAAAACAAACAGACACTAAAAGAAAACATATTGAAAAGAAACGGATGAAACAATAAATCACAAAACTAAACAAGAACAATCTTCTGCTCGTCTACATGAATGGCATATTCTGTAAATTTGATAAGTTAAGGAGCTTTTTACCAGCACGAATCAAAAACCGAATTGAACCAACCTCTACGAAACTGGCGATTACTCCTCTCTGACGACTCCATTCTCTGGCGATCTAAGACGGTGACGGTGGCGATGATTGAAATTACAATTAAAATCAAAATTAAAATTACTGATTAATGATCCAGGTTCGAGAGGCTTCTCGAATTTGAACAAGGCAGGGGGTAATTGAGGAGTGTAATGAAGAATGAAGACTAATAGACAGGTGGTGAAATGGTTGGAATTCGAAGTAAACCCTAGGTTAACCAACCAGCTCATGCGGTGTGATATATTAACACCAGTGCTCACACCTCTCCCGATCTCGCCGGAAATCTAGCCGGGAACCGTTGCGATTCGACGAAACTCACACAAACGGAGCTCTTCCTCCCATAATTGAGCTGAATTTCGGAGATCGGAAGCGAATCGGAAACGGAAGTTAAAGGCGAAACTGGAGAGAAAAAAGGGAGACAGACAGAGACAGAAAAAGGAGAAGCTTTTTGGGTGTCTGGGCTCCGCGCTGCCGGGTTGGATTTATAGAGGTTTGCGTACTCGAGGACGGTGGCTATTGCGGCCGTGTACAGAATTTTTTCTACTCGCTTTGTCGGTTGGACACGTTGCATATCTGGATTCGCCATATCATTATCACATAATAAATGTCCCCTCCTTGTTACGTCAACCCCCGTTCACATAATTCCCGTTCATTTATCAGAAATACATTAGGCTTTGTTTGGCAAAGGTTTTTGAAACGGTTCTTAAAAAATAAAAACATTTTGACTACTTCCTCACAACGGTTACATTATTTCATTAATAAAAAATTCTATTTGTAAATATGAAATTTTTAACATTTTTTTTTTGTTATAATATACTTAAAATGATTTCTTATATCTATCTATTTTACTTTCCATCGTACTATATATTTATATAATTATTTTTTTAAATAGTTCTTGAAAATAAGTAAAATAAATACGTATATGCGCTTTATTTATTTTTCGCGATTTTATCGCTTCGCGCTGACAAGCTTGGTTTTAAGGCCGTCTTCCTATTATAACGCTTTTATTTTCGTCGGCCTTATATTTATCTCAGATATAAAGATAACAAATTAGACATGACATCACATAAGCACATAATCAGAAATAGAGATTCTAATCACTATATCAGAATCAAAATTATGTTATTAAGGGTGTTATTTAATGCTTTATAATTTTTGCAGGATTCGTATATATATTCTAGTTTCAATTAATAAATTATTTTATTTAATATATATATATATATATATATATATATATATATATATATATATATATATATATATATATATATATATATATTGAACGAGAAACAAAATAAAGGGTATGTTTGGCTCATATTTTTTAAAATTATTCTTGAAAACAATTTCAAAAAACACAAAAAACAAAATTTTTATGTCCTTTGAATTTTATCTGTATTCCAAACCCTTGTTCTTTTTTTTTTTAGAAAAAAAAAGTATATATCAAGCTCATCATTTCAATAAAATTGGACATTCATCATCAAGAATTAGGTATCCATAATTCGAGCTACTCATAAAAAATGACTACGATTACGTTAATATACTACTATAACTAGTAAATGTGCTGTCATAACTACTTTAAAAACCTTATTTGTTTGTTAAAAGGTTTATTAAAACAACTCTTACCAAATGAGTTGACAATATTGACTATTTTAGGAAGACAAAACAAAATTGTTATTTGTTCATAAATTAATTAATAGTGTGTTATTTATTTCCAAAACAAATGTATCACATTTCATCTTTATTTTTCTTTATTTTAATTTTTTACCTTCTTACTAATTATATTGTTTTTTATGTAAGTGTTTTTATTTCTTCTTATTTATGAAAACCAAAAAACACATATAGAAACAAACTTTATTTGAAATCTATTTTTAAAAATTATTTTCAGAAATTATTTTTTATGTTTTATAAAATAATTTTTTGTACTTGAATTAATTTAACATTCTGTCTCTATTTAAAAAAACCCTTTTAGTGATTACATTTCATTTCAATAATGCATCGCCTACTTTAATCACACACATAAGTTATATAAAATCTTTATTCGTCAGTATGTTTCATTAGATCTAGAATCTCAAATATTCTATATATCTTAAGATTATTGATTATATAAGTCTTAAACTATTTCTTATTACTATTAACTTTGATGTTATATCATCTTTTCCTATTTTTAGCATTTTTATTTACTGTTAAGATGTAATTGTATTGTCATTTTGAATTAATGAAATTTCTCTTCTTTTTTTTATGAAAAAAATACAAACAAACCTTTGTTTATTTATTTATTTATAATGTTGAGGTAAGGTGACGGAACAAGAATTGGAGGGTGGCAAACCAACGTAAGAAATTAATTATTGGGTGATTTGATTAAAAGACCTTTTTGAAAATCAAAATTTTGAAAATTTTGATGAAAAATACCCTTTTTATTTTTTTTTTACCAAAATAATTGATAATGTAAATGCATGAAATTAAGAAAAAAAAAATTTCCAATATGAATTATTTTCCAGAAAAAACATGAAAAATGTTAGAGCATGTTTGATTGCTATTTTTGATAATTATTTTTTGTTTCGAAAAGAGGAAAACAATGAAAATACTTTTGGTTTCTATTTTTTTATTCTAAAAAACATATAAAACACCAAGTTTATAAAAAAATTATTTTCAAAAATAGTTTTCGAAAACAAAAAGTAAAGACACTCTTAAATTTACACATTTAAGGTTATTTGACGTCTTTTAACGTAATATATATTAATTAATTTTTACTCGGAAAATATTGGAGAGGAAAAATATGATTGGACACGTGTTGATTTGTTAGTGGACGGTGATGGAGGAGGAAGAATGGAAACGATGGGTGATCAGTCAAGCTTGCGTGAGGAAAGGGTAAAGAGTGTCATTAGCTGGAAGTTCGATTTGTTTGGTCTAATACTATAAGTTATAACAGGGCATGGAGTCGGTGGTATTTCCATCCAACAAATCTTTCCCATTTCTTTTATATTCTTTAATTGTAAGTGCCCGTATTGTGCAAATTTGTATCTTCGGCTTTTATCATTAAATGGCATAGTATGATTGTTAGAATATTCATCTAAATGAGAATTTTTCATATTTTTTAAGACAAATATTATAACATTATATACTTTTGATTTTAAATAAATATTAAACACTCAAAATTGATATATAGTTTCGGATTTTTGTTCATTTCACAAATTAAATATAAATATGATTTAACATATTTTATCAAATCGACCTCTTTTTACGTGAGCGCATCCAAAAAATATGCGCTGGGGAGGCGGAAAATATTTCATGTGACATTATAAAGATAATCTGGCTAATCCACCTTGCTTCCAACCTCAAGACGTTATATCAAGGTCTACCACTATCTCTCTAGAAACCATAGCCTCATCATCTTTTCTTTTTTTAAGCTCTTGTTCGTTAAAGAAGAAGGTTGCCACTGTAGACCCCAAAGTTTTGCTATTGGGATATGAGTTTTTTTCTTTGTGAGATATTTGTAGCCTATATCGAAAGGCAGATGAGTAAGGTAAGATCCTAAAATCTCTAATTTTCTAAAATGGTAAAATTATAATTTTTGGCCAAAACTTAATTTTTTTCTAGATCTCGGATGATGAAACAGACTTCACTGTTGGAATTGTCTCGTAAAATCTAGTTACCACGTCGATTTTCATCGACCGAGACAAATGTAATTTCACGCCTTTCGAAAAGACCGCCGGGCCGAGCGTCATATGATAACCGCGTAAATACACAATGAGCATGGCGATGCCAGATGAAGTGCTTTACCCCTCTTTTGACTCAAATGGATGAGGAGACTCCGCACATTCGACAAGCAGGCTCATAGCAAAAGACTGTGAGTGGAGCCCGGATGTAGTCAAGTGCCTACAGATGTGACAAGGTACTAATGGATGAGGATTGAGTCATGAAAGGGCCCCATTTCCTTCCCCTATCCCTTCAAAGGCAAAAAGTTCTTATATCAACCCCGACATATCAAGGGTCACCTACTTACATGTGATCCACGCGACATACGCCATACGACAATGGTATGATAAGAGATAAATTCGCTTCTATTAGTCACAGGTCAAGTAATTCTTAAAGTCAAACAACGGCGACAAAATTTTAATAAACGAAAAGAAAGTTAACATTCCTCTTTTATTTGGCCCGGTAGTAGCGAGTGAGAAAATAGATTTAGAGCAGAAGTTCACTTTCTCTTAAATTTTTCTATGATCGTAATCGACTGGCTCTCTACGGCATGCTATTGTTTCTGTTTTACACGCAAGTACATTACGGTACGCCATAAGTTTCACAAACTTCAAAGGTATGTTTTCTCCATTGCTTTTATTCCTCGCTTGGCAGTCATTTGATGGATGTGGATATTTCGAGGCATGAATGACCTATTTTAGCCAAAGATCGGGATCGAGGAGAAAATCCCATCGTGGTCGTGGAACAGCTAGACCTAGGCTGTAATGCTCACGTGATCTCGCGCGCTCAGGTTGTCATGGCGGTTCAAAACGACCGCTTAAATTTGCTTATTAGCCCATGGTACCTAATTTCGTGTTATCATTTATGAAATCAATAACACGTTATTACAGAAGACCTTTGTTAATATATGCATGTCGATATATTAATGCGAATCTGTTATGACTGACATACGTATTTCACATGCACTGGTACCCTAGAATTAGTAAAGGAGCATAACATTAATTTAAATCAAAGTATTGTCCAAAACAACAAAATTTATCTGAAATAATCAATAATCAGGTTTGAAATCGTCTACCAATCTACACTGAGAGGCCCTATGAATTGTTTCGAGAGTCACCTAACAAAATTGCTGGAGGATTGGTTTCCAATATATTTATACTGAGGTCATTTCTACAAATAAAACAAATATTTTGTTTGGAAACTGCTTTCATACATGGTATAAGCATGTGTGAGGGAGTCGATGGAGATCAAAAGATGAGATCAGCGTATGAGACATTCGAGTAGAATCAAGAATTCACTTGAATGCTCAGGTTTTCCATTGCATGAACACTTAAAGCGAAAGAACTCCATGAGGATCATCACTACTGGGCATCGCCACCCCGTCGATAAAATACTTCATATGACAGCTGCTCGTAAGACCCGCTGCTCATTCAGAGGACCGCTGGTGAAGAAAGCCGACATGTGGTTTGATTACGTTTTGTAAAACATGTATGAAATATTGCATCAAATACGTTTAGATAAGAATTACGAATAACCCTCAAAACCATCAGAAGATAGGCATATATTCAGCGAAAAGATGTCACAGCAGCCACCGCGACCATTTTTACTCATGTACGGGTCTCACGATAAACACACAAGTGCCTAAGTATGCTAATCAAGCACAATCCAGACTCTTTAAACTGGCCGCTGCAGGGAAGCCTCTTTACCTATATATAAGGAAGAGCTCTTAACTTCTAGAGAGAAGAAAATTTTTGGGACAATGGGCCTCTAATTAGAGGCCTAAACTTATCTATGAGTTTTTAAGGAATGATGTGCCATCTCTTTAAAAGGAGAAATGCTCAAAACTCTTATAATTTAAAAGTTATAACACTTCCAAATAAGAGGTCCAATTTTAGGAGGATTCCCATTTTAGAGACGCCTCATTAGGAGACGTACTATCCTCGTGAGCCCGCCTCTACTCAAGAAGCTCCTTTAACTTTCTTTTTAGTTAAGAATTTTTTCTTTTAATTAATTGTCTTATACATCTATTTAATATATTGTTTTCTTTAATTAGTCATTTAAATATATTATTATAGTTTTATTTTTTCTTGTGATTATATTGTTGTTTTAATTAGATTGATTATTGATATTTTTTGTTTAATAATTTAATTCATTTTACTTAATTCTTAAACTATCACTCACCCTTAATTTATTCAAATTCTCAAATTTCGAATTTTCAAAATTTCCAATTTAATTTTTTTTTCCAAGTTTTCAATTTCAAAACTACAAATTTCCAATTCCAAAATTCAAGTGCTATAATTTCAAAATTCAAGTTCCTCAATTCCTAATTTCAATTTTTAAAAAATCCCAAATTCAAAATTCAAGTCCTTCAATTCATAATTTCAAATTTTCAAGTTTCCAATTTTAAAAATCAAGTGTCATAATTTCAAATTTCAACTCCCCAAATTTCAAATTTCAAATTTTAAAATTTCCAATTTAAATTTTTACAAAATTCATAATTTAAAATAAAGTGCCCTAATTTCAAAATTCGAAGTCCCCTAATTTCCCATTTCAAAATTTTAAAGTTTCCAATTTCAAAATTACATTTCCTCAATTTCAAAATTTAAGTGTCATAATTTTAAAATTCAAGTCTCTCAATTTATAATTTCAAAATTTTAAATTCCAAATTGCAAATTTCCAAATCTCAAATTTATAAAATTAAAGTTTTTTAATTTCAAAATCCAATTTCCAAAATCCCAATTCAAAGTTCTCAAACTTCAAATTCATTTCAAAATTCTCAATCTTCAAACTTTCAATTTTCAAAACTTCAATTTAAAATAAGTTTTAAAAAATTTCAATCACATGATTAATTTTATAATTTTAATAAAATGGAATCTTATGGGGTTAATTTGTGTAAAAGACAAATGGGCTTGTGTGGGGCCAACATTCTATGTATCATTTGAATAAATAATCTAACATCTAATTTATGACCAAATTTCTAATTAATTATGAATATTTTATATTTTATTATTGCACTAACATTGTTTCTAATTGATAGATCTTCGGATATGTCACATAGATACACATTTTTCTCATCTAACTTCACTTATTTATTTATCTATCTATTCATTTATATATAGCTGGTGTGCTGTTATATTGTTATTGTTTGTCTTCGGTATCCATTGTCCGATTATCCAAAAACCGTATTTTCTTTAGTTTGTTTAGTAGAGACTCGACTTTAGGAGCTTAAAGGGGTGTTACGCTTCCATCGTACCTTCCCGATAAATAAACTTAGACCTAGATTCGGTTTTTCCTAGACCTATATTTTCTTATCATGAGCCATATTTAGGGTTTTTATTTCTTATTTTGTTCTCCTTTTAAAATAAAACAAAAAGAAGTGGCGACTCCAAACCGTTTTCTAAAAATGGTTTTGCAAAAATATAAAACAAGTCACGCCTTTTAAGTGGGAAATGCATAATAGCCAACAATGCAGGGACCATAAAATAGCGATTTCGCTGGGGATAGTGAGGGTCAAGCTTAAACACAAATTGAGGAAAATGTAGAGAGTTTGATTAATTGATTGATGGATAACTTTTTTGTGCTATTTGCATGCTTGACAATTGATATTAGACTTAGAATTTTGATTATATGATTATCTAATGTTTGATTATTATATTGTAGACCCTCAATTTTGTCCATCGACCCTTGCATTGATCTTAGGGGTGTCACCTGTACCCAGCTATTTATATGTCATAGCTCTGGCCCCATCTGGGCTTAATTGGTTTTCGAGCTTTGTGTACGTACGTTTGTAGTTCACGATGGTGTGAGTGTGTGGTTCATTTTGGAGTGCCGTCATGGCCCTTTCCTTAGTTGTCCACATCGTGTTATAGGAAGGAGTGAAGCCTCCCCAAAATTTCAGTTCAGATGGAGTTCATAGGAGCAAGTTCGAATAAGGAGCACTTGAGCTTGTTTTGGTCATATTTATCTCATCCGAACTTGAAATCATGCACCATTTATTTTGTTGGATTCCTTACTTATTGAGGAATTCTCTGACGATAGTTGAGAATTTTATCAATGTAGATCGATAGTCGGGAACCGCTCAACCGGTTCAACGACTTCGCCAGTAAAGTTCATTATTATAGGTTCGACCGTGAGCACTTGGGCTTTGTTCTCACTTACTATATCTCCTCATCCAAACTTAGAATCGTGCACCATTTTTTTTGTTGGACTCCTTTTTCTTCAGGGAATATTCTATCAAAATTTCAAATTTTTTCTCAATGAATTGATTGGTTGGGAACTAGTACAGTTTGTTCGTCGGGTTAGCTTGCATGGAGCATTGATTTTTATGATTTTGGGGCCCAAATCCTACTTGGTTCGGGCCCATAAGGCCCATATCAATCCTAGGCATGGGTTGGGTTTAGTTTTGGGCCATTTTATGAGGTTTTTGCAACCCACCTTGAGTCCACTTGGATCCTTAGTGGTTAAGAAAAAGAATAAATGTATCCACCTGCTGACCTCGTGAATAGAGGAGTGTTTATGGAGTTGGGGAAGTCCGAGATTAATTAGGGGAATTCCTAGGATTGAAGGTGTGCAAAATGGAGTGGGTTGAGAAGGGTTAAGGAGGAGAAATACAAGAAAAAAACCGTGGAAAATGAAGGGGAGAAAAAGAAAAGAGAGTGAAATGGGAGGAGGAGAAAAAGAAAAGAAAAAGAGAAGGATGGATTCTCTATATCTGGGTTTGAGTGGTCCTTCTCATTTGAAGGGGATTTCCTAAAGTTTTGAAGGAGGTGATACTTGGTTTTGGAGGCAAAAAAGCAAGAAGACAAAGGGGGAGCAGTCATGTATCCTACAAGTATGGACGTTGTATGCTTCTCTTGTTTCTTTTAGACATTGTTTTTCTTTGCCTCTGATGTTTGCAGCCTCGTTTTAGAGCGCTTGACATTGTTTGGGTCAGTTCTCACTCATCTAGACTCGAAATCGTACACTGTTGCTTTTGTTGGGTTCCTTACTCTATGAGAAATGTTTTGAATTTTTTTTTTAGATTTGTTCTCAACCGGATCGACCAATTGGGGAACTAGACTTGCCCAGCTCATTAGGTTTTTTTATGATATAGTTAGGGCACTTCGCTTTGCTCACCGGGCTTCTCACCCATCTGGCCTCTAATCATACAATCGTTGCTTCTTTTTTGGGTTCCCATTTATGAGGAATGTTATGAAAAAATTTGAGATTTGTTCTCAACCGGATCGATCATTTGGGAAATTTGATTAGCTAGTTTGTTGGGTTTTTCAGGGGTAGTCTGATTTCAGTTTAATTGGAGCCCATGACCTTTGTGATTCAAGTCCATTCACTTCAGATCAGTGTAGGACTATGTTTAGGTTTGAAACAAGTTATTCAGTTAATGGGTCCATTTTTTGGATTCATAAAAATTAGGGTTTATGGGGGTCAAAGGTGGTTAGTTAAGCACTAGTAGTCAGTAGTGTCTTATTGAGGTTGATTCTTTGTGATGAATTGACATGTTTTTATAGCTGCACAAGTGGTATAGCAACAATGAGTGGTTGAGATGCAATGTATGGTTGAGATGCAATGTATGGTTTCTCCCGACTTCCCTTGCTTTTGATATTTAATTTTGAGCGATTGTTGTATGCTTGAAATATGTGACTAACCTTCCTCTGCAGCGCGTGGCTAGGGACTATAGGTATGTGCTTTGATGTTGGATAATGGAATTCATATGAATACTTGGTGCTTGTTTCCCATACATGCTTGTTGTGCTTATTGACTAACTTCTTATCAAGGATCAAAATATTTCAGAACACTATTATACTCAGAATGGGATTTGACGAAATATTTAAGAAATATCTATATTTCTTACAAAATATTGGTTCGATTAAAATTTTTCATATTTTAATTATATAGATGATGATAAATAATTCATATTTTAATTAAGGAAGATTAAAATCAAATGGATTAGTAATTATTAAATTAAATATTTTATATTTAATATATTATTAAGATATTATTATGTTAAAGAGATATTATTTATTTGTTTTTGTTATTATTATAAATATTATGTAGATAATGAGGAGATTCAAAATATTATATATTATAATTTTAAATTTTTAATGATATTATTTTATTTATTTTCCTTTTCAAATTAATATTTGATTTAAAAATATTATAAGTTATAATGTAAAATAAAATAAAATAAAATATTATAGCGATTATGAACAAATAAATAATAAGAGAATATAAAAAAAGTTTGCACTATATATAATAAGTGCAATCAATGGCTTGGTGGCTAGAGGGTGCCACTTTCAGGCATTTTGGGTGGGTTTGAAACCCTTCAGAAGCTTTTTTTTTTTCAGATTTTTGGAGCCAAGGAACAATAGGGAAAAATCGGGAAAAGTCGGAAAATTCCAGATAATCGAAATTTCAAGTGGAGATATTCACGATCTCCACGATAATCCCAAATTTCACGACAATTCTGCATCGAAATTTCCTGAAATTTGCCCTCGCTCTATGATAGTAGCTGGGGACCATGTGTATGTGCCTGCTATAATTTGTTGAGATTAAATGCATACTGGATGCTACCCGGCTTATGCGGATTCATGGCCATCCGGCTCAGCCTTCCATGCGGGTTACGGATTTTTGACCCATATGCTCCCATGTGCCAAATTCATTAATAGATACCAAATTATGGGCTTAGAGGGGTGGTAATTTCACATGAGGTAATTTTCCTAATAAGAACCCGATCCTGAATTTGCCCATGTTTCGGGCAGACCGTTTATTCCACACCGAGTCATTAGGCTTTATTCTTCTTAATTTCCCCTTAATAAAATAAGAATAAAAAGTAAGTGGAGACTCTAAACAAAATCGTTTATCCCGGGGGACGATTTTCCAAAACTCGAAAACACCAACTTTTTTTTTTTCATTTAAAAGCGAGTCGCATTTGCTCGTGGATTCTGCCCAGTCCACAAATTGGCTTACTCCACTGGGATCGAACCTGCACTTCGGTTTCATAAGAGTGACTGCTTGAACTTGAGTTGGGTATATTGGAGCACATGGTTCATTGATTAGTAGACTCTTGGGCTAGATAGATGACAAATGGCATCACTTACCTGGTTGGTATTTTGCTTGCACTTGTGATGTGGGTTTGCCTGGTTGGTTCTAGCATATTCGTTCATTGACCTAGGTACATAGCTATGTGTTTTGATTGGCATAGATTAGTCTATGTGTAGATTCCGCGGGCGCCTATCTTATCGCGGCATGACTCCAAGCCAGGGTATGGCCGCTATTTCTCTTACATGACTGGTCAGTTACAGGTCTTGCGGGACATGTATCCCCTTATATCCGAATCACTAGTCTTGCTCGACTACTCATCATTGATTTCTTGGGTTTGGGAGTTATTCCTAATTGTTTGCCTTCTACCAAGTTAGGGATTTGAAGTAGGGTCTAGCAAAAGGGCTATATCGATGTATGGTTGCACCATGGCGATGACGTTTATCCGACCAATGAAGACTCATATAGTTCCCGAGCTGATTTTTATGGATGTCACAAGTGGGCTAGTGTGTGTAAATTTGATTGTCAAGCTAGGATCCGTGGCTGCGTATCCTCTTGTTAGTAAGATCATCTAGCTTTTAGGACTTGCTTGCCCACTATTTCCTCTGAAGCCACCTTACCCCTAAGGTATCACCATGTTAGAATCTTACTCCTTCCTGTGGGGCCATGTATTAGATTAGTTGTTAACATCACATGACAGTTCATTCCCTCAGAGGATTTAGTCATGGGATCACATTATGAGATTGATTTCAAGACTGGTAGTCACGAGGGCTGACCTCCCCCCTTTCCTTTTATAGGATTGTTGATTGAGACCGACCTGGGTCCCCGAGCTTGGATTTGCATTGAAAGTAAACTTGTAAGAGGATCATATCCACACAGTCAGTTAGAGCAGACATCATATCATAGAGATATGGACCCCTAGTACGCTACTATTGACCAATTGGCTAAGATTACATACACAATGGCATTACTCATGGATTCTATCTTAGGATTGGGTCAGAGGATTGATGGGCAACAGGCCCTATCATTACCGATTCTGGGGAATACTCTACTTGACTCTACCACACCACCACCACCGCCTCCACCATTTAGACCTACCATACAGCAGGACCACCGCAGTTCCTCCTTATCGCCGCCGCTAGTTCGACCCGACTCCCGCAACCAGGGGCATTTTTTTACATGGACATGCTCGAGACCACCTGCGTTACATTTGTGGCACTTGCACCGATTGTGGATCATACTCAGGCTCGTATTGATAGGATTGAGTAAAGGATGAGGTCATTGCATGTTTTTAATGGAATTATGGGTTGAGATGGATATGATGACTTGCCAGTGACAACTATGCTTGTTAAGTTTCGCATGCTTAATATTAAGAGATACATGGGGATTGGGTGCCCCTGTATCCACTTGCAGTTGTACAACGTTGTTATGCGAGGGCACTGATTAGATGAGACACAGATGATCATGTTGTTTCCCTTGTCATTGAGTGGTGCCACTTAGCATTGGTTCACTTCTCTAGACCCCTCACGACGTAGGACATGGACTGATTTGGCACAAGAGTTCCTTAGGCAGTACTCCTTTAACACTATAGTGGATGTATCACGAAAAGAGTTAGAAGCCCTCAGGTAGAGGCCAAATGAGTAGTCACCTCATTTATCTCTCGATGGAGAGAGAAGATAGCACAGATCATTGATAGACCCTTAGAGCGCGATCAGATCGGTATGATTATGAGCAATCTTCAGCCCGTTTTGCTAGGCATCTCATGGGGTTTCTTCAATCAGACTTTGGTTCATTAGTCTGAGCCCCTCCCCATGGCATCAAGGATGGTCTCTTGAGGATTATGGCGGACTCTTCCCCGCCCGGACTCAAGGGGAAGAAGCGAGGAGTCAGGGCCCCTCGTAGTCGAATGTTGGTACCATTGGCATGATTGGACATGGGTCCTGATGTCGCCCCCTCGGGTTTCGAGAGATGGTTCTTAGATGCTTCTTATCGGATGACAAGCATGATCGGTCTGAAATCGATCACCCCTGCTAAATGACGGGGCTTGTATCTACACCCTACGCGACCCCGGTCTTTACACGGGCACCTGAGGCCACTTATGTAGTTCCATCTTAGTATGGAGCGCCACCTGCCGCAGAGCCAATAGACGACTCACCGCGGCTTGGGATGCCATTGAGCTTAGCCTTTCAGAGATTGGTTGAGGGGGCCAATACCACCTAGACCACCACTACAACTGACCCTACCAAGATTCAGGATAGATCTTTATTGCGCGTACCACTAGAGAGCGGGTCATGATACAGACGATTATGTAACCCTAAGACATGCTATTTAAGATTTGATTGATCAGGGTTTAGTTGATTTGGGACACCCGGGTATGACCTTTGACTCGCTACCTACTCATGATACTAGAGTTATACCCTCTCCCCAGGAGGAATCCATTTGATTGAGCACATAGAAGGTGAGATATTTATGATGGGATTGGATGGAGAGGCTCCCCAACCGATCAGTCTTTATGAAGACAAAATTTTTGTTGGATAAACACCTGACCAGCGGATCCCCAAGCCATTTAGGTTGACCTTAGATGAGATTCCTTGTTAGCCCATTGTCTTACTAGTATATTTACAACATGCGCCGCTTATGACACCATTCATATTGTTCCCTGAGAGATATGAGCATGTTCATAGAGATGTTCAGATAGTCACACGGAGTGGAGGGTAGCTCATCCTCCACCCGTTGATAGACTATTTGCTGGTATATTTGCCAGAGAGGAGATTCAAAGAGAGGATGATGAGATTCTGCGCCAGCTGCTCACTTCCTAGGCTTGCATATCCATTTGGAGCCTCTTGGTCTTGTCTAGTACACACAGGGATGCATTGGTCAAGGCCCTCGGCCAAATTAGGGTTGATATTGCTACCACCCCAAAAGGGCTTAGTCACATTCTGATAGCTGATAGAGCTACATGGATTTTATTTTCTGATGATGACTTACCACAAAAGGGATCAGATCATGTTTGTCCCTTGTACATCGATGTTGCTTGTTCAAGTCGTTGAGTGCCGTCTATCCTGCTGGACAATGGCTCTGCCCTGAACGTCTATCCTTTGGTGACAACTATTACGCTAGGTTTTTCTCTAACAGATTTTAGGCCTTCTACACACTTTTAGAGCTTACGATGGGACACAAAGGATCATTATGGGTACACTCATTGCACATGTTATGATTGGGCCAGTAAGATATTCTATACTATTTCAGGTTCTCAGGATCCAATCGACCTTTAACCTGCTTCTCGGCCACCCTTGGATCCATGGTCGTGACATACCATCTTTCCTTCATCAGAAGTTAAAGTTCATACATGAGGGACGCGTTAGCACAATACATTCCGATAGAGGTGTCATTACTTCTTCTGAGCCAGTGTTGCAGATTAGCCACAATGAGGACGACTTACATTTGATGGGGTTTACATTCGATGAGGTTCAGCTTATTAGCTTCGAGAATGACAATAGAGATATAGTACCTATGTCATTCAACCAGCACAACAACACTTTGGTGCTTAGCATGATGAGAGGCACGTCTTACCTGCCTAGCATGGGATTAGGTCGCCGCCAACAGGGACCATACAAGTTAGCTTTCATGATTGATCATGATACACCCTACGAATTAGGTTACACTCCTATAGAGGACGATGCACGATACATGGCGCGACTGCGCAAGGATAGGGTGAGGGCTCGCCTGTCTAGGGTTCCATTTGATTATCCCCTCCGCTCGTATACCTTTCAGTTGGCTGACTACTTTATTAGAGGTTTAGAGCATACACCCCACATGGAGGGGACTATTCACATTTCAGAGCCAGTTGGGATTCAGGATAGCTAGTAGGCCCTAGGATAGATGCATTTGGGTACCGGGTTGATTGAGGCATCCAATGCCATGATGGTTGCACCCTAATCACCGAACCGGGCCAACGTGTTTTCAATATGCTTCCCAGAGGAGTTCACTGACTACGATATGCTCATGGATCTTTGAGAGGGTACCGATGATGTGACTCTTTATGATGCTTGCAATGATGAGATGGACATGATAGGCACATGCAATAGCCTTGATGTAGCTCCACACATGCCTCATTCTACTTTTGATTTGTTCGGAGTTTCTATATTTGAGACTGATGGAGCAACTCTTTATGATGCTTGCACTGATAAGATGGACATAATAAGCACAGGTCGTATCCTTAATGTAGCTCCAACATAGGCCCCGTTATGCTTTTGATATGTTTGGAGTTTTTATGCTTGAGATGGATGATGATGATTTTGTAACTAATGTTAGTCATGATGTTATTTCTGTTGAGGGGGCGTCCGATTCTATGGACCCACCTGCTCGCTGACTCGCCCGTAATACGAGTTTGTCACCGCTATGATGGCGCCATTGAATACCATAATGATATGAGCATTTCGAGTACTCACCTGTGTCATTGCATTTTCTTGTGATTGCATCACCGACACCCACAACACAGGTATATGATATGGAGGATGTGGAAAGCCCGAATGACCCGGGGGTCAATGGGTTATGGTCCGTTACGAAGAAAGAAAGTTACATGCGGTTCTAACGAAACGGGCGGGCTGGGGACCCCAGTCAGCCAGGGGAGCTTAAGATTAGCCTATCTGCCGGCGAGAGGATGACGAGGTGGTTAACCGTCATACTTGGATGTATTTGCATGGTCATATGAGGACATGCCATATCTTGACCCTGCATGATCGACATCACCTACCCATCTTCTTTGCATGCTAGATCGGTTAGAAATAGAAATTAAGAAATTTTGCACCTCGATGGAGTTTGCGAGGTTAAAGAAATTTAAAAGCAACTGGTGTGGCTGTAACAAGATGATTAAAATATCACAGTGGTGGCTAATGTCATTCCTATTCCCCAAGAATGATGGGTTAGAGTTTGTGTTGACTTTGAGATTTGGCCCGACCCTAAGGATGACTTTCCTCTCCCACACATTGATATGCTAGTTCATAACCTTCTTGGTCATTCGATGTTGTCCTTAAATGGATGGGTTTTCTGAAATAAAATTATATTTTGATGGCTCTAGAGGATATGGAGAAGACATCTTTCACCACTTAGTAGGGTACTTATTGCTACCGGGTTATGCCATTTGGGTTAAAGAATGCATGAGCCACCTATCAGAGAGCTGCTACTACTTTGTTCCATGAAATGATGCATAGAGATGTTGAGGTATAATTGGATGACATGATAATAAAGTCCCGAGGTAAAGCAATCACCTGGCAGCTTCAGAGAGATTCTTTGAGAGGATCATACAATTTAGATTGAGATTGAATCCCAGGAAATGCACCTTCGGGGTAACTTTTGGGAAATTATTGGGTCACATTGTTAGTGAGTGTAGTATATAGGTTGATCCAGAAAAGATCGGCGGGGCAATATTACTTGACGTACTTGCGCGAGGACCCGAGAAAGGGTGGAGGCTTTCTAAGCGAATTCTGATATATCAGCCATTTCATTGCTAAACTAAAAAACATATGTGAGCCTATCTTCCGTTTTATGAGGAAGAACCAGCCTACAGTTTGGAATGATGATTGCCAACATGCTTTTGAGAAGAGTAAGGAGTGCCTCCTTTCTCCTCCAGTTTTAGTGCCTCCTATACCAGGGCGCCCTTTTCTTATGTATTTGTCAGTTTCAGACATGGCCTTAGGATGCATGTTGGCTCAGCTTGATGATTTGGGAAAGGAGCGAGCCATTTATTATCTAAGGAAGAGGATGCTGAAGTGTGAGTGTAGACACATCATGATTGAGCGCCTTTGTTTGGCATTGGTTTAGGCTACTAGAAGACTTAGACAACATGTGGTATTCACTACGTGTTGGTCTCCGCGTTCGGATCTTTGGGGATCGCTCATTTGACAATTCTGGCTTTTGGCGACCGCAAACCTAACGGAATGGTTGGTATTGGCGGCGAGGGTTTGACTCGATGTGCAGAACGATCGAGCGCTGGCACCGCCTCATGACTTGCACCGATATTTGAAGACATAGCGGGCCGATGATGATTTCCATGATAAGTAGTTTGTTTCTGTGACTAGTATCGCAGGATGGCGGTTGTACTTTGATGGTGTCGCCAATCATTTGGGGTTTAGCATTGGTACTTTGTTTCTAATCATCACCGGTTGACGAATGACATTGTTGAGTATGAGGCATGCATCACAGGCCTAGAGACTGCACTTGATTTTGGCATTAGATAGTTGGAGATCCACGGGGATTCTAACTTGGTTATTTAGTATACTCAAGGTATTTGGAGGACTCGGGATGAGAAGCTGAAACCCTATCATGCTTATTTGGATTTGTTAGTTGATAAGTTTGAGGAGTTGAGATATATACATCTACCCAAGGCAAAAATCAGTTTGCTGATGCTTTAGCCACTTACCTTAAGTCAACCTCGACTAGGATGAAACGTGAGATGATTGGCCACCATGTTGTTATTGTGGGGACGCCCTTTATAGGAGATCACTGGATGGTATGTTGTTACTAATACATGGTCGAGCCACCCCTGGAGATAGGGTGATGAGAGAGGGTCGTACGGGAGTTTGGCGGGCACGTGGAACCATAAGGAGAGATATGAGGACTAGCTACTTTTGGTTGAACTATGGAGATAGATTGTTGCCAGTTTGTACAAAGATGTCTAGAGTGTCAGATGCATGAAGACTTGATACATATGCCACCATCTGAGCTACATGCGCTCACATCCCCTTGGCCATTTTCAGTATGGGGCATGATGTGATTGGAAAGGTCTCCCCGAAATCCTCCAGCGGTCATGAGTACATCCTAGTAGCTATTGATTATTTCACCTAGTGGGTGGAGGTAGCTTCTTACACCAGATTGATAGCAGCCAAGTTGGCCAAGTTCATCGGATCACACATTATCTGTTGATATGGGGTCCCCCATGAGTTGATCTCAGATAGAGGGTGCATTTTAGAGGGGAGGTGGATACATTGGTTCGAATTTCTGGCGTCGACATCATAGATCCTCTGCGTGCGGTCGTAGACTATTAAAAGTTGAAGTGCGAATAAGAACATTAAAGCATTTTGAGGAAAGATGGTCGAAATTCGGGGATTAGTTAGAGCTCCCTTTCGCATTATGGGGGTATCGTACATCATGTCGCACCTCCACAGAAGCTACTCCCTTTTCTTTAGTTTATGGCATGGAGGCAGTCCTACCTTTTGAGATGGAGGTGAGTTCATTGAGAGTGGCACTGGAGCATCAGATTACAGAGACAGATTGATTATGGGCCAGATATGACCGGTTAAGTTTGCTTGATGAGAGGGGATTAAGGGTTGCAGACCACATGCAAGCTTATCAAAGAAAAATGGTTCGGGCATTCAAGAAGAGAGTTAAGCCTCGAATATTTTAGAAAGGAGATTTAGTCTTAAGGGCTCTCAAGGGATTGACTAGTGCCCTAGAGACAAGTTCAGGTCGAGTTAGCGCGGGCCTTATGTTATTCGAGAGTTAACTCAAGAAGGAGTCACGGTTGGCAAATCTAGACGGAAGTGGGTTTTTGAGAAAGTTAGTAATGGATTAGTAAAGAAGTTCGTGTGAGATCATGGTAAGAGGATGGGTGGTCGTCATTTCGGGTAGCCATATCCCTTTCACATACCCATACATTGATATATCCCTTTGTTAGCCTTTTGAGCCTTTCTTTCATTTAGCCTTGCATACCTTTTCTCACTTGGGTTGGGGGCCTCTTTGTGTGCGCTTTGCATTTATTGTCTGGATCGGTGAGTATTGTGAGCACATTGTGCCATTATTCATTTGTTCTTTTAGGTCGTTTATGGCGTTTCTTGCTACCTTCTAGTGACACTTTACTCACTTGAGTTTTGTTTCTATCATCTCGTTTCTTTTCACTTTTATTTTCCCTTGTGTGATGATGACACACTTATGTCCCGGAGCTACAAGTTAGGTTGGTCACACCCATCGTTCCACCCTTAGGGTTTGATCCAGGAGTCTTAGTTTGAGGGGACCATTTGGGTTTGGTATTTGAGGTTCATTAGTTAGATCGTGCTAGTGTGGCATTCATCTTACTTTGTTGGTTGTTCGGCAAAAAAAAAAAAAAAAAAAAGGAAAAAAAGAATGAAGAAAAAAAAAAAAAAGAGTTGCGCTCATTCGATATTCATTTAATTGGTATTTGGGTTTAGCATGGTTTTCCGGCATTATAATGGCTTGATCATAAGAGGTCACTTTGGGTTGAGGGACTTATTTTTCTTCTGAAAGGCAGGTGAGAGCATTATATGATCCTTTTCTCCATGGATCCAGGAGACATATTGGGAGTGAGGTCTGGGTTTCCTTTGCACTAGGTCCCCTGGATCGTTATCCATATCACCATTCTCATCTTATTAGTGACTTGCTTCGATTTAGCGTTTTGAGGGTCATTGTCACATATTGCTATATTTGTATCCTAACTTGTTTTTCTATTTTCTTCTACATTTATTTGTCATTTGTCTTACCCCTTTTCATTTTTTTCTATTCTCATCGTTCGTCGTCTCGCTTCATGAACGATGACTTCTTTGGTGTACATCACCCATTATTGGACATTGTTCATGTAGATATATGATTAGGTGACCTTGCTCACACGATTCTCCGATATTTGACATTGCACACACATGGGTTTGGCATTATCTATTGGGTATTTGGGCCTTCATTACGGTCCCAGTCGTAAGACCACCCTGAGGCCATGAGATCTCGTGTTTAGCCGACACATTTCGACCCGGACCAGAGGCTTGACCTCGATTGAAGTATGGAATCTTGGCGAGGACTCCATTTCTTGGGAGATATCGAGGATAACATTGTTTTTCCATTCATTTTGCACGCCTTAGGCCCGTAATCGAGAGATAGACATCATAAAGGTCGGCCCGTCGGGACCCCTCCACTTCTTTGGTTTGGCGCGTTCATATTAGGGCATACCCACATCCTTGCATGATGACATCGAGTTCTAACACACATATACATAGAAGCAGTTCGACCTGGTGACAGTTGGCATCAGTGTTTGAGTAGGCCCCACATTCAACTTGGTTTCTTCATACAATAGGATGCTTTTAAGAGCTGGCCCAGGATTAGATTCACGTGTATTTGTCGACCCAGTGAATGTGTACACTAGGGCATACCCTATACATTGTCTTGTTCGCTTGTTTGGACGATTGGGTCTTTAGTGATATATCTCAGAGTCTTTTTATTGAGACATTTGCGTATCGGATGTGTACACACGAGGGGCCATACCCTATCGGTTTGTGTGGATATTGGATGTTTTCTCACGAATGAATGTTTGTGTGATGTGTCTTAGCTCTCGACTTTGTGGTATGTGCGATTATGGGATTCTAACATGCTATTAATGTCTTAGATTGGGCCGTAGCCATTTCTTTTCACCTTTGGTCATGTTTGTGAGTCCTACTAAGGCATACCCCTTTCTTTTGTCAGTGTTTGATTTCTTGCTTATTCGAGTCATTTGTTGGCAGCCCTTGGATGTCACACTGAGGCATACCTCTTTCCCTTATGTTTGTTTACTTTGTTAACTTTGGGTTTTAAGTACTTGCTAGAACACTTTTAAACACTCGCGAATTATTCCCTTTTAGTTTCTATTACTGCTTTTAGTTTGATGGCTTTTCCAATACTACTTTGGATTCGATCACTTTTAGGCACTTGCGGAAATCGATCATTTCACACTTGCCTGGATTCGATCACTTTTTCAAGGACTCGCTTGAATTCGATCACTTTTCTAGCAATCGCCCGGATACAATCACTTTTATAATTCGCCGTGATTCGATCACTTTTTCGGGGACTCACTCGGATTCGATCACTTTTCCGACACTCACCCAGATACAATCACTTTTTCGGCACTCGCTCAGATTCAATCACTTTTCTGACACTAGCCCGGATATGATCACTTTTCCGATACTTGCTTAGATTCGATCACTTTTTCGGTACTCGCCTGGATTCGATCACTTTTCTGGTACTCGCCAAGATTCGATCACTTTTCTGGTACTTGCCTAGATTCTATCACTTTTCTAACACTAACCCGGATTCCATCACTTTTCCAGTACTTACTCGGATTTGATCACTTTTTCAAGATCGCCCGTATTCGATCACTTTTCCGGGCACTCCGCTTAGATTCAATTGTTTTCCTGAACTCGCCCGGACTCGATCACTCTTCTGCACTCGCCCGATCACGATCACCTTTTCTAGCACTCGCCCTGACCCGACTACTTTCCCATCGCCTCGACCCGATCAATTTTTTTGGTACTCACTGATCTGATCACTTTTACCTAAGACTCGCCCCAAATCTGACATTACTTTTCCAATACTTGCCCGAACACATTTTTAGAACTCACTCGGATTCAATCACTTTTTCGGTACTCGCCCCGGATACGATCACTTTTCCGGCATTTTCTAGGATTCGATCACTTTTTCGGTACTTGCTCGAATTCGATCACTTTTTCAATACTTTCCCGGATTCGATCACTTTTCAAGTACTCGCCCGGATTCGATCACTTTTTCGACACTCGCCCGTATTCGATCACCTTTCCGGTACTCGCTAGGATTTGATCACTTTTCTGAAACTCGCCTAGATACGATCACTTTTATGAACCCGCCCGGATACGATCATTTTTCTGGTACTCGCCGGGATTCAATCACCTTTCCAGTACTCGCTTGGATTCGATCACTTTTTTGGCACTCGCCCGGATACGATCACTTTTCCGGCACTTGCCTAGATTCGATCACTTTTTTGGCACTCGCCCTGATTCGATCACTTTTCCGATACTCGCATGTATTTGATCACTCTTTTGGTACTAGCCCGAATTCGATCACTTTTTCGGCACTCACCCAGATTCGATCACTTTTTCGATACTCGCTCGGATTCAATCACTCTTTCTAGCTCTCGCCAGTTTGACTCACTTTTTTCTAAGACTTGTTCTAATTCGACCCTTCTCTGGTCTCCCCCGGAATCGATCACTTTTTCGGCACCCGCCCAACACCTTCTTTTGGCATTGTGTCTGAATTTTCTATCTTCCTAGCATCACGCCTCGATTCTTATTTCGCCATCAGGACCCATTTCCTAGCCTTCTTTATTTGCATGGGACAAAGAAAGAAGCCTTTGAATTCTTCACTTGAGTTCATTTCACTAAGTTGCTGCTTGTACTGTGTACCTGGAAACCACTCATTCATTCACTCTACGGAAGAGGGAGCATATTTTTAGACCCTCAATTTTGTCCCTTGACCCTTGCATTGATCTCAAGGGTGTCACCTAAACCTAGTTGTTTATACGTCAAGGCTCTAGCCCTTTTTGGGCTTAATCGATTTTCGAGCTTTATATACGTATGTTTGTACTTCACAATGGTGAGAATGTGTGGTTCATTTTGGAGTGCCGTCATGGCCCTTTCCCTAGTTGTCCACATCGTGCTATAGGAAGCGAGGCTGAAGCCTCCCAGGCCTCCCGCTGTCGGTCACAGAGTGGTGTTCCGAATAAGGAGCACTCGAGCTTGTTTTGGTGATATCTCCCTTATCCGGACTTGAAATCATGCACCGTTTCTTTTGTTGGATTCCTTACTTATTGAAGAATTCTCTGAAAAAAAGTTGAAAATTTATTGTCCGACGACTCAAATTGGAACCTACAACCGGGTTCAACTGATTCCGCTTGAAGTTCATTATTGGAGCAGTTCGACCCGGAGCACTTAGGCCTGCTTCTGCCATCTCTCATCCAAACTTGGAATCGTGCCATTTTTGACTCCTTTATTCTTAAGGGATATTCTCAAATTTCATTTTTCAATTGGATTGATCTATTGGGAATTGTGTAGTTTGTTCGTCGTCACTAAATGAGCACTACTCGTGGATTTTCAGCCCAAATCCTACTTAGTTTGGGCCCAAAAGCCCCAGATCAGTCCTATGCACGGGTTGGATCCAGTTTTTGGCCATTTTATGGGTTACTTGCAACCCACCTTGAGTCCACTTGGGTCCTTGGTGGTTAAGCAAAGGAGTAAATGTGGCCAGCTGCTGACCTCATGAATAGAGGAGTGTTTATGGAGCTGGGGAAGTCCGAGACTGATTGGGGGAGTACTCGGGACTGAAGGTGTGGAAAATGGAGTGGGCTGAGAAGGGTTAAGGAGGAGAAATACAAGAAAAAACCATGGAAAAGGAAGGGGAGAAAAAGAAAATAGAGTAAAAGGAAAGGAGGAGAAAAAAAAAAGAAAATGATGGATTCTCTACATCCGGGTTTGAGTGGTCTCTCTCATTTGAAGGGGATTTCCTAAAGTTTTGAAGGAGGTGATACCTGGTTTTGGAGGCAAAAAAGAAAGAAGACAAAGGATGAGCATTCGTGTATTCTATAGGTATGAACGTTGTACCTGCTTCCTCCCATTTCTTTAGATGGGGCCGGGCTGTTTCTTTACCCCTCTCGATGTTTGCAACTCTCGCTTTTAGAGCACTGCATTGTTGGGTCAATTTCACCATCTAACAAAATCATACACCATTGCTTTTTTTGGCTTCCTTACTTCGTGAGGAATGTTTATACAAAATTTGAGATTTTTTCTCAACCGACTCGACTAGTTAGGGAACTAAATCAACTAGTTCATTGTGTGGTTTTTTTCGTGGATAAGTGCTAGGGACACTTTTTCTTGTTTGGGCCGGGCTTCTCATCCATTTGACCTTAATCACACGTTATTTTCTTTTGGGGTTCCTTACTCCGTGAGGAATGTTTTGAAAAAATTTGAGATTTATTCTCAATCGACTTAATCATTTGGGGAACTGGATCAGCTAGTTCGTTAGGTTTTTCAAGGGTAGTATGATTTCAGTTTAATTAGAGCCCATGACCATTGTGATTCAAGACCATTCACTTCAGATTAGTGTAGGGCTATGTTTAAGATCTGAAATAGGGTTTAGTTCAGGTTAATGTGGGTCCATTTTCGATTCATAAGAATTAGGGTCTATAAGGGTCAAAGGTGGTTAGTTAAGCATTGGTAGTCGATAGTGTCTTGTCGAGGCTAATTCTTTGTGATGAATTGACATGTTTTTATAGCTACACAGGTGGTGTAGTAGCAATGAGTGGCTGAGATGCAATGTATGGTTTCTCCTTGCTTCCCTTGCTTTTGATATTTAATTTTGAGCGATTGTTGTATGCTTAAAATATGTGACTAACCTTCCCTTACAGCTCGTGGCTAGGGACCACAGGTATGTGCTTTGCTTGGTGCTTGTTTCCCATACATGCTTGTTGTGCTTATTGGTTGACTTCTTATGCAACTCATGGCTAGGGACAACAGGTTATAATTTGTTGAGATTAAATGTATGTTGGATGCTACTTGGGTTTATGTGATTCATGTCGTCTATCTAGCCTAGGTGGTTAACGGATCTTTTTACCCTAAGCCTACATTACGGTCTGTGTCGTAAGACCACCTTGAGGGCATGAGATCAGATGTTATCTTCATCAGCCTCCACTTGGGAAGGTGCTTGAGATCCGGTGGATATATGGTGTCACCATGATCCTTCTTCTAGGAGATGCTTCTTTGATGATTGAGGTTTATTCAGTTGCAAATGCAGATTATTGGTTGATTTCAGGATCATTTGATGTTGTTCGACCTTTACTTTGAGGTGGTATAATTAAATTTTTAGATATGTCTATTTGTGGAGGTTGTAGACTTTTGATAGCCCACATGGTTGCCTTGTTGATGATGGCCATTGATTTGGTGGTACGGTGTTACTACGTTTCATTATGCACGATCTCTCTTTATTTGTGGATCCATTTCATAGTTTTGGGTATCATCATGTGATTCTCGATGGATTTACCTTGGGGGAGATTTTTGTTCATCCATACTTTCAGTGGTGCTACATCGCATGATTACTTATGGATTCTCATGTAGATACGTGAAGGCATATCAGCTTAGTTAAGTACTAGGGCATATGTCCCATTTTCTTTGGATTGAGACAAGTCCCTGGTATAGTTTTTAAGGGTTGATCGTTTTATTGACCTGATAGTTCTATTGGATTTATTTGATAGAGCTTCAGTTTGGGGCAAAGCATCCTTTTGAGTTTGTGACAGTTTTTCTATCATGATTCCCTTAATAGCATGTTAGTCGGGATGGGATTAGTTTGACTCATCAGACACTCCAATCCTCGTGGAGTACATTATGATACATGGGCAGCCCCTAGGTGGTACTTTCGAGATGATCATTTGTCCTCTTGGATTGGTGGATTACCCTTGACATATATTGGATGATTGTTGCAGAGTATGGGATAGTCCCTATAGTTCGTAGACCCTGTGCACTATCCCCCCAATTTGAGATTATTAGATTTGATTGAGTTGCATTGAGACCTAACATTCTTTGCATCTTCCGACCCTTTATCAATCGGGATTATTCCTATGAGATCGATCTAGTGTATTTTCGTCGAGATGTCGATAGATTCCTCATGATGACTTCTTGGTGGTTTACGTTCACAGTGACATGTGTTGATTTTACATGTCAGGCGCATTTCCTCGTAGCCGAGATTTTCGGGATGGCGATATTAAGTCGATTTTCACTAGAGATGTGATTCCACCCTCAGGATCATCGAGTCCCTTGATGTTTTGGTTGTATCTTTGTTAGTTGATTACAAGCACTGAGGAAATTGTTGTTGATTTAGAGGCTTTAAAGATTACTATGGTCCCGATCTCAGTGTTTCAGGCCATTCATTGATCGATGATTCAAAGGCCATCAATAAGATGTGTGGATTCAATGATATTTTCTAACTACTGTGACCTTGAAAGAGCATAGAGACATTTCACAGATTTTGGAGCTTGATGTCATTCTATTGTGGAGAACTTGATCAACATCTCACTTATTTTCAAAGAACGGTCGATGTGAGGGTGGTGTCACATATTTGAAAGTTAGATGAGTTTTCATACATGTCTTCGCTCTTCCGGCTGTGAGCATTGATCGACACAGTTGACTTTCCAAGATTGGGTTTTTTTTTTTTTTTCGGATTTGCTATGAGGGCAATTATTGCAAGATGCGACGGATTATCAGGATCACATTTACCGTAGCTTCGACTGCATAGATTTAGATAGATTTGGCAATGTGCTTGATCATCATTCCCACATTGGGCATACCCCAATTCATCGAGATTACCATATTTCATGGTTTCGATCCATTTTATGTTATTTGTGAGTTATCAGATCGCATACCCCTTTCGCAGGCACGATCGCTTTGATTTACTGGACGTTAGACTGCTCATCGGTTCAGGAGTCATCGCTTAGATTTATCTTCTTATAGAGATTTTCTACAGGGGCATACCCCTTTTTAAGTGAGTTCATTTAGAGTCACCACTTTCATATAGTCTTATTTAGGTGCTTTAGGTTCTATAACACTCTCTTTTGTCTTGGTTTGATTTTAGGTGTTTCCATCCATAGATACTTTTACTTGATTGATCATTTAGGAGCATCCCTCCTTCTCCCCTGCACTCATCTTAGATCCTCGTTAGAGAGTTGATCTTCATTTTAGACATCCCCTATTAGCTATCCTACTGGGCGTATAGTGCCCCATCTTTCGCATTTTGGCCATCATATCTTAAATGTTTAGTCGCTTTTTTTAGATGTTCTTTTCTTTAGTCTTGGGCTAGGGTTATTCGCTTTTTTTCTTCTTATATCGGTTTATCAGAGCATCCCTGATTCTTAAAAGCATTATCTTAGATCCTCTTTAGGATAATCTATTTCATTTTAGGCCATCCCCTATTTACAATCTTCTTTTGGGCATACAATGCACAGATCGAGCATTTCATTTCTTATCACAAAATTCAGAAATGCTCATCGCATCCATAGCCCGTGAGCTCATCATGTTTAGGTTTATTTTATATCCTATCGCTTTAAATTTTCTTACTGATAATTTATTTCTTTTATTCTAGTTTATCAGAGCATCCTCATTCTTCAAAGATTATCTTAGTTCCCTGCCGTAGAGTTATTCATTTCTAGTAACTCCTTATTTACAGAATCTTTTCTACGATAGTGCGCCACATCATCAGAAAGTATCATTTTCATCATAGCCTAGAGTTGTTCATCATGTTTAGTTTTGAGTTTTATATCCTCTCATTTTATCTTTCATTTGATCATTTATTTCCTTTATTCTAGTTTATCAGGAACATCCATCATTCTTAAGAGATTATCTTAGTTCCTCTTTCAAAGAGTCGACCTTCATTTTAGGGCATTGCCTTATTTACGATCTTCTTTAGGTGTATAGTGCCCGCATCATAGAATATTTCATTTTCATCACGGCCCTAAGCGGTTCATTGCATCAATAGCCCTGAGTTGTTCATTGCATCCATAGCTTAGAGTTGTTCATTATGTTTAGTTTCGAGTTTTATATCATCTCATTTTATTTTTCATTAGATTATTTACTTCCTTTATATCATCTCATTAGAGATTATCTTAGATCCTCTTTTAGAGAGTTGACTTTCATTTTAGGGCATACCCCTATTCATGATCATCTTTGGGCGTACAGTGCTCGCATCATCGCGTATTTCATTTTCATCACAACCCTGAGCTGTTCATTGTGTCCATAGCCCTGAGCTATTCATCATGTTTAGTTTCGAGTTTTCTTTCCTCTAGTTTTAGTTTTCATTTGATTATTTATTTCTTTTATTATAGTTTATCAAGAGCATCCTGATTAGTGCTCAAAAAGTGTTATTTTGAACCTTGTTTATTGCAGGTTTTGAGCACTTTTTGTGTACTAATCAACGCAATTAACCCAATTGCCACACTAAGGTCCCTGCTATTCTATTGATCGCATTTTGTGGCTAATTTTGTAGTTTTTGGAAGTTATTTATGCCAAAATTGTTGAGTCGATCCAAGCACGAAGAATTCGAAATGAACTTCAAGACGCGCATCGAACCGTAAGGAAAGAAGAGCATAAAATACAAAGAAATGGAGCAAGACTGCAAAATTTTCGCAGCTTGTGAATGTGCCATTTCCTACGCACTGTTTAAGTTTCCAGCCACTGTTCATGTTTCCTGCTTTTGACTTTTTGACTTCTTTTGGTCACTTTTTGGTTTTCTTTCCGTTTTGTCCCTTGTAATAGCTTTTACTTTTGGTTTTTTTGGTATTTTGCTTGGCTTTGGGCAGTATTTAAAGCCTAAGCAAACACTGTAAAGGGGACCTCTTTTTTGTTCATCAATAAAGTTGCTGGGCGGGAAGCTTTCAGCTCTCCCGTCTCTTTTCCTTTTCTCTTACTTTCTCCCATTTTCTCTCATTTTCTGGGCAGCCAAACACCCTCCGAGGATGACAACTCGGAGGATGAGTGGCTAGAAACCCTTCCTCCTTAAAGGAGAAGGCTATTAGGTGCAAGATTTGAAGGCAACTAGAGGTTCCATGTTTTTCACGCAGGTATTCACTGCCGTCACTGTTCTCCCTTTTTAACTTTAGGTTTTGATCCCTTTTGAGTCACCTTGAATGGTTATTACTTGGTAAGATTTTGGGCTCATTGGATTCTTAATGTTAGATCCATTGATGTTTGTTAGTTATCATTTATGATCCATTGTAAGGTGAATCAAGGTGACTTGTGTTTTAACGAGCCTAATGGCCAAAGTGGAATGCCATTTTTAAAGAGATTTAATAAGGTCGTATGAGAAGCAATGAAGATCCGGTTCGGGAAATGACTATAGGTCATCCTCCCCAACGCTAGGAAAGGACCCTGGAAACCTTCAATTGCCCAACGAATCCAACCCCGGTGACCTAATACTTCAAGGAGTTCTATTTTACATTTTTTTACTTATTTCATTTTCAGTTTCCACCATCAAAACCCACTGTTTTTATGAAAACCCCAAATCCAAATTGAAATTCACCATTTTGGCCTTAACTACAAGTCATTTGTGTGAAGAAAACTCATCCCTGTGTTCGACACTAGAGCCACTGTACTGCAGTAGCTATGATACGGAAGTAGGAGGAATTAGGTTTATAAATATTGTTGATTCCGACATACCCTACCGCGATATCGAATCACATCCCTCCTTCTTCATAGATTATCATAGATCCTCTTTCAGAGAGTCGATCTTCATTTTAGGGCATATATCCCCCTATTTACGATCTTCTTTAGGTGTACAGTGCCTACATCATCGAGTATTTCATTTTCATCACAGCCCTGAGTTGTTCATTGCATCCATAACCCAAAGTTGTTCGTCATGTTTAGTTTCAAGTTTTATATTATCTCATTTTATTTTTCATTAGATAATTTATTTCCTTTATTCTAGTTTATCAGGAGCATCCCTCCTTCTTCATAGATTATCTTAGATCCTCTTTCAAAGAGTTGATCTTCATTTTAGGGCATCCCCTTATTTACGATCTTCTTTGGGCGTATAGTGCCTACATCATCGAGTATTTCATTTTCATCATAGCCTAGAGTTTTTCATTGCATCCAGAGTCCGGAGTTGTTCATCATGTTTAGTTTCAAGTTTTATATCCTCTCATTTTAGTTTTCATTAGATAATTTATTTCCTTTATTCCAGTTCATCAGGAGCATCCCTATTCTTTAGAGATAATCTTAGATCCTCTTTCAGAGAGTAAATCTTTATTTTAGGCGTCCCTATTTCCGCACCTTTTCATGAGGTGCTCATGATCATCGAGTATTTCATTTTCACATGTTTCCAGCTATTTCATCCACAACCCCGAGTCGTTTGCCTCATCCATAGCCTAGAGCCGTTCATTTCATCCACAACCCTGAGTTGTTCATTGCATCCCATCTCTGAGGTGTTCATTAAATTTTTGATTAGGTTTTGTGTCATTTTTTTTATCGCGATATTTCTCCTATTCCTACCCTTTGTTTTAGAGTTTTATTTTTATTTTTTATTACCATGTCTTTACCTTACTTCTCGTTCATATTTTGAGTTTAGTTGAGTCGCTTGCATTTTTTTTTTCTTTTCTATCTTCTTCAGTGATAGAGCATATGGATCATTATGGAAATCTTTTGATTTTCTCATTCAGTTGAGCTTACCTGAATATCTGAGCAGTTATCTTGTTTTACTCCTCAGTGTCATTTCATAGTGAGTATAGATTTCATTATGTGTGTTTGTTCTTTCATTCTTTGGTGGTCCAACTATTACTTGTTCTCGACATTGATTCTCAAACTACTTTTAGAGACGATTTGAAGGGAGTTTAGACTCGCATTGTTACTTTAGTGGCTAGACCATTTTTCTCGATTGCTTTCTGAAGCCTTGCAGCCCCTTTGGTTGCTTTGTGGGACCTTTCTCGGCCCGACATGTTTTGGGCCGATCCGAACCGAGTCCGATGCCCCAAGGGTCACTCAATCACTCAAAATCATATTTGCGGAAGCGACTTAAAATCAAGTAAGCTCATAATATTTTACATTTAACAAATGTATTTACAAGGAAGGAAGGCATTCTATGCCTTTCAAATTAATTTACAAAATAGATATTCGTAGTTCAAAATGTTTTTGCAAAATATCAAAGTTCAAAAGAAAACATGGAATGAATGCACATGTCGGAGCATAAATCAATTTTCCTTTTCTCTTTTATGACTCGACGCCTCTCCCCAATCTTGTGTCCGCTTTCGATCACCATCTATCACTCTGCACCGCGCATTGGTAAACACGCTAAGCATTTTCATGCTTAGTGGTTCTATACAAATCCATTCCCGCTCATTCTTTTAAATCAAATCATGCAATTTAACAATTCAAAACTTTCAAATCTTTATGGATGATCAATGTAAATACAATACATATACTTGTTTTATATGCAATCAGTTATGGTTCATTGATCATCCCAAAAATACACTTCCATATTCAATATTTCACAATCTCAAATCAATTCAATTATGCTCCCAAATTCACCCGCTTCGCTAATCACTTCGCTTATGCCCTTAACGGTTTAACCCGTGTCTTCAATACATGATATCGAGTCACGCACGGTCCCGCCGCTGTAAGCTGGTAGAAACGCTTTATAACACAAGATCACCTGGGCCGACTGGTTATAAAATCAATTAGTGAACACTACCGATACGTGTCCCGCTTAGATCGCTGATCGGAGGACACATCAATACAATCGCTCAAGATCGCTTATTTGACCCCTATCGTATACCAATTTATTCTTACTACGAACTAACGATTAAATATCTCTATTGGGCAGATCTAATTCTTTATAGCAAAGTACAGTACCATATGTACATTTGTATAAATAGTTCACTTTCAATAGCTATGCAATTTTCATATGCAAACATTTTACAATCAATTCCTTCAAATCATGTTAAACAATTCAATATGTTTTTCTTATGCATTTAGAACAAGCCTTTCAAATATTGAAACGAGAATAGAAAATATAGAACAAACATGCAAAAACTTGAAACGAGGAATAGAAGTCTAGAACAAACCCAAAAGCTTTTGGCACCTTGATTCCAATCCTGAATCTCACCCGCTTTAGCTTTTCCTCATCGTAAAATTCTCATTCCAAAACCATTAAAGAACAATATTATTCGTGTGTGCTAGTAGTTTTGGTTAGGATTGATTTTTGGAGTTTAATTTGAGTTTCAATTTCAACAAGATAAATATAGATGGATTCTTGACTCAATGGGCTTTCCATAGAGTCTAAGAACACCCGAAACGGAGTTCGGACGAAGTAGTTATGACCTTCCAAAGTTGGAGGTCATACGTAGTCACACCTGTACCGAAGCCAACCCGAATCGACTGAAATGACCACCTTGTAAACTCGGTCCGACACCCTCGTCTAACACCTTCTATCCTCCTCGTGAATATGAATGGATTCTTTGACTCAAATGGGCTTCCATAGAAACAAAAGTTCGATCTATGGAGTTATGACCTTCCGTTGAGGTCATATCGTAGCCACACCCGTACCGAAATGAATTCGAACCGACTAAGCCGACTGACCGGTAAACTCGGTATGACACCTCGGTCTGACACCTTGGTTTGACTCCTTAGGAAACTGAATGGATTCTTGACTCAATGGGCTTTCCATAGAGTCTAAGAACACCCGAAACGGAGTTCGGACGAAGGAGTTATGACCTTCCGAAGTTGGAGGTCATAGTAGTCACACCTAACCGAGCTGACCTGAACTAACTGAGCTGACTTGACCTTGGTAAACTCGATCTGACACCTTGGTCTAACACCTTCTAATCTCCTCAGGGCATATGAATGGATTCTTGACTCAATGGCTTTCCATAGAGTCCAAGAACACCCAAAACGGAGTTCGGATTTAAGGAGTTGGGCGACCTTCCGCCGGCGTCATACTGTAGGCCACACCCAAACTGAGCTGACCCGAACCGGCCGGCCTCCGAGCTGACCTCCCGGGCCGAGCCACCTCGTCGAAATGTACCTCTGCCAGCCTGACCTCTTACAAGCCGACCGCCGACCCCCATAGCTGACCTCGCAACCTCTACAGTCGACTCGCCGACTCTACAGTCGACCGCAAAAGGACCATAAATCAGTTCCACAGACAATCGACCAAATTCAAAATTCTAACATCAATTTCATCGGGATTTAAGAACTTACCGAAGGACTCACTTCCAAATTCCCTTTATTTCTTACCCAAAAATCAGTTCTATGGTCCGGCTAACGCGCACTACCACAATGTGGCAGCCTTCCCATGGTTTAAACACAACCAAACATTCCCCTAAGACAAGATAACCACCACAACCCTGTAGAAATAACCCAAGCAGTGAGGAAGACCTACCTCTCGAGTTTGTCGAAATCTCCCGACCCTAGCTCCTACTTGCGCCTTGTCACGAGGAAGGACTTTTCCTCTTGCTTCGCCGGAAACCGACGGTCCAATTGTCGGAAAATCTAGAGATATGTAGAGCTCCTCTCTAACTTCCTCTCAAAAATGGTTTGCCTTACTCTCTCTTCTTTTTCCCCTTCTTATGGATCACCCTTAACGTGTATTCTTTAAAAAAAAAAAGGAGGAAACTTCCTCCCTCTTTTCCTAGCATACATGCCCTCTCCTTTATTTTTCTTAGTTCTTTGGTATTTAGGTCCCTCTCCCATTTCTCTATTATTCTTCATTTAAGTCTCCTATTATTTTCCTGCTCATTTATTTCCTTCCTAATTTCACTTAGACATATAAACTTACTACACCTGACCCTTTAGGTCCTTAGCTATACCTCCATATTTTCTCTTTTCATCTGGGTTTATTTCGATTCACAATCATTTAATCAATATTCATCTAACAATTCTTAAAAATACCCAAGCTGTCTAATTATACTTAATATATAATAATTTTTATTTTAAAAATTTAGGTATTTTCAGCGTTACAACTCTCCCCCACTTAATAAATTCTGCCTCTAAATTTCCTTAGTCAAACAGCTTATGGATATTGTCACGCATCGCTTTCTTCACTTTCCTAAGTGGCTTTTCTGGCCTTATGTTTTCCACAAGACTTTGACTTCAGCGAAATCTTCTTGTTCCATAATTCTTTCACTTTGTGAACCAAAATCTGTACTGGCTCTTCTTCATAGGTCAAATCTGGTCTAAGCTCCAATTAGGTCCTAAGAGGCATGTGACTCGGTCCGACGCACCAAGCTTCATATCAAAACATGCAAAACATTTAGCGATCTTTCCAAATTTAGAGGTAATGCTAATCTATGCCACCGACCCACTTTTCGACACTTCATAAGGCTCAAAAATCTAGGGCTCAACTTGCCCTTTTTTCCTAAATCTCATCACCTTCTTCCAAGGTGATACTTTCAAAAACACTTTCTCACCGATCTTATATCGAATTTTTTTTCTTTTCATGTCGGCATATGATTTCTATCTATCTGTAGTCACTTTCAATCTTTCTCTAATCATTTTCACTTTTTCTTCAGTCTCTTGTATCAAATCGCTAACTACTTCTTTCAATTAAATTCGCTCAACACAATGGTGAAGTTCACATTTCCTTCCCATATAAAGCTTCCTCATATGTGCCATTCCAATTTTGATTGGAAACCTGTTGTTGTAAACAAATTTAAATTTCAAAGGGACAGGTCTATCCTAACTACCCTCATAGTCGCATCACACAACCTTTTAACATATCTTCCAAAATGGTTTCTTTAATTCCATAATCATTTTCAAGTACACAAACCCTATCCTTATAATACAAGGATCCATCTTCCTTGACCTCAAACTTGGTTTCTCTACCTTCTCCAATATCACATCCAATTCTCTGAAGGATAACTCTATCAAGTCTCCTAGTAATTCATATTCTTTTATTTTGATGGGACAATCTCTATACACTCTATTCACAATAACACTATGCTCGAGCGAGTTCTTTCAATTAAGATGTCATACCGGTTTCACTCGGTAAATTTGGCCCAAGTTGGGTATGTCAATACATATGTAAGGAATGAGTCGATCCTGGATCTATCAAATGCATGCACACAGTATCAAAGATAGCAAACACCATCATCACATCCGGGGCATCGTATCTCTACCTGATTTCATTGCATATGCTCTAGCTTATGACCATCTTGTTTACCCAAAAATTATGTCCCTATCCTCGAACACCTCGGTGATGCAACACTCTGTCAGCCTTTCCGTACCACTAAGGTCGTGACTTCACTGGGTGTCAGAATGAACGAGCTCAGAATAATTCCTCGTCGTATGCTCTTTAGATCCGTTAAATCAAACAAGCACCCGTGAAGTCTCAACATTCACCTTTATGATTTCCCACAATGGGAAAGAATGAGGAGCAAATTATCCTCTAGAAGCACTCTCCCGGTGCACCCGCAACTAACTATACAGAGTAGTATTCCTATCTAGCCTGAAATAGACCACTAGAACCCTATGGTCCCCGCCAATTTCTTCCTTTGTCGTTGTTGCGAACTGACTGGACCGATTTTTCTTTCCCTGTCTTTTTTTATCTTTTCCTCCTCTTTCTTACTCTTTCCACATTCAATGCACATGTCACAATTTTGGAGAAATCCTCATGGCAAAATGCTGTGACATGGGCTCGAATATGGTCATTAAGGTTGTTCTAAACCTACGACACTTTTCTTCTTCACTCACTAGTACCTCGGGAGCATACTTGCTCAACCGCGTGAATTCTCTCTGATATTCGATCACACTCATCTGTCTTTGTCTCAGATTATGAAACTCTCTTCTCATGTTAGCCAAATAGATGCGACCCACATAATGCTTCTTGAATTCATCTAAGAAGAACTTCCATGTAATACTCTCTAGTGGTGCGGTCCTGGTCATAGAAACTCACCACTAATAAGCCTCATCCTGTAGTACGAGGTTCGCACATTCAACTTCTCTTCACTTGCAATGCATTTGCACAAGCATTCGCTTCTGCCTTCCGAAATAATTTTCCGCCATAGAAGGCCTATCCTCTTTCTTTCCCATAAAATCTACACGCTTATCTTTGCCATTCTCTCAATGGTCGATCGTTGTGAGCACCATACCGGCTCCCTCGCCTTGTAATGCTCGATAGCCATTGAGGATACCCATGAGACTCGCCACTTGTTCTCGTTCAACTATCAGGTAATGGGATGCTTGTCCACCACCCACACTAGCAAGACCGCTTACAGTCCCTGGTCATCCTCAACCCTAAGGGAAGCCGAACCGTCCATGCTTATCCTATTAAGACCAGCAAGATCCACATCAAAGTCATGTCATCCTTTATATCCAAATGAAATGCATGTTATACACAATTTCAAAATCAGTTACAAACAATTTCAAAATCATTTTATAGAACCGCCTAAACCTAGGCTCTGATACCAATAAAGATGTGGGACCCCTTTCCCAGCCCGACCCATTTTGGCGGATCCAAACCGAGTCCGGGATGCCTGTTATCACTCAATCACTCAAAATCATATATTTGCGGAAGCGATTTCAAAATTGAGCAAGCTCATAATATTTTACATTTAACAAAATGCATTTATACAAAGGAAGGCATTCCTATGCCTTTCAAATTAATTTACAAATAGATATTCAGAAGTTCAAAATGTTTTTTCAAAATATCAAAGTTCAAAAAAAAAACATGGAATGAATGCACATGCCTTAGTACATTCGAATTTTCCTTTCTTATGACTCGACGCCTCAATCTTCGGGTCCGCTGATCACTATTCATCACTGGCACCGCAAGACATTGTAAACAATACACTAAGCATTTTCATGCTTAGTGTCCCATACAAATCTATTCCTCAGTTTCGCTAAATCAAATCATGCAATTTAACAATTCAAAACTTTCAAATCTTTTTATGGATGATCAATGTAAATACAATACATATACTCTGCTTTTTACATACAATCGCTATGGTTCATTTATCATCCAAAAAATACACTTTCATATTCAATATTTCACAATCTCAAATCAATTTAATTATGCTCACAAATTCAATTCAGTTATGCCAATCAATTTAGTTATGCCCTTAACGAATTTAACATGCTATTTCGATATACGTGATATCAGGAGTCACCGATGGTCCCGCCGGGCCGCAGGGCCAGAGTAAACGTTTTATAACACGCACGATCCCGGGTCGCCGACCGGTTATAAAAATCACTTAGGTGAACACTACCAATATGGTCCCCACGGCTGCTGATCCGACATACCATCGCTCGCAAAGTGATCGCTTATTCGACCCCTATTTGATACCAATCTATCCTTTAACAATAATCCAAATCTGCTAACATTCTATTAAGGGCTCAATTTCTTTTATAAAAAGCACGCACTATATGTACATTTTGTATAAATAGTTCACTTTCAATAGTTATGCAATTTTCTATATGAAAACATTTTACAATCAATTCCTTCAAATCATTTAAAACAATCTAAATATTTTCTTATGCATTTAGAACAAGCCTTTCAAATATTAAAACTCAGAATAGGAAATATAGAAACAAAACATGAAAAACCTTGAAACGAGGAATAGAAGTAGGTAGAACAAACCCAAAAAGCTTTGCACTTTGATTCCAATCCTCGGAATCTCAATCTCATTTTAGCTTTTCCTCCTATTAGCCCCTATTCTAAAACCATTAAAGAACAATATTATTCGTGCATACTATTAGTTTTAGTTAGGATTGATTTTTGGAGTTTAATTTGAGTTTCAATTTCAACAAGATATATATAGATGGATTCTTGACTCAATGGGCTTTCCATAGAGTCCAAGAACACCTGAAATGGAGTTCGACGGGGTGAGTTACGCACCTTCCTAAGTTGAGGTCATACGTAGTCACACCTAGCCGAGCTGACCTGAACTGACTGAGCAGACCTGACCTCGGTAAACTCGGTCTGACACCTCGGTCTGACATCTTCTATCCTCCTCAGGAATATGAATGGATTATTGACTCAATGGGCTTTCCATAGAGTCCAAGAACACCTGAAACAGAGTTCGGACGAAGGAGTTATGACCTTCCGGTTGAGGTCATGCGTATCGCCACCTACTGAGTCAATTCGAATCGACTGAGTTGACCTGGACTCGGTAACCAGGTCTGACACCTCGGTCTAACAATTTGTCATCCCCAGGCATATGAATGGATTCTTGACTCCAATGGAGCTTTCCATAGAGTCTAAGAACACCAAACGGAGTCTCGGACGAAGGAGTTATGATCTTCTCGTTGGAGGTCATATCGAGTCACAATTCCAGCCGAGCCGACCGAACCGACCGAGCTGACCTGACCTTTGGTAACAAACTCGGTTTGACACCTTGGATCTGAAACCTGCTATCCCTCCTCAGGCATATGAGAATGGATTCTGACTGATGGGCTTTCCATAGAGTCTAAGAACACCTCAAACGCGAGTTTCTGGACGAAGGTGAAGATGACCTTCTCTTCGTCGGCACATATGTAGTCACACCCAGCTGAGCTGACCTGAACTGGCCGAGCTCCGAGCTGACCTCTGGCTGAGCTGACCTCTGGCCGAGCTGACCTCTAGCAGCTGACCTCTAGCAGCTGACCTCTACAAGCTGACCTCGCTGACCTCTCTACAGCTGACCTCTGACACCCCCACAGTCGACCTCGCAAAGGACCATAACTTGGTCTACAAATGTCCTAATTGAGAAATTCAAAAGCCTAAAATCAAGTTCATTGATGTGGCTACAATTTACCAGAAGTACTCACTTCCAAATTCCCTTTATTTCTTACCCAAAATCAGTTCTAAGGTCCGGATAATGCACTACCACAATGTGGCAGCTTCCCATGGTTTAAAATACAACCAAACATTTCCCCTAAGGCAAGATAACCACCCACAACCCTTAGGGTAGAAAAATAAACCCAAGTAGGAGAAGACCTACCTCTTGGAGCTTTGTCAAACTCCCCGACCCGCCCTCACTTGTAGCCTTGTCACGAGGAAGGACTTTCCCTCTTGTTTCACTTGAAACCATGGTTCGATCGTTTAAAATCTAGAGAGAAGGTAGAGCCTCTAACTCTTCCTTTCAAAAAATGGTTTGCCTAACTCTCTCTTTTTCCCTTTCTTACTTGGATCACCCTTAATCGTACTTTAAAAAAAGCGATAAACTTCCTCCTCTTCCTATATGCCACAGCCCTTCCTTGATTTTTTTCTTGGGCTCTTTGTATTTGTGGTCCCTCCATTTCATTATTCATTTAAGTCTCTCATTATTTTCTTTTCTCATTTATTTCTCCTAATTTTACTTAGAGACATATAAACTTACTTACAATAACCTCAGGTCCCTAGTTTCACAATTTACATATTTTCTCTTTTCACTTGGGTTTATTTCAAATTCACACACACTTAATCATTCATCTAACACTCAGAAAATACCCAATTTGGCCCAATTATACTGAATATAATAAATTTTATTTTAAAAATTCTAGGTATTTTTGGGACGTTACAATGCAGGGGAGCTTAGATGATTTTTCTTTGACTCCATTTTGGGGCCCCTTTCGATAGAGTTCCTCTCTTTGCACTCACTTTTCGCACTTTCGCTTCACTGCATTATTCATGTTCATTACACTCATGAATTCCATTGAAGAGGGGCATATTTGTAGACGCTCAAGTTTTGTTCTTGGGATGAGTTTTTTCCTTTATGGGATATTTAGAGTCCTACATTGGAAATTGAGAGAGGGAGGGAGGCATCCATTGCTTATAAAAGGGAGAGTCTCCAACCCTTGAGGGAGGAGAAAATTTTTGGGACAATGGGCTTTTAATTGGAGGCCTAAACTTGTCTATGAGTTTTTAAGAGAGGATGGACCATCTCCTTAAAAGAAGAGAGGCTAAAAACTCTCATAGTTTAAAAGTTTTAATAATTTGGGCTTGGAGGTCCCAATTTTGGGAGGCGATCACGGCTTTAGAGATGTTCTCGGCTTGGGAGGCGACTTGGGTCTTGGGAGTCGCTTCTTCTACCGTGTTCGACTTTCCTTTTAGTTAAGAAATCTTTTTTTTTTTAATTAATTGTCTTGTACATCTATTTAATTATTGTTTTCTTTAATTAGTCATTTAAATATATTATTATTGTTTTATTTTTTCTTGTGAGTATATTGTTTTTTTTTTTAATTAGATTGATTGTTGATGTTTTTTGTTTAATAATTTAATTCATTTTGCTTAATTCATAAACTATCACTCACCCTTAATTTATTCAAAATTTCAAATTTTCCAACTTTAAAATTTTCAAGTTTTCAATTTCAAAACTACAAATTCCTAATTCCAAAATTCAAGTGTCTTAATTTCAAAATTCAAGTCGCTTAATTCCTAATTTCAATTTTTCAAGTTTCTAATTTTAAAAATCAAGTACCATAATTTCAAAATTCAACTTCCCCAATTTCAAATTTCAAATTTTAAATTTTCCAATTTAAATTTTTACAAAATTCATAATTTCAAAATCAAATGCCCTAAATTCAAAATTCAAAGTCCCATAATTTCCCATTTAAAATTTTCAAGTTTCCAATTTCAAAATTACAATTATTCAATTTCAAAATTCAAGTGTCATAATTTTAAAATTCAAGTTTTTTAATTTCAAAATCCACTTCACTTCAATTCAAAGTTCTCAAACTTCACCATTTCAAAGTTCTCAATCATCAAACTTTCCAATTTTCAAATTTAAATAAGTTTTCAAAAATTTAAATCACATGATTAATTCTACAATTCCAATAAAATGGAATCTTATGGGGTTAATTTGTGTAAAAGATAAATGGGCTTGGGTGGGGCCCAACATTCCATGTATCATTTGAATAAATACTATAACATCTAATCTATGACCAAATTTATAATTAGTTATGAATATTTTTATTTTATTATTGTACTAACATTGTTTCTAATTGATAGAGCTTCAGATATGTCACCTAGGTACATATTTTTCTCATCTAACTTTGCTTATTTATTTATTTGTTTATATATATATATATATATATATATATATATATATATATATATATATATATATATATATATATATATATATATATATATATATCCGTGTGCCGTTGTATTGTTATTGTTTGTCTTTGGTATCCATTTATCAATTAGCCAAGTTCTCTATTTTATTTGGCTTGTTTAAGAGAGACTTTAAAATTTTTGTAGGTGATATCGTTTCCATCGTACCTTCCTAATAAGTAACTTAACCCCCGGACCTAGACTTAGTTTTTCCCAGACCTGCATTTTCTTATCAGGAGTCATATTTAGGGTTTTTATTTCTTATTTTGTTTTCCCTTTTAAAATAAAATAAAAATAAGTGGCGACTTCAAACCGTGTTCTAAAAATGATTTTGCAAAAATATAAAACGAGTCTCGCCTTTTAAGTAGGAAACGCATAATAGCCAACAATGCGGGGTCCACAAAATGGCGACTCCATTGGGGATAGTGAGGATCAAGGTTGAACACAAATTGAGGAAAATGTAGAGAGTTTGATTAATCGACTAATGGATACCTTCTTTGTGTTATTTGCATGCTTGACTATTGATATTAGACTTAGAATTTTGATTTTGAGATTATCTAATGTTTGATTATTATATTCATTTGAGATATTATTGTTGGCTTTATGGGTTGATCATTTTTATTGTTGGGATTGATTTCTTCTATAGACTATAATTGTTGTTAAAATTGTTGGAACATTGCCACTGGAGACTTGTTTAGAATCCTCAACAATAATGCCAAAAACTTATAGATTTGTGAATTATATTTTTGCTAAGTTGGTATATAATAATATGTTTAAATTTCAATTTGGTTTAAATCACTATAAGTGCATAGGTCAATAAGTAATAAAGTGGATTATAAGTCCAGATATCATTCCTACAGGGATTGGTGAGAAAATTTACAGATCAAGTACCCCTACTACTCAAGTTAATCACTATTTGAACCTCCAACTATTAGATTGGACTAACTAACATAACTGAAATAAAAATGTTATTGTCAATTTTATGTTAAATGAAAAAGATAATGAAATCTAAATGGATTAAAGGTTTCACTAAGATTTAATAACACTAGGAATTGATCAGTGTTATGATCATCAATTTCCATATTGTTAAAACAAAAAAAGAGAAAAAAAAAAAGAGCATAGTCATGAGCTTGAATTTTTGGATTTGCCTAAGAGCATAGCAGTATAGCCTTGGAATACCTCATGACACTATACATTTCACTATTTAGAACACCATATTCGTTAATAGGTCTAAACAACTACTTTTAGGATTTGATCCTCTTTCTAAGATTTGGTTGATTTTCCTAAACTAGTACTTCTCAACCATTTCTTAGGACTGAAGTCAACTTGCCCCCATGGACATGACAACACAAGCTTTCTTCAAAGTAATTGATATCTCACTCAGAATTTTTAAGTTATAATAATCACTCTCATATTACAAGAGCACCTCTATGTATTAAACTAACAAATTAACAAATGGTCCTTATTCCTGAATATATTTTTACCGTCACTTAGAAGAGAACCTCAGTCGTGAGGTATTAGAACATTACTCATATGATTCATCAAAGTGATACTTAAAGTATATTAGTTCGAAATATATCAATCTAGCATACCCCTAAGGCTAACGTTTCTACTCTCAAGAACTCACTTCTATGTCACTCAAAAGGGTCCTAGAAATTAGAGCACAACATAACTCTTTTCTAAGTAGACTCTACTGATATTTAGAACAGTTCTTTGTAAAGAACAATACCAATTAGATCAACCCAATATTCAAACCACACATTCATTTTAAATACTACAAAAATGATTACCAAACACCAATCCCTTCCTAGAGGGTGCTTAGCCTTCCATAATTGGATCATAAGCAACAATGACTAGTTGATCAAACAAATTTATTGAAACTGTAATCAAAACTGAATAAAAATGTGTTCTAGAAATAATTCCAGATTCCATTCAAGTTCAGACATAAATGAAGCTTGATATACAAAGATCATAGCTCAATATTGCAGATCCGATCAACTAATCTAATCCTTGAAAATGAACATAAAAAAATAACAAGAAGAAAATAAAAATATGTACAAAAACTCAATCTCTCTCTCTATGTTTTCCTCTAAAGATCGCCTTGATGATCTTGTTTTTGCTCAATCTCTTTCTATTTATAGGCCTCATAATGTATATGATTTTTTTCATATTTAAATATATGGTTTTTTCTTAAAAAAAAAAACATTCAGAAAAAAACCAAAAAATCAAATTTTTTTACTTTTTCTATTCAATCAAAAAATTTAAAAATTTAGATATAAATAATGAAAAAGTTAAATAACAAGCACATTGAATGCTGAAAGCAAATTACTTAAAAAAAAAAAAAAACCAAAAACACATACATTAAATCCTAGCCCCGTCCATCAAGACTGTAAATATTAGTAGAGATAGTGAACATCTCAAATAAAAAGGGATGCCAATCTTCCAACTATAAGAACATAAATTATATTAAATTAATATAATATAATAAAGAATGTTAAAGGTCATTTTTACCCCTCAACTATGACCTTAGATGTCAACTTGATCCATAAACTAATTTTTTGATAATTTTTACGTTTATACTATTTAAAACTAATCATTTTCCCCTTTTCTACTCGCAACTAACATTATCTCAAAAAAAAAAAAAAAAAAAAAACCGTGAAGCACAGAGAATGCTGACTTGACACTTTCTTTGAAAAAAAAATGAATTATAGATTATACTTATAACACGTGAAAACCACTCACAAGAGTGATAATTCAGGATATTCATATTTATTTACTATATTTGATTTCTAAGAAATATTTTAAAAAGTTACTTTCAATTTTTTTTAAAGTTAAAGAAAATTAATGTTTGTCTAATATTTTGTCTCACAAAAAAAAGTAAAAGAAATTTAAATTTTATTCAACAGTTTATATGTTTTTAAATTATTTAATACTTACACAAATAAATGAATAATATGACTTAAAAGAAGTGCATGTATAAAAATAAAATATTATGTTTAAATATGTTTTAAATTTATTTTTTATTTATAAATTTTATTTCCCTCGCTAAACACCAATTTCAGCAAATAATTCAATTTTTTTTTCTTTTTTTGATATGTTTTCACATCTTTCTTAGACCATTATGTTTAATTAGAAGTAAATATATATATATATATATATATATATATATATATATATATATATATATATATATATATATATATATATATATATATATATATATATATATATATATATTTGAATGTAGAAATATTTTATAAATTTTATTTTTTAATTCACAAACTAGCAATTAATTCGGAGCAAACACATAATTAAATTCGTTAAAACTTGTAGAATTTAATGCAAAGATCTACGTTAAAAACATAATGAATTGGTTCAAAACCTATATATTTGATAATTTTATAATGATTAAAATACTTATGAGTACAGTTCTGTATTATATTAACGATCATGATTTTATTTATTGTCTCTGATATGTTTTATCGTTTAAATTGCTCACACACTAGTAAAAGTTGTAACAAGATGACAAAAAATCAACCGTCGTACCAAGACGACACAACCACACGTCGAAACAAGTCGACGATGGAATCATGGGAAAACAATTTAAAAACCCAATTTTATGTGAAATTACCACTTTATTAAGAAAAAAAATAATGTAAAAATGTTAGAACAACACAGTGAAAGGAGATTGCTTGTAGATCGACGTCAGTGTCTTCCAATGCTTCAAGGATGATCAATTACCAAAACTTGAATAAAATCCACAATACGAGAATCATATAACAATTTGTCTAAAGGATGAAGATGGTGATAACTTCGAAATGATATGTGCTAATGTTTCGTCAAAAGAAATTGAACCTAAAATTCAATACATAAACCTTATTTATAGGTTTATGTTTGGTTTCCATTCGAAGAGTCACCAACCCTTCCTAGGGTTGTCTTTGTTTGAGATGGGTCATGGGTCGGGTCAAGCCTCATGGGCGACCCAACCAATAATCCAACAAAAGAAATATAAAAGGGTGATTTTAGACCAATAATGATAAAATAATCATCATTCCTTACTAATATAAAAGGGGCTAAAAAGGATAACGGATGAGAGAAAAGGAGGGGGTGGCTAAAGTGTGATATATTTTAATAGTGTAACATATTTTAAATTTATAAAGATAGTGAACATCTCAAAAGAAGAGGGATGCTAATCTTCCAACTATAAGAGCATATTTATATTATATTAAATTAAAAATTAGTATAATTTACCATTAGAATATATTAAATTAGTCATACGCATGCATGCTTAATTCATATATGCTTAATTAATATACGTGGCATAATAGCATGTCATGAGAGGAACATGGAGTCATTTTGCATGTATTTAATTCATCTTTTCAAAGATTTTCTTGTAGCTTTTTAAAAATAAGTATAATAAGCAATCATCAACCTTTTGGGGGACGTAAGCCTTCGACTATTATGAAGAAATGTATGTTTTTTATTGCTTGGAAAGGTATTAAAGGTTCGGTTAGATTGCGCACATATAGGTATCAAAGTTTTTATTTATTTTTCAATGGATTAGGTTTGATCCCCAAAATTTTCATATCTAGGCCCATCCAATCTAAATACAACATTTTGCAAGTGAATTCACACGTGGACGCTTTCTTTTATTTTTTTTCGAAAGAAATTTGAGTTTACAACCAATTTTTAAAAAAAATTCCGCAATATTAAGAAATAATAATTAAGAGGGATGACATAGAATACATTTTTCATACCTGTCACATCTTATTCATATCGTTTTAGATGAAGATAAAAAGGCCAAACACATTTACGAAATTTAGGTTTGTGTTTGGCTCTTAGAAAGTATTAATCAAAGAAAAATATTTAGGTTATGTTGCTTCCTGAAAAATGCTAAGGAAATAAAAAGAAAAGTAATATAATTTTTTTTGTTTGATTATGCATGAAATTTTAAAGGGAAAGAAAATAGAAAATCTATTTTATATATATATATATATATATATATATATATATATATATATATATATATATATATATATATATATATGGTGCATAATAAAAAAAATATAGCAGTATTTTTCTTATTTTCTTTATATTTTCTTTTCTTGCTCATCATGCTTAGTTTATATGATTAAACTGAAAGAAAATTGGCGATTTACTTTAATGCGGAAGCGATTTCTTATAACCCAGAACCACATATAAACAAATCAATTCAACCAAAAAAGGAATATGAGAATTTAAACCTAAAAGAAAATTAGGGAAACTTGCTTGGATTCATAATAGTAGACTTAGTTCCACAAAATTAATTTGTATTGTTTCACCTCTTTAATCTTGTAGCCTTTAATCTACTCCTTGATGATATAGGGATTTTATCTTTTAATGGGTTTTTGTTTATGGCGCACGTTAATCCAAAGCCCGATTAGGTTTTCTCATTTCATGTGCACTCTAGTGTACAAGTTTCTAAAGGCCCTTGAACTTTTCCTTAATAACTTTTAACCCTTAAACTTTAATTTTAACGAGGACAAAGGAGGGAATTTCACACGATAATTTCAAACATAATACGGCGCCTGTCGTCACCATGCGTAACAATAATTGAAATCATAAAAAAAAAATAAAAACTATAATTACGTAGATCAAATATTAGACATAATTCTAACATTCTCCCTTGATTCATGTCGACTTGAAGTTCAAAATACTATAATTTAATCGCGAACTTTAATATGAAAACAAACAAGTCACTTACCATACATGAATCAAATCAAGCGAATCATGGCGGTCCAGGGTCTAGCAAGCGCCCCAGATTCCTTCCATGTATTACAGAGTCAGATTCAACTCAATTATTCTAATAATAAAGCGAAACACATAAGCCTTATTCCTTAATGTCTTATTTAGAGACCCATACACCTTAATCACAAAGAATAACAATGTGCATGCAGTGATAACGTGATTAACGAGAAAGCTGCAAAACGAAACAATCATAGAATTCTTAAAAAGTGTCATCCAGAATAATAATGTGCTAGCAAACATAAGTACATATATATGTCTATAATTAAAACCGTTCTACAAGGACTTCATTTGTAATGCCCATTCTCTCCAACATGGCGATAAAAATTTTGGGCAACATCCTTAGTTAACGGATCGCGATCATATGATCGGTGCCAATACCTGATAGACACTCTTTGGTTTGCACTTCTTCTTTGAAACCAGAGATAGATATTTTAAATCCGTATACTTGCACTTTTGTGTATCTATCATTCTTAGAAGAAAGCGGCTGCGGTATTATCACGATAAATTCTCAGCGGTTTGGCAATACGCCGACAATGCCCTGAGCACGAGATAAATTAGTAGCCCTGATGATTGAATTGTAGCCTCAAAGCACACTACAAATTACGCCTCCATAGTGGAAGTAGCAATGACGGAAGCATTTAGCACTCTTCCATGAAATTGCTCCATCGGCTAAAGGAGCAATAGCGAATGTGGTTCTGGTATCACACATCGGTATGATGCGAATCCGGAATAACCTATGACCACAGGTTGTCGATCTTCTATGAGCATATGTTCCTTAGTGCCTTGTAAGTCACGTAGGACTTTCTTAGACTTTCGATGGTGTACTCGGGATTACTTTGATATGACCCAACATTAAGAGTAATGGCCCGATGTCTGGTGGTGTATGTTTGGCGGTACATTAAACTTCAACCATGAGGCATAGGGAATATTTCCATTTCTTTACGTTCTAAATCATTTTGAGGACATTGAGATCTCTTTGGCCTCCCCTCTTTGAATTGGAAGCCCCGGACTAGGCGTCTTTATCATTCTATATCTCTACAAGACTTTATTGATGTAAGCTTTCTGAGACAATCTAATACTCCACAATGATGCATCCACGGAATATATTTCTATCCTATCACATAAGATGCCTCGCCCTTATCCTTCATCTGAATTCTTAGAGAGAAACTCTTTAACATCAACGTAACATGCCCTTATCATTAGCGGCGAAGAATATAGATCAACATACAATACAAAATTTGTTGGCTCCCGGTGACCCTTTATTAGATACATGTGTCATGATGTTTTCTACAAATCCATAAGACAATATGGTATTATTGAACTTTAAATACCATTGTGCAGGCTGTTTTAATCCGTAAAATTGACTTCTTCCAATTTACATACTAGACTTTCCTTTCCTGTGGTCACCAAAGCCTTGCGGGCTGATCCATATAAACTTCCTCCCTCTAAATCTCCATTCAAAAGGCGGTCTTTACATCCATTTGAGTGAAACTCAAAAGATCATAATGAGCTACTAATGTAATAATTCTCAAAGAGTCTTTCTTTGTCTGAGGGAGAGAAAGTCTCTTTATAGTCAATGCCATCTTTACGAGTGTAACCTTTAGCGACAAATGCGGCTATACCTTTTCGACATTGCCCATGAGTCTCTCTTAGTCTTAAAGACCCATTCTGACTGACTCTTTTAGAACCTTACGGCAGTGTCATTACCCGAACATTGTATCGTCGTAGATTTCCAACTCTTCTTTCATGGCATTATACCACTTTTTAGAATTATTACTTTCCACGGTATGCAGCTTCTTTAAATGAGGCCCGGATCATTATCCATGCTCAAAATCACTTTCATGCTCAAGTGCATACGATGTAATCATCGGGAATGCGCGGATCTTCTCACTTTAGTAGATGGCTTTAATACTACTTCACATTGAGGGGTTGCGCGGCTTCATCAACAATTTCATTATCATCCTCTTCTTCGTATTTCTGACATCATGATGTAGATATGAACCTCAGTATGTTGTTGTTCCCCATAATTACCATGTGTGCATTATACGATGCTTGGGAATATGCTTGAGAAGGAACATTAGATGTGAAGCCGTTTCCACTAATGTTTCCTTAATCTCTATATTCTGACTTTCACTACTCGGCGATGTTGCCATTCTCGAGTAAACGAGCATTACCGGACTCCGAGCATTCTCATCACGTAGTTGGGGCGGTAAAATACGTAACACTAGACTTTTAGGATACTATCAAAGAAACCACTAATGGTTCTTGGGTCCAATTTCCTTTCATGTGGATTGTAAATCCTCACTTCGACAGCATTTGAAGCGTGAGTGCCTTAAGCAGCTCCTTCGAATCCCACGCGAGTTCATAAGGTGTCTTGGGCGCCTTACTGAGTCTGGTAAAGTAAATATCTGATTCTTAATGCATACATCCTGATGAAAACAGTCTGAAGCTATTATTCATCATACTCCTGACCATATCCATCAGAGTACGATTTCGCCTTTCTGCCACACCATTCTGTTGTGGTGTTCCAGGCATTGTATACTGTGCACAAATGCCCTTAGATTGAGAACTTTGCAAATGGACACAGTATTTGTCCAACTTCGAGTTGTTTTCCATAATATTCGCGCTGTCGTCTAATTACCTTGCTTTCTATTTCGCGCGCAGCACCGACCTCGTGTGAATGTACGTAAAACATCCTTTGTTTGGGGGCTTTCATGTAATCAAATAAAGGTAACCAATACCTTGAATGATCATCGATAAAAGTAAATACTTTTCTCAGCCCCATGTGGAACATCAAAGGACCCTGAAATATCGTATGGTCATCCAATTAATCCTATGCTTCTTGTGGTGATTTCTTTGATATGTGTTTGGTTTGCCTTCCTTTGTCTGATCCACATATATCATTCAATCGATAAATCAAATGAGACAAAGAATTTCACTATTAACAAGTCTCATGATTCTTTCCTTGGATATATGACCTAGTCTTTTATGCCGTAAATAAGGCGGATTCATCTAGTGCGCTATGTAACACCCAAACATACGCATTGACATTAAAAACGAGGGAATAAGCAAATTCGAGTTTAGGTGAAACAATATAAAGCATCGACAAAGTACAGTACCCACCAAAGGCGCCGTCGATACAATGAAAAGCATTTATTTCCAATCCTAAAATCAAATCCCCAAATATCGACCTAGAAACGAAATAAGATTTGGCACGTGCAGTACATAAAGACATTTCTCTAGATCAGACGATAGCACGTATCTAAAATCAATCTGTAGTTCGATGCCTTCGGCGAGCTTTCATCTGACCACTTGAAAGAAACTTTTACTTTCCTTTATAGGAATTTGGATCGTAAAAATCCACAGCATGAAATATGTGAAACATGAGTAGTTACACCGATATCTAACCACGAGTATTAGAAAGTGCAATTAAATTTCGACTCAAAGCATACATAAACGCAATATACCTTTCTTCTCGAACCATGCCTTGCGTTTTAGGCACTCATTCTTGGGAGTGTCCGACCTTTCCCACAAATGACATTTCTTTACCTTTTTGCGCATCACCCTTAACTTTCATGGGTTGCTTTTTCCTTTCTTCTTTTCCTTATTACTTGGGTCTTTGCTCTTTAGCGGCAAGCATTAGCATTGCCATGAGCGGTCAGTGGGCTTGAGCGAGGGTTGATTCGGTCTGACCCTTTTGCTGCCTCTTCCTGTAATAGCATGACCTTAGTTTCACAGGTTCCACTTTTCTTTAAATTAATATTATAGCATTGTGGAACCTCTCAAACTCGTTTCCTGAAGGGATTGGAGAATGGTGTACCGGGAAAGTTTCATTCAATTCCATGTTTCATAGCCTTAAGCTATTTGCCACATTAACCATGTGAATTGAGGTGATCATGCATTGATTGACTAATGTCATATTTCTTAGTCGATAGATCGGTCGTGAGAGTCGCCACTACGGACTTATCAATAACATACGTATTGGTGAAGTTTTAATCTCGACTAGAAATTCCCTCACATTAGTTGTTCTTGGCATGGAAGGTTTCACATTATTGGCCTTAATTTCAGAAACTTAATAACCTTAGGTCGACCTTTCCCATGTCTCCACAAATCCTTTTTACGCCTACGGTGCTAGAATCGAGTAGGTTCGGACTTATTTTCCACCGCTAAGAGCTGTATCGATACAAGTTATGCCAGCATGATACTTGATATACTCGATCCACTCATCATAATTAAGCCCATTGAACTTGATTCCAATGGAAGTTAAATTCTTTAAAGATGCCAAAGGCTGCGAACAATTAATATCTCACACTTAATACCGCGGTTAAACCATGTAACAATTCGAGACAATTAAATAATAATAACATGCATTCCAAATCTACCTTTGGGTCAAATTCCAAATGCAAACATCATCAACTTATACTCCTTACGCTATATAAATTCAACTTTCATTAATCTTTAATCAAATCCAATCAATACATGAGACATCTTCCAGATTTTACTCAATATATTAATTAGGATGTGATGTACAATCACTAGTGCCATCAAATACAAGTAATGATCCATCTTTGGGTGACTTTATAACTTTGTATTTAAATGATCACAAATATTTACCTAACCTTAAAATGTCATTTATGGCTGCTTAATTTAAAATAAATATTTGCATACACATGATTAAATATTTAACTAAACATACAAAGTGGGCCACTTTGGTGACTAACACACTTTCTATAATATAAACATTTAATTCATGTGACAATAATTTAATTTAACTGTTTAGTTTAATTAATTTTACTCTTATGAATGAGCGAAAATTTCAGTTCAGAACACTGAAAAAACGAACAGTTATTTCGACTGTAAAACTGATTCGAAAAGTGAAACTGGGTTAACCCCAATATAGTAGACTCAAAACCCTTTCTAAAAACATATTATGGGTTCTGTAACTCATTCGGAGTAAAAAGTTATGGCCGTTTTAATACGACCTATCTGCAGTTACGGGAAAACCGATTTTTATGATTGAAAAACCTTATTCAAATAAAAATCACCCAATCATGACCATCATGAATCACAAGATTCAATATATGTGATTTGGATCCATGATAAATAATCTAAAGATTATTATCAACTCAAATAAAACATAATTGAATATTATATTATGTTTTTAAACATTAAACCACACAATCAATTAAATCCTAATTTTAAAATTCCCAAATTTCATAAACCCTAATTTGGTGAATTAATTATTATTTATGGAGGCTACGATAAATTGAAAAGAAAGTGGTGACTTTACTTTAATGCGAGGCGATTCTTACTCTTGCAGACCATGTCTGAACAAATCAATTCAACCAAAATATGAATATGAAATTTAAACCTAAAGAAAATTAGGAAACTTACTTGAGTCCATAATAGTGAACTTGATTCCACAAAATTAATTTGTATTATTTCACCTCTTTAATATTGTAGCCTTTAATCTACTCATGATGATATAGGAGATTTTTAACTTAATGGGTTTTTGTTTAGCATTGCGTGTTGTCAAGCGATTAGGTTTTAAACTTATGTCTTATTTCTAATTGTACAAGTTCCTAAAAGGCCCTTGAAGCTTTTCGTAATAACTTTTAACCCTTAAACTTTAATTTTAAGGACAAGGGAAATTTGATAATTTGACATGTCTGCCTTTAATCATCATATGCGTAACAATAGTGAAATCATAAAAATAAAAATAAAAACTATAAGTACATGAATCAAATATTAGACATGAATTCTAACGTAAACGTTCTGGCGTTTTAAAAGGTAAATCCTAGGGAGAAAGGTAAGAATGCAGTTCGATTTAAGTGAAGATAATTTCTTATGTTATAATTAAAGTGTTTAAGCTATTAGAAAATACTAAATTTAACTCTATTTTACTCTCTTTTATTTTTATTTTTCATTTTATTTTTCTTCCTATTCTTTTCCCTTACAAATTTTTCTCATAGGAAACCAAACATACCCTTACGAGAACCTTATACTGATTTAAGAACTATTAAGGGGATATTTCAAAGAGTGGATGATTTTATTCGTAGTTTTCCAATTATCTATAAAATCAAATATAACTTATTTTTGTTGATTTTTTAACCTTAGCCAATTATTAAGGGTTGGGAATTGGGCATAAAGAAGGAAATGACCGGATTGAAGTCTTATGCAGAGCGAAATTATATACTTATAAAATTTTTATATAAAATATAATTTTTATTATAAGTAATTATAAATATTACAATATTTTTGACATCATTACTAAAAAATTGTAATCTTTGTAATTTATTTTTATTCAAAATTATAATATTATTACTTAATTTTATTTTATCAAAAATTAAAAATGAAAATATAATAAAATTGAAGAATTAGAAAATAGCAAAAAGGAAAATACAAATTTTTTTTTACATTTATCTCTTTTTCTTTATTCTTTGAGTGATATTAAATATAAATATAAATATAAATAAATAAGGCCAGTTTATTATTTTAAAATTTTACATCAATCTCTGAAGCGTAATATAAATATGAGCTTCTCTGCCGATAAAGTGTTTTAACTAACGATGCGAGTTTTTATTCAATTTTTTTCTTTATTTTTTGTATTTTATCGTCAATTTATTGTAACGTCTTATTGTTCGTTAGTTTTTGTATGAGCGGTCGGATGATGTCTTTATTTCGATTAGATGAAGCGATGTCAATCTGTTCGTAGTCACGAAACTCTCTCCAGTATTAAAATTATCTTAGAGTTTATCGATTATGTGAGGCAAGACCGATTTCTTCTTTATTAACTTAGATGCGTATGTCTGTTTTATTATTTTTAGTATTTTGATTTATGTATTTAAACGTAACTGTATTGCCATTCTCCAAGAATGAAATTTCTCTTTTTTTAAAAAAAAGAGAAGGAAGAAAACTGATTTGAGATGGGCCATTACTTTCTCCCACCCCTTTGCCATGCCAAACAAATATTCACATCCCAACAAAAGTTAGTGTAGAAATTTAGAATAGTCACTCTGATTTCATTACTTGCAAGTCAAGCTATAGAGTATGTGACATGATGATATATCCAGCAGTTGACTACAAAGCACGTGAATGGAAGAGTCTAGAAATAGTGCACGTGACCCCCTAACACTATCAACATGTGAACTCTATAGTTAGGCCATTTTTTCTTTTCTTTTCTTTTCTTTTATTTCTTTTTCCTCCTTTCACCTATTAACACTCCATGTGTGTGGAAATGCGGATGAATTCAAGGAAATTGGCTCCTTTGTATTTTTGAAAATAGTGTTTTAAAATACAAAGAACATAATTTAGTTTTTTTTTAATGTTCTTCCTATTAACATTGTTCTTTTTGGTTTTCAGAGCAAAAAAACAAATTTCAAATAGTGTAACCAAACAAGCCCAAGAATTGGACATAAAAAAATTGGAACCAAAAAATTTTTAGAGTAGTCGATATTTTTCAGAACAAAAATCTGTTGTTGAAAATAGGAGGAACAAAATAGCCCCTCTAAAACTCTGAAAAAAATAAATAATAGAAAAATACGAGATGGTCACCCCTTTACCCCCTCCCCGTTGCCATGCCAGACAAATAGTGACATCACTACAAAGGTTCAACCAAATTTTCCATTTTTTTTGCCTCGTTTCCACCTGTTAAGTGTTAACCCTCCATGTGTTTGTAGAAATGCCGATGAATTCAAGGACACGTTTTCCTCCTTTACAGACAAACGAAAAGTAAATCAGGGGAAAACAGAAGCTAATACAAAACTCTGAACAAATAAAGGCAACACCATGTGATAAAAAACTGAAGAATGTTAAGTGTTAACCCTCCATGTGTTTGTAGAAATGCCGATGAATTCAAGGACACGTTTTCCTCGCACAGACAAACGAAAAGTAAATCAGGGGAAAACAGAAGCTAATACAAAACTCTGAACAAATAAAGGCAACACCATGTGATAAAAAACTGAAGAATAGTTACAGGGTAAGGAGGTAATTGTCCGCCATTGAATGAAGAAGAATGGGAACAAATAGAAAAGGAAAACGTGGAGTATAGAGGTGACCCCACCCACATGCACCAATTCAATGTGTTGTTGGTGTCTTAAAGCTAGACATGACGCTATTGTCAGTCATTGTCATTGTCATTGTCACATTTTCTTTGTTAATGGTGTGGTGCATGTGCAGGGGCCCAAGTCTATGTTTTCTGATTAGAGATCACATTAGTGGCCCTATTGGTCTGGGAGACACCTGTCAAATCTAGCTCACAATGTAAAAATAAGATTAATATAAGAGTCACGAATTAACAATGGGACGAAGATAAAAAGTAATAAAGGGGCACTTATTTTGTCATTAAATATATACTAGTAATTGAGGCTGGTCCATGTGATAAAAGATATGGGATAAGTTTATGGGAATCTTGGAATTTGAATACTGAAGCAAGATTACATCTAGATGTAATGTAAAATAAATAAAAATAAAAATAAAAAGATTATAGCCTAACAAGTTTTCGGGCCTTGATGGAGGAAGGGATAGACCCACTAACATTAATAGATCCTATCTTTTATTAACGATGAATTATAAGCAAGGTTGAAAATATCGACGAATGTATTGATATTTGGATTTTATGGATATATTGGTGGATATTTGTAATATAAGTGCTTATTAACAAATATTCTTTTATATATTTATATAATAATTTCTAAAATTTGCCGACAATTTTTTTACTATTATTTACTAATTTATTTAATAATTAAATCAAAAAATATATTAATAATTTATCTTATTAAATTACTATTAACTTATAAAATATAATAACTTTATTATTATTATTATTATTATATATTTACACAACTTTTTGAAAAATTACTTTTAATATTTAAAAAATATACAAAAATTAAATAAAGTAAAAAGAATAAATAAAATAAAATTGAACTTATTACTTTTAAAAATAATATTAGTGAGATAAATAAGAATATATTACAACCATAATTTATCTTTCGTTTTAAAAAAATATAATTTATCTAAATGCATTTAATAATCTAAAAATTAATATATTAAATTTGTAGAAGTTTGAAAATTGTTTAGCCAAAATTTAAGGGGGGTTGATATTTTCGAAACGAATAGATAATTTTCAAAAAATCAGAATTATTTCCCAAAAAATTAACAAATTAACCTTGAGTCTTTCAAAAAAATAGGTGAAACACAAACCGTTGTATCATATGTTGGAAGAATTTTAGGGCGTTGGATCATTTGTTTAAAAGGTCAAAAGGGTCGATATTTTGAATATATTGTGGATATATTGCAATATATCAATGGTTTTCCATTGAAATAAATCACCTAAGCTCGCCATTGCGTGCGTATAAATGCGCTTGTGGATATCCATGATATACATTTGTCGATTGATATGGTAGCGATATTTTGATATTTTATCGAAGCTTGGTTGATGATATCGATGATAGATTTATTGTATATTTGTCAGTATATGTCAGATTTTTATCCTTGATTATAAGGTAGGACTTATAGGTTTGATACTTTAGTAATTACCACCACAAATCCTTGACATAACTGATATATCGTATTGTCAACATTTTCGGATCGAATCGGATAGGATAAAATTCGAATATATATTTAATATAAAATAATATATGTGATGTAATGTGATTGATCTTATATATATCAAATCGTTATTGCACTAAAGAGCCAATATCAAAATCATGATTGCGATATAATTGATCTTATATATATCAAATCGTTATTGCACTAAAGAACCAAAATCAAAATCATGATTGCGATAGAATTGTTTGTTTTGCGACTTTATTTATTTACTTTTTTGAAAGAAAAAGTTTTAAGATTAGTTAAATAACAAATTTATTTGATTTGTCAAAGGTAGTGGCGCTAGTTGTATGGATGATGACATTTTAAAATTGTTGTTTTATATATATATATATATATATATATATATATATATGCATGTATGTATTTTAAAGTTGTAAAATATGGGTAGCAATGGTGATTAATTTGCATAACCAAATTTTGTCTACTATATTAAATTCAATGATGAAGGACAACATCTACCCATATTGGTAGGATGGACTTGTCCATCATATATTATTACACCAGATGATATAATCTTTCAAGTGTTGCTTAAACAATGCCATCGTACAAATATATAAATATAATTGAAAATTGATTAAGTATTTTCACTCAAAATTGATTAAGTATTTTCACTTAAAACCTTTTGAAACTAATTCTCTTAAACAGGTGAAGATTAAATTCTCGTAATTTGTCCAAAATAAATCGATTATTTTCATCAAATTTATATGGATTGATGCTTAAACTGATAGAGAGTTGATAAAGAGAATCGTTCTACTACCAAGGATCCATTTCAACCCTGTAAAATAGGGTAGGAGGAAGAGCATTTTTAAGCCATTTAAGGTTACTTAGGTGAGAGAGCTTAGGGATCAAACTAAGGGGGAACGAGGGTATTAGGTAGGGATGAGGGCAAATTTGTTAAAAAAAAAAATTTGGTGCTTAATGAGTCACATGCAAAGCTGTCACATCAGCTAAAAACAAATGTGATGGTGCTATGTTAGCATCGTTAACGCCTTGTTTGGCTACCTGCTGAATCCATTAATGGTAGGGGCATAAGTGTGTCACTGTAGAAACCTTAAAGGCATGATTGGACCCAAATATAAACATTAAGGGCATTTGTACACCTTTTCCCTACAAATGTGCTACTTGGGTTTCTAGCCTATAATGATCTTCACTCTTCATATTTATTCATTGCATGTTATTTTTCCTTTTAACAATTTACACTTGATTTACTACATAGTTTTGTTTATAACCAATTTTTATGCTTTGCAAATTGCTTGCTCAAAACCTCTAATATCTGCCACCATTCCTTCGCTTATCAATTTTTCATACATTGAAAATAAATTCATGTTTGCTATTACTTTGTACTTTTTGTTTTATTTTATTTTCTTATTTATCATTTGTTTGAAATTTCTCTTTTTCCTACCCTTGTAAGTAAGACCCATTAAAGGGAGTATGAAAGTCTAGGTCCTCTCATCTAGAAACCCTAGTTCTCTTTGTTATTTCTTTTCATCTTTGATAGAAAGGAGGAGGGTTTTTGACATTAACAGCCTAAATCGCAGTTTCATCGTTCGTCCACTCAAATTCGAGACTTTCTCTCAATAAGTGGTTTCTTCCACTTTCGATTTGTGTTTTCATTCATTTTTTTCTTTCTTTTTCGGTGTTTTTATCATTGACTTGTTCAGTCGATGTGATTGTGTCGTTTATTTGTAAAGTTGTTTTAATAAGACATACTATTCGTCGATTATGCTTCATAAGATTTGGAATTTAGGTATTCTAGGCACTTTAAGATTACTAATTGTATAGTCCTTGGTAGTTATTCTTGCTTTGATAACCTAGATGCTACATCATCTGTGTTTTTTAGCACTTTGATTTATGTGTTCAAATGTAATGTTTTGTTGTTTTGAATCAATGAAATTTCTCTTTAAAAAATTAATAATAATATTCGTCATATAATATCAAGCTTTTTAATTTTTGGCTTTTATCTATTTTTTTCCCAAATTTTAGATTCATCTTGGGTTTTTTTTTATAGCTTTTAGTTTTTAGGAAGTGTTTCGGTGGATTTTCTAGTGGAATTCCTTTATAACATCTAGCATTGAAATTGGTGAATGCGTGGGTGCGAAATTATAGTATTTCGAACTAAAACTATGTTGAAATCCTTTATGTTCAAGCGAGTGATGGATCTCCTGGATTCCCTTGGCGGTTCTTTAGATTAAGAAAAATCGAAAATTAGATTGCATAGACTAAATTGAAAGCTAAGAGAAAAAATGAACGGACTAGTTAGAAAAATAGTAGATTTCATTATAGAATTGGACTAAAAATCAAATGCTGAAGCAAGAAATATTTGAATTGACAAAGTACTTGGAAAGAACATATAAAACTAAGTTAGAAATAAAAATGCTGTTGAAATTGTAGAAGAATAAGATAAATACTGAAATTCTCTTGCATTGGTTTTGAGTCTTTGAAAGTCGGTTCCTTCTTCCGATGCTTTAATTCCCTTTTATAGCCATTTTTGAGCAACTGCCCAAACCCACTTTCCCCAATAACTGTCAATGTTTCCACTAAAGTCTTGTTCTCTAAGTAACCTTCCACCACTGCACACATACTCTGTCATGTTTTGACTTGGAGAAAAAGTCTCCTCCATATTCCAACTTTGAGACAAAGCCTTAATACTCTTTACTGGTAGCTTTGACAAATTTAAGGCCTCGAACTTTAATAAAAAAGGGGAGTGCTTTATTTTATATTATAGGCGCCCACTTCTTCTCACTATTTTCTCGCTCTGCGACTATAATTAGTTTTTCAGCTGACTACTTTTCCATAATAATAAAAAATTCTAGAAATGTCCCTGGACCTTTCATGGGCTAATTATTATGGGCTTGGGCTTTATCGGATCGGGTTAGGCTCGTACGATTTGGGCTTGGCATATCTATTCGGCCCATTCCACTACCCTTTGGACCGAAAAATTATTAAATCTTAGGTTGAGCTAAAAATTTATTTTTAGTGAAAATCGACAATTGCTTACTTGTCTGATATGGTCCATGGGCCGTGTTTGTATGTATTAAAGTTTTGTGTCGAAAAGTTTTCTTTGTTACTCCTCGTACCGCCCATGAGACCCAAAGTCTGACTTCTGGCTTTTGGATGTGGATTATCGGTAAACAGGCAAAACACCCAGGAGCTCGATTGGAGGAATTGAAGAACCCCAGAGTAATACCTCGAGAAAAGCCCGATGCCAATTTTTCTTTCAAACTTACGGTTGTTGATCTCCCTTATCCTCCACAAGCAATTCCTTATGTATCAAAAGACTCTCCTTTGGGATTTGAAAGGTTCATTGGAGGAAATCCCTTTGATTTACGTACCAACCCTTCCACATTCTCCTTTCTTCTACCTTCTTTATCCTCTTCTTTCCCTCTTATCTCAAACTTATTCTTCGCCGAAAATCCTTGCTACAGTTTCTATTCTTCGTCGCCATCAACATTGGAGCCAAAGTTGCCGAGACCATCACCGACGGCGTCATTGCGGTATTTGTCGAATTTCTTGAAGCCATCTTTGCTCTGGGAGCGTGTCGTTCCTTTTTCCATAATCGGCTGAACTTGCGTCTGTCCGGAGTTTCGCTGAAGCCATCTTCTACCCCCTCTTAAGGCAGTAGTCGTTCCTTTTTCCACAATACGGCTAGAACTTGCATCCTGCACTGGTAAGTAGCTTCGTCCCTTTTTGATTAAGTTATTAGCAGTGAATGTTCCATAGGACTTCTAAGGGAATATTGAAAGATTTATCCTTAATACATAGAAATCCAATAATCCAAAAGAGTATTCCCAGGATCTCTAAGACCTAGGAAATTTTCGTTTTTTAGAACTCCAAATCCTTCGTTCTTCATCGAAAAAATCAAGAAAAACCATTTTTCAAATTTTTTTAGAACTCCAAATACTTCGTTCTTCAAAGAAAAAGTCTTTAAATATCAAGAAAAAAAATATTTTTTTGGTTTTTAGAACTTCAAATCCTTCGTTCCTCATCGAAAAAATCCTTAAACATCAAGAAAAAAAAGATTTTTTGGTTTTTTAGAACTTCAAATCCTTCATTTTTTATCGAAAAAATCTTTAAACATCAAGAAATGATCTTTTTCGGTTTTCAGAACTTCAAATCCTCATTCTTCACCGAAAAGTCTTTACAAAATCTAGAAAGAGTCTAGTTCTTACAAAAGCTTTTATCCTTTGTATGCAGATCTCGATCTCTCTCCCTTTACTTGATCTTTTCGCCATATATACCAGCAGAAGTATCGTAAAGGTAACTCCTCAACCTTACCATTTGATGGACCTGAAGAACTTGCCTTAAGGAATCTAGGTTGGATCATGCCTACCTAGTATTTTTAAGAGATTTTCTCATATACTTTTCCAGCATAAGATTGCAAAACTTCAAGGTTACCCGTAGCGATACGCGCCATTTGAAAGTACAGAAAGTTTTCCATTTTTAAGAGATTTTCTCATATACTTTCCCAACATAAGATTGCAAAACTTCAAGGTTACCATGGAAATAATTGCCATTTGAAAATTTTGAAAGTTTTTTCCATCAAAAAGGACTTATTCTGTAAATCTATTTCAACATTCCATAAGCTTGATTTCTTTTATTCTTTCATATGCAGGTTCTACTCCATTTCCTGACATGGCTGGGCAATCTTCTTAAAGGTAAGGGCATATCTTTAATATTTCTCCACCCATTTCATTTTCTCTCTTACTTGGTTCGTTGATACTTTTTTCTTGTGTTCCAGTGCACTGCCATCTCTTCCTCCCTTACTGGAGTTTGGGACTACCTATGCGGTTGGAGATGTGGCTATTCCTGCCCTGACCTTTCCTTTTCCTCTAACGTCACTAGCAGAGATACTTCTTGGAAAAAAATTACGACCTATGGCTCTACTAGCCAAGTCATGGCCTAGGGCATCTGAGGATTGGATCACTTGGACGGACAGGCTATCCCCTCATTTCCAGGGACATTGGGAATCCTTAGGTATTGCCTAATTCATTATGCTTACCAAGGTGAGCGTAACCCTTGATTTGGATTTGATGAGTACCGCCTTAAGGTTTTGGTCCAAGGGTTTAAATTCCTTTCGGTCCCCCATCCACAACCATAAGGGACATTTCTATATTTACTGGGTTGCCTATTAAGGGTTTAGAGGCCGTATACTTTAAATGTGAACCCGCTAAATTCCTCATCTTGAAAAGTCTCTTCCACCTCCCGAACTTCTTACTCATCGCCCATCTGAAAGTGCGAACTTATTGATTCCTTACATCAAAGAGTACATAGAGTTCCTATGGGTTCTTCTTTGTCGTTTTGTCATTTTTCCTCATTTGGGCAAGCCTTCCATAAAGTATATTCCTATGGCTAGGACCCTTGCCATTGGGCGACCCTATGCTTTGTGTACCATTTTCTTGGCCTCCTTGTACTAGGCCATGGGTAAAAATGTGACTGAGGTACCTTACCATAGGGTTGGAGGAGCCCTTTGGTTTGTACAGGTCCGAATCTTTGCCTATTTTCCTGAGTTATCAAGTGTTGATTATTTCCCCTCCATGTCTTTGGTCCTTAATGTGACTCAATCCATTTAGACCATATCTTCAAACTCCCTTTCCTCTTTTTTCCTGAGTTTGGCAGACCTTTCTTTGTCTCAACTATACCTAAAGCCTGACACAATTTCCAGCCCTTCCTAGTAGTAGATCTTGAGTTCTTCCACTCCTTGTTTGATTTTAATATCCTGGCATTCCCTCCAGCCACAGTTTGTAGGTGCTTGATCTGGGGGTTGTTATGCTTTTTCCCCTCAGTTGTCTTTTTCTTCTGCAGTTTTCTTACCCTACTTACCTTGCTTGTGGGCTCACCAATTTGAATTTACTCAATTTATGTGACGCCCCATAACCCGGGGGTCCGTTGACTACCCGTCAACTCGCGGAATACAAATGGACGTCGGGTTGGAAACAGCCGGAAAATCGGGCGGCGTCTCGCTGTCTGGAGCTACTGCCCAGATATCACCTAATAAACTGTCCCGTCAGCAATCCGCATGAGTAAACGGCCTCTTGGGCCCATAATACAATACTCATCACAATATATCCAAACTATATAACCCATAGTTCTAAGAGTTAGTAAATTACTTTTATACAACATATATCAAAATAGAGAATTCTAATACATGTGGAAAACCATCAAAGCCACTTTTGGCTTTCTTGAGGCTTCGGCTCCTAGGATGAGCGGGTCCCGCCATACGCTCCGATTTTGAAAAATAAAGGGGATCCCGACGGGGTGGTAAAGCTCGATGTAGGAGAATCGCGTAGTAATTTCGCCACCTAAGTGCGGTCTGATCTTGATCGCACATTCAGCGATGCATGATCCCTGCCGGATGTCTACGACTCGGATCAGGGTCCTCAGGCTCTCCACGTCGCCTATTGTATGAAATTATTGTGTTATTAGTGAATGACCCTCAGTGAATATATATATCAATTGGTAAAGCCGACTGATTGATATATATTATTTGTTTGTACCACTCGGAGTGAATAAATACCAAGTAGTAGCTCAGGCCAGTTGATATATTATTTATTTGTGGACTACCCTCCGATGAATATCAATTGGGCCGCTCCGACGATTGATATTTTTGGTTTTTGGACTACCCTCCGATCATTAATATTTTAGACTACCCTCCGAAAACAGTTCTCTTAAGAACTACCTCATGCACTCACTCCCCATCTCTACAGGATCTGCAGAGTGCGTATAAATAATTATGATACAATTTGATAATTCATATAACACATGCAAATATATAAACATGAATATACTCGCATAAAAATTAAATCATACAAACATGTTATGTATTTATACATTTTATCTATCAAAAATTAGCTCACTTGGGCTAATGATCGAACGAAGCGATTGATTTAAATCCTTTCGGCCCGAACCCGTATTTTTTCACAGTATATTTTAGAACCTTTGTTTCGGGAATAGTGAAACCTCGGTTACTATTCGATCATAAATCGCGGTTCGCTTAGTGACGCGTCTAGCGGCCCGTTCGACCCCGATGCATCACAAGCGACCATTTATTGCATAGTTAACACAAACCACCGCGAAATTACGGGCATCACGGACGGCGTAAAGTCTCAAAGAATTTCTCTGATTTCGGTCCATGTTTTGGGCCAGATCCCACGGCCCATTCGGCATTTTCCATGCAAAATACATGATTTAAAGCAACATTTTGGTAAAGACCCAAGCAGCCCCTCTAAATTACGGCGATCCACGACCCGTCGAAAATCCCGAAATTTCCTGAGTCGGTCCCGTGTTTGGGGCCGTCAACAACCTCAGGCCTCAAACCAGCCAGAAACATCGAAAAACCCTTAAAAATGGGAATAAAACACAAGTAGGGAGGAAAATCCTACCTCGAGGTTTGGAAGAACTCAGATCTGGATTCACAGCGTGGCATAGCGTAGAACCTTTTCCCTTTCTTGCTCGAAGTCACTTGGCTGGTCGGATCGCGGGATCTTAGAAGAAACCTTACTCTCTCTCTAAAACCCTCTCAAAACCAACCTCTTGCATCTCAAAATAAAGCCTCTCGCGTTTGCTTTGGCTTAAGGTAGGAGAAGAACCTTATTCTTTCTTTTGTCTTTGTGACTTAAAAATCCAAATTCATAATCACCATTATGTCCCTGCTCGAGATTTGATATTATTTCACCTCGGCCGTCCATTTTCATCATTTCTCTACTCATACCCTTATGGTACATGAGTACATGCTCTATGTGTCTTCGTCGCGTAGAAATCGATTTCTGGCGCGCGCGATCACGCCGAAAAACATCTTAACTCATTGTCTTAGCAAGTGCGAAATTTTACGTGTTAACTAGATTTGAGGCGATTCAGTGATTGCAATCGGATTCGTCATCGAGATACATAGAATTAATTACGGTTAGCAAATTACAATTTCGTAATTAAAATTCTGATTTGCCTTATTCGAAATTGAATTTACCGGATGCTTACATTCTCCCACTCCTTAAAAGGAATTTCGTCACGAAAATTGAAGCGATCTTTATCGAACACATGCATATGCAACGTGCGTTATATCGTGCATGTAAACTAGTCATTTAAATCTTAAGCGACTAAACTACGTACCTTCATCCACCCCAACGAGAAGGGATAGGTGGCGCGCTCGTGTCTTGGCTCCCGCGTTGGCTCTTACTCCACGGTGCCACCATAGCACTCTCTCACTAGCCTCCGCGGTCTTCGCGTCGCAGGGCAGAACACGACTATCAACAATGCGCAGGCCTCACCGGAGGTCGATCAGTGTCGACCTCGATTACGGGCCCCGATCCACCACATGAAGTGGATGCGGGTATATTTAGAGTATGGAACTGAAACACCTCGTGGACACGACATCTTTGGCGATACTTATTGCCGGTCGCAACGATCTTACATCCTACCGAGTATCTGCGAAAGGCTGATAAACCTCGCGATAACTCGCGCTTCAGCGGGACCGACATCCCTCTCTTGATTCACCTTCGAAGCGTGATCCTGACCTCGAACTCTAAGAATTCGGCGTCGCACATCTACATAGTTCTTACGTCGATATACAGTAGGTGTGAAAACTATTTGTCATTATCAAGTTCACCTTCTCGGAGGTGTCTCAATCAAGCGGGACGTGATGGATCTCTCTCCCACCTCGGTCCATCTAACGGTGACCATACGGCCTCCCCGTCTGATACCTCGTATGGTGCCATTAAATGCAGCTCACACGATGCTTGTTGTTGTATCTGGCAATTCCGCTAGAGCGGTGCTCCTCTACCCTTATGATCGAGGACACGTGTTGCGACATGCCCTCTAACGTATGTAATCCATACGCGTAACCGCGACCCTTGCGGTGTGTAGCGGTAACCTCTCAATTCGCAATCACCTAACAATCCAATGGTATCCAGCTCGATCCATGTCTTTGCATGACGTCCATTTGCGAGCCGCTTGCCCATTCAGCCTTGACGCAATCACGATTTCGAAGGGTATCAGGCCTCGGAGTCACCGGGCTCTATCCACTCATTGTCGGTCTGCGTGATAACTTGTGGTATGTTTTCATCTCGATTACATACTTCTCGGCTTGCGAGCCCCTGCTTACATTTCTGATTCGTATGAGTTTTCATTGAATGTAGTCACAAACCAAAACTCACTCCACACTCACGAGAGTGGTGAATGACCATGCGAGTGCACTCGGTTCCACCACGGCGGAATCTGAGATCTGCCACTCATAATCCCAGGCCTATGGTCGACTCACCACAAATACAAGGAAGAACATCATACTTGGCTTCTCCTAAAGGCCTTAACCTCTAAGCCCCGAATCGATGGAAGTGCCGAAGTCTGGCCGGCCGGTATGTTTCAATTCTTGTGACCCAGATGGTTGTCAACTTATCCGTCAAGCACGACATCCAAACCAACGATAGGTACCACCACCAGGTCCGCGCGCTCCATTGTCTGACTTTGATCATCACGACTTCGGCCGCTCTGGCCCCTGCGGCTGTACGTATTCTTTGGAAGTGCTTGTATAGCACCACATGCTTGAAGCTAGGATTTACCGACCAGGTACTAGGGTGTGGAGGAATGGTATATACTCGTGTTCTCACAGTGCTTGGGGTGAATTTGTCCCCGACGTCTTCAGGATCCTATCTGGGAACTCCATTAGCTCATTACTTTCCCGATCGGCCCACCCAGTCACGAAGAAACTAGTGTGACGAAGTCTTAAAACATTCCACAGGAACTAAGAGAAGTGATCGCTCTCTCATTACCCGACACCGTATCCAGGAGTGTTCCAAGTATCCTCAATCTCTCTCTATGGTCGGGCGCCCGACCATTGAGTCCATGTCCGTGGGTGAAGTCCTGCGATCATCTAGAATGGACGACTTTAATCCATTCTTGTGTCTCATTGCTGACCCGATCGAAGCTTCATTATCGAGATTGACGTCGGTCTCTTCAACATCAACTATAAACCTTTCGTCGTACGACACTCCACGATCGCGACACCACATGTCACCAGCTCTCACCTCGATGGCAAAGCTTCGCGCTGCGAACTTAGCGTACCAGCGATGGTCTCTTAGCGGTACAATAAACGATCCTCAGTGATACTCATGCTCCGCTCACGGTAGGAGTAGATCAAAATGTCATCCACTAAGGCTACGACAAAGCGATCTAAATAGGGTTGGAATATCCTATGCATGAGATCCGTAGAATCTTCTTGTAGCATTCGTCGATCGAGGCATCATAAGTAAACTTCAGTGCCATAACGGCGTCTGTATTTGTCTTAGGAATATCTGCATCCACAACCCTCGGTGATGGTAACGGTCGCGAAGATACATCGCGGAAGTAGACTCCGGCTCTCTGCGATCAAATAAATGCGGTCGATCACCGGTAATGGGTCAGATTCTTGATCGTAACCTGTTCAAGCTATGCGTAGTCGATACCGCGGTCGAAGGGTCGCTGCATCGCTTCTTTGCAAAGCGAGCAAGGCGCCCGTGGTGAAGTGCTCGGTCTAATGAACCTTGTCCGGTAAGCTCCTATGTGCTGGACTCACGAGTTCTATGACTTAGCAGGTGCCATCTGTGCGGGTCGCCGAGATGGGTGAGTACCAGGTTGTAGCTTCGATCTTAGAAGTCACACTACCCTACGTAGAGCGGAGTCGAGGTAGCTCATTTGGAAAAACATCCGCGTACTCACCTGCCCTTTCGAGGTAGATCGAAGTCTGGGTCTGCCATCGTCCTCTACAGGAGTAAGGCTTGCTAGCCACCCTTGTTGTCCACGACACACGGACTCGTATGCATGCGGGTGGAAACATCATGTTTGTCCCACTGAGAATACCACCACCAGTACCATCCTGGCGTGTAGGCGGTAACCCTCTATGGCTCGTAATTGATGCGACCACATGGTTTGTCGGCCCGATCCAGCCCACGAGGATGACATCGAGACTCGACATGTCCATGATCCTCGGGTCCAACGTAATTAGAGTCCCCGAGATCTCGACTTCCGCAACCTCGTTATATCATCCTATTCTCATAACAATCCACTGAGGAGAACTCACATATAACGGCTCCTCCCCAAGGTCTCTGAAGGTCCTTGCCCATTTCCACCACATTTAGGCCTCATTCTCTGGTTAGAGCAGCGGCTAGCTAATCACAGTCGGCGTCGAAGGTAATCTCCATGACCTCACAACACTTTCGTTACGCATGAACCAATGGTCACACCACCATCGGATCTTTTCCCTAATGGTGTCGGAGGGTGGTGCGCCACTAAATCTCTGGAGGTGCTAGGACATACGACTATACGCCACCTTGCTTGGAGTGCTATAGCAGTACATTCTGGCTTTGACCTCTGAGCTCTTTGATCAAATGCTTCGGCGGTGGTCGAATGTCGGTGGTGCTGACCGATTGCCGTGGGCGTCCTCTACGTCCTCGTCCTGCACTAACCTCACACAATTAACATGTGATTAAATCTCAAATACGGTATCTCTGAGAACTTATTTAGAGCTCATTTCTTATTGCTTTGTATTCAGTCACTTTACATTGCTCCCTTTTTATATGATACAGCATTGTTATTTAAATATGTTTGTATTTAGACACCTTTTAAGAAAATTTCATTTTGAAAATTATTATATTTTTTAAAATTTTGTCTAATTGTACTAAAATTGATGAGTATCTCTGAGACATAAACAATTACTCAGGTGCTATTCACACAGAAAATTTTTTTATTTATTTTTATTTTTTCCTATGAGAGCAGTGTTCATGAGCGATTATTATGAGCGATTGATCGAAGCGGTACCTAGCCTGATTGTACTTCATCGAAGCGGGTTGGGTGCCGCGGTCGCGCTTACACCGGAACCCGTGTCGGCGCGCACCTTGCGTGCCGGTGCCGAATCGTGGCGGCTAACTGCGCGCCCTAACGCCCTATCTTCAGCGGCGCATGTGTAGCGCCTGACCAGTCGCGAGCCCGCGCTCATCGTGCGCGGTGTAGCGTAGCACCAGGTCGTGGCGCATGTCGCGACCTCCACGCCTTGCTTTCAGCCAATTAGCCCGTATCGCGGCGTCCGCCCGATGTCGCGACATCCGCAGCTAGAATCATCGACATCATATGCGGTGTCAGCGACGCCGCCGTCTCTGCCGGTCTCAAGCCCGGTGCCACCTTGTAGCCAGCGACATCGAACCATGTCGCGACCTCTGGATGACGACTATCCGCGACATCGTCTTCATGTCAGCGACCTCGAGCTTGATGTCCATGTCGCTGACGTCAAATCCATGTCAGCGACGTCGAGCCAACAGCCCTTCTTGCCCGTGACGTCAAGTTCCTATCAGCGACCACCGTTTAACGCCCAGCGCCGTGCGCGTGTCGCGGCGTCCGCGTGCTCGCGACATGAAACTCGCATGCCTCCTTTGCAGCGCATTCGCTGACGCCATGTGCGACCTCACTCTTGCCACCCGTATGAGCATCCTTTTCTCCTCTAGTCCAGTCGCTGACACGGCGGGCGTCAGCGACCTGCGCCTTGTGTGCGGCCCGGTGTGTAGCGCGTTGCGTGTCGTGGCGCGCGGTAGCCATGTCATGTGGCTGGCTGGCTGTGGCCATCTGCACTCGCGCGCTCGCGCCCTCGTCATGACCTCTGGCCGGTCGTGACCGATCTTGAAATTGGCGAGTAGCCATTCGGTTCCCACGCTGCATTTTTTTTTGAGCTCCTCATTAGCCTTCCTGCTACTCCCCAAAGATCTGTTAGCTTGTACCTTTGCTCTTTATCCACTTCAACATTTACAGAATTTTAATTCTGATTCTTTCCCTTGTCTGAGCTGGAATAATTTTCGAGAATTCCACAAAGCAATCTGTTCATGTTTAAAAGCGGAGCCTTTGTCGAATTTTTTTTTTTTCCAATTTTCTTGGAGTTTTACCTTTGTAAAACCTAGAAAATCATTTTCTTGATTCTTGAAATAGAATTTATTAAAATTTATTCTTTTTGTTTCTCTTTTCAGTTTTGTACAACATGCAGACTCAAAATATTTTCCTAAATATTTTCTAACACATCGTGTGCTAATCACCAAGCACACATACGATCTCACACATGAAACATGTCCTTGCACACCAAACACCTGATAATTCACCATATCACACAAAACACTCCAACACACACGTGCATGTAATTGTCTTTGGTTTGTCAGTGATTTTCTAGATAATCCAGTACCTAAACAAACATCAGATTACTAGTGGTGATGTTCTTTCAATAGCTGAAAGCCCAATTTTCTATCATAGGTTCCCGTAAGCCTATACTCAGCATACCACCTAGTGGTGATGGATACCCGACGAGCTCCACTGGGTATTCGTAGCCACCTCGGCTGCGATGCAATTTGTGAAGGCGGTATCAGTTCAGCGCTCCGGGTAATCCTAGCAGAGACCTTTACCTTTCTGACTACATATCCCAGGCCCATTACCCGGCCGCAGCTGCGGTGTCATTATACCTGGCTTTGATACCAGGCGTGGCCCCATAGCAGGGGTCCGTTGACTACGATCGGCCGCGGAATACAAGTGGACGTCGGGTTGCGAGCCACCACTTGAGAAAATCGAGGCGGCGTCTCAGCTGTGCAATACTTGGGGGGGCTCTTGAATACATCACTGCATAAACCTGTCCCAATCAACAATCACATGAGTAAAAACGGCCTCTTGGGCCCATAATACAATACTCATCACAATATATCCAAACTATATAACCCATAGTTCTAAGAGTTAGTAAATTACTTTTATACAACATATATCAAAATAGAGAATTCTAATACATGTGGAAAACCATCAAAGCCACACCAGGCTTTCTTGGCTTCGGGCTTTAGGATGGCGGGTCCTTACATGCGCTCGGTGCACGAAAAATAAAGGGATCCCACGGCGGGGTGAGCTAAGCTTCCCGGTAGAATGCGCCACCAAATGGGCTACTCACCACACACAAGTGCGGTCACGATGATTTCCCGAATTAAACACATTCAAGCCGTCATGATCCTACTTGAATGTCTACATGACCAAACTCAGTCAGTGCAGACTCTCTCACGGCTCGCCTAAGCCTTGTATGAAATTATTGTGTTATTAGTGGACAACCTCGATGAATATATACTCCAGATTGGAAGTAAAGCCGGCCGATTGATATATATATTATTTGTTGTGGTTACCCTCAGATGAATAAATACCAATGGCGCTCAGACGGTTGATATATTATTTATTTGTGGACTACCCTCCGATGTGAATATCAGATGGGCGCTCAGAAGCGATTGATATTTTTGGTTTGTGGACTACCCTCCAGTCAAGTAATATTTTAGACTACCCTCAGAAAGCAGTTCTATTAGAACTACCTCATGCACTCCTCTATCTCTCTAGGATACCCGATTATATAAATACATTATGATACCATTTCAATAATTCATATAACACATGCAAATATATAAACATGAATATACTCGCATAAAAATTAAATCACACAAACATGTTATGTATTTATACATTTTATCACATCAAAATTAGCTCACTTGGGCTAATGATCAAACACGAGCAATTTAATTTAAATCACTCGGCCAAACCCATATTTTCACAAGAATATATTTTAGAACACTTGTTTTTGAGGAATAGTAGAGCCCTGGTTATATTCAGAAAATCCTAATCCAGCGGTTCACTTAGTGAACGCGATCACGGCCATTCGGCCCGATGCATACAAAGCAACCATTTAATGCATAAGTTAACCACAAACCACACCCACTTGAAATTACGGTATCACGGGCTGACTATAAAGTCTCGAAGAATTTCTACAATTTCGATCCCATGTTTTGGGGCCGTCCCTGGCTATTCAGAAGCATTTTCCATGAAATACGCGTTGAACAACATTTTGGGAATTTAAAGATTTGACGACCCCTCTAAATTTACGGGGCGTCACGGCGTCGAAAATCCCCGAAAATTTCCCTGGTCGGTCCCATGTTTTGGGGCCGATCAAGCAACCTCGGCCTCAAACCAACCGAAACATCGAAAAACCCTTAAAAATGGGAATAAAACACAAGTAGGGAGAAAATCTGCCTCGAGAGTTTGGAAACTCAGATCCGATTCCATAGCGTAGCACGCCAGCGTAGAACCTTTTCCTTTCTTGCTCTGAAGTCCGCCAACGGTCGGATCGCTTGGGATCTTAGAGGCTTGCCCTCTCTCTAAACCTCTCAAAACCAACCTCTTGCATCTCAAAATAAAGCCTCTCACATTTCTTTGGCTTAAGGTAGGAGAAGAACCTTATTTGCTCTTTTGTCTTTTGTGACTTAAAAATCAAATTCTATAATACCCATTATGTCCCTCTTTCTCAGATTTGATATTCGGCACTACCTCGGCCGTCCATTTTCATCATTTCTCTACTCATACCACTTATGGTACATGAGTACATGCTCTATGTGTCTTTCGTAGCATGTCAATCGATTCTGACTTTGACGCGATGCCTCGAAAAACATCACGGAACTCATTTGTCTTAGCAAATTACGAGAATTTCACGTCTTCATAGATTTACATGAGGCGATTCAACGGTCTGTCCAATTTCGTCGTCAAAGTCTATAGAATTAATTACGGATTTTGCTTAGAAATTTTAATTTCGTAATTAAAATTACGATTTGCCCTTATTTCTAGGAAATTGGAATTTCTCGGGTCTTACAATTTATCCCTTATTTCCCTTCACTTACCCTCGAGATACCTATTGCGACCTTGGTAAGAGCCATGGGCCAACACCGGACTCTTTTTGGTCTTAAGACTATTGTGCTGTTAGATGTAGAATCCTTCTCAACCTGGTGGTTTGTCAAATTTGATGATCTTATTAGTTCTTGGCCTTCTTCCAAGTATACAGATTTTTGTTCATTATTTCTTGCATTCAGTTCTTTGACTTTCACCTTGATTTCTCACTTTGCCTTTCGTTATGTAGGCCTCACTTCCTCTTCAATGGGCTGTTGCAAAATTGAAGAAAGGGTTAGGTAATCTAAACTTCTATTTCTTAAGCCCAGCAAATCTAAAGCGATTTGTAGTGAAGAATAACTCCTCTAAACCCCAGCGAAGATCTCACAGGATAGCTCATAAGCTTGAATTATATAACACACAAGATGGTCTTATAGAGATTAAAGCAACCGAGGAGGAAGTGTTAGTGCAAAGGGATGAGATTGTCTTTACCAAGGATGAATCCAAAAAGCAAGATGGTTCAACACCATTTGAGGGAGGTCATTCCTTTAATGACCTTCCGATCGAGAAGATGACCATTTTTCGGCCGTCGAAGCCGTGGGTAAACTCTTCTAGCCGCGCAGCGGGTCCTCAGATGAACACTTTACCTTTCCTTTACTTCCTTTTTATCAACTTTAAGGTTCTTTACCTTTGTCTTTCGGAGTCTCTCAGCAAGTACACTTTGCATCATGAGCGGGAGTAGTTCATGATTGGATCTCTCATTTTATTAACCGCCCTCCTCGTGTTGGCGCCATCGGACCTCTCTGCAGAGCCGGATGTAGTTGTTGCTCGCTCGCTGTGGTCGTCTGGCGAGCTTGGACCTTCTTTCCTTATCCTTTGTCTAAAAATGCTTTCACCGGCTCACGATAGTGTTACAATTTGCTTCTCTTGAGCTTGAGACCGTGGCTTCATTTATGGGGTTATACACCGCGCTCTTGAGGTATATTCTTCCATTGAGCATGTAGTAAAAGAGAATTCTCAAGTGATGTTTGAGATGGAGAAATTGAGGGGGGAAAAAAATCTCAGTATGAGCAATCCAAGCTATCACCCACGACGGAGCATCAGAGATTAAGAGAGTAAAAGTGAGTATCATGCTTAGGAAGAGCGAGTCAGTTGTTAAATTTGAAGAAATAGAGAGAGAAAAAGCTAAGTTGTCTTCTCTGATGCGACAGGGTGAGGTTCTTCATGCTTAAGGCCTAAAGCACCAATAAAAGACCATTTCCTTGGGTGATTTATTATCCTCTATGAGAGGAAAGGCTGATGTTTCTTGCCAAGAATGCTTGGGGTTCTGGGACTCTCTATGATCTTTTGACTTTTCTAAGATCTAATCCCTCAATACTTCAGACACGGTTATTGATTTTGACTTATCCCTCGACATTATCCATACTAGCTCATCTCTTTTATATATTGTCAACATACTTTTAGTTAAGCTGAATAATCTTACATTTCTTGATTAGATGGCTACTGGCCAACCTTCTCTAATTGCTATGTTGGGAACTCACCAACATTTGCATAGGTGCACTACTAGCTCATCTCTTTTATATATTGCAAACATACTTTTAGGTAAGCTGAATAATCTTACCTTTCTTGATTCAGATATTTCTGGAGTTCGGTATTACTTGATAGGGTCATCTTTGGAATCAACAAAATTTATAACCTATAAATTCCTTTCACCCAGTAACAGCTACTCTGATTATAGTGTCTAGGGTCGAACACATGGATGGATTTTCTTCGCCTGAATGACTTACAGTGAGGTTGATTTGGTGAATTGATTTGGATTTTAAGGTTTGATGAACAGGTGGAGTTTGTAATGGTTGTAAGCGAGAAGAAAAATAAAAGAAATCTCCTTGAAGTATCGGGCTCTTTGGGTGCGGTTTCTAATGGTAGCGAGGTTTCGAGGTCTTTTCACTCGCGTTGGGAGGATGACCTATAGTCATCTCACGACGGTTCTTCATTAGTTATAAAACCCTAACCCTTAATAACTATCCTTTGAAAATGGTATTCATACTGAGCATTAGTGGTCTCAGATAGTGAAAAACAATAATTCTCATGACTCACCTTACAATGATTAATAGGGTAACTAATGAATCTCTCAGTGGATCATATGCATCACTTGAACCTTTAAAAGATTACCAAATATAGGTCATTCAAGGTGAATCTAAGGGATCTAAACCTAGAGTTAAAAGGAAACACAAAACTGCCAGTGAGTACTTGCGTGAGAAACATGAAACCCTCCAGTAGCCTTAAGATCCTGTACCCAGCAGCCTTCCACTTCAAGGAGGAAAGGGTTTTAGCCGCTCATCCTCCGAGTTGTCATTCTCGGGGGGTGTTTGGCTAGTAAGAAAGGGAGAGAAAATGAAGGAAAAAGAAAATAAGCGGGAACTGTTGAAAGGTTCCCGTCTAAATTTATTAATGAGCTAAAAAGAGAGATCCCTCGTTACAGTGATTGTTTGGGGCTTTTATAGCCAAACCCTCTTTACAAATTACCAAAAAATACAAGCAAGGCTATTACGAGGGATAAAACGGAAGAAAACGGAGGAATAAAGTCAAAAGTAAAAAGCGGCATGAAACGGTGCCAAGGGGAAAATTTGCAAAAGCGGAAAGCGAGGTTGCGAAAGTCGCAACTGTAAATTTAGCAATCACGCGAATTTCAAATCGTCCTTTTCTTACACTTTATGCTTCTCTTTCCACATGGTTTATTCTGTAATGCGAGTTCAACTTCAGTTCTTCGTGCTTGGATCGACTCAATAATTTTAGCATAAATAGCTTGCAAAAACTACAAAATTAGCCACAAAGTGCACCGAGCACACCCAATAAACGGGGTTGAAATAGCCTTGTTGGGCCTTGTCGACCTCTTAGCCAACTACTTTGATTGCTATGTTGGGAACTCACTGACATTTACACACGTGCACCTCAACCATGATATTGCATTAGTATACCAAGGTGGAACTAAGCCTACCTCTGGATGTGTGTTTGACAAACACTTACACTCGCACTCCTTGCATGTGGTTGAACTAGTAGACCAAGGTGGCACTAGGCCTACCTTTGGATATTTTTTAAACATTTACCTTGAATATTTCTTGAATGATTGTTATTGTTGGGACAAGTACATTTTTGAGGATGCTATATTCCTGGTTTGGTGGCCATAAGGCCTACTTTATTTATTTATTGTGATTGGGACGGGCTTGATCAAAACCAAAACCCCTTTGAAGCGTGACGAGGGCTGCTTATATGACTCATAAGTTCTTAGATCCCCTTCCATTAAGTCATAGTCCTCAATCATCTCATTGGGTCATAGTCACGACCATGGAATATTATGGCTGTGATAACATAGCAAAATTCCACACACAGGGTACTGTGGTCGCGACCTTGGTCGTGAAACATTGAAAAATTCTTTCCCACAAGGTTCTATGGTCGTGACCATACTACAAAATTATGAAAACAGTGTCGCGACCACACTGCAAAATTCTTTCCCACTGGGTTCTATGGTCATGATCACACTACAAAATTTTGAAAACAGTGTGCCATGGTTGCAACTTAGGTTGAGACCACACTGCAAAATTCTTTCCCATAGGGTTTTGTGGTCGCGACCACACTGCAAAATTTTGAAAATAGTGTGCTGTGGTTGCGACCTAGGTCACGACCATGATTGCAACTTGCATAACTTCTACATTCCTTGTCTAAATTGTGATTTTGTCTTGTTTCTTCATTTCACAACCCCTTGTATTTGAATGTTGTGGCTACAAAGCCCCCTTTACTTTACTCGATGAGGGCTTATTTCCTCAATCTTCGTGATTAGGATCTTTCATTCACAAATTCCATTCTCGATCTAAGTGATTATGATAACTTTGTCATGAACGCTTGAAGTGCTTTGTTTGGGGAAATATGTGTACCTAGTGGCCTAGAGACTACCTTATTCACTTGGATATTTCCTCCCCTATTTCCCCAATCTTGATGTGATCGAAAAGTCTTCCTTGGGGAATCAATAGCGAATCTCGAAGAAGTTTGTGTTTTTTAGGTGAAGTGGCCAAAGGCCAAATGCCTCAAATCCCATCTTAGAATTGGTCTCATACCTATTCCTCGGGTGCCATAACAATCTGGATTCATCTGGAGAGGGGAGCAGAACACCCTTAGATCGATGTGTGACGAATCTGATAGCGAAGCCACTTTATCCTTTAGGTCGTACCATATTTCTCCGATCCCCAAAGTGGTCATGGAACCTACTTTTGGAGAATTGATGACCTGACAAACCCGTTCTTAGGGAAAATCCTTTTTAGGATCAATAGGGATCCATAAAGTCTGCTTCAACCTCTGATCAAATGCCCGGTATCACTTCCCCGGGTTTAAAGTGGCCATGAGACATACTATTTATTCATGGAAATATAACAAAGTATGACATTGAAGAATCTAACAAAGAGTTGGCTTGATAGTGGCTAAGACAACCCTACTTTATCCTCCAGAAGTAACTACTAAGAATAGCTTACGATACAAGTAATTGATGGGACCTATCTTGCTTGTTTTCCTTCACTCTATCTTGGTTTTACTTGGTAGTATCCAGCATTTCCCACATTATGGGAAAGTATTTCTTAAGGTACTTGTGATGAACCTTTGTGTTACTTTCTCCTTGAAACTGATAGCCATAAGGCATTTTGAGCGTGCTTGGTGAACCTTGAATGGTCCCTCCCAGTTAGGAGACCATTTCCCCAATTCTTTGTCTTTAGAATCGATGGGCAGCACCACCTTCCAAATGAGCTCCCCTTCTTCAAAACTCTTTCTCATGACTCACTTGTTGTAGGCTTGAGCCACCTTCTTTTCCTGGATCAAGATGTGGTCGAGTGATTGTAATCTCTTCCCATCCAATGCTTCAAGTTCCATTATCATGGCTTCACTGTATTCTTGAGGATTAAGGTCATTATGCTTGGATACCCTTAGAGAAGGAACAACCACCTCCATTGGGCTTTTATCACACCTATGGTTAGAGTAAGGATTTACCCTTATAGAATCTCTTTTAAAAGTTTTATAAGCCCATAAGGTCCTAGATAAAATTATGTGCCAATCTCTAGGATTATCCTCCAAAATCTTCTCCAGGATGTTTATCAACACCTTATTAGAAGCTTCTGCCTGCCCATTTTCTTGGGCATAAAGTGATCAGATCGATGAGTTGATACATAGTCTTTTGGCAAAATAAGTCATCTCATCCCCAATGAACATGGTGCCTTGGTTGGTTGTAATGGATTAAGGAATTCCAAATCTATGAATGATATGTTCTTTGATTAATTGGATCACATCCTTCTTCTCTACCTTCTTCAAGGAGTAGCCTCTACCTATTTAGTGAAGTAGTTTGTAGCAACTACGATGAAGTTATGTCCCTTTGATGAAGCTAGGTAGATTTTCCCAAATAAGTCCATGGTCCATCCTCTAAAAGGCCATGGTTTCACAATTGAATGAAGTTCACGAGCGGATATCATACGTATCCTACCATATTTTGACCTATTGGCAGCCCTTCGGAGTAATTGATCTGAGTCACTTAGGATGGTTGGCTAAAAATAACCATGTCTCCTATTAGCCATCGCATTTTTATCCTGCCTTAATGGGCTCCACATACCCACTTCGTAGACTTTCATCGCTTCCATCTTGTCTAGGAATGATAGACATTTTGAGCAATAACCCGTGAGTCCCTTTGTACAGATTCCTTACAGTAAACGAAGTTCTATGATTGAGTTTTCACCATATGAGGGACCTACCAATTAGGATCTTCTAAATACTCTATGATCCTAATTCTCCAGTCTCCTGCAACATTTGCATCTATACTGACGACTTCTAATATGATTCCCCTTTCATAAATTGAGGGGTAATTATTCTTTCCTATCACAATGAGCTTATGAGTTAATTATTCGCTCATCTTCACACTTGAGGCTACTTGTGTTAAATCACTTCAGCTTCGATTAAGATTCCACCAGGCATGTATTCAAAATCTACGGAGTGAAAAAAATCTAACAATTGAGTGGAAGTAGTTGATTCGCAGCCCGTAGGGTATTCTAAATCAATAAAATTTATAACCTAATACCTCATACTACCGTAGCATAGCTACTATAGTATAGCGGCTCTAGGATCATCCACAGGGATGGGTTTTATTCGTAGAAATGACTAATACTGAGGTTTACACTGGTGAATGTAGTTTGGATATTGGGATTGTGATAAAAAGTGGTTGGTTTGAATGGTTATCACTGAAAATAAAATAGATTAGAATGTGGAAAGAGGTCCCTTGAAGTTTTAGGACACTAGGCTTGGGTTATTTAGGCAAATGAGGGGTTTTCCGGGTTGTTACCTCGCATTGGGGAGGATAACATATAGTTATCTCCCATGACAGGATCTTCATTTAGGCTATGTAAGCCTAGCCCCTCGTTACATATCTTTGAAAATGGCATTCCAACGCTCATTAAATGCTCTCAGTCGGTGGCTCGCGTCTCCTTAACTCACCTTCTATTGAAACTCATAAATGATAACTAATGACATTATTGGATCTAGCATTAGGAATCGATAGGCCACTGACTGCAAATATTAACCATTCAAGGTGACTCGAAGGGATCAAAACTTAAAGTTGGAGAGAAGAACAATAATGAAAGTGAATACCTGCATGAAAAACATGGAAACCCTTAGTTTGCCTTAGGATCCAGCTACTTGGTGGGCCTTACACTTTAAGGAGGAAGGGGTTTTAGCCCTCATCATAGAAATCATCCTTAGAGGGTGTTTGACGATGAGAAAAAGAAAGAAAAGGAAAGAAAATGGAGCTTGTTTGACAAGCCTCCTAAAACTTCAATAAATATGATGAGTCTTTTTACAAAGTGTTGTTTGGGCATTATATACCACAAGCGTCAGTACAAGTGTGCCAAACTAAACACTATTACATAGGGAGAATTTGGGAAGAAAACAAAAAAATGAGAGACAAAAAGTCAAAAAAAGAGGGCAGGAGATTTCGCAGGGTGCGAACTGCGAAATTTCAGAAATTTCTAGGAAATTTTGCAACCTCGCAAATTGTTCTCTATTTTCCGGGTTCTACGTCGCTTCCGTTCTACAAACAGTTTCCAATTGATTTCATGCTCAAGCTGCATCCCTATCTTCAATATGTATAGCCTGTGAAAACTACAAAAACTGCTATACAATTTGATCAGAAGCATTGCTAGGTCCTTAACATGCTAACTAGGTCAATTTTGCTGATTACTACGCAAAAAGTGCTCCAAAACCAGGAGTGTTAAGAGTATGGAATAACACTATTTAGGTAGTAATCACTCCCCCTAATCGACACATTGCTAGTCCGTTAGCAATGAAAGAAGAAGAAAGCAATCAAAAGCAAGATGAACTATATATACCCACAAAAAATGGTTTTTAAAAAATGAGGGGATAATACCCAACTTTCAACAAGAGTCACCAAATCCTACCCAAAAACTATCTCAAGAAGCGTGTGTGCTATGCAAATTCAAGTATCAAAACAGTGTCAACTCCCAGAGAACCAACTTAAAACCTTCCACAAAAACCTAAGTGTTAACTTGATTAGTTTTCAAAAATAGTATGACAAACTGTTCTCTTCCCCCAACCTAGCTCTTTTCTATATCTATCAGACTAACTAATCTTAATAGATCAGGACCCACTTTTATTTCACAACTCTTTTTTTGTTGTAGGGGTGCAATGCTAAGGGAATCGAATTCACAATGCTTCATGTAATGGGGTCCACCGATGACTCCCAACCAATTAAGGTTTAGGGCATCAAGTCATAAGGATTTTTCAACCACTAACTCTTCGTGTTTCACTCTGACTTTAATAAGCTCGAAACTCCAAAGACCTACAAATTGGTAAACTCCACCTCATCCACCGTGTAACGAGCAACAAAGTTGGTGACTCCCAAACCAGCTTGGCTTAGTGGCATCTAAGCTTTAAAGACTTTCGCCTATATACCCTCGATCAAGGCGGTTTCAAGGCAAGTCGCCTTCATTTTCTTCTTCTTTTTTTTTTTCTTTTTTTTTCTTTTTATTTTTTTTGAAGACTCATCGTCTTTATTAAGGTTCTCAATTTATTAGCGGTCAAAAGTACTAGGCCGCATTTTTGCGGTGGTTTAGAGGTAAGGCGCTTTTTCACTTATAATTGAAACCTAATGTGCACAAGTGTGGTTAGTTCAACGGGTTAAATAAGGTTGAAGACAAGAATAATTTCAACAGTTCATCAACTCAAATAAGCATAACACCATTCTAACATCAACAACATTGGGACAAGACTTCAATTTCTCATATAGTAAGTTGAGCATTACAAAAAAAAATTTCTGTAAATGAGAAATTATAAACAATAACTAAAGCATGTGTTGAAGAGTAAAAACATATACTTGTACTGTAAAAAAAAAAAAACTAACTAGCAAGCCATTCAACTAAACAAAACAGACTTGCTCAGAACATAAACGACACTTCCTTCATTAACTCTCCCCCAACCGAATTTGTCATTGTCCTTAATGGGGTATGGAGCGGAAACTTAATGAAGGAAGTGATACCTCCTTAAGTAGTCATGGAGTGTGGAACCTCATCCTCATCATGCGACCGGTAGCGAGAGGAAGGATGAGCAATCGTGGAGCTACTAAGCCGCGGTGGTATCGAGTCGAATTTGCCGTGGCTATCGTTAGAATGACTCACCAAGGTGGTAGGTGGTGGAGCGGTGGACTCTGTGGTCGCTTACATCGGAGTGAGAGGGATAGGTGGCAAGCCTAGGTGTTGCTAAACCTGAGAAAGGATGGCGGCTCGAGCAAGGATCGCTTCGCTCAAGCCATCCGCCGGCCACGGCAAATTTGTGCAATGTGCCAGCCAATCGGGATGTAATCACAATTGAGGACAACAAACTGGCGATGGCAAGAAAATCCCGAAAGTAGTGATGTGGATGCCACCGTGGTGAAGATGACAGGGCACGGAAAGCGCAGAGAGCCGGGAGGTTAAGAGCTCACGCAGTATCGGGTCGTGGTGTGGGCCGTTGACATCAGGATGTAGCCTCTTAGCAGGGGCTTTTGGAGTGATTGGTGGGGTTGATAATTCTTCATCAAACTCTTCTAAACTCTCCATCATCCCCTTGCGCCTAAGTATAATGTTTCCACACTAAGGCTAATCGTGCAAACTTCCTCGACCTTCTTAGTCCGGATCGGGCATGCTTCACTGCCAATGAAATATGTCAGTTCAATGTCATATTTCCAAATGTGAGATGCATGACCCCATTATGACATTGACGATGGCATTTGATGTGGCCAAAAATGGTCTCCCAAGTATGATGGGCACATAATTTGCCCCTACTGATAGGGACCAAATGATATATGCAAATTTATGACACTACTACCAAAGGACTATTATCTAATCCCAGGCAACAATGCCAAAAACTTGTTGAGACCATTTTTCATATGTATGAAAAGATGGAATTGTTTTCTCTTGTAAGATGACTCATTTAAAATGTGTTTGTGGTCTCAATCACTACAAGTGCACAGGTCGTACAAAAAAGTGGATATTTAAAGTCCAGATATCATTCCCACAACGACAGATGATAAATCAAAATACTTATTACCCCAACTACTCAAGATCATTATTATTTGAACTCCACTGATATGATGATAAGAGGACCTTAAAGTAGTCCTAGATTGAAATCTTAAATATACGTTTAGAAAAGTTTAATAAAATCGGGTCTAGATTTATCGAGCGAGACAAAATTGGATATGGATCAATTAATGATAATCAATTCATGCATCATTTCAATTTATAGCTCAGCCATCAATTGGAAAATTGAGTTTGTCAAAGATGCAAGGTAGTATGGTTTGGATTTCTCCCTTAACAATACTTTTCATTGATTAAAGGTTCATATTCATTTCTAAGACATGATTCTAATCAGTTACTTGTAATATATAACCCTCTTTCTAAGAATTAAGTATTTTTCCTTTTCAGTACTTCATACTTAGATCTTAGGACTAAAGAATTCTTGCCCCCATAGATAGGATCTTGCAAGCCTTCTCCAATTTGATCGACACCTCATCCTACACTTCTGATGTAAATCTCCATCTCCTTGATTAGATCTTAGCTAACATGGGATCATAGTCAATTCATCAGAAAGAGGAGAAACCTCTGAGTGATTAAATAGATACTTCATTCAACATTTCTCAACTCATAAGTAAGTTGGTGATATATATGAGTAATCCTTCAAAGTTCATTAGTTCCATAGTATTAGTCTACCATACCCACAAGGAACTGCTCTATACTCTCAGGATTCTCCATATCCGTGTCACCCGTAGGGCCTCCGGAAATTAGAGGAGACACAATACCTGCATTGGGTACACTAGATTCAGTATTGAGAACAAGTAAATTTATAAACACACCAATCAAATAAATTCATGAATCCTAATTAAAGCTTCCTTCCTCCTTATGCAGTAAAAGAACATATCATCAAAGACCCATTTTCATGAGCTCAACTTAAAACTGGGTTTACTCTATATTAGTGACTAACCGATCAAGAAAATTCACTAAAAAATCTGAACAATCGAAATAAATGAACTCTAGAAACCTTCCAGCATCCATTTAAATCAAACAGTTAATGAAAAGAAGAATTTATAAAGAAATACCAACTCGAAGCTGCACTTCAGTACAATACCCAAATCCAAAAAATTAAAGGAAAACTAACAAAATAAAGCTATACTAAGCTAAATCTACTAAAATGGAAAAGAAAATAAAAATAAATAAAATGTACAAGAGTCTTCAACCACCCAGAAATCCCAGAGCCGCCGAAAGCTGCGCACATTGCCCTGTGTCGTGCATGATAAAGTCACTGCCGGGCCTCACTTCATTAATCGATCAGGATCCTCAAAAATTCGCCCAAAGTGGTCTCTCTTTGCTGCGGCATAAAAATTTATGTCGCGACATAGCTTTTAGTCTGTCGCCTCACGTAGCTTCGCATTATGCCTGACCTCGTTCTCGGGTCAGTTTCAATCAGGCTCTGACATACTTTGATAATGTCACGGCATAATTGTGATTCAAGAGGTCTTATTTTGCCAGCGATAGGAATGCCTTGTGTCGCGACACCAAACTTGTTTGCACCCAGCTTCTCATGTTCTTGTTTTGCTGGAGTTTGTCGCGACATAAATTTCCTTGTTGCAACAAACAATTGTTTTTCAGCCTGGCATCTCTGTCATGACAGAGTTTCCTCTGTCGCGACAGGATTTCTTTAAGTCTTTAGCAATTTTCTGTAGCGACAAGAAATTCCTTAGCTTTTATTGTCGCGACAAGAAACTTCTTTGTCGCGACAAAAGTTTTTTCAACTCTGATTACGTCATGAACAAGAATTCTGTCGCCATTCTTCTCAGGTTACTCTTCATCTTGTCGCGACAGGAATTCACCTCCTTCATGTTTGTCCTGTCATGACAGTAAATAATCTTTGTCATGACAAAGATGTTGTCATTTCTCGTTGTGAATTCGACCGTTATGTTGCAACATGATTTTCTTTGTTGCGAGCAGCGCTCTTCCTCGAAATAATTTAATGATGGAAACTTTGTCAGTAACATAAAACACTTCTTAAATTCGACTTCAGGTCATTTCTTCGATATTCTTCGTCATGCATTTAATAATCAGTTCTTATTGTGAAAGAGTTCATCCATTAGTCTTTAGCTTTTATGTTATGACATGAAAAATAATGTCGCAACACAATTCCTTCAATTATTTACTCTAAGTACGCCACGACGTTTCAGGTCAATGCGACATACCCATTTTAAAAAATATTCTTCAAGTTCCTCACATGATTAAAATCTCTACTGGCCGCAACCTAGAAAGCTCTTTTCATCCTTGAGTCCCGATCATCTTTTGCTACGACATAGATTTGTCGTCATACATAGTTCCTTCTGGGCTCAAGCCAATTTTGTGTCACGCACATATAAAATTTGTGGTCGCGACAATGCATCGCCGTTTGTCCTTTTTTTCTCTTTCTCTATTAGATTCTTTCATTTTCAATAATTACCTGCAAAACACAAAGTTGATGAATATTCCACATTTTGGCATAAAAACAAATCTTAAACTTTTAAAAACATGCCATAAAAATGGATTAAAAATAGATGAGTTTTACACTCATCACCTAATGCCACTGGCTCGATATCAAGAACAACGAAGTCTACCGGATAGTAGAACTTATCCACCTTCACCAAAACATCTTCAACTATGCCTTTAGGAATTTTCACCAATCAATCTGCTAAAGATAAGGTGATGGTGGTAGGCTTTAATCCACCCAAATTTCAACTGCTTGCATCAGCAGTAACATGTTTACATCAAGCCCCCAAAACCAACAATGCTTTTTCCACACAAGTTCCCCCAATGTTCACTGAAATGGTAAGAGACCCTGGATCCTTGTATTTTACTAGGGTCTTACACTAGATGATGGAGCTCACCTATTATGTCAAGAAACCTGTCTTATTCACATTCAGTCATCTCTTTACAAAGGCACAAGTCTTTCTGAAATTCGCATATGTCGATCCGCTTTGATCATGTCTAGAAGAGGGATATTAACTCACTCCGCTCAAGACTTCAAAATCTCATTGGTTGTTCACCCCTCATTTCTAAGTGCTTCGAGGAAAATGTGAGGCATGCTTTTTTTCATCATATCCTCTCGATCACTATTCTTCCGACTTCTTCTGTTCTTTTCGTTACTCCATCGCTTAGGTATCGTCGATCAACTTTTTTACCATTTCGAGCGATAATAGCTTTCACTCATCCATCTTAGGAGGTGTACTTCACTGTACTAGCTACCCGGTGGATTCCCTCGATTCCGCTGGCTCAGGAAGGAAATTTGCCCTTTCCTATACTTGCGCCGATCGTGAGCCTTGAGACGGAAAAATCGTAGGTCAGCTCATTTTACGAGCTATGTCATTTTCGAACTCCATCAATTCTTTTATTCCGTGCCTACAAAGATCAATTTTATGATTTAACCCGCACATCGATTATGTCACGCCCGATTCCTGGGTCCGACCCGACGTGTATCCGAACCGAGTTCGGTGCGAGACCGTATATCTGGACTCTTTAATTGCTTTTTTTTTTTTTTCCCGTAGTCGAACTTATAACATAATCAAAATATCATTTACATATACAAAAGAACTACCACCGGAGCGTGTGTCCATTAAATTTATATACACATATACCAGTCCATTTACATATACAAAACTCCGTACTTCTTTACATTTACAAATCGTGAGCACTAACATACCGTGCGGATTTAACCCCTACTAGGTACGGGCTCACCAGATGCTGAAGCTTCGTGTCATCTCTCGTACCTACACGGACAAAACCCGTGCTGTTTTACGCCTTAGTGGAAACATATGTCTTATGCATTTACACATTTAAAGCATAAACAATAACAGAGCATCGAATTTCATGCATCTGCATCTTATACCTATAAGTTAATTTATTCTTATTCGGAACTTATACTTATACCATCTCGATCTTATACTTAATGTGATCTTACACTCACGGTAGACTTAATTTTATTCCAATCTCCCGTAGGACACATATTTATTCAGATTCCTTATATACTCAGATCGAACTTATACATATACTTATACTTGTCTCCCGTAGGACACATATTTATGCTTGTATCAAACATATACTTATTCAGATCTCCCAAATGATATATATTTCGGACTTATACTGATACTTGTCTCGGACCTATAATTATTCAGATCTCCCAAAGGACATCAACTTGAACTTATGTCAGACTGATACTTATCCAGATCTCTTGTAGGAGTTACAGAGCTTAGACCTTTATTGAAGTACCAGAGGTACCTAACTTATAATTTGTACTACGGAGCATATCCTCGTGTTTCGTGGATCTAATACTTGTATTGGCGTGAGCTTATTCTTGTCTTACGTATCTTATACTTGTGTTACGTAACTTATTCTTGTATTTCTGGATTCATACTTTGTTTATTCGTACAAAAGTACCTTAGGTACTACTATATTCATTATACGGAGGTACCCGTAGGTACTATTGGACTTATATCTCCCAAAGGGCACATATTTGTACTTATATCAGATTCATATACTTATACAGGAATACTTATACACGTACTTGTCCTTATCACAGACATATACTTATCAAATCTCTTATAGGAGTTATAGAGCTTCTATGTGTATGGAAGTACCAGAGGCACTATAAGCCTTAACAGATCGTGAGTCATAATACATACACAAGGCCGATCGTGACTTATGTAGATACATCGTATACTCTGACATTAGTCCATAAAGGTGTACAGATCACAAATGCATACATATACCCATTCATACGCATTCGTAACATATCCAAAAGAAACAAATTTATCTGCTTATATCTTAATCATATTCAGAGTTACACTTGTCTCTGGAGGTACTGTAGGTACTACATAAGATATTACTGAATGTATACCGGTATTGCGTATCCTATTCTAGACTCAAGTACTGGTAAGTACTACTTGTTCAAATGTCCCAAAAGACACATACTTATGCTTATATCAAACTTATATTTAATTAAAAGTACCCGTAGGTACTACTAACTTATACTCATACGAGGGTACCCGTAGGTACTACTGAGTTTATCCTTATCCGGAGCTTATACAGAGATACCCGTAGGTACTATAGAAATTAATCAGATACAGAAGTACCCGTAGGTACTACGTAATCCTATGCTTATATTATCGGACATGTATATCTGTAGGTACTACAGAGAGATTTTACTTGTACAATAAAAGATTCGTAGTAATAATGCAACGCGATGGTAAGTACATTCAGATCTTTACTCTTATTCTTTATTCAGAGTCTTATCATATAACTGTTTGACTACCAGACCAATCATAAGAAGTGAGTAGGACGTAGCACAATAAGTACCCGAAGGTACAATACAAGATCGAGGTGTCGTGAGCACCGCCAGGAGTACCTGGGCATCGAACAGAGTGCCATGAGCACTATTAATCAGACATGAGTGCCGTGAGTACCCATCAGACAGGAGTGCCGTAGCACTAACAGGAGTACCGAAGTACTAATTAAGACAGGAGTGCTGAAACACTAACAGGAGTACCGGGCACTAATCAGAGGTCATGACTAATGTGCCGGGCACTACGAGTGCCGCACTAATCGTAGAGTATCGAAGTACTATATCGTGTTCGCCCCACGAACCGAGGTGCCATGTCATTCACTAACTGGTCTTAGGCTGCTATACACTATACGTGTTCTCCTCGAGCTTATCATTTTATTCTTCTCTTCTATACTCCTTTACATATCAAATATACATATATTTCAATTTCTTGGTCATATCTATCTCTTTTCTTATCACGTATTCCAATTGACTTTAACCGAGCAATTAGTACACTTGGTACACTTGGATACCTAATGCCATTAAATAGCATATGGTTATATTCTAGACTCAATGAGCTTTCCATAGAGTCCAAGAACACCCAAAACGGAGTCCTAACGAAGGAGTTATACATCGGCAGTTTCCAGGAAGAAAAATCACAACTTAAAAGAATCAAGTAGAGCAAAGCAGCTGTTTCACCTGCCTTTGTCATTTTCGGACTTATTATAAGCTCAAGATTGTATCAAGCTATATATGAATGTGGATTCTAGACTAAAGGGCTTTCCATAGAGTCTAAGAACACCTAGTAAACAGTTCTTATCAAAGAAGTTATGGTCACCGGTCGGGAGGGCTGACATTGTGAGTGTGGGCTACTTATAGCGTGAACCCACGCCCATAACGCACTCGAGGATGCACCTGGGCCACGCAAATGGGCCGTGGCTTCCACGCCTCCCAAGATGCCAGCTCCTCGCATCTCCTGCAGACACGCCAGCTTTTCGAATCTCGAACCATCCTGCACACCCTCTATCCACCGCCATTATCCTCCCAATTTATGCCACAAAACATACCACGAACATGGTACCAAACATGTCAAAAACACGACATAAAACCATCCTACAATCAATACCAAAATCATACTAATTCTATACTTTCCATACATATAACTGTTTTCCTATCATTTGTGCATCTATTCATTTCCATGTATTCATATATTCATATCAATTATTCATTTAATGATTCACCATTCATTTATTCATATCGTATTATCTAGTCATATATATTATGATTCTTATCTAATTCCAGGCTTTTCCAATACAATAGATCGGCTTCAAAAGCCACCCCAAAAGTTCCAATATTCAAATCCCACAATTTCAGATTAAATACACGGCCTATTACGCCTAAACAACCTATGCCATTACATGACTTTTTATTCAAAGTAGGGAAATTCCTTACCTCGTGGAGTTTGACGAAACTCCAAGATTTTGGTACCCACGCGTAACTCACGATGCGTGGATCAACTTTATCTCTTGGTCCGACCAAGTTTGACTGTCAGAACGCTGTAGATCTGAGATAGTACCGAAATTTAGGATTTTTCGAATTTCTTCTTGAATTCTCGGCGAAATCCCATGTTTTTGGTACTCACGTGTAGCCTCTCAAGGAGCTGATGAACTTTTGTTCTTGGCCCGACGAATTTCGATAGTCGAAACTACATATATCGAAGAGAGAATCGAAGAAAATAAAAAAATAAAATTTTATCTTCTCACACTCTCCGTCTCTCTCTCACGCCTGCCCCAAAAGTGGCTCCTCCTATATATATATATATATATATATATATATATATATATATATATATATATATAGCTTAAGGTGGGGCCCACATGCCCCCATTTTGTCCATCTCGATCCATTTTAGCTCCGAAACAATTTATTTCGTTCCGGTTTCAGTTCTATTTATCTTAAATGGACATTCTTTAACTATTTGACATTTTTTGGGATTTTTCTAAAAATCCCGTTTTTAGGGTCCACTCGACGCCCGTCTTCTCGAAATTCGTGAAAAATCCGACTGTTTCGGAATTCAACGAAATTCGCATGGGTGACTAGATTTCACGAGACGATTCCAATCGGTGATGTCCGTTTCGTCATCCGAGATTTAGAAATTTTCCAGAATTTTCCAAAGCGACAAAATTACCATTTTCCCCTTTTTCATAAAAATGTCATTTGTTTCGAACGAATACAATTTTAACTTATTTTATACCCTAAACATGTTCGAAAATTGCTAGGGTATATTTTGGGGTGTTACAGATTGCCTTTTGCTCTTCCACAAAATCACTTACCACTTTGTTAAGGTTTAGGATGGCTTGCTCAACTAGAGAAGTTGACTGGTCATGATGGTCGAGAAGTCACATACCGTGGAGGAGCAGATATACTATGGAGGCTCTTTGGCTTCCAAAATATATTTAGTGATTTCTCCAACTAGGCTGTGTTTCCATATTGTGCATTATTTATAGTTTGAATTGACTAACAACATTTGTCGTTCCACTAACATCTCCTATCGGCCGAATAGTCGACATTGTTCTCTCGTACGCCAGACCGACAAATGAAGCATGGCTTGTTCGCATAGGAATCTCACACGTTGCACCTCATGCTAGTTTCATTTCAATTCTTCCAACCTTCTAGCTAAGGTTGAAACTTTGGCTTTCATGTCCAGAACTCCTAAGAGAGTACATGCCACCTCAGATCGGGCCGAGGTCTCATTCTTTCCATCTCCTTACGTGGTTGTGCTCATCCCAACCTTGAAGCTTTCAAATTTACATAACCAAGGAAATCCAAAGCTTCATTCGATGCTTTGTCTCGAAGAAATCTCCTCCACACATAGTCTCTAGTAGTTGCTTCATGGCAGGAGAAATCCATCATAAAAGTAGTCAATTCACTGTACCATGTGTCAAAACCCATGGGCGAGGGACAAGCATTGAGCGCTTCCATATATCTCTCAAAATGCATAGAATTTTTCATCTCTACTACGAAAGTGGAAATCAGCCTTTCAAGCTGTTTGTTCTATGGAGCGGAGAAGAATTTCTTCAAAAAATTCAAATTCGTATCCCTAGCCTAGTTTTGATGCTCCAAATTTCGTGAGTTGAGCTAAAATTTGGCTTTATCCTTCAATGTGAAAGGAAAAGCTTAAGCCTCATGAAATCCATAGCGTAGTCTCCTCCTCGGGGCGTGCTGCACTCCTCAAACCCTCATGTGCGACAAGGGTTCCTTACCCATGTCATGAAAAGTAAAGAAGTGGCCAAGGTAAGGCTTTATAACCCATTCGCTTCACTGAGGCACTATGTAGGGAGGTGCACTCATCCGAGGAGGTGTATGTGGTCCCTCATGGATCTATATATATCGAGGTTCCCCTACCCCTTTGTCGACTGGGGTTGTTTCAGTGGAGGTTCCATTGTGTTTAAATTCAGTCCAATTAATCCGACTTCACACCGATTTTTACTAATCCGCCTTCCGAATCTCTAAACCACTAGAATGATAACTCCTAAGCATGAAACATAGGACAACACCAAAAGAAACAAAACAATTCTACCAAAAGGGTTAATGTTAGCTAAAAAAGAATAAAAATACATAAACAAAGGGGAATGAAATTAAATAACCTAAAGATTAAACTGCTGCATTTAATGAAAAGAGAAAGAAATTCACGAGTCATGGATGAGGATCACAAATATTTATAAGGAACCATCCCGACAACGACGCCATTTGATTCAGAGTCCCGTAGGTATTCTAAATCAATAAAATTTATAACCTAATACCTCATACCACCGTGAGTATAACTATCGTGAGTATAAATGGCCAGGATCGCCCACAGGAGTGGGTTTTCTTCGTAGAAATGACTAATACCGAGGTTTACACCGGGTGAATGTAGCCTGATATTGGGATTGTGATAAAAGTGGTTGGTTTTAATGGTAATACTAAAAATAAAATAATTAGGAATGTGGAAAAGAGGTCCCTCAAGTATCGTGGACACTAGGCTTGGGGTTATTTAGGCAAATGAGGGGGTTTCCTGTTGTTACCTCGCACGTGAGATAACATGTGCCATTCCGAACCGATCTTCATTTAGCTAAGGCAAACCTTACCCTCACATATTTGAAAATGGCATTCACTACTCATTAATGCTCTCAATCAGTGAAAAAAAATGTCTCCTTGACTCACCTTCCAATGGCTCATAAATGATAGCTAACGAACATCACTGGATCTAGCATTAGGCATCCAATGAGCCTTGAAAGCTTACCAAATATTAAGCATTCAAGGTAATTTGAAGGGATCAAACCCTAAAGTTGGAGAGAAGAACAATAACGAAAGTGAATACCTGTAACGCCCCAAAAATACCCTAGAATATTATAATAAATTTTTTTATATATTCCGGGTATGAATTGAGCCAACTTGGGTATTTTTCGAGAATTGTTAAATGAATATTGAATAAATGACTATATGGCTAAGAGCCAAATGCAAATATTATGTGCTAAATGAGAATTGGTTGGACCCGGACATTTACCCAAGTGTAAAGGGAAAATTTTGGAATTTGTAAAATGAGGACCTAAGGGTCAATTATAGATAAGTTTAACTGTCTAAGTGTGATTATGAGAGTTGAAGCAAATAAAATGAACTATGGGCTATAAAGGAATTTGGGAGAAACTTAAGTCAAAAGAATGCATTTTTGTTTGATGGCCAAACAAGGCCTTATGAAGATTAAGTGACTTAAGACAAAAAAAAAAAAAAGAGAAAATGAGAATAGGGTGGAAGGCCAAACAAGGCCTTACACTTAAATGAGTTTAAAAGACCAAAAGTGGTCTTTGGATGCTCATTAGAGCACATCACGCTTTCTGGGAGGAGCCAAGGAGAAAAGGGGAAGAGAGCTAGGGCTTGGGAGAAGATCAAGCTTTGGTGTGGTTCATTCCCATTTCTTGCTCCTAAGAGATCAAACAACTTGAAAGAGAAGATTTGAAGAGGATAAGGTAAGGAAATCAAACCCTAACCTCATCTTTTATGATTTTGATTTTAGGGGAAAAGCCCTAACTTAAGAAAAGAGGTTTTCATTGATTCTAAACCCCTTTTGGAGTTGTTTTGGGTGGATTCCATGGTGATTTTTGATATGGGATGAATTAGAGGTTTTTCATGGAAGAAAAATGGCTGAAAGTGCCAAAATCTGACATTTTCTAGGCAGATCACAGAGTGGTACTCTATCAAAAAGTGGTACTCGGGTACCCATGATGCAGTCATAGGTGCACCTAGCATTCACTCAAAGTGGTACTCTGCATCTATTAGTACTGGGTGGGACCTGCACCGGTACTGGCCAGTGGCAATCTGCACTCACCGCCTAACAACCTAATTTGGCATATTTTTGCATCGTTAAGTCCTGTATTCGTACACGATTGTTTAAAGACCTTAAGAAATGCGTCTTTGGGAAAACTTAATGTCTTAACTCAAAACCGTTAACAAAGATAAATTGTCATTCACTAAAAATATGATGATTGTTTATCCACTTAGAGTGGCGTGATTGTTATTGACTTGGGAAGGGTGACGATCGCCTAACCTAGGACCGAGATCGAAGAGAAGGAAACCAGAGCCGATAGCTTCATTTTCTTGTCGACTCTATTCTTATTTCAAGTGTTTTGGTAGTTTACCACATAAATTTGAAATGATTATACAAAATGAGCATATCTTTGAAATGATATGCGAAAGTGCATATGGAATTGAAATGTGATATTCAAAATGTTTGAAAACCAAATGAATATGAACGATAAATCAAATTGTAAACGAATCGGTCAATTTTTGACATCTTGACTTGAATCGGAGACGAATGAACCGTCATGGATGTACCAATTCCAAGATTCGTTCGCGAAGGCACCCCGAAATTGTCCAATGTCCCACTTCGGGAGTGATGCACTAATCGACATCCGCCATGATGGTGTATGGCATCAAGAAATGTCCCATCATGATGCACCAACTCCAAGATCCGTCATGATGGCGTATGGCATTTAAGTGATACCATGTGTCGGGATGCACCAAACGGCATCCATCATGATGGGAGACCGAATTGTTAAATGTAAGTGCATTTTACTGGAATGATAAAAGGGACTGATTCATCAAATGTAATAGTCAAGGTGAAATAATCAATATCGACGAAAGTGTAAATGGATTTTATGTATATACTTAAATCTCATAAATTGAATTGTGAATTGAATTGTTGCATTGAAAATGCATGTTGTGATATGATAAATGATTTGTAAAATGAAAGCATGTGAAAATGAATAGCATGAGTAGGTTTGGATATAAGAGGCATGGTTGATTAGTGCCCAAAAAGTGCTATTTTGAGCCCTATTTATTGTAGGTTTTGAGCGCTTTTTGTGTACTAATCAACTGAATTAACACGATTTTCACATTAAGGTCCCGGTTATTCTACTGATCGCATTTTGTGGCTAATTTTGTAGTTTTTGCAAGCTATTAATGTAGATTGTCGAAGCCTGGCCCAATCACTAAGAATTCGAGTCGAATTGTATCAGATCGTAATCGTATGAGGCATGAGCAGGCAAGAGAAGAAGAGAGAATTTGCACTAATAAAGGCGAAAATTTCGCACTTCGGTGCAAATTTTGACCGGGTGCTAAAATTGCCTTCTATGCATCGTCTATGTTTATGTTGACTTTTCGACTTTCTCATTGGTCATCTTTTCGCTTCCTACTTTCCCCATCAGAATAGTATTTTCTTTGGTTTTTTTAGTATTTTCAGATGAGGAAGTCACATAGAAGCCTCTGTGCCAAGTAATCGTAAGGCATCTCCCTTCATTAATAAAATTTCTTTTCGACCTAGGAAGCTTTCATCTCTCCCACCCTGCTCTTCTTTCCTTCATTTTCTTTCTTTTCGCACTTCTCACGCTTGAAACAACCCTTAAGGATGACAACTCATGGGATGTGCTACTAGAAACCTTCCCTCCTCAAGCAGGGACACCGGTGAGGGATCCCGGGAGGCAGCCGAGGGTTCACGTTTTTCACGCTGAAGTACCTGTCATTTGTGTTCTCCTTTTAACTCTAGGTTTGCATCCCTTTGATTCATGTTGAATGTCTGCACTTCGTATCTTAGTGCCTACTGATGCTTATTACTAGATCTGTGGATGTTCATTAGTTACCATTTATTAAATTTATCACATGTGAGTCAAGGAGACTTGTTTGTACCGATTGAGAACATTAATGGCGTGAATGCCATTTTCGTAGATTTAATAAGGGTTAGCTTTATAGCTAAATGAAGATCCTGGTCGGAGATGATTTATAGGTCATCCTCCCCAACGCGAGGAAAGGACCGGGAAACCCGCTGCTCCTAGAATCCAAACTTAGTGACCTAACACTTCGAGTTCTATTTTATATTTTTACTTGTTTTACTTTCGCTTCCACCAACAAACCCACTGCTTTTATGAAACCCAAAATCCAAATTGAAATCTCACCATTTCGAGCCAACTCGCAAATCATTTACACGAAGAAAACCCATCCCCTCGTACTCAATCTCTGTAGCACTATACCGCAAGAGCTTTGCTACGGCTGTAGGAGGAATTTAGGTTTATAAATATTGTTGATTCCGGCACCCCTACCGCACATGAATCAATGGTTTAATGTTAAATGCATGTCAAGTTAAATTGAATATTGGAATAGAACTGTATAGAACCACTAAGCATGAAAAAATGCGTTTAGCGTGTAGTTTTTTTAACTATGCGTTGTATCATGAATGTAGAAAGAAGGCCAAGAATAAGAAGAGCAGAGTCATAGAGAAAGTTGCGGCGCATATGTATACCCACATATGCATTTCATTTCTTTTGAACATGTGACATTTTGTAAACAAAAGCGTTGAACGTAGAACTAATGTTTTGTTTATCATTTTGTAAAGGCATGATATGCCTTAATGTAAATGTGTTTGTATAAATGTAAATGTTTATGGGCCTACCATTTGAAAATGCTTCCGTGTAAATGAGAACCCTAAAATGAAAAGACATTATTAAAATGTTTTGATAAGATAAATAAAAACGGTCGGAGTAAACCGGGCTCCGGCTCGATCCGCCTATCTCGGCCTGCCTGGATTCTGGCTCGCGACATTTTTGAAAAAGAAAATTTAAATAAAATGGTAAATAAAAAAGAATTAAACAAGTGTCCCCGAGTTTCGATTCGGACTCACCATTCGAGTCGGACCGGGCACGGGGGTCGCTACAATACCTGCGTAAAAAACATGGAAACCCTTAGTTCATTCTTTTGTATCCTTCACCCAAAGGGCCTTATACTTTGCTGAGGAAGGGTTTTAGCCACTCATCCTTGAGAAATCATCCTCAGAGGATGTTCGCAGAAAAGAAAAGAAAAATGAGGAGAAAAGAAGAAAACTAGGAGCTTGTCTGACAAGCCTCCTAAAACTTCAATAAATGTGTAATGTGTCTTTACAAAGTGTTGCCTGGGGTATCATATACACTGTGTCACTACAAATTATCAAATTGTATAAACTAAACACTATTAAATAGGAATAATTTGGGAAGAAAACAAAAAAAGGAAAGACAAAAAGTCAAAAAAAGAGGGTAGGAAATTTTACAGAGGCGACCACGAAATTTCTGCACTTCACAAATTGTTCTCTGCTTTCTCGTCATGGCTTCGCTGCTCCCGTGTACTCTGTTCCAATTGATTTCTTCATGCTCGAGTTGCATCCTTATCTTCAATATATATATTTGTGAAACTACAAAACCTAAGTATATATGAATTGGATCAGAAAGTATCAAGTAAGTCCTTAACGTGCCAACCTGAATCAATTCGCTGGGATTACTACGCAAAGTGCTCAAAACCCTGAGTGTTAAGAGTGAAGGGAACAAACACTGCACTGGGTAATCAGTAGTATAATAAGGAGCTAGCAATAAGATGTTGCATTTATATTCCCTTGTTAGCCGCTGAAGCACTAATTAGGAGTCCTTAATGACATGTACCTCATATGCTCCAAGTTCCAAGAAAATCTCAAAACCAATCACTAAAGCCTCATATTCAGCTTAATTGTTAGTGCACTTGAAGGCCAAGTTGTAAGATAGGGTAGTCTTTATCCCTTTTGGTGAGATGATTACCATCCCAGCTCCAACAGAATTTCTCCACACTAGAACCATCAAACTTAAGAACCCAACCCCGCCTTTCTACTTTGTATATCCCTATTTCCACATCATTTTATGGTTTTATTTCTAATGAAGGATGATTAGCTAGAAAGTTAGCTAAACCTTGCCCCTTGACTGATTTATGTGGAAAATAGACCAAAGTGAACTCTGACAAAGCAAGGGACCATTTCTTGATCCGTCCAGTAATTAAGGGTCGGCTTAGCTTGTATTTCATCAAGCTTGTTTAGGAGACCACATACATCAGAGACTTAATCAAGTAATGTCTCAATTCGTACATGCAAAGTATAGTAAACAACCTACTTAAATAGTAAACAGCCTGCTCATGGTCTTTAGCATTTTTTTTTGTGCTAGAAGGCATCCTATAGACTCTTTGCAGCTGATAGATAGAGTTTGAGTGGTCGACCCCTCAAAGGTGGCATTAAAATAGGGGGTTTAGAAAGTTAACCTTTGATTCCATCAAAAACTGTCTGGTTGTATTCCTCCCATTTAAACTTTTCCACTTATTTAAGCTTGATTAGGTCAGAGAATACCTTAGTCTCCCTTGCCAGATTAGAGATGAACCTCCTTAAGTAGTTCACCTGACCTAAGAACTTATGAAGTTCTTTCTTATTTTGAGGAGCCTTAGCTGAAATGATGGCCTTGTTTTTTTGATCCACTTCCACTCCTCTTTGGTGAACCAGAAACCCTAAAAAATTTCCTAGCTAACTCCAAAATACTGGAGGATTGGGTTTTAGCTGATGTAGTCTCATCCTTTCAACCTTTTCCATAAATGATTCACATGTTTAGCGACCTTCTTAGATTTAAATCCTACAGAATAATACACACACACAACAATAACAACAACACTATCATCAATATAAATTCATGCGGCCTAACATATCATGAAAGATGGTAAGTTGCACCATTGTTCTTCAAACCAAAGGGCATGTGTGGACCCTACTTGATCCATGGGCCGGCGCGACTCACTTTTAAAATGAAAAGAAAATTTGGGTTGATTTTCAAGTTTTAGAAAATCCGTCCTCAAGGAGGAACGGTTTTGCTTTGGAGTCGCCACTTACTTTTTGTTTTTATTTTATAAAGGGGAAAACCAAGTAAGAACAAAAAACCCCTATGACTCCAGTATGGAAAAAGTGGTCTACGAAAAACTAGACTGGTCCAGGATCAGTTACCTATCCTGGCTGGGTACCTCATATGAGGTAGCACCCCTCTAGGCCCTGAACTCGGTCTCTACTAATGAATTGGGTATGTGGGAGCATATGGGTCAAAGATCAAATAGCCTCATAGGCTACATAGATGACTCGAATCACACCAACCTACTCAGTATCTAACATAAACACTAACCAATCAAACAATGGGTGGCACTGTGTCCCTAGCCAAGCACTCGAATAAGAGGTCACCAACAAGCCTCAAATGCACCACAAATGTCAAATCCAAACACCATGTACGCATATGAATACAAATACCAACGCCTACATGTATCCGAGGTCCCTACCATGCGCAGCAGAATAGGTAGGAAATAACAATACATCATACATCATGCATTTAAACCAACATCTGATCCCATACCAAAAGAAAGGAAGCAGGTTGAAATGAGGTAAGTGGTTTGCTTACTTTAGCACACATTCCTTTAAAATCCCATAAACCGAACCATACTTACCAATCCCACATTGCCCACTACCCCACTTTGTTCAAACCGAAACTGAACTCAGACCCTAAAGGCGGACTACAAGTTCCTTAGAGCAAATAGGAGCACGCCATAATAGATTTGGGCTTGAAAAATGCTAAAATAGGGGGCTTCCCATGAGCTGTCTTGCACAACCGGTTCTCAACAAGTCCAAACGATTGATAAAAATTCTGAAAATTTGTCAGAAAATTCCTCATATAGTAAGGAATCTAAAAAAACAAACGATGCATGATTCTGAACCCGGATGAGTGAGAACCAACTATTAAAAACACTAAGAAAAGTGAAACTAAAACTGGTCGCAAACTAAGCCACCCCATTTTATTAAAATGAAGACCATGGGACTCAACTAATTTACAAACGATGCAAACACCTAGGATCCCTAGGAACCAAACTGGAAATCTAGCTTCACCTAAATCCCGTGGAACATAGCCGCAAATTCAACTACATAGTTTCTCCAAATAAAGCCATTGCCTTAGAAAGTCATGACATTCAAAATGTACCAACACAAATTTTGGAATGAACCTAAGTAACCATTCGCATGCAATGTCAAGGGCTCAAACCAACTCCTAAGGAGACAAGAGACAACCCTGCAATCACACACCTTACATTCAACTAATAATCGTGAACCCGCTCATCCAACTCCAATAAACAACCCAGTTATCAAGTTTTTAAAACTTAACTCTATCGAACCGACTGGTTTGGTTTCCCAACTAGTCTAGACAGTGGAGAAAAGATATCAAAACTTTTCAGAACCTTCCTTAAAGAGTCAGGAATCCAACAAGACAAACGGAGGGTAATTCCGACTCTAAATGACCAAGAACCAACACAAACAAAGCAAAGTACCCAAATTGCAGTTCCGGAAAACTGAACCCAATGAACCTTCTGGTTCAGTTTCCCAACCGGTCAATCCGATTGAGAAAAGATCTAATAATTTTTTAGAACCTTCTTCACAAAGTAAGGAATCCAACAAGACAAACGGAGTGCAATTCTGACTTTGAATGACCAAGAACTAATACAAACAAAGCAAAGTACCCAAATCAGCCATGGCAACCAACCCAATGAACTGGCCGGGTTCGCCTTCCCAACAGTCCATCCGCTGGAGAAAAGATCTCAAACTTGTCAGAACCTTCCTCGCAGTCGAATCCAACAAGACAAACTTAGTGCAATTCTAACTTGAACGGCCAAGAACCAACACACAAACAAAGCAGCACCCTAATGAAGTCTCGCAACAACAAAAGCAAAGAAAAGCATAAAAAGAAACGGAGAAGCATATAACTTTCGCACTGTAGATCTACTTTCATCCCCCGCTTTTGTCTTCTTTCTTTTTTGCTTCTAGTGAAACCGAGTCTCCTCTCACCATCGACCCAGCTAAGAAGATCTCTGGAACCGGCACACCCCCCCCAAGAAAATGCTAGGAAAAAAAGCTCCTCGTTTCTTCTTCCATTCTAGACTTTATATCAGAAACCCTACCTCAGCCTCTGAACCCACCTTGTTCCTGCACTTTCAACTCTAGAATCAGCTCCTCAAAGATGGGATACACACCCCCATTACCTGCATTCAATTTAGGCCAGCTTAACCTTTTAGTTTTTCCTTTTTTTTAGTTTGCTTCACCACTAAGAATCCATATGGATTTATGGTGGGCCGCAAGGAACCGAACCCAAGGCCCAAAATAGACCCACAACATTGCCCAAGGTCGATCTGGAGCTTATGGGCCCGAACCATATAGGATTCGGGGCTCTAGAATCACAAAATCAAACACCCACAATAGGGCCGGCCCACTAACTGGTCGGGAACTGGATGCCAACCGCAGAGCCGGCTAAGAGGAAAATTATGAAATTTTGCATCGTTCCTGAAGAATAAGGGAGACCAACAAAAAAAAAATCTGCACACCTAAGTTCGGGGATGAGGGAGATATGATCAAAACAAGGAGGAGTGCTCGCTAAAACCACCCAAAAAACAGTGTTGAATACGTACTACCTTGATGAACCAGTCAAACCGATTGGTCAAACGGTTGAAAAAAATTAAGAATTTTAACAGAAACCTCCTTGGTGAATAAGGAATCCAACAAAAGAAACAGCGCACGATTCCAAGTTATGACAAGGGAGATACGATCTAAACAAGCTCAAGAGCTCCGAATTTGACATACTCTAATAAACTTCGATTGAGCTAAAACCTCAGGGGCCCCCACTTGCTTCCTATGGCACGATGCCAATAAATAAAAAAAGAAGCCATGATGACACTCTAAAGTGAACTACATATGCACTCAATGGACCATATACAAGCCCACCCGAGGCTCGGAGACAAACTAAGCCTAAAAGGGCCCTAATGGTGTTATATGAGAACGATGGGTGAGTGTGACACCCATAGGATAAATGCAAGTGCTGAGGGACAAAATTGAGGGTCTAAAACATGACTAGCCATTCAAATGTTCCTAAGGAACCAGGAAATTTGAAGGCAGTCTTAAATATATCATCAGTAACTATTAGGATTTGGTTATACCCAGAGAAACTGTCCATGAAGGACAATAATTCATTATTTGTAGTGGAATCAACTAACATGTATGCAATAGGCATTCATACATGTCTTTAGGAGTGATTGCATTTAAATCCCTAAAGTCTACATAAACTCTAAGTTTCCCATTCTTTTTCATCACATGGACAATATTTGCAAACCATTGCATAAACCTTGTATGTTTGATGAATTTGGCCTTCAAAAGCTTCTCAATCTCTTCTTTCACCTTCAGCTCTACCTCCTTGGAAATTTTTTTGGGTGGTTGTTTAAAGGGGTAGAACTCCTACTTGATAGGCAAGCGATGTTCCACTACTTATCTAACTCCCGCACTCATAATTCCAAGCAAAGGCCTAATTCTGCATTATTGCAATAGTTCCTTCATTCAAGTCGGAAGGTAGCAAGAAACTAATATAAGTAATCTTCGACTCCTTTACAGTGTCGAGGTTCACTTCCTCCATAGGGTCATGTACTTGAGGGTATGTGTCTTTGAACTTAGGAGGGGCTTGCTCCAAATCTTCCATCTATATTTTTTCATCTTCTTCATATGCATCCTCTTCAAAAATCATCTCAAATAGGTATCCTGGAGGTACTCTTCTTCAATCATTTCCACAATCGATTGCATTTTCATTTTAAATGTGGCAACTGCAAACACGCCTTTTTCCTCTTTGAGAGTAATTACGTCATCATTGATTCCCGATGATCGGGTCTACTCATCGACCGTAAGGCACAATCAGAGTCACCTTTGTGAGCTCGGGTCAGTTCCTTTCGCATTTCTATGTGAGCCCTTTCGAGTCCATGTGTATGCTCGGGACCCTATCTTTCCTTCTCTACTAAAGGGGAACTTGATCGATCGAATTCTTGATCATAATACTGCTTCCATGGAGCCCAGAAACACGGCGAAGGGCTGCTTTATCCGTTTGGTGCGAACCGCAAGCCGCCACGTGTCGCATAAGCAATATATAGTGGACTAAAAAGTCAAGATATCGATCCCATAGGGAAGATGTGGTTTTAGTGAGGATTAAGTACCCTGACTACTAAAGTTGTTCACTATCCAAGCGATTCAATGGTTTGAGAAAAATTGTAAAAGTAATAAAAACAAAACTAAATAAAAACAAAGAGTGATTTGTTAAAACTAGAGTAATTGAATAAAACCAGGAGAAAACGACTTAGAGAGGAATTAGGGTTGGTTATCTTAAATGATGTTTAACACTTCATCTAGATGAGACACGGGCTGAATGAATTACTACTGAGTTATCCGAGGATACCTGGGATAAGGAATCACTTCTGCTCCTGGTAGCTTAGGATTCAATTTAGTGAAAGAAGATTAAGTAAGATATCGCTTATAATATTTCAAAAGATAGGGTAAAGTATATCAGTTGAGTTCAAATGCCCTTCAATACAATGGGAAAATTTTTTCAAACCCACTAGACCCTAAGCAAATCTGCTCCTGTTGTTCCCCTTATATTTTCTCGCACTATCCACCTGCCATAGTTACTAGCTCCAGTCGATATGACGAGACTTTTCAGTTAGCATTTTTCCTCGGAGCCTCTAATACTGGGTCATAAGAAGTTCCTCGCAACTCTCACTTACTCCCTCCTAGTGAATCCGCTTTTTAAGATTAGACCTTATGGATTCCCCTAACCCTCTTTAACTAGGTTAATTCTAATTGATTCATACCTTAAGAGAATCAGAACTAGATTTTAGGGCTTAATCCTAGCGTCACCCAGGATACCCTAGTAAAAGGATTAAAGATCATATTCTTAGCATGTATCAATTAACCAAAGCCATAGTATTCCAAGTATTAACACCAAACACAACAAATCAAGCATAAAACATCCAACCAAACTAAAGATTTGATGAATCTAACATCAAATCTGATAACCAACCCTATGAAATGTTTAGCCTATCATTTCGGCTATCAAAATCCACAAATTCATGTTAATAATAAACACAAAATGCATAATTTGAAAAAGGAGAAGAGATAGAAATACAAAGCAGAGTTTAAGTTGCAAATGACTTCAATCCCCCATATCCAAGCTAAAATCCACACCCCAAAAGGTCGTGCTTTCCCACAGGATACCCTAGTAAAAGGATCGAAGATCAGATTCTTAGCATGTATCAATTAACCAAAACCATAGTATTCCAAGTATTAGCACCAAATACAACAAATCAAGCATAAAACATCTAACCAAACTAAAGATTAGATGAATCTAACATCAAATCTGATAACCAACCCTATGAATGTTTAGCCTATCATTTCAGCTATCAAAACCCACAAATTCATGTTAATAATAAACACAAAATGCAGAATTTGAAGAAGGAAAAGAGATAGAAATACAAAACAGAGTTTAAGTTGCAAATGACTTCAATCCCCCATATCCAAGCTAAAATCTACACCCCATAAGGTTGTGCTTCCCAGTAATAATCGTTTACAAACCAAAGTATTCACAAAACAAACCTAAATCTTAGAAAGCTAAAGAAAACCTAACCTAAAAGATGGAACAAAGCTTTAAGAGAGAAAACCCTAGAAGAGAACATCGCTCTCTCAAAGTTCGAACCCTAATCATTGTTACAATTATAGTATTTATAGGCCTTGGAAAATGGGCCAATGATGGCTGAAAATAGAAGTTTTTATGCTCTAGCTTGCTAATGTTCATCCCGGCGAAGGCTTCTTCATCGTGATGAACTCGCTTGTCTTCCTCTCAATGGTTCTTGGCTTCGTCACGACGTACCTGAGGCTATGTCATTTCACATCTTCTGCTTCGTCCCAATGAACACATCCTTTATCGCGACGAACCTCTCTCTCGTCGCGACATACCAGTGGCTTTCTTCTTTGTAGGACTTTGTCTTCGGGCTGTGACGGAACACATCCTTTCATTGCGGACAAACACATCCCCTTAGTCACGACGAATGTATCACGCAATCAACAACTCATCTAAACTTGATATCGTTGCTACTTCTGGTTTTCCTTTTAAACTCCGCAAAACAGCAAATGGGATTAGGAGCACTTAAGAGATATTGGTGTGAATCTAGCATTAAAGTTGTATAAAGCACATGAAAAGCATACTATAAATGCTAACAAGATTCACACCTATCAAACACCCCCAAACTTAACATTTTGCTTGTCCTTAAGTAAAGAAACAACTCATTTTCCTTATCAAAACAAAACAAAAGATTTGAGCTTGATGAGGAGATAATATTGTGATAATTGCCTCCAAGATCTCACCTTCAAAAATGAAGAAAAACTCGAGAAAGCATCTTACAATATAATATGTCGACCAAGAGTTAAGCACACTTAGACCAAAGTTCTTCGAGTGTGTGTGTGAAGTCCTACCATCATATGGTCAATTGCAATTTAGATGGAATTAGAAGAACAAGAGTGGAATGGAGATCTCTCACTCAAATAGTGATCCGTGATCTCATGGAGCATACAAGACTCATAGGCTCATAGGCATATCACTCTCTCACCAACGAGGCAATTCACAACTTTTAGCATCAAATAGGTCTTTATATAGCCTCTGTAATGCATGGCTTAGGTATAGGGTAGTTGAATAGCTCATTTAGGCTCAAGTTTACCCAAAACACACATACTTCCCCCCAAACTTAGTTTATTGCATTTTTTTTCATTGCAAAGCTCCCCTAAACTTGCATGATTTTCACCATCTTCACAAGAACACCAAGAGCTTCATTTTTTTTATGGATTAAAGGCACGAAGTAGTGCAATGCTCAACCCCTTTAAGCTTTCTATCTACCCCATGTAACGAGCTTCAGGTTAGCAGCTCCTAGACTAGTTAGCCTTGGGGTATTAGGTGTTGAAACACTCCTTTAGACTTAATTACTCAAGGTAGGAAGGCTACGAGGCCAAACTTACTCCTCCTTGCTTTATTATTTCTTTTTGGTTATTTTCTTTTCTTTTTCACACCAAATCTCCTTTTCTTCACTTTAATATCACAATCTCTTCAACCAAACTCCTAATTCACACCATATGCTTTCACTAGATATTGCATTGAAAACAACATGTTAAGGGTAAATAAGGGGTTCTTTGACTGAAAGATATACGATAAAAGGGGTAAGGTGCTCATTCTAGGTCTTCAAGAAAGAAAATGATTAATATGGTTAGTGGATGTAGTAGGATAATATGCAAGGTTAGCTAGAAGGCTCGACGATCAGGGGATGGCCTATATCATTTCCTAATTGTTGTGTTGCCTATGATTTCACCTCAAATGATAATTGAACAACTTCTAGAGTCTTAGGAGATCAAAATAGATGGTTATCACCTAATTCTTCTCTAAACAAAGCAAAATTGACCAAGAAGGGTAATGTGACTTGTGCTCAAAGTGACAAGAACTTGTGGCTAAATTTGCCACTCAATAGTCAAAACATTATTCTCTAAAACACTATTATCTCTCATTTTCTTCATATGAAAGAAAGTTTAATCTTTATTCATTATAGGCATCACAATCAATCCCAAAACAAGCTCAACTAAAAACCAAAAAAAGCTAAAAATGAAAAAATTAACCTAGAAAACTAAAAACGTTTAAAAGCAACTAAAACAAACAAGAAACTAAAAGAAAACACTAAAAATAGGATAATTGAAGCTGGAAAATTTAAAATCAAAGGGACACCCCCCAAACTTAAAATATGCATTGTCCTCAATGCATGAAGTATAAAAGTAAGAACAGAGGACTCCCCTAGCTGATCAAGTGCGATCATTGGGCTCGGGTTGAGGTGGGTCTTGATGAAACTCCCTCACAAAGAATCAGCTCGAATTAGTTGATTCACACCTTAAGAGAATCATAACCAGATTTTAGGGGATAATCCCAACACCACCAAGGATGCCACACAGTAAAGGATCGAATATGAAGTTTTCAGCGTATCAATTAGCAAAATCATAGTATTCCAAAGAACTACACCAAAGTCGGAACCCTAATCATTGTTACAATTATAGTATTTATAGGCCTTGGAAAATGGGCCAATGATGGGTTGAAAATGGAAGTTTTTATGCTCCAGCTTGCCAACGTTCGTCTCGGCGAAGGATTCTTCGTCTCGGCGAAGGATTCTTCGTCTCGACGAACTCGCGTGTCTTTCTCTCAATGGATCTTTGCTTCTTCGCGACGAAGGGGTGCTCGTCGTGACATACCCGAGGCTATATCATTTCACATCTTCTATTTTGTCATGATGAACACATCCTTTGTGTGGCAGACTTCCATCTCGTCATGGCTTGTCAGAACAACTTTCTTCTTTCGAGGACTTTGGCCGTCGCGATGAACACATCCTTTATTCTGACAAATATTTGCAACAATCAACAACTTCATCAAACTTGATTTTTCCATCACTTCCTTGGTTTTCCTTCTAAGCACCGCAAAACATAAACAAATGGGATTAGAGCATTCTTAAGAGATATTGGTGTGAATCTAGCATTAAAGTTGTATAAAACACATGAAAAACATACTATAAATGCTAACAAGATACACACCTATTTGCTTGCACCACTTCCACTTCATTACCCTTCCAAAATAGTAAGAACCAATGAAAAGAGAATGACACACACTCCCAAACAAAATGATGTAATTTACAGTAGAGTCTATCACAAAAAGGCAGATAATGCAGTTTTGCTATCAATGGTAATATCTATAGGTAGTATCCTAAGGTCTTCGATACTTCTCCAGTAAAGGAAGACACAACCACCTCTGTTTCTATGAGATCATTAATGCTCATTCTCAGAGCTCTCAACATCCTCAATGGCATTACATTGATCGTTGATCCATTATCTATTAGTATCCTGGATACCGGCTTGCCATTGAGATGGGCTCTTATGTACAAGGCATATTGCCTCGTCGTCCAAGAGGGTTTCTTAAGTATCGCCTTATAGGGTCTACATTCTTCAAAGGATTCTATGGTAACTCCATCGTGGCCCACATCTTCCTCTGTCATAGGGTGCTTCCCTTCTACCTTTACTAGGTCTTCCTCTGTCTTTTTTAACTTGAAGATAGCTAGCAATGTTAAAGAAACAGTGGAACAATTTAAAGAAATAGGGATTTCACCTATTAATAAGGTCTCCGAGTCCATTGCTTCATTTGCACTGCTCATTGACTCCATAACCTCTATAGCTTTCTTCTCAAACTTTGTTTTTTCCACGCTAGGAACCATTCCTTAATTCACTTTCTCTAATTCCATAGCTTCTTCCAAGAGTGTTTTATCAAGTACATCATAAGTTGCCTTTGCCTCGATTGCTCTTTACCTACGCATCCTCATGCGAGTCTTGGACAACCTTTGGGGAAATTTTTTGTGTTGTACCAAATGTCACCTTTGATCAGGAGAAACCTCAGGAGGAATGATACACCTCACAGGCCTTTCCATCTCTACAACCTTCTCCTTGGAAAAAAACAGGTTTGTTTGCCACCATATCTTTTGGAAAAGTGAATTTTTCCTTGGGAGATATCATTTTGTACCTTGGAGAACTAGGTCCTCCTCCTAGAAAAACAGGTTTGACTGGAGGAACATGTCCTTTCCCTGCCTTTTCCCTTGAAGAAGTGAAGTTGTCTGTAATCTTCTCTCTTGGGGGAAAGAACCTACCCTTTGGAGGAGTGAACTTACCCTTTGGGGAAAAGACTTTGTTTCTTGAGGAACATTCTCTGAAATTGCTTGTATCATTCTCCTTGGAGTGAGACCTGCCTCTCTGTAGATGTCTTTCTCTCAACCACCTTCTCTGTTATGAAGTATATCTCTAGAGTATCTATCTTTCAATTAATTACCACTGTAGATAATTAGATCCATACTGTATGATTCTTTGTACCTGATTCTTTGATGGAGGATCTATACAAGTTGCAACCCACTCCCTTTTCAACCTATTAACACGAACTAGACAAGATTTAGGGATACCTTCCTTGGAGAGAGTTTTCTCGTCTTCTATGATTCTATCAATGCTCATAGGTCAAAGCCGCCAGTATTGATTGAGGTCAGTAGTGGGAAAGGATCTTTATCGGTTGCCATAACATCTTTCTTGTCAGGGAACTTGAGTATCCCTTTGTTGATCATGTCCTGTATGACATTTCTGAAACCCCAACATGCATTAGTAGTGTGATTCCATGAATTGTGGTACTTACAGTAAGTATTTCCTTAGTTCATCCTTTCTGGAATCCTAACGGTCTTAAGGAAGGTAATGAATTTTTTTCTTTCACCGAAATCAAATATTTCCTTGTCTTCGCTACCTCAAAGTATCTTGAACACAATGTACACCAACAACTTGTACCTATTCCTGAAATCAGTGCCTTTTTCTGAAACAGTGAATGTCCTTGTATTAGATAGATTTGCCACTGGCACTTCCTGGTTCACTTCTTGGCAATAGGTTCCCATGGACTCTTTCCTGTACCTTGGAATTTTTTCCTTAACTCAATGTCCAAACCTCTTTGGGCCATTTTCACATACTTTGTCTCTGGAAGATGGATCTTGCATCAGTTTCTTATCTTCTTGAACCAGGAAATAAACAAATCAATAGTCTCCCAATTTCTTTGAGTCACTCTAGACAATCTACAATGCACACTTCAGGCTCTTAGGTAGATATACCAAGTGGTATTTGCCCTTGATTGAGTACTCGGGAGTCTTATTTTGAACCTGTTTATTGTAGGTTTTGAGCACTTTTGTGTACTAATCCAGCGTGGTGCCCGATTTGCACATTAAGGTCCTTGCTATTCTGCGATCGCATTTTTGTGGCTAACTTTGTAGTTTTGCAAGCTATTTATGCCCAAAATTGTTGAGTCGATCCAAGCGAAGAGGTCGGGTTCAGACTCGGCATTGCGGATCAAAAGCGGAAGGAAAGAGCGAAGCGAAGAGAAAGGCGCAGCAAAAATTTTGCGAGGTTGCGAAATTTTCGCGGCAAATTTGTTCGCGAGGTTGCGAAATTTAGCTCTGCCTGCTTGTTCATGCCTCTGCTGCCACTGTTCACCAGTTTTGCCACTGTTCATCCTTGACTTCCTGCTGCTCGATTTTGCTTTTTGAATCTTTTGGTTTTCTTCCTTTTTTACCCCCATTGTAATAGTATTTGCTATGTTATTTTTGTAATTTTGTAAAGGGGTTCGACTATAAAAGCCCCGAGACTAGACACTGTTAAATGATCTCTCTCATTAATAAAATTTCTTTTTGGCGAGAAGCTTTCAACGCTCTAGCCTCTTTTCCTTTTCTCTCATTTTCTCTCATTTCTAGTGTGAAACACCCTCGAGGATGACAACTTGGAGGATGACGCTAAGCGCTCCTCATGAAGTGGGAGGGTTACTGGGTGCAGATCACGAGGGCATCTTTGGGCTCCATGTTTTTCACGCAGGTATCCACTGCCATTGCAGTTTTCCCTTTTTAACTTTAGGTTTTGATCTCTTTTGATTCACCTTGGATGGTTATTACTTGATAAGCTTTTGGGCTCATTGGATACTTAATGTTAGATCCATTGATGTTCGTTAGTTATCATTTATGACCGGCTAGGTGAGCAGGTGACTTGTGTTTTAATGAATGAGATCTTTAATGTCGTGGATGCCATTTCAAAGAAGATTTAATGAGGGTTGTTTTATAGTTAAATGAAGATCCGGTTCGAAGATGACTATATGTCATCACTCCCAACAAGAGGAAAGGACCTGGAAACCCTCGGTTTGCCTAGAATCAACCCCAATGACCTTTAACTTTTAAGCAAGGAGTTCTATTTTTACATTTTAACTTATTTTTATTTTCCAGTTTTAAACCTCAAAACCTCTTTGTTTTACCAAACCTGAAAATCAGAGCCAAATTCACCATTTTGGCCTCCGTATAAATCATTTCGCATGAAAGAAGCCATCCCACGAGTTCTACCCTAGACCATTTATCTTTGCGGTAGCTTTGCTCTGATGGTAAGAATCTAGGATATAAATTTTGTTGATTCAGGAATACCTCTTTGTGGCACGAATCAAATGAGCGTCGTTGCGGGGGGGATGGTACCTATGTGTTGACAATTGTGGAACGCCTTGATCTCGTCACAAGTATAGTGAATTTCTTTTATATTTCATTGTCAATTTTTTTAGTTTCATTTCACTGTAAAAAAAAAAAAAAACAAATTGTTGTAGGATTGTTTTTGTGTAGTCTTGTGTTGCCCTGTTTTTGTTGCAGGAATTCATGTTCCAGTGGGCTTGAATTGTGATCAAATGGAACACCTAGAGGGAGAGCAATACAGTCAGTACCCTGTGGAGAGAAACCTTAGAGCGTATATGTCTATGAGGGATTACAGAAACCTTCCATGGCAGAATCAACAACTTTTGTGGAGAAATCTAAGCCCAAATAGGTCCGTGAGGATGTATAAAAACCAATGGATGTCATACTGCTGGAGTGTTCCCCCAACTTATGCACCCTCTGCTTCTCATATTGCGCTCCTTGGCCACACCTCAACCACCCTTGATCAATCTCTTCAATTGAGCAAGCAATACTAAACCTTACCAAGCTGGTGGGTGACGTTGTGGAAGAGTAGAAGACATTCAATGCCCAACTAAGGCAAAGAATTCATATTGTGGAGAACTCTCTGAGCTAAAAATTAGATGAAGAACGCGAAGTGGAATTGATCAACAATTTGACAACCTACAAAGTGGAATTGATCATAGAGATTTGACAACTGTAGAAATCAATTTCAAACGCCCGGCAACATGTTCATCGAGAGAAAGAAAATCCGGAGGGGAGAGTGCTGAGTGACACCATGGTGGAGGAGGCCGGTGTCTCTGGCCTCTGAGAGGCTGGTAGAAAATTTTTGAATCCTCGGACATTGGTCTTCTTTGTACGTCCATGGGAGAAGGAAGCAATCTCTCCTTTGCGTGAGAGACGGTGGAAGAACACCAAGAGCACAATTTACCCCTACCCCCTACTGACTCAGTCTACATACTACCTTTACTTGCATCACAATCCCAACCCAAAACTCCTGCTGCTGAAGCTAAGGTCATCCCATCTCCACTGCCTATACTACAAAACCTAAAGAAGTTAGTGGCCTCTATTCAAGCCTTTGCCACTACATCAAAACACTAAGCATTTGCTCAGCTGCATGGCACAATGGATGGTTCGGTCTTTGGTTCGGACATGGAGCACACAGACCTCGGCATTCCTCTGAGCTCCACGGTTAGGCGACCTCGAAGGCTGGCGGTTTTGTGGGGGAACTTCTAATCTCCTTTTTGTTTTGATTTTTCTTATTTTATTTTATTTTATTTTGATTTCTTTAATTTTTATTCTTAGATTTTCTCTATTTTAGTTAATCTTTGTTTTTAGATTAATTTTCATTTTACGTAATTTTTTAAAATTTTCTTGTGTTTATTTTGCGGGTTTGGTTAATTTTGGAGGCGAGAATGCAAAATCTGAGGAAAAAATTCGCGAGGTTGCAAATTTAACCATCTTTATACTTGTACATAATATAATATATATACTTGTACACAAACATCTTTAGCCTCTGTATATATATATATCTCTCTCTCTCTATATATATATATATATATATATATATATATATATATATATATATATATATCTCTCACTGCATATATATATATATATATATATATATATATATTTGTTTTATTTAAAAAAATTTGAATAAATAAATAAATAAAAAAATAAAAATAAAATAAAATAAAAAATTCGCACCGGTCACGATTTTTACATATTTGGTGCGAAAATTTTCGCACTCAAGCGCAACCCCATTTTGTTTTAAGCCCCATAACTTTTTATACGAACTCCATTTTGGGTAATTTTGGTACCGTTGGAAAGCTTAGAGAGTGTAGAATCCAAATATAGTCAGAAAGAACACTTTTGAAATTATTATGAAGGAGTAATTTTAAAAATTCTCAAACTGGTCACTTTTTTTTCTCTCTTTTCTTCTCCTAACTTGTTTATTTGAAGCCCAAACGGAGTGAATAAGGTGTCGATGTAAAGCTTGGGAAGTCTCCTATCCAACAATGAGTACATTTCATCAAGAAGGTAACACTTCCTTCTCTAACTTTCCAATCCAAGCCCCATTGTGGACAATGTGACATTAGGTTGGGGGGTGGCAACGAGAGTTAGCGAAGGAAGTGACATTTATTTATGTTTTTGTTACTATTTTAAGCAAGCCCATTTGTGATGTTCAGTGGCTTCCTGGTTTTCCTTTTTGTGAAGCTGTTATACTATACAACTTACTTTTTCAAAAATTACCCATTTTTGTGCTTTGCACCTAGCACGGTTTGAAAAATTGGCTCTTGTCCAATTTTATTTATGTTAGATTGGTTCCATGCGTAATTAGTGGATGATTAGTTGAATCTTCTTTGCTTTTAACCTTTTTCTTCCACCTCCTAGCTAACCACATCTTTGTGCACATTGGGTTTCAACAATAAATTTGAAAAAGCGCCTAACCTCTAAGCTTGCAAAACACCTAGTTTTGTTGACTACCTTTAATAGGTTAAGGACCCCCACATGAAGAAAGAAGGCCAATGTGTCTTCCAAATAAAAGAAGTGAAGAAAAGAAAGGGAAAAGAAAAGAAAAAGAAAAGAAGAAAATTGCAACGCTTGCCTTGAAGCAGAGCACGGTCAGAAATTTATGTAACCTTTAAAGCAGATGCCCTAAGCCAGGCCCGGTTTAGGAGCCACGGAGCTTAGTGCTCGCTACACAGGTGGATGGGTGGAGTTTAGCAAGTTGTAAGTGCTGGAGTTTCGAAATCATTTGGAGTCCGGGGTGAAACTTGAAGAGTTAGTGGTCGAAAGATCCTTATGACTTGGTTCCCTAAGCCTTAATTGGTTGGGAGTCATCGGTAGATCCCCGTTACATGGACTTTGGTGAGGTGGATTCCTCAGCATTACACTCCTACAACACAAAAAGAGTTGTGGAATAAGAGTGGGTCCTGATCTATTTAGGTTGGTTAGTGTCCTAGGTGGCGACAGTAGCTTGGTTGGGGGGGAGAGTGCAGTTTAATAGTTTATTGTTGAGAACTGATCAAACAAACACTCAGGTTTTGGTGGAAGTCTCTAGTTGATTCACCGAGGAGGTTCTTTAAATTACTCAATTTTGTGGCATTCATTCTCGAGATAGTTGGGGCAAGGGTTTCAGTGATTCTCATTAAGGGTTAGGCATTACTCATTCACAACCTTTTTGAAATATAATTTTTGTGAACATCATTTTGATTTTGTCTTGTATGCTCTCTCTTTCTTTCTTTCTTTCATTGCTAAGGGACTAGCAAATCTGCTTAGGTTGAGGGTATGATTAGTGCTTTCGAAAAAAATTATTTTGAACCACTGTTTATTACGAGGTTTTGAGCACTTTGTGTGTACTAATCGGTATGGTCTTGATTTGCACATTAAGGTCCTTGCTAGTCTACTGATCGCATTTTGTGGCTAATTTTGTAGTTTTTGCAAACTATTTATACCAAAATTGTTGAGTCGATCAAGAAACGAAAAATTGAATTGAACTCGGCATTACAGATCAAAAAAGCGAGAAGGAAAGAAGCGAAAGCGAGAAGAAAAGGCCAGCAAAAAAATTTTCGCGAGGTTCGAAATTTTCGCAACTTGCAAAATTTTGGAGAACCGAATTTTAACTGCGAAATTTCGCGGGATTAAAATGTCACAACCTGCGAAATTTCTCACGATTGCCACTGTTCATGCCTTTGCTACCACTGTTCACCAGTTTTGCCATTGTTCATCCTTGACTTCCTGCTGCCCGTTTTTGCTTTTTGACTCTTTTGGTTTTCTTCCTTTTTTGCCCCCATTGTAATAGTATTTGTTATGTTATTTTTGTAATTTTGTAAAGGGGTTTGGCTATAAAAGCCTCGAGACTAGACACTATTAAATGATCTCTCCCATTAATAAAATTTCTTTTTGGCGGGAAGCTTCGGCCTCCTTCTCTTTCCCTCCTTTTCTCATTTTCTCTCATTTTTCGTGCCAAACACCCTCGAGGATGACAACTTGGAGGATGAGCGGCTAAAACCCTTTTCTCCTTGAAGTGGGAGGCTATTGGGTGCAGAATCCTGAGGCATGCTGAGGTCTCCATGTTTTTCACACAGGTACCCACTGCCGTTACAGTTTTCCCTTTTTAACTTTAGGTTTTGATCCCTTTTGATTCACCTTGGGTGGTTATTACTTGATAAGCTTTTGGGCTCATTGGATACTTAATGTTAGATCCATTGATGTTCGTTAGTTATCATTTATGAGCCATTGTAAGGTGAGCTAAGGTGACTTGTGTTTTAACTAATGAGAGCTTTAATGTGCCAGTGGATGCCATTTTCAAAGAGATTTAATAAGGGTTAGTTTTTATAGTTAAATGAAGATCCGGTTCGGGAGATGACTATAGGTTATCCTCCCCAACAAGAGGAAAGGACCACGAAACCCTCGGTTACCTAGAATCAACGATGACCTAACACTTCAAGGTTCTATTTTTACATTTTAACTTATTTTTATTTTCAGTTTTAAACCCTCAAAACCTCACTGTTTTTACCAAACCTGAAAATCCAAACCAAATTCACCATTTTGGCCTCCACTGTAAATCATTTTGCATGAAGAAAACACATCCCTGAGTTCGACCCTAGACCATGATACTGTAGTAGCTTTGCTACGGTAATAGGAATCCTAGGATATAAATTTTGTTGATTCCGGAACACCTACTGTGGCACAAATTAGCTCTTATCAAAGAGTTAGGAAACAATCTAAGCTTGAAATGACAGAAATTCTCATAATTAGCCAATTCCTCATATTGCACAGTGAATATAGCAACATGCTCCAGGGTGGATTGGCCATGCTTCTCCGAGAAGAACAAAAGAATCAAGGATCTTGTACCCTGCAGGTTTGGGGTTCTCTCACATCTATCATTTACGAGATATGGTTTGTGGGAACTCAGGAAACCAATTTGTAAGGCTACACAGAAGATCCATATAACTCTTGCACCGCCTCTTTGATTGCTCATAAATCTAGTACTAGGGTTGGTTGCCTAAAAGGCTACTGAGGAACTTGTTAAGGAACTTGTTGAAGTTGTTGAGGAACTTGTTGAACTTACTATCCCTTATTTCCATTCACTCCAGCAGGTGGCTGTATGATGCCCCCCCGAGCCTTAATTGAAAGAAAAGCCCATTTCATATGCTCTAGGTTTTGTAATTAGATTAGTTTGAGAAAAAAAAAAAATCCTTTGAGGGGTTGTGGCTCTGCAATTTGCATTAGGTTTTCCACAGCTGTATTCCCGAGTAACACCCCTTTCCTATGGGGGGGGGGGAAGATATCTTGCCTCTACTGCATAGATGAGCAGGTGAAGTGCTTGACTTCTCATGAGTTCAGGATATTTGCCGCTTGATCATTAGAAAAATGCCTTTTAGGCTTAGAAGCAACTTCTTGCCTTGGTTGCCCCCTTTTTCGAAGGTTCTCCAAGATGGATTGAGATTGTTGCTTCATTTCTTCCATAAAGGCAGTCATGATCATTCCTTGGCTCTTTATTTCTTGCATGAGAGCCTGAAATTCATTAAAATTATTAGAGAAAAGAATAGACACATTCACATTACCTACACCCCTTCTTTCACCTTGTTGATAGAACATTTAGATGGATTCCCATGTTATCGCACTAGAGAATTCATTAGGTTTTCTATCTATTCTACTAAGGCTGGAACTCTTCTTTCATGTGCTGCTTCTACAGCATCAGATCCTGAGTTCGTAGACTCTACAATTGTCTTACTCAATTTTAGTGGCATTCTTTAGTAAAAATGGGTCCCACCATGGAATATGTACAACTATATAAAAAAACAAAAAGATGTGTGGATTTCACAAAGATGTGTTCCACTGGGTGTGCCATAAATATGTTTCAGTGGATTTTCTAGTCAGATTCACTAGAACATACAAAGGCACGGAAATTGGTGAATGTTCGGGCGTGTTAGGAAATAATATTATTTTTGAACTGAAATTGTGCCGAAATCTAACTTTTGTTCAAATGACAAATGGATCCCCTAGTTCCCTTGACAATTCCCTAAATTCTAAGCGAAAACTACCTTGAAAATTATATTGCATAGACTGAATTGATAGCTAAGAGAAAAACTAAACGGACTAGCTTGAAAAATAGTAGATTTCATTACAGAATTGGACTAAAAATCAAATGTCGAAGCAAGAAAGCTTTGAATTGACAAAGTACTTGGCAAGAATATATAAAACTAAGATAGGAATAAAAATGCTGCTGAAATTGTAGAATAATAAGAGAAATGTTGAAATGCTCTTGCATTGGTTTTGAGTCTTTGAAAGTTGGTCCCTTCTTCTGATGCTATGATTCCCTTTTGTAGGCATTTCTGAGCAATTACCCCAGCCAAGGTTCTCCAATAACTGTCCATGTCTCCACTAAAGTCTTGTTCCCTAAGTAGCTTTCCACCACTGCACATGTACTCTATCATGTCTTGACTTGGAAAAAAAGTCTCCTCCATATTCCAACTTTGAGACAAAGTCTCAATATTCTTTTCTAGAAGCTTTGACAAATTTAATAATTCCAAAAATGTCCTTGGACCTTTCGTGGGCTGATTATCATGGGCTGAAGCTTTCTTGGATTTGGTTAGACTCGTATGGTTTAGGCTTGGCATAACTATTCGGCCCATTTCACTACCCTTTGGGCCGAAAAATTATTTAAATACTGTTTGTCCCAAAAATTTATTTTTAGTGTCAACAAGAAGTTATGAGATTTTTATTCTTAGTGTGCAATCCTTCTTTTCGTGTTATAAAGCCATGTCTAATGAACACCTTAGAGCTCTTATTGAAACTTGCTTGATGAGAGAAAAGGTAACAAGTGAAGGGTTTTAGATGAGGAGTTGTGATTTATGTCACTCTTAGATGATGAAAGACACTGTTTTCACTATACTTAGGTTTATCAATACCTTTGCAATCTTGCTAGTTTTAGGTATACATTTTCCAACTAAGTTCGTCCCGATTATGTGGGGCTAAGAATGATGAAATATTATTCTTTACATCTAAATAATTTAATGTCGTTATAGCATCCTTTTCCCTATAATATTTGAGACTTCTTTATTTGTCAAGTTTATTCATCTAAAAGAGGGCTTTTGTTTTTACTTAATGTTAGATAGAACCGTTGACACTAAAAAATAAAATTTTAGCCCAGATAATTATTTAAATAATTTTTCGGCCTCAAAGGTAGTGGAATGAGCCAAATAGATAGCAAGCCCAAATCGTGCGAGCACAACCAATTCGGCTTAAGCCGCTGATGTCTGACCATGTGGTTTAGGGACATTTCTGATTTTAAAATTTCAGCGCCGACAAGAATATTGAGACTTTGTCTCAAAGGTGAAATAAAGAGGAGGAGACATTTTCTCAAGTCGGGACACTGATAAATTATGTGGAAGGCGACCAGTGGAAAGTTACTTGGGGAACAAGACTTTAGTGGAGACATGGATAGTTATTATTGAAAAAAACGATTGAAGTTTGAAACGGAGTTGCTCGGAAAATGCCTATAAAGGACTAGCACTCCAGATGGAAGGACCGACTTTCAAAGACTCAAAACTAATGCAAGAGAATTTCAGCATTTCTCTTATTCTTCTATAATTTCATCAGCATTTTTATTCAAATTCCTACCTTAGTTTCATATGTTCTTTCCAAGTACATTGTCACTTCAAAGCTTTCTTACTTCAGCATTTGATTTTTAGTCCAACCATAAATCTACTATTTTCAAGCTAGTTCGTTGATTAGTGCTGTGAAATAGTCTTTATTTTGAACCACACAGTTAATTAGGGGTTTGAGCACTTTTGTGTACTAATCAACTCAATCTCAATTTGCACATTAAGGTCTCGGTTATACTATTGATCTCATTTTGTGGCTATTTTGTAGTTTGCAAGCGGCTTCGCCAAAATTATTTGATTCGCTCAAGCACGAAGAATCCGATTAGCTTCGGTATTGCGAGATCGAAGCCGGAGGGAAGAGGAGCGAAAAAGGAGAAATTAGGCAACTGCAAAATTTTGCAGGGCTACGAAATTTTCGCAACTTGCTCTCCAGCTTTTGACCCGATTGTCCCCTGTTTAACTATTTTTGTAATTTTTCCTTAAATACCCTTCATGTATAGTGGGTATTTGAGATATTTTTGTAATTTTGCTTATTGGGAGCACTATATAAGCTCAATTAAGCTTTTGTAAAAGACAACTTTTTCCATTATACATTTTTTCCAGAGAGCCTGGGCGGGAGTTTTCCCGCTGCTTTCCTTTTCTCTCATTTTCTCGCCTGCCAAACACCCCCTAAGGATGACAACTCAGAGGATGGTTGGCTAAACCCCCTTTATCCTTGAAGAGGAGGGCTACTAGGCTTTGAATCCCCGAGGCCAAGCTGATGGTTCTCATGTTTTTAACGCAAGCTTTTATTGCCATTTATGTTTCTATCTCTCACTCTAGGTTTAAATCCCTTAGATGTGCCTTGATTGACCAGTACTTGGCAATCTTTTAGGGTTCAATGGATGCTTATTGCTAGATCCACTAAGATTCATTAGTTGCCATTTATTTATTCGCATAAGGTAGGTCGAGGAGATAATTTAGCGCTTGGAAAATTTATGTCCAATAAATGCTATATCTCAAAAGGAAAATTATTAGGGTTCAGTTTTTAGTGTCAAATGAAGATCCGGTTCGGGAAATCACTATAGGTCATTCTCTCCAACGCGAGGAAAGGGACCCGAGGACCCCTCAGTTACCTTAGGATTTCAAACCTAGTGGCTCGATGCTTCAAGGAGTTCTTTTTATATTTTTCTTCATTTTATTTCCCGATTTTCTACATCAAAGCCTCCTTGTTTTTTACAAATACCAAAATCTAATTGAATTCCCACCATTTTGGCAGGCGCAAATCACTTGTCTGAAAGCCCATCCACATGTTCGACCACAGAGCCACTAGCGCATGCTTCAATAACTTTCTCACGGTGATGAGAGGAGTTTGAGTTTATAAATTTTGTTGATTCCGACATACCCTACTGTAAACATGAATCATAGCATAGCTTTGATACTTGGATGATGTTAATCACTTCTATGATGGAATGCCCCCTGCTATGAAGCAGTTGTTGGAAACTATGTGTGGAGGGGACTTCATGAGTAAAAATCTAGACGAAGCCATGAACTTCTTGAATTATGTGGCTGAGACATCTAAAGCATGGGATGAACCTAACCCCAGAGAGGTAGAGAGGATGAGACCTACAGCCAATTCAAGGGGAGGCATGTACTCACTTCCGGAGGACATGGAAATGAAGGCAAAGCTATACACCTTAGCTAGAAGGTTGGAGGAGCTAGAAATGAGAAATCATCACGAGGTGCCGAGAAGCGGTCGTGAAGGACACCTATACCCAACTAACCTTGCTTCATTTGTCAGTCTGCTAGGAGAGCAATGCCTAACTATTCCTTCAATGAGGGTGATGGCGAACAAGCCCGATCTTTGGCAGGCGTCTGAAGCCACGAAGCGCATCTGGCTTATATAATCCCAGTGGAGGAACCATCTAACCTCTTGGAAACCAAAGCCTCCAACATATGTATACCCTGGTGCCTGGCAATGATATGGTTCTTCATCTCAGCCCTGACCACCACCATCCTCGTCTCGGTTGAATGAAGCTATATTAGATTTGAGGGAAAGTGGTGGGAAAGTTTTGTAGAAGAAACAAAGGCGATAAATAACTCAAGCTAACCAGAGGATCGATACAGTAGAAAGCACACTTAACAAAAAGATTGAGAACGCACGGTTTGATGCCAAAGGGTGACAATACAAATGTCGATTTCTAGGTTGACAAACAGACGGGTGCGAGAAAAAGGAAAGTTCCTCTCGAGACCTGACCCAGTCTAGGGAGTGCATGAATTGAGCTCTTCAGGCTAGCCAACTTCGGGATAGATGAAGTCAAGGTAGTGATCACTTTGAGAAGTGGAAAGGAGGTTGAGCAGCCAGTCCCAAGAGCTAAGCGGGAATGAGATAAAGAAAAAAGGAAAAGGAAGGTGAACAGAAAAGATTGTGATTAAAGAGATACAGTGAATAAGGCTACCTCCACCTTTTCCTCAAGCACTAAAAAGCAAGAAGAAGGCCATAAACAGTGCAGTTTTGGGGTGCTAAGACGGGTGAAGTCAACATCCCCTACTAGACATAATCAATCGGGTTCAAACTTAGCAAAATTTTTTAAAGGACATGCATAGTGAAGAGAGGGTTAAATGTTGTAGGCTATCTATTGCAGGGCTCATCTGATGCCATTATTCAATCTGAGACCCAGGTGAAATACAGGGCAGGGCTGTCTTACCCATCTCGGTGAACATGGGAACTTGTGTAGAAGGCATTGCTGAAAGACTTGGGAGCTAGTGTCGACTTGTTTGCTATTAAGTGTCTAGTAGTTGGGTTTGGGAGAGCTTAAGCCCACCACCATCACATTGTCCCTAGCAGACAGATCCATAAAAATCCCAAAGGGCACTATGGAGGATGTGTTAATACAAGTGGACAAATTCTACTATCTTGTAGATTTTGTTGTGCTTGATACAAAGCCAGTTGCAGTGGGAGCTAATTATGTGCCTATAATCCTTGGAAGACCATTCTTAGCCACCTCCAATGCGATCATCAATTGTCGAAATGGAGTTATACAACTTACATTTGGGAACATGACCTTGGAACTCAATATCTTCCACTTGAGCAAGAAGCATATGCAACCATTGGAAGAGGATCTAGAGGAGGTTTGCATAATTGATACTTTATTACGGAGGAGCAGGCTGAAGCGATGTAATTACGGGATGTCTTGATTGAGGTTGTCTGATTTGTACGAGTTGCGGGAGCAGGAAATATGTGTTGTACATGGGCCATGGAGAAAAAAGGAAGAAATTCTACCTTTACTGATTGAGGAAGGAACCACTGAGCCTCAAAAGTTGGATCTCAAACCCCTTCCTGTGGAATTAAAGTATGCATATTTAGAGGAAAATGAGCAATGTCCCGTTGTTATATCCTCCCTACTCAATGCTTCACAGGAAAACAATTTGTTGGACATCCTCAAGGAGAACAAGCAGGCTATTGGATGGAAAATCTTTGATCTGAAAGGAATTAGCCCTTTGGTTTGCACCCACCACATCTATTTAAAAGAAAAAGCGAGATCAATCAGGTAACCACAGCCAAAATTGAATCCTCACATGTAGGAAGTAGTACGTGAAGAAGTTCTGAAATTGCTACAAGCTGGTATCATATACCTCATATCCGATAGCACCTGGGTGAGTCCAACTCAGGTTGTGCCAAAAAAATCTAGGGTGACCACTGTGCTCAATGAGAAAGGAGAAGAGGTGTCCACCCGCCTTACTATATGTTAGAGGGTATGCATTGATTACAGGAGGTTGAATGAAGTGACAAGAAAAAATCACTTCCCATTACCTTTAATGAATCAGCTCCTCGAGAGAATTTCGGGGCACCCCTTCTACTGCTTTTTAGATGGCTATTCAGGGTACTTCCATATTGAAATTTCTATAGAGGACCAAGAAAATACCACTTGCACCTGTCCATTTGGGACTTAGCATGACAGGAGGATTCTGCCCTTAGGCTATGCAATGCCCTATACATTCCATAGATGCATGCTTAGTATCTTCAATGATTTGGCGGAGCACATTATGTAGGTCTACATGGACGACATTACAGTATATGGAGGGAGTTTTGAAGAATGTGATGACTTAAGGCGTCTGCCTGAAAGTGCATTGAGAAAAATTTGGTGTTGAATTGGGAAAAGTGCCATTTCATGGTCAACCAAGGAATTGTGCTGGGGCATATCATATCCAACCAGGGAATTGAGGTTGACAAGGCAAAAATTGAGCTAATTTCCAAACCCCCTTCTCCCACAAATGTGAAAATAGTAAGGCAATTCCTTGGGCATGCAGTTTTCTATAGGAGGTTCATCAAGGACTTCTCGAAAATTGCCAAACCTCTTTACCTAATTCAACTGAAAGGACGCAAAATTTACATGGGATGAAGAGCGCAAAGGAGCTGAGGAGCTCAAAACCCTTGACCACTGTACTAGTAGAGACTAGCCCACAGCGATTACCTTTTGAGATTATGTCGTCGCAGTGATCTTGCCATCGAGCGATTCTTGGTCAAGAAGAGGAAACCTTATGTAGTATATTATGTAGAAAAAAAACGTTGAATGTACAGAGGAATTATACCACCAACGAGAAGGCAGTTGGCCGAGTGGTCTATGCCCTTCGGATAAATTTCGTGCATACTTAGTGGGAGTAGGACATCATAATTTTCATAGACCATTCGGCACAGTACCTTCTCACGAAAAATGCAGGCCCCAGGCTCATTAGATTGGGTTCTCCTCCTTCCAGAGTCAACCTGGGATCAAGGATAAAGGGTGGAGAATGTTGTAGCGGATCATCTCTCGTAACTAACCACCTTTTACAACACCCATGACCCTCCAGTGTGTAAATAAGTTTCTGAGGAGTCCTTCTTTGCGCTGGAAAATGCCCCTTGGTATCCTCACATTGCCAATTTCTTGGCAATAGGAGAAATACCAGTTGATTGGAAGGCACAGGACAAGAAGTTCTTATTTGCAAAGATTCATTCCTACTATTGGGAAGAACCATTTTTGTTCAAATATTGTGCTGATTAGATAATTAGGAGATGTGTGCCTGAGGAAGAACATCAAGGAATACTCAGTCACTGCCATGAGAATGCATGTGGAGGTCATTTTCCTTCGGAAGGCGCCATGAAGGTGCTACAATCTGGGTTCTATTGGCCTTCTCTTTTCAAGGATGCCCACAAAATATGCCGAGAATGCGACAAATGCCAAAGATTAGGGAAAATATCTCGCCGTCACATGATGCCTCTAAACCCGGTCACAGTAGTTGATTTATTGATGTTTGTGGCATTGACTTTATGGGGCCATTCCCTTCTTCCTTTGGATATGTATACATTTTGGTGGGAGTTAACTATGTGTGAAATTAGATTGAGTAGTGTCTTACGAGCAAGCGAGACCAAGGAGTGGTGCTCAAATTTTGAAGAAAATATTTTCTCAGTTTGGGGTCAGTATGTCGATGTGAGTTCTGCCGCAACAAACCCTTTGAGAACCTCCTAACTAAATATAGTGTCAAGCATAAAGTGGCCACCTCGTACCACCCTCAGACTAGTGGTCAAGTTGAGCTCGCCAACAGAGAAATCAGGACCATATTGATGAAAGTGGTGAACTCCAACAGCAAAAACTGGTCTATCAAGTTGCTAGATTCCTTGTGGGCATATAGAACAACCTTCAAGACCATTCTTGGAATGTCACCATATCGCCTAGTTTATGGCAAGGCATGCCACCTGCCTGTGGAGATTGAATAAGGCATGGTGGGCCATCAAAAAGCTGAACCTGGATTTGGGAAGAGCTGGCCTAAAAAGGGTCCTCGACATCAATGAATTGGAAGAATTGTGAAACGATGCCTACTTGAACTCCAAAATTGAAAAAGACAGATTGAAGAAATGGCATGATCAAATTATAACCCGCAAAACTTTCAAGCATGGGGACCAAGTATTATTGTATGATTCGAAGCTCCACCTCTTCCCGGGCAAGCTCAAGTCAAGATGGACTGGTCCATTCATCATCCATCAAGTTCATCCTAATGGATCGGTGGACTTGCTAAATTCCAAGGATAGCGAAATTATTCAGCGTTAATGAAGCGAAAACTAAAATACATGCGGTATAGTTCGCGGCGGACAAGCGAGAATCCCCCTCCTGCGACCCTCCATAAGTCGACGAGGCTACTGCAGGTTGGCTTGAATCTCGCGGCCCGAAATGCCACTCCATTTTTTTGTGTTTAATGAGTTTTATTTGGTTTATTCCAAGTTTTATTTGTGTTTTTCCCTTAATTATAGCTTATTTTTTATTGCAATTTCTCATTCTCTTATGCACATTCTCATAATTTTTGGTTTTCTGTTTTACAGGTGTAGCAGAAGGCAAAACTGTAGCTGTAGGTTGAAATTTTCGCAGCCTACGAGATCCCTGCTGCCTGCGTCTCTCCATTTCCTACCTCTTCATCTTCCTGCGTCTCTTCATTTCTTGTGCCCTACCATAAATTTCCCCATATTTTTGAGCCTATTTTTAGTGCCCATTTATGGACACTATTTAACTAACCCTTTCACCTTCCCCAATCCCTCTATATAAACCCAAACCCCCCCACCCCCCCTTTTTCTTAATTCATTTCATTCCCTTTTCCTGAAGCAGAGAACCTCTCCACCCTCTCCATCTCTTCCTTAATCCAAGCATGGACAAGACTCGCGGAGGGCTTAGCCTCAAGCCCTAGGTGCGGCCTTCTTATCCGCCCACTACTTGATTCTTTGTCGTCACCGCCGTCGCCCACAACTAGTCTTGTCGCCCTGCTAGTGCCGTCATACCTACCAGTCTTTGTTGCCCTGTTGCAGAGACGGGGCACTCCTCATGCGGCCAGATTGCCACTATCGACTCTTCCCCCACCACGGGTATGATACGTGAGTTGGTCCTACTCCTTCACCTCCTTATCACCTGCGACCATCCCGGGGGCCCAACCTCTAAAAAGGGCCCGGACTTCGGGCCCAGGCTAGTCTTCTAGTTTGAAGCCCCAGAAGCATCATTCCCCACCTGTTCAGGGACAAGCTGATGACTTCCCCCTGAATCTGTCTCCTGCTTCTATTATTAGGCGCCCCTTCTTCCATTGTGGCCCCATTACAGACAATTCAGATTGCAGTACCAGGGAAGTGCACTGTGAGATATATTATGATTTTCGGCTTTCTTTTGCCCGATCCGGCTTCGAGAAGGAGATTCCATAGAAACGCTCTGACAATACTCCTTAGAGCCTTATGACCACCTTAGGTTTTTTCTACCCCCAGGTGGTCATGGAGTTCTACCATAGTATGACATCCAGAGGAATCCCCCATCTTACTGCCATCCACTTCTCCCTTGATGGCCGTGAGGGACGCCGGGCATGGAGCATTGCGGCTACATTCAGCTTCCTAGTTGTCCTAGCCAGCTTCGGTGACTACGGTGTGGCCCACCTGCGCCTCGAGATGGTTATGTATCGAAGCCCTTTGTGGTAGGATCTATGCTTTTTCGGAGCGACTCCCGAGTATGCTCCTTATCTGACCATATCTTGTGGTCTGACCTCTTCCCACTCAACATACGTCTGTGAAGATGGGCTGTCACAGGCTCTATATATCATATCCGAGGGTTTTTGGTTCAACCCTACTGAGCTTTTCATGACCTCCTTATTCCACTTTGAGGACAAGGTCCACCACAAGAACTTGACCCGGGCTGAGTCCATACCCCTCTTGTTCCCGAGGCTACTATGCCAGGTGTTAGAGCATATGGGTTTTCCTACTGAGCCTTGATTGAAGCGCCGTCGAGATTGAGAGACCATTCTTTACGTTGTGGTGAGAAGCCGCGTGCTCGACACCTCCAGCGCGGGACATGGCTAAGGACATAACGGTTGACCATCTGCGAGGATCTGAGGAGCCCTAAATTGCCATCACGGCTCCGGTGGTCACTACTCCATTACCTACATCGTCGACATCCTCTGCACCTCTAGTGACTCCAGCTCCTACAGCATCAGTTAGACCTAGTACATCAGCTCCACCACCGCAGCATATCTCCATATCCACTTGGGATTTTCTCACTATTATGGATGCAGTCCGCACCTTCTCAGCCACGTCAACATCTTTTGTGGATGCCCACACAGCTTTAGCCAAGAGGATGACATGCACAAAGACCTCCATTGCACAGAACCACGCCATCCTCGTGCAAATTTAGAGTCACCTGGGCCTACCTCCTATCTCTCCATCAGTACGCCCAGGCCTCTTGAGATCATCCTCGATGCTTTGCGTGACCACCCACCCGAGTACCCTCGGCTTCGTGGAGCATGCTAGCGGCGGCGGCGATTTCTCCTCCCGGCTTCATCGGTAGCTCCTCCAGCTGCCTGGCGAGAGGATGACATCCTTGTTGCTCACCGCGAGAGGTAGCACTTCCTTCTCTAACTTTCCAATCAAGGCCGTGAGGACAATGTGACATTTGGTTGGGGGGAGAGTTAGCGAAGGAAGTGGCTTTTACATTTATGTTTTTACTACTATTTTTAATCAAGTCCATTTTGTTTTGTTCAGTGGCTTCTTTGTTTATGTATTGGTTGTGAAAATTTAGTGGTTTCTTTTTGTAAAGCCGAAAAATATAGTCATATCTCTTTTTATACATTTCATACAGCTTACAATTACAGTTTCAAAATTACACCCATTTTTTTTTGTTTTTTTTTGTTTTTGTGTTTTGCCTGCCTTGCAATTTGAAAAGTTGAAACATTGTCCAATTTTGTTGATGTTAGATTAGTTCCATGCTTAATTAAGTGGATGATCAGTTGAATTCTTGTTGCTATCGACATTTTTCTTCCACCTCTAGCTAACCACACACTGTGTACATCAGGTTTCAACAGTAAGCTGAAAAACTGTCTAGCCTCCTAAATCTTGCAAAAGCATGACCTGGTTTTGTTGACCACCTTTAATAAGTTAAGGACCCCCATGAGAAGAAGGCCAATGAGTTTCAAATAAAAGAATTGAAAAGAAAAAGAAAGAAAAGAAAAGAAAAAGAAAAGAAAAGAAAAAGAAAAATTTTCCTTTACGCCTTGAGGGAGCACAGGCACGGTCCGAGGGGTAAATGGTGAAAGTCTTTAAAGCTCGGTCCCCTAAGCTAACTAGTTGGGAGCCATACGACTTATTGCAGTTATCACGGTGAATAGGTGGAATTTAGCCAGTTGTAGGTACTGGAATTTCGAAATAATTTGAAGTCTGGGGTGAAACCTGAAGAGTGAGTGGTTGAAAAATCCTTATGACTTGATGCCCTAAGCTTTAATTGGTTGGGAGTCATCGGTGGATCCCCGTTACATGGAGTTTGGTGAAGTCGGTTCCTCAGCATTGCACCCCTACAACACAATGAATTGTGAAAAAGAGTGGGTCCTGATCTATTTAGGTCAGTTACTGTATTAAGTTATGGCAATAGCTTGGTTGGGGGGAGAGTGCAATTTGGCAGTTTATTGTTGAAAACTAATCATATAAACACTTAAATTTTGGTGGAAGTTCTAGGTTGATTCTCTAGAGAAGGAAACTCTTTTGATGCTGAATTTTGTATGGTATTCACTCTCTCGAGATGGTTATTGGGCAAGGTTTCGATGATTCTCATTGAGGGTTAGGCATTACTCATCCACATACTTTTAGAAATACCATTTTTGAGAACATAATTTTGTTATAGTTTTATTGCTCTTTCTTTCATTGCTAAGGGACTAGCAATGTGTCGGTTAGAGGGAGCGATTAGTACTCAAATAGTGCTATTTTGAACCTTGGTTATTGGGGGTTTTGAGCACTTTTTGTGTACTAATCCCAACTCAGTCAACGTTTGCGTGGAGTCAGACTATACTACTGATCTCATTTTGTGGCTATTTTTGCAGTTTTTGCAAGCGAAACTCGCCAAAATTATTGAGTCAACTCAAGCACGAAGAATCCGAGTTAAACTCAGTATTACATATCAGAAACCATAGGAAAGAGGACCAGAAAATAGGAGAAATTGGGCAACTGCAAAATTTTGTAGGGTTCTCAGGCATTCGCGAGATTCTGATCTATAACTGCTCTGACTGTTTGATTGTCCCCCGTTTGACCATTTTTGTATTTTTTCCTTAAATACCCTTCATGTGTAGTGGATATTTGACATATTTTTTGTAATTTTGCTTATTGGGAGCACTATATAAGCTCAGTTAAGCTTTATGTCCAATAAATGCTATATCTCAAAAGGAAAATTATTAGGGTTCAGTTTTTAGTGTCAAATGAAGATCCGGGTTGGGAAATCACTATAGGTCATTCTCTCCAACGCGAGGAAAGGGACCCGAAGACCCCTCAGTTACCTTAGGATTTCAAACCTAATGGCCCGATGCTTCAAGGAGTTCTTTTTATATTTTTCTTCATTTTATTTCCAGTTTTCTAACATCAAACCTCACTGTTTTTACAAAACCCAAAATCCAAATTGAATTCACGTAAGCGCAAAATCATTAGTGCGAAAACTCATCCTGTGTTCAACCCTAGGCCACTATATTGCAGAGTAGCCTTAACTCTACGATAGTAGGAGGTTTAGGTTTATAAATTTTGTTGATTAGACGTACCTTTACTATAAACACAGATCATCCGTTCGATTTTCTCTTAACTTTCGGTCGATCTATGCAATCTAATTTTCAAGGTATTTTTCGCTTAGAATCTAGGGAACTTGTTAAGGGAACTAGGAGATCCATTTATCGCTTGAGCAGAAGTTAGATTTCGATACAGTTTTAGTTTGGAAATACTATAATTTCTTGGCACGTCCGTGTATTCACCAATCTCCATGCTTTTTGTATGTTTAGTGAATTCTACTAAAAAATCCACTGAAACATATTTTTGGCACGCCTAGTGAGACACATCGTTGTGAAAATCCACACATCTTTTTGTTTTTTTTATATAGTTGTGCATATTCCATGGTGGGACCCATATTTCTAAAGAATGCCACCAAAATTAAGGAGTAAGATAACTGTAGATTCGCCGGACTCAGGATCTAATGCTGTAGAAGCAGCATAGGAAGGAAGAGTTCTAGCCTTGGTTAAAACTAAGAAAATTATGTTACAACTTTTAACAAAATTCCTATTCTCATTAAACTCTCTAAGAAAGTTCAATATATCGTCATACGCCTTAAGAAAGTTGCTAGAACGTATTACTACAAAAACAATTTATGGTGTCATTGATTTTGGTGTCATTTTTTAAAATAAGTATGACTTAAAGTTTATAAAAGTGATACATCATATAAAAATATTTAATTGTGAATACTAGTTTTAGATTTATAGTGTCATTTTGAAAAGTGTAATATGAAATTAAAAAAAAAAAAAAATGTGTTAGAAGTAGCTAGATGGTGTTAATTTTAGATTATGATGTCATTTTTTGAAAATTGTCACCATATTGAAAAAAATATTTTTTGATTTTAGATTTATGGTATCATTTTATGAAAGTGAAACCATATAAAAAAATTTTAAATTTATAACTCAATGGTCATTTCATTAAATATACTAATTAGGAACAATATGTAAAAAACTTATTGTTTTTTAATATCACAAATATATAAAAATTTATTGCATAATCCAAACCATCATCTTCTTCTACATTTTCTTGCATCCATTCCCTTGCTGGTAGAGCTAAAACTTAGGTTGCCCCTCAAATTTATTTCGGTTCAAGTATCAATACCCTCTTTGAAAAGTCATTAATCCCCAGCAAAGTTTGAAAAATATATTACTTTTTCTATAGTTAAAGCCTTGACCGAGATTTTAACAATTAACCATAAAGTCATCATTCAATCTTAAAAACCTAAATAGAATCGTAATATATATAGAATTGTTACAAAAGAAAATTTTTCATAATTATAGTTATTTTCCATCCACCATCCAAACTTATATATATTCTAAATTGTTTTAAGGGAACATAAAGAAACCCTAAAACGTGAAAGAGAGGAAGAAAATAAAAGAGCACGAAAAGATAAGAAAAAGAGAAAATTTTGTAAGTTTCTTATTATTTATATTTTTAAATTTCATTGAAATATTATATGAACAAATGAAATAAATTTATTTATTTTCCTTTGTTAGAAATATTTCTTAGAAAAAAATAATATTTTTAAAACATGTTATGATAATGATCAATGAATATATTGGAATTTTTTATTTATTTTTCATTTGTTGAAATATTTCTTAGAAAAAGAATATTTTTTAAAACATGTTATGATAATGATCAATGAATATATTATGTTTTTATGATAATGATCAATAGATATATTGGAATTTTTATTGGTATATATATATATATATATATATATATATATATATATATATATATATATATATATATATATATATATATATTTATATTAATTTGATACCTTTATCATGAGAGTTTGTTGTAAAAATTGAAATAAATATATACTTATTGAAAAATGTTAATGACATATTACATTTTTTTTCATATTGGAGAAATATCATAAAATAGGATGAATCATATATTTGTTGTGATTATATTGACTTTATTTTATTTAAACTAATACCATTTATTTCCAATTTCTATAAATTTCATATGATATAATGTATATTAAATCATACATATATAAAAATAAAATTATATTTAAAAATATTGTATGATATATGATGCCTCATAAACTAAAATCCTGGCTCCGCTACTATTGCCTATGGGATTTTTTTATAAAGTATAATCACAACAAAGTGATATAAAAAGGATTTATTTGATATCTCCAATAAATAAATTTAATATATCTAATAAATAAGTACATTTTCTGAACCATCATCTTCTTCTATATTTCTTGCCCACGGGATTTTTTTTATAAAGTATAATCACAACAAAGTAATATAAAAATGATTTCTTTGATATTCTACAATAAATAAATTTTTATATATCTAATAAATAATACATTTTATCTAAAATAAAGTAAGAATTTTTATGTATTATAAAATAATTTATCACTAAGTCATTTTCTTTATATAAGTAATTATAGAATAATATTTTAATATATTTTGTTTAAGAATAGTTTTTGAATAAAGTGATTTATTATATATTTTTTTATTTAAATAATAATCTTATTTCTTCTTTAATTGTTCAATTTTTTTAGAAATAATTTTTTTTAGGTTGTAATATTTATAAATACTTGAAAAAAAAATCTAAAAACTCTTCCAAATAAAGTATAGAGAAAAATATTTTAATATATTTTTGTTTTAATAATTTTAGATAAAACTGGTTATTAGTATTTTTAAATAATAATCTTATAATTAATTTCTATATAAGTAATTATAGAGAAGCATATTTTAATATATTTTGTTTAGATAATTTTGGAATAAAGTGATTTACTTTACATTTTATTTAAATAATAATCTTATTTCTTGGTTAATTAATTCAATTCTTTTAGAAATAATTTATTAGGTTGTGACATATATAAATACTTAAAAATTTCTAAAAAAACTCTTATCAGCGGAGAAATAGATTATGAGGAAGGAATTAATTTAATATATTTTGTTTAAATAATTTTAGAATAAAGTGATTTATATTATAATTTTAGATCATTTATGGGTAATCAATCATATCTTTCACAAGAGTTAAAAGACATGACATTCATATTATGTCCAAATTTTACAAGCTTGAGATTGTAAGTGAATAAGTAGTTTAACATGGTATTAAAGTTTGACTTGGTAGGAGGTCTTGGAATACCCCTTTGCAATTTGAATCCTCATTTAATTATTTGAAAGTTCATGAAGGATTCTGGTTTGTTTGATTCTCCATGTGTGGGTATGAGATTGCACTTGAGAAAGAGTGTTAAAAGGCGTGATCTTCATATTACGCCTAAAATATGAAACATCTAAAAAATTGCTAACGTTCTCTCATTCGATCTTGTTTGTGTGTCTTTGAATTGAAAAATCCAAAAGATATAAAATCTTCGATTAGTCCCTAGTAGTTTATGTCTAATGGTGAAAAAATAAAATAAAAGATTGAATCTTTTGTATTTTCTGAATAATGAACAGTCAGCATGAAACATCTATAAAAGAGCAAATGTTCGCTCATTCTGTCTTCTTTGCGTATCTAAAAATTGAAACATCCAAAACATATGATTTCTTAATGAGAGAAAAAGTTTTCTCTATTCTTCGTAGTTTGAATGACTGCTACTGTTGCATACATGCATCCCTATGCATATAGTGTGCATCCTCATGGGCTTTAGGCCTAAGAATGAGCCCAATGACCCATATGGTCATCCAAATGACCCTGGAATTCTCCTAATCCCTATATGGTCCCTGCATGTGAGGGAAGGTGTTAAAAAACTTGATATTCATATTAATTTGATAGTATAATCTAAAGGTGAAATATATGGTGTTGCTTCGAAATGTTCGCATCACCAATCAATGGCGCACCTAAAAAGTATAGTTAGGGGACATGATAATGTGATGGTTAAGTATTTTACCTTGAATGGGATCGAGGTTGTAAGCTTGTAAAAAAATTTCCCTGATTTTTAGGGGCATTGCCTAACCCTTATGTAGGTGCGCCCTTGTCACTAATTAATCTACTTTGGTGTCACTTTTAAATGTGTCACGTGATGTTATATTATAGTGGCACCTTCTATTATGATGACTTATTATAAACGTTACCATATGTTTTTTTTTCTTATAGTGGTCATAGGAAAATCATTTAATTTTGGGAAACTTCAAAATTTGATTAAAATCTACCAAATCTCTACAAATCTCCTCCTTTGAGAAAGGTTCCTCGACCTAGTAGCATCTTGGGTTGTTGAAGATTTAAATTGCAATCCAATCGCAAAGGGCTCCAATCCTTAGATCATAAACAATGACTCAAACACTTTAACTACCTTGTAATGGCCTTCTCTCCTCCAAATCAAGAATCAGTAATCTTAATTCTGTCCAACATAGTACTTCCTTTATGTAAATATGCTATATTGTGGAAAAAAAGTTTGAAGTATTTATGACTCTCTTTTCTTCAGCTACAATGATCAATGCCTAGATTTTTTTCGTATAACTCTTTTAACAAAATATAATTCTTGCAATCTTCCCTAACTTTCTTTCTCAATTCCAACTCCTCTAATAATAGAGGATTGCTTTCTCCATTATATCCTTAAAGATTACGTTGTTAGGTTCAATCTTTTTTGATTTCAAGCTTGCCAATATTCCACTACTTTAAATTTACCTCTGAAGCCTTGAATTTTGCAGTCAAAATAAAAGCTTGAAGCTCTATGAAAACTATAACCCTCCCACTATTTCGTCCAAGACTCTTAAATGTCTCCTTTTGCCACATATCTTCAAATATAAAAGGGTAGGGTCTCTCCTCACACCTTCATCAACAAGAAGTAAAGGAAAGTAGTCAAAAATAGGTCCTAGAACCACACTTTGGCCAGTCCCTAGAATGACCCGCCTACCCGCTTCCATCACTAGGAAATGATTAAGCCTTAACATTGACTAATAATTCAACCCTTCACTCTTAAGTATTAGGGCACCTGTTGGATTTTAGGGTTGGGTAGCCCAAAATGGGTCCATGACCCATGATCCATGGCCCAACTTGTTTTTTGAATATAAGTGGCAGTTAAATGAAAGTTAACTAGCAGTTAATAAAACTCTATATATATATATATATATATATATATATATATATATATATATATATATATATATATAAAATACTCTCATCTTCTCTTTAAGAGAATATCTTGCACTCTCTAATCTCTGCAAAGAAAAAAGAACTTTAGGTGTAGAAATGAGTGACATTCGTTTTATGTAATAGTGCATTATTTGATCCAGTGAAGCAAACAAGATCTCCATATTCCGCTGTAATTCTTTCTCTGGTATGTATCCATTATCTCTATAATTTAATTCATCATTGGTATCAGAGCCATTTCTGTTTGCTTTCTGGTATTGATTTAAATGCCATATTTGCACTGAAGAAATCATAGTCATAATAAGAAGATTCAGCGAGACGAAGAGTCTATAAAAAGGCATTAAAGACCCAGATATTTTCTTCATTTGTAATTACTCTCAAAAGTATTCATGATAAACTATAGTGACTTCATGGTTTGAAACCGCGGGGTTTCTAAATATTTTTAATTATTTTTCATTGATAGTTTCATTATATCGTCAAACGTTTTTTTTTTTTTGTTCACGGGTTTTTGTGTATGACTTGGGTTCAATGACCCTCTGAGAAGTTATGCGCCAATGTAGTGGGAAAAGCAGGAATTATTTCGGAAACCGTTTCCTTCAAGCCAAACAAAAAAAAAAAAAAAAAAAAAGCTTGGTTTTTAAGGTAACAAAACCAAGTTTACAGTGAGGTTGAAAACCAGCGCCTTGATTTGTTTAGTACATGTTTATAAATTTGTGGTGGCCCTTACATTTGGGCTTACTTAATATGATTTGGGTTGGGCTTGGCCTTATAAACTTAGCCCTATAAAGTTTAATCAAGAGCAAACTTAATTTGGATTGGGCTGGGCTTGACCTTATTAATATTAAGCAAAACCATATGGGATGTTTTGGACCTCGAGCTCTTGTAATGGTAGATTTGGGCAGCTAATAATGTCACATGGCATGGGTGGACACCCAAAAAAAAAAAAAAAAAAAACAGAATGGATTCACGGGTTTGAACCCATGACCATCGCACGTGTAGCGTAAATGTCCTTACGAGCTAGGTGTGAATTTATTCTTTCTTTTCATTGGTTTAACATAGAAATTTATGGGTTTGGATATATGTCGACCTGGCGATTTTTGTTTAAGAACATAGATTAAATTCCTATATTAATTTATTGTCATTGTGATTATTTGTATGTGTATAGTTTTACATACAAAATTAATTAAATGATAATCTTATTGTTTAAATTGCTTAAAGTTTTTGCAATAATGTTCAGTGATCAATATAATTTTAAGATCACATTTGATTACATTAATTGTTATTTTATCAAAATAAGTGATAAAATAATATACTAATAATTGTTTAAATTAAAATTATATGATTTACAATTGGTTAGTTGGACATTATTTTTGTGCATTCCTTCTTTGTGCAATTATTATTTTGGAGTAGATTAATTGAGTTTTTTTACGCCTTAATACGGAAAAATAATGGTTAGACTTTCATTATTGCGCCTCGAGTCATACGAGGACTTATGCGCAGATTAGAAGTCATTAGGGTGTTGAAGAGCTAAAAAAATCTCCAACCTAATTTAAGCGAGTTTTAAGGAAGACTTTGTACATCTTGTGTGAATTATATAATCAAGCTTCATGAAAAAGTTCAAGAATTGATTTGGGCGGAGGTAAAGATGAGTTTAGATTGGATGAAGTGAAGGTTTGAAATGCTTCATAACAAATTACCAAAAAAGGCATTACAGATTTCTTATTAGATAAGAAAATGAAGAAACAAACAGTACAACTTTGTTGTTCTAGGATTTATTAGTCTGCTTAAAAAGTCTAAATGAAAAGGGAACTTAAGTTCGAGTACTACCCTTAAAATTACTCACCAGGTCTTTCTAGTAGAAAGAATAAGCCCCGGAATTAAGTTTCCTAGAGCTAAATAATAGATTCATTAGCTCACTTCCCGGTTAAGTTCGAGCGTTTGTAAATATTATGGATGTTTAATATTTTATTAACTTGTAGTTGTTTGATATTTTATATATATATAATATGAAATATTCAATTTATTTCTAGCAATTTTGAGTTTGTTTTTAATATTTATGATTTATATTGAATTTTAGCGATAATATGAGTACTTGAAGTACATGTTTTGATGTGGTGTCTTGTATACCTTGCCTAATTAATTGACTTAGTGATAGTCTCATTAGGAGTTTAAAGGATGATTGAAACAAAGTGACCCTTTGATTCTAAAACCTATGTGAGTTATTTCCTAATGCAATTAATTAGAACTGAACCAGATATATGTGTATAGATGAAACATTATCTTGTGCAATTTATGTCTTACCGCTAGAACCGTGTTTCTACAAACCTGATGTCTTCTGCATCCAAAAACATTATCGAGCTTAACAAAGGTGGCTAAATGGTGATAATTATGAGTTTAGACATGAAGATTCAGTATGTCTTTGGAAGAGCAGAAGCTCTTGAGGTACTCAATATTATCTTGGATGAGCGAGAGAGCGAGGGAATGCGACTTGACATAAAAGGGACCGGGAGGCTTATGAGCTGGAGAGAAAAGAATTCTCTGGCTCGCATAACGTTGCCCGGTAGTATGGAAAATGATATCATCACGAAATTTAGAAGTTATGACTTGGCAATGGACATGTGGTCAGCTTTAAAGAATAGGATTTGGTGCTACATGTTAACCAAACTCCAGATCCTCCACGATCAAATTTGACACCTACGAAGAAATCGAGATCATTGATGAAAAAGCATTTATGTAGAGATGTCAAATATGATTTGTGAGTTAAAGGACAGTCATGTGTTGGCCGACGAGCAGCAGTCCAGGCGTAATTGGCACCAGCGCACACACACCAGTCTTGGGAGCATATGAAGATGCATTTGACCCACAATTAAAAATATCCGAACCTTTGGATGATGTGAGTGCGCCATGCAGGCTAGAAAGAAGAAAGGAATTGAATCTTCCAAACTTAATACAAATGTGTATATAGCTCTGAATCTAGCTCAAGAAGAAAAGCATAGGCGAAAGCGCAAGTATCAAAGTGGGTTCCAAGACAAAAACAAGAAGAAAACTCATTTCAGCAAGAAACATGGTAATGACCAAAACAGGAAAGGAAAACGTTCTTTCAAGAATAAAAACATGGCCAAGATCAAGTGCTTCAATTGTAATACCAAAGGGCATTTTGCCTGAAGATTGCCACTGAACCTAAGTTATTTGGCTATACTAAAGTTAATGGGCTTTGCGTAGCTAGTTATGTTTTCTAAGGATACATATCCTTTGTGGATTGTAGACTCGGGAGACCTTGGACCGTATGGCGAAGGATAGAGATCTTAGGTAGATTTCGGCGAAATACATGGAGCAAAATGGATCTATGTGGGAAACAATGCAAGAGTTACAGTTCAAAGAATAGGCACATGCAAGTTAGTCTTGCGAGGTGGCCGAACTTTACTATTGCATGATGTTCTCATGCACTCCATGAATTTGCGAAATTTAATTCGATGTTGGTTACTTGTTAAAACTAGGTTTTAATATCTTGCTAAGAACAATATTGAATTGTCTCTAGGAACTCTCATTATGGATACGTTATATAGTGAATAGTTTGTTGCTCTTTGAATCTGAATTGTATACGTTAATTTGAGTTATTTACCGATAGCGTCTTCACATAATTCAGTTGATGTGAATTTATGGCATGCTCGGCTTAGCCATATTGAACCAATCCCGAATAGATAGGCTGGTTAAACAAGAGACTCTTTGCCTAGTATGACAAAATGGATTGTTTTTTTTTTTACTTGTGAGCCTTGCACGGGTGGCGGTAAAAAAGTACCCAGAAAACCATTTAGTAAAGGAACCAGGCTTGAGACTTCCTTTGCAATTGGTCCATTAGATATATGTGGTCCAATGAATGTGAGAGCAAGGCATGGGAGCATGTTTCATCACGTTTACGGATGATTATGCTAAGCCGGTATTGTCTATTTGATAAATCATAAATCGAGGCAATAAGTTGCTTCCAAAGCTACTATGAGCTTAGTTGAGAATCAATTAGATAGAAAAATTAGAGCATTAAGAACCATTCGAGGAGTCGTGAATATTTGTACGATCAGTTTAGACTGACTATGTGATGAAAAGGAATTCAACCAGTTGACTATTCGAGACTCCATAACAAAATGGTGTTGCGGAAGAAGAAGAAATAGAGAGCGGCTCCTTGAAATGGTTAGGTCTATGATGGCGCGGTGCAAATTTGTTAATCACTTTTGGGAGTGATGCACTATTAGTACCACATTTATCCTTAACCATGTACTTTAACAAGTCGGTTCCACTACTCCATATGAGTTATGGACAAACAGAAAACCTGACCTAAGTGTTTTAAGACCTTGGGGATGTGCGGCTTATGTTCTTAATACCTCGCACCCACATGGTAAACTAGGTGCCCGGGGAAAGAAATGTATCTTTATAAGATACTCAGAACATTAGAAAATTGATAATATTTCTGGTGAACGCACAATAGTGGGAGTCTCACGATGAATCACGAGATGTCACATTCTTAGAAGAATGATTTTTCCTCAACAAGGTGATATCAATAAAGACTTGTCTTTCTATGAGACCATGGATTTTGGTGATCAAGACTCACTTCATTCGAGTGGGAGTATTTTAGGAAATATGTTTCCAACTCCAAGTGCAAATGATAATGATCTTGATCAAAATAGAGAAATGTCCAAATAGGGTACTCAAACACTTAATGATCTGGTCTAAGTGGGAATACGATTTGAGGATAATAGAGAATATGTTCTTCGGAACCTAAATTGCGGCGTGGTGATGGTAGAACAAGGCATTCCTCGTCGTCGTTTGACGTGAGGGTGGGTGAAGCCTTTGTAGCATTACAAGATGAAAGATAGGCCAAGGAATGTCGCAGGCTCTCTAAATTTTGATAAAGGAAGAAGAAACTAGACAAAAGCAATGTAGGAAGAAATGGAATCTATGAGATAAATCAAGTTTGGAACATTGATCTTAGGGCGCAAGGCCATTAGGAATAAATGGGTTCTCAAAATAAAGCGTAAGGCTGATGGCACAGTGATAAATATAGGCTAGGCCCAATGTGAAAATTTACACACAACGGAAGGAATAGATTATGAAAACTTTTTCTCATTTGTGAGATTCCTCAATTAGTTTGATACTATCTATCGTGGCAAGTATGGATCTTGAATTACATCAAATGGATGTAAAGACAGCATTTCTAAATGGTGATTTAGAAGAGGAAATCTACATGCAGCAGCCTGTAGGTTTTGTTAACGAAGGCCAGCCTGTAGGTTTTGTTAACGAAGGCCAAGAAAATAAAGTTTGTAGACTTTTGAAGTCCATATATGGCCTAAAGCGGAGTCTTAGGAACTAATGGTATATTCGTTTCATAATACGATCATAAATAGTTTATTATGATTGACGAAGATCATTGTGTATATATAAAAAGATCCATGGACAAGTTTATAATTATGTCATTATATGTTGATGATATACTTATAGCTGGTAATAGCGAAAGTATGTAAATGAGAGTAAAAGGATGGATTATCGTAATTTCGAGATGAAGATATGGGTGGTATATTCTTGGGTTTAAAGATCTCGGAGAGATACGTTCAAAAGAGTGTGTCTCTGTCTGAGTCGTACATCAATAAGATCCTTGAGCATTCCAAATGCGACATTCAAACCCATCGATACTCCTATTGCTAAAGGTGAAGGTCTTAGCCAAAGAATGTGCCTTAAAACTCCACAAGAAGAAGAGTATATGAAGAAAGTTCCCTATACAAGTGCAGTTGGAAGTCTGATGTATGCCATGATGTGTACAAGACCTGATATTTGTTTTGCTATTGGCATGGTAAATTCGATATCGATTGACCAGGACCGATTACATTGGAAGCAGTTAAAGGATCTTTAAGGTACTAAAGAAGGCGCTACTTATTCATTTATTCTGAAGGAAATGATACGCAATTAAAGGCTATACGATCTTGATTGGGAGAGGCTAAAATGAGAGAAAGTCACTCTGAGTACATCTTCTTACTTAACAATGAGCGCTATATCATGGAGTAGTAAGAAGCGATCCTGCGTAACCTTGTCTGATGGAAGCTGAATTTGTAGCTTTTTTCGCTGCAGTACAATAAGCATTGTGGCTCAAAAGTTTTTTTGATCACTTGGGAGTAAATGCTAAAAGTGTTGATTCAATCTTAGTGAACTGTGATAGTCAAGCAGCAATAGCATACACAAAGGACCCTAAGTATCATAGCAAAACCAAACACATATATATAAAGTATAACTTTGTAAAAGACATGGTTTGCATAAAGGTGAACATGAAGTACACATCCTGCAGCGTGAAATGGTTGCGGATCCTTAACAAACCGTTCCTCGAGATATATTTATAAAGCATGTTAAATCTCAAGTTCGTAGAATATGATACTTCTTTGTAATGTTTCCCAACAATGTTCATGTTGTATTAATGTTCCGAATAATAAATATATTTGTTTCTGGAAACCTACACATATGTGTGAATGTTTTATTTTTGAAAGCATGCACTCTCGATTTATTGAAAAGTATATTTGGACGAGATAAGAGATTAGCCCTCACCGCAGAAAGACAATCGCCACTCTCATTAATTTTAGTAGTTGATGAGTAAGACAATTTTCAGAAAGCTTATTATCTAGAAAGTATTAATCGAGAGCCCAAGCTTAAAAATATGAATGTCACCTTGTTAACAAACAAGATGAGATCTTATTAAATTTGTAAGTGAATTTATAAAAAAAAAAAAAAAAATTCCTTTATACGTCACATGTTGCAGTTTGAGTTAATGAACATGAAAGAAGTGAAACCAGAAGGGCTTCCAGTTAGACACATTAAGAATGTCACGAACCATTATAAATGCGGTATTAATACATTACATAAAGACATACACTCCCATTGGGAAAGGAGAAAATACCGTATACGTGTTTCATACCATGTGTGCAAATTATGACCAATATAGGTAATCAAAGCTCGGATCTCAGCTTGATGTAGAGATACTAAGGAATAAGAGCCTTATATTTTATACCCTTATGACTCTATTCTAATTCTTAAGACTTAATTTAATACTTGCTATTTTAGAGTGTTACAAAGGACTATAGAGATTAGTCTGTGGGCACTACTAAACCAAATTAAATTAAAGTTAAATTTATGAGAAAGAGAGGAAAGATCACTTAAATCATCTGGCATTTGTTGTAATGCGGTGTACGATTATAGAGTGTCTATAATTGTGAATACGATACTCATGATATATAAGATTGAGATCGTTTTGAGATTTGAGATGTGATAAAATGATGCAGAATTGCTAGCATCTTAAGTCTACTGTGATCTTTTGTTTGTCGAGAAGGTATATATTCCTAACGGATGTATAGCGAGGAAGCTCGAGAGTATCTTTACAGTCTTGCGTTAATTTTTAGCATATGAATTTGTAGAAAGTATAAGATGATGTTCCTCTTATAAAATCTTCTGAGAAGGCACAGATCCATTTTGCAAGTGTAGTGGGAGATATTGGATTTTAGAATTTGGGTCGCCCAAAGGAAGTAGATTATGACCCATGATCCATGACCCGACATTGATATAATTCCAGTTAAATGGAAGTTAACTAGCGGGTTAATAAAATAAATAAATAAATATATAAAACACTCATCTTCTCTTTAAAAGTATACTGCACTCTCTAATCCACACAAGAAAACTTTGATTGTGTGGAAATGAGTGGCGTTAGTTTCTGTATATAATAGTTCTTCATTGATCCCAGGTGAAGCAGTAGAATCTATTAGTTGTAATTAACTTTCTAACAGTATGTATCAGGTATCTCTATAATTTAATTCATCAGTACCTAACAATGATAAGTCCTTTTAGCTCTAGATCCTTAATCACCTCCGAAAATCTCTTGTGTTTGAGTTAAAACTTCCTCCTCTACTAATTGCAAGGTAACTAATCATATTAAAGTTCCTTACAATATAATAAAGATCAGTCACCTTAGCCCTTGTGATCCCCATAAAGCACTCCTTTTCCTCTAACAAAACAATATCTAAATCCAGTATAAGGTCTAATTAAATCCATCATCACAATTTTTAAATTGACACGAGATGAAGAAGCTATCCCTTCCATTCAACTAAATTCCAAAACCATTTTGTCTTAAAATGTCACAAGTCCTCTAGTAGCACCCTTGGCATCTCTTTAGTCAAAGAATCTCTTTGAATTTGCGAATGATGCCACTTGATAACTCTTAAATCTTATTCTCTTATATTTTTTAGTAAGTGCTTTATAGTAGCATTTCTTTTTATCCATTGTCATTAATTCTTCTAACATCCCCAAGAAAAAGTTTGACTTTAATCAAACTTTGGAAGTAATTTACACTATTTTCTGCTAGGTCCGAAAAATTCATGTGATTTACAGCTTTCTCTAGCTTTTAGGCTCCTTTTCACTTTAAAAACCATATGGCTTCCTGTGAGAATTTTTTTTTAAATTTTTTTAATCATCATTTCAGGCAGGTCAAATATCTCCTTAAAGTACTCTTTCAACATTCTTTTCTATCTTTAAGTGTATGTTAGCCATCAAAATTTAGTTACTACGAAATGGAATTTCATACCTTCTATTCTGAAGTCAAATCCAATTTTAGCACAAACAATCTCAGCACTTTTCGTTTATAATTTTAGGGTTTAATTGTATTAAGATCATGAGATTTAATCATAAACATTACTAAATGCTATAGGTTTCAATTCATCATACAATATGCCTATAAATGTATTTTATATAATCTACATATTTCATTTTTAATATAATTGTAGTTTTAGATAATTTCTTGTTTCATCTAAATATTTTAGTTTAAATCTCTTAAGTAATCTAATAAATAAAATTTTTGTAATTCAGTGATAAAATTTAAACTAAATATTAATTATTTCTATTCCATCAAACCCTTATAAGGTCATATTTAAACCAACCTTCTTTTTTTTTTTTTTAAGTGTCATATAAACAGTTTATAAAGTATTAGGCTGATTTCCAAAATATATTTAAAATATGTATATATATATATATATATATATATATATATCTCAAAATATACATTTTTTGAAGAAAGATCATTTTCAACCATTGATTTCAAACACTTGGGCTTGATTGTATGCCAGGAGTGAGATTTAAATATATGACCACACCCACATAAGGAAAATTCAGGGACTTGATAATGACATCAACTAATTTGGTGAGAGACATTTAAAATCACAATTGTAGATGTGGTGTCCCATGGAAATGGCAGAAAAACAAGTGACAGTGTTTGTCTGATGGTTCATGCTAAGATTATTATTAACATAAGTGACCCTTGACAATTGAAAGGGTGTACCTGTATATATTAAATTTAAGTCACTATTCCTATTTTAATTATTCATGTTTATCATCATGAATTTATAAAATAATTGCATTTGGTGGAGGATCCATAATTAATTAAAATAAATAAATAAACACTCACTTTCCAACCTCTACTCTCCCTTTCATGAAAATAAAATAAAATATAACCTCTCATTCAATATTTTAATTGAGTATGCCAAGAACAACTGTTTTATTTTTATGACCGAATTCATTAATAGTTGGTGGCGAACAACAAATAATAGGTTATCAAAGGATCCTGAAATTTGAAAATAATGAAAAATATAAAGTCTAATTTAAAAAAAATCAAAAGAAAAAGTCATTTATATTTTGAAATGATCATAAACTTTATAATTGAAAAATGAATCTTTATTGTGAAATTTTCATGGCTTTTGGCCTAGTGCCTCTATAGAAACTCAAATAGTCATTGTAAATTTAGGCAGAAATCTTTATTTGCTGTTGAGTCCAGTATCATATGAAACAGGATCTGAGTAAAAACAATGTCAGGCATAGCCATTGATCATTGTGTGAGGGCCTGCAGGTTGTGCTCGAGATGCGTCACTCTGCCTGTGTTCACTTTATCTGAAGATGACAGCCGATAATTTAAAACGTGCTCGCGACTTGAAAACACGTTATCTAAGGTCGCAAATGCGTAGCGCGCTGATGATGTGAAACGATTAACGAGGCGGAAGATTAAAATAACTTGGTATCAAAGAAAGTAAAACGCCGGCCACGGCGTAGGAAGGAATCGCGCATAATGCCGGGTTTCTCTGTCGATAGCATTCATGTTTTATTTTAATAATAATTTGTTATTTTCTTTATTTTGTAGTAGAATTGTTTCATCACGCAAAAATGAATGGATGCTACTATATCATGCTAATATCTTTATATGCTTATATGGTAGCCAGGGATGCAGTCGTTTTTGCGGTTGTTTTTGAGTCGTGTCAATAACAGATTTTTTATAATATTCATAAATCCGAATATGACACGAATAATAAACGGGCTAGAAATAAAATATTTAAATATGACCCAATTAAGAACCAAGTAACACGATTCGACACGTTTAACCCGTTTATTAATTTGGTAATTTAAAATAATATAATTTATAATTAATTCATTAATATTTTAACATAAATAATATATATAATGAGTTAATCTAGATTAAATATTAATTAATATAAGCTGCCCAAATGGATCATTACGGGTCAAATTCATATTGGATGTGGAATATAACTCGTTTATTAAATGATTATGTCAAGGTTCTTGCGATTTGGTAAGCGTGATTATAATCGATCAAAATCCATAAAAAGTCATGTGATTTTGTATCGTATTTTGCCAAACTTATGATATACTAAAAATACTCTATATATATATTCTCTCACACGAGTATGTTATAAAAATATTTTCAGTATTTCTTGTTTTATTTTAATATTATATCTATAGTCACATTTTAATTGGCAATTGAATGATAAAGTGCAAACAATAAAAATATTCTTTCATTTATATTTTATTTTCTAATTAAATAAAACTATTTAGAAGGACTAATTCAGATACAAATAATTTTGACTTTAGGAAGTAAGTAACAAAGCATTAGTTTTAGTATGAAATTTGAGTATATTTATCTTTAAATATGGTATTATGAGATCCTATAGCAGCCAATTGTGATATACGATTGTACCGCCACGCTGAAAATCGTTTGCAAAGTCTGAAATCAGTTTACGTATGGGTACTAATAATGTAAAAGAAAGAAAATATAAAATATAGAAGTAATAAAATAATTTTATTTTATTTTATTTAATACTTATATAGACCCCCCTAATTTGGAATGATCTTGGTTTTACTTTCTTTTTTTTTTTTAATTCTATTTGATTGTATTTGATATGATTTTATTTGTTTTTTTTTTATTTGAGAAAGAAAAATAAATGGAAAGTTTTTAAGGGAACTTTCGGTGGCCATAGAGGACATAGAGATTGGCTCTGCGCAAAGGAATGCTAACATCATAAAAAGAGGGCAGAAAGGCCATGGGAAGAGTGAGAGAGCTTGGGGAGTGAAACCCAACGTAGGAGTTTGGGTGGGAGACTTTGTTTTTTAGTTTTCATTCCATTCGATTTTTTTATATTAGTTTATTCATTTTTCTTTCGCCTTCATATTACATTGCTTTCTTCACCTTTTTTTTCTTTATCTCTTTTTCAAAATTTCGATTAAATTTATTAACAAATTTAATATGATTTTCTAAATTCTCTGTTTAAATAATATAGCTTTAAAGTATTAATTAAATTCAAAACTTTCCCAAATTTTTCTTATGTCAGAATTCGCTCACTTCTTTCCAAAATTAAATTTATTTTCCGTAAATTTTCAAAGCCCAAATCCATTCTCTCTAAGTTTTAAAAATCAATTCAACTTTTAAATACTAACCAAAATTTATATTCTTTAATTTTTCCTAACTCAAAGCTCAATTTCTTTAACTTAAAATAAAAAATCATTTTCTTTAATAAGTAAAAAAAATCGAAAATCATCTTCTTTAATTTCTAAACAACCAGAAATCATTTTCTTTAACTTTTTGTATTTGCTTCTTTGCATGGTTGTCAAATTTGCTCCAATTTGTAGAAGCGAGACGAGAAGTGATGGGATTAGCAGAACCTTATCTTGGATTAGCCAATTGGGGATGCAAATAGTAATCTTTGAGGTGGATTCTAAGGGTGTTGTTGACGCTATAAATTCTTATGTTTCGGATATTTCAGAGTTTGGATCCATCATCAAGGATTGTAAAAACATAGTTGCTGGGAGTGTTGGTTTAAAAGAATAATTTTCTTTACTTTATTTTTTAAAAATCCAAAATTAATCTCTTTAATTTATGAATTTTTTTTCTTTAATTTATAAATAAATAAAAAATCATTTTCTATAATATCTAAAAAAAGTTGAGAATTTTTTTCTTTAACTTTTAAAAATTCAAAATTCATTTTCTTTATTTTCTAAAAAAAAGAAAACCAGTTTATTAAAAAAAAAAAGAGAGAGAGAGAGAAGAAAACCATTAACAAAAAAAAAAAATCTTTAATTTCAAAATTTTCAAAATTATTTTCTTTATTTTCTTTATTTTCAAAATTATTTTCTTATATTTAAAAAAAAAATCTTTTAAATTAAAAAATTCAAAATTCACCTTCTTTAAATTTCCTAAATCAAATATCATTTTTTAGATATCCAAATTTCAAATCGGTTCTTTTTCAAAGTTACATTCTTATTTTATTTTTTAAACCCCTCGATTTTAAAAATTATGAGAGTATGATATACTATATAATTCCAATAAAATGAAATAACATGGAGTCGACTTGCGTGCTAAATAAATGGACATTGGTGGGTACCCAACATCTCATGTATCATTTAAATAGTTTGACGCTTGATTTATAATTTAACTTTCTAATTTAATCATAAATGTTTTTATATATGTTATTAGACTAACCTTAATTTGTATTTATAGCGCTTGCAATTCGCCGTCAAAGTACACATTCTTTCTTTATTTGACTTTGTTTGTTTATTTACTTATTTATTTGTTAAATACTTGGTGTGCTCTCATGTCTTGATTATTGTTTATTTCTTGGTATCTATAATTAATTAATTGATTGTCATAATTTCCCGAGGCTTTGCTTTGTGGCGCGTCTAAGAATTCGAATTAGTTGATAGCTTCATCCAGTTCGTGGAATGCTTGTGGATATCATTAACTCCGATACCCGCAGATTATGTCCCATTCTGGGATGTAATTTAACAAAAATCGAACATAGTCTTCTTTGTACGGAGAGTTATATTCAAAAATCCCGACTGCGTAATATCTGATAACATGACCCGTCAGGGCTGATATAACCTGATAGGCGCATTGGGTCTATTTATGAGTAAAAATTGACCACACCGGACCCATTTATCTACATTCATATAAAAACATGTAAGACCATATTAAAAAGAGTCTATATGAGTTCAATTACAACTCTTTTACATAAAGTTACATGCAAAAATTTCATTACTCTAAAAATATTACAAAAATAATCATAAAGCCATAAGTCAACTTTTTTTCACTCTCGCGGCCCCGGATGAGAGCCGACCACCGGCGCATGTCCCACACTTGAAATGTTATCCCGTATAGAGTGAGCCATGCCCAGTAGAGTAATTCCTACATAAGCTACTCTCCACCTAAGTGCACATACAATGTTCACCTTAGACATTTTTCACATTCACATCAACAATTCCAAATAAGAATATGCAATTCTAGGTTGGAATTCTACATGTCATACCATGAAATGAGATGAGACTCACTCATGCACCATACCCAAGTCTTTACCGACTCCCACAACACACAATGCAATGCCAATGTGTGATAAAATCCGTCATTGATGTATTATATCAAATGATCATTTTTGAAACAAAATCATTGGTTTATAAACCAAAAGTTTTTTGGATGTTAAACCTCGAATGATCATTTCATATACAAAACTATGTGTCTTTTTGGGCGACGAGTTTAGGGTCTCCTGTGAGCCATACGCCTTCCTACACTTTTGGACTTTCGTGACGTCTAAAAATCTAGGGAGTACGGTGACCAGCGTGGCCTTTCGAAAATACCCATGGATATCGTGTGTCTCGATACCCTGTTGTTCAAATCCATCACAGGGATCAGTTTATTTACATTCAATGAACATTTTTATGTTACTTTCAAAAACATATTACGTAGGTTTAATTACAACTCATACAAATGTATATTAAAACTTGTTTGTCAGTACTTTACAAAAGGTTACAAAGCCACAATCAGGCTTTTCTTCCTGATTGGCTCCTAATGAAAGTCGTCCACCGGTGTCTACTTTGCACCTGAAATTATCCCATATACAGTGAGCCACGCCTAGTAGAGAAATTTCCTATAGAGGCTACTCCCCACCAAAGTGCACATGAAATGCTAGCACTTGCATTCACATCAACCATTCCATACAGATTACGTAATTATATCATGAAATTCTATATGTCATGCCATGAAATGAGATGAGACTCAATCATGTACCATGCTGCGAGTCATTCTGAGCTCCATTGCCCAGTGTGATGCCAAAGGGTAATAAATTAAGTCCAATCCTTGCATTCTGTCCTTGTATGATGCCCATGCGTGATAAAACCATCATTGATTAATCGCATCCAATGATCATTTCAGACAAAATTTCATTTTGTTTATAAACCAAAACCTTTTGGATGTCATATTCTAATGACTACTTTCTTTTACAAAATCATGTGTCTTTTGTGGGTAGAGAATATTCGGGGTCTTACCGTAGGCTTCACACTCCTTCCTATACTTTCACGGGCTTTCACTGTTTGACACTTATGTATACCAAAAATACTAGGTCTTTCACCTAAGGGGGGTATCTATCCCTACTTGCTATTACCAACACATATTTTCATGCTCTGTGAATAGTGGAACTCCACTAAACTTTGTTCAACGTATCGAGCCCACTCATCAACCACCAAGGATGGTGTGTGATGGCACCATGTACTTTCACCCATGAAATGTGATGTCTCAATGCATATGCAATGCATTATGTCATTTCATATCAATTTCATGTCTCATATGTAATGAATGCCATATGGACATTTCCAAACATACAATATATCATGTATCATGGATGATTATGCTAGAAGCATATAATTTCCAAACATTTCATCCAATTGCCAACATATTAAAACATATATATCAACAAGAACTATCAAGCATGTTATCACAAAATCAAGCAATAACACTTTAAAACAATCCACAATTTCAGACCTCACAAGTCGGCCATAACAAACCACCAAGATAGGGCACAATCAGTACCAAAACAGTTGTGAACTAGTCTTGGTTCAGGCCACCAACCGGTCGTTAACATGCCACCAAAAAAATCCATGAAATGAGTACGAAATATGCACCAAAATCAGTTCAAAAATATAAACACAACAAATAAACATCCCAACTGTGACAATCTTGGGAAATGGACCATAATAAGTTTGTAGAGAATTCGATTTGGGTGATTCAAAGCCTACACTAAGGTTCAGCGATGCGACTACAATTTACATGAAGGACGGGGTTCGAAGTCCTCGGTTTCCTACCTAAAAATCAGTCCTAAAACTCGGCCGGTATGTGTAGGATCAAAATAGAATGGCATTCATATTACGAAATTAGGCGAATAGCCTTAGGGCAAAGCCAAAACCCCCACGAGACCTTATGGTGGAAATAAACCAAATAGGGAAGATCCTACCTCTTGGGGTGTAGCCCTAATCGAATATACAGACTTTACTTCTTGGTGACGAGTTCCGACCGTCGGAACGCCGATTTCCTTTTCCCCCTCTTTCTCTCTCCCTTTCTTCTCTTTCTCTTTTTTTTTTTTTCTTTTTTTCCTTCCTTTCCTTTTTGTCGCTCCCCTCCTCTACGAACCGATCTCCATCCCATTTATAGCCATTCCATGTTCCATGCATGTGGACACATGGCTTGCCATGTGTCACACATGCATTTACCTATGCAAGCCATGTGTCACCTAAAACTGAATTCTGCTCGAAAAAATGTGAAATTCGATGTCTCGAATTCAACAAAGTCGCACAAAATTATTTAGTTTCTGAAAGCAGAATTCAATGGTGAGGCCCGTTTCATCATCCGAGATCTAGAAAAATTCTAGGTTTTCAACCTGTATTGTAGCGGCAAGTTAACTGTGTTTGCCTTTTTTTTTTTGGAAAAGTTCAAATTTACTCGGATTTTACATTCTTCCACTTTTAAAAGAATTTATGTCCAAAAATTCACACGCACATATACATACAATCACATGCATATGCTACAGTCATTTTTTTTTCAAATGACTAAACAACATACCTTCATCCTTGGATAATTGGCACGCATTGTGTCCTCGCATTCCCATGTTGCCTCCTCCACTCCTTGATGCTGCCACAACACCTTTACTAGCCTCACAGTCTTACGTCACAAAACCTGATCTCGGCTATCCATATTACGCACAAGTCCCTCCTCAAAGGTCCCCTCTACATCAACAATGAGCTAACCCCAATCCACTACATGAGTTAGATCTAGAGTGTACTACCGACATGGAGACATGGAATCTTGCATGAACACCCGATAAACCTGGTGTGCCTTGGCCGTTAATCAAGCGCTTACCCGGCCTCTAGTGTACCTCGAAATTACATCTTTTACCAAGCGATAAGCTTTCCCGCTTGTCGAATCTGACCTTTCCTTTCTTCGGCATCACCTTTAAGAAGACATGATCACCGACCTCAAACTCTAGGGGTCGTCATCGTCTGTTGATTTAGCTTTTTCTCACAGGCTACGTCAGGTGAAGGCAGCTTTAAATGTCGAAGTCGCTTTTTTTGAGGTGTCCTTTACCAAATTCGAACCTATAACGGATCTCTCTCCTACCTTCGTCCAACAGACCGTAGATCGACATGGCCTCTCATATAGTGCCTCATAGGATGTCATCTATATATTCGCCTAATAAATGTTGTTGTAGGCGAATTCCATTAAGGGTAAATGCTCTTCCCAACTATCGTTAAGATCGAGGACGCATGCCCGTAGCATGTCCTCTAACGTTTGGATGGTCCTCTCGATTATTGTCCGGTCACGGGGATAAAAGCGTGCTCATCATCAAGCTGTGTCCCCCATGGCTCTGCAGGAAACTCTCAAAAATGGCCTTAGACTTAGGATCTCGATGCAGATTATATATGAGACTAGCACTCCATACATGGGAATCTCGTGTATAATCTATCGATTTCTACAGAGTGGTCATCAGTACGGCTAGAAGTGTGTCGACTTGTGAGCCCAGGTCCACGATTACCCACCTTTGCGTCATGCCCTCGCGATGTCAGAGTGGCAAATTGAAACACAAAATCCATCGTGACATGCTCCCGAGCTTCGCTATGTTACCTCCGATGGGTGGAGTAACCACTATCGACTTAATGACGACTGAGCCACAGTACCCGACCCGAAGGCTTAAGCGGGATCAGGGACACGGTCATCTTTTGAATCAAATTCCTTTTTTTCTTTTGTCAGTAAAACCTAATGCTTATTTTTGTAAGGATATTTATCTTTATGAAAATATATTTTGTATTTACCATTCAACTTAAAGGGGGCCCATCATTTTGTTTTTAATACACATTTTCCATTAGATATGGCATTACATGCCCATTTGGTCCATTTACCACCTTTATACATTACGACATTATAAGCCATTTTCAATACCAAAATATTTACAAAACAAAATCAGAGTTTGTACAAAAAGTGTCAAATATATTTCATGAATGCAGGGTCGGAGCTTTACTTCAACTCCATGAGGCCTTGACGTTGACTCTGAATCACTGCGGTCTTTTCCTTCGTACTGTTCACTCGGTACTTGCGCGATGATAAAACAGTGCTAAAATTTTCATGCCTAGTGGTTCTCTGATTCTCTCTTCATTCATTTTAAGTAAATCATGCATTTTTCTAAATCGATGTCTTTTGTATAATTTTTCAATGACGATGCGATACAATACATATATGTATATTTTTATTTGTATACATTCAAATTACAATTCATTGGTCATTTTTTCAGTATATAGTTTCATATACGATAAATCATTCAAACACAAATCATGCATTTCACAAATTTTTTCTTTTCATTTTATCCTTGTAAGAATTTAATATATGCTTTCGGTTCACGAGATAATGAATCAACGCACACAGGATCAGCTAAGACTCTGATGGTATAAAGGTTTATAACACGATCTTGTCCCTTTGGGCTCTTGGTAGTTATTAAAAATCATTCGTGAACAACTGCGTCTTGTCGGATTGAGCTACCGGATCCCGGTGACACATCGTCGTTCGACCTGATATTACTCAATTGACCATTATTGGTATGCAATCTATCCTTAACTGAGTTTAACGATTAGCAACATCTGAAACAAGTGCTCAAATCATTCATAATTTACAATAGTGTATATACATTTATATCCAATACTTGGTTTCCAATACTCATACAGTACCACTTATCAAATTCGTTTCACAATAAGTTGTATCAAATCAATTTAAAAACACCAAATCAATATGAAATTTATCTTAATTCATTTCGATAAAATCCGCATTTCATAATCCTTCAAACATTTTTAAATAGAGAGAAGTGGAGAACAAACCAATTCATTTATAGTAAACAGACACACATGCATATTGATTCGCATGAGTAGGTGTATCGGAATCAACAAAATTTATATCCCTGAAATCCTCTTGTGGTAAAGGCTACTAATTATAGTAGTCTAGAGATTAATTTTTCTGAGGAGATAGGTTTCTTCGTGAGAAAAGGAGTTTGTGAGTGGAATTGAAAATGGTGTTCCTCGTTGGATTTAAGGATTTGTGTAAAAAACTTGGAGTATTAGGTGAATGGTTGAAAGCGAAAATAAATTGAGATAAAATTAAGAAAAAGAACTCCTTGAAGTCTCGGGCCCTTTGGGCTTAGGGTTCTAAGTTAACCATTTTCATGTCCTTGGGTCTTTTTCCTGCAGCGTTGGGGAGGATGACCTATAGTCATTTCCCGAATCGGATCTTCGTTGCTTCGGCTTCTAAACTACCATATTTTTTCTCTTTTAGCGATAGGAATTTAATGAAGCGTAAATCACCCATGGCGGTGGAGTTGAAATACTAAACCTATATCTGATGACTAATAGGAGACAACTAGAAAAACTTGGGTATCAGTGGATGTAGTAGAATGAGTGTCTTCAGATTGAAGAATATTGTGAAACCACAGGATGGTGAGGACATGTTTTGAGTTAAAGCATTGTGAAAAGCGAGGCGTGGCGCCATGATGTGTACATGACATGAGACAGTGGTTACCGTGCACCAGTGGCCTTCCCCTTCCCGAGGATGGGGTTTAAGCCAGAACATCCCTTGATTTTGTCATCATCGAGGGGTGTTTGGCTAGTGAAAAAATCTCGGTGAGAGAGGAAAGGAGAGAAAATCCACGCACGCGAGCGGGAAGAGAAACTTAGCCAAATTTTATTAATTGATTGATGGGTGAAAAAGTTGATTGATAGGCCTGGCTGGCGAGCTTATATAGATGCTGATGCAAGGAAAATACAAAAATGTAAAGGAACCAAAATTACATCAAGGAAAATTTGTATAAAAGCGACAAATGAATTAAACGATCAAAGCGCCGGTGTTGCGAAATTCCTGACTGCGAAATTTCTGAGTTGTTCTCTTACGTATTTTGTAAATCTACTCCCAGTTCGATCGCATCTTTGAATTCAGCACCACGGGTTATTAATGTTTGGTTCGTTTGTGAAGTAGGTGTTTAAAATCAATAAAATTTATAACTAGGATTTCTCTCTTGCAGTAACAAAGCTACTACGGTATAGTGGCTCTAAGGTGATCTGAAGATAGTTTTTCATGAGAGAAAAGTTAGCATGGCGAAGTGATAATCGTTTTTTCGTTAGTTATAAAGGGTGTATGAAGCGGTGTGTGAATGGTTGGCGGAAATCTCGATGTAAGATTCAGAGAAATCACTGCCAAGTCTCGGGCCCGCGGGCTTGGGATTCTAGGTTAACCATGTACTCGGGTCATTATCCTCGCGTTGGGGAGCATGACATAGTCATTTAGGGGCGAGATCTTCATTTAACACAAAACCTAAGACCCTTAGGTTTTTCGTTTGGAAAGATGGCATTTTGATTAGGCATAAATGTCCTAGCGGTGAAGAGCATCTTAAAAAAAACACGCTTTACCACTCGATAACTAGCCAGGAGACAGCTAACTGGGCCTCAGTGGATCTAGTGAAAGTATCACTTGAACGAAAAGCTTGCGAATACATGGGAGGCATGCTTGAGAGATTTTAACTGGGTGAGAAATGGGGGTAGAAATACATAAATACATACATAAAAGAACATGAGAACATGCGACTAAGCCTAAAAACAACACCCCGGTGGCCTTCCATTCAGGGATCGGGGTTTTTAGCCAAGCATCGCTGATTTGTCATGTGCAGGGGTGTTTGGCCTATCAATCTGAGAGAGTGAAGGGAGAAGAAGAGAAAATCACCACCGGCGAGGAGGGAAGGAAGCCGTGCGATTTCCTTGATTGATTGATGGTACATGCCAAAAAGTTGATTGATTACAAGCGTCACGAACTATAGGTGCTTTCGGTATAAGGAAATACAAAAATGTGTTTAAAGAACCAAAATTACATAAGGAAAACTTGTATAAAACCACCCAAACAAGTGGATAAAAGCGATCGGGTGGCGGTGTTACGGGTTGCGGTAACCTTTGCGAGGAATTTTCAACATTTAGCGGGTTGCAAAATTGCAACATCAAAATTGCATTTCGCGGGTTGGTGCATGACCCTGCGAAATTTCCTGGTCTTGAGAAATTTCACAACTAGAAAATTCTGGGGTTGCAAATTTTGCAACCTCAAAATTTCAACGGGTTTGCTCCTCCTTAACTTCCAATAAATTTGCCTCAGAATTTCTCGATTTGATCATACATCTTCGAATCGGCTAAGGTTCATCGTGTTTGAGTCAAATTGAAGAAATAAGAAGGCATTGACCTCTGAAAACTACTAAGAAATAGCTACAAAATGTGATTAGTAGTAAGCTAAGGTTAAATGTAACAATTGAGTTATTGAAGTCAGTTAGTACACAGCGCATAGAAACGCTATAAACAGGCTGATATTTTTGCTTATTTGGGTACTAATCACTCCCAACCCAGAGACATTGTGAGTCCCTTGGCAATGATAAAAGGAGAAGATCATGCAGGATATGTTTTTGCAAAAATGGAATGTCTGTTCAAAAAGTATGTGCAAATAATACTTGCCTTTAATGACCAATTGGGACTCACGTATAAAGACCGGCAGGAGGAAGCAAAATTCCATATAGGACGAGTTAAAGGGCATCAATTATTCCAAGGAAATCAACCTTAAATTCCACCAAAATCTAAGTGTTTTTGGGTGATCGGTTTACCACCCGATGAGCTGTGAGTTACTTCCCCCAACGGAAACAACTTCTGCTTGTAGGCTGATGACCAACCTAAATAGATTCAATTTCATTTTATTTCTCACTTCCTATTTAATAATAGGATTAAATGTTCAGACATTCATAAAGTCGTTCTCTTGAGGATCGCGGCGGCTCCCCTGACCTGACTAAGGTTTAGGGCATCAAGTCAAAGGATATTTCGACCCGCAGAAACTCTAGGTTTCACCAGGGACTTTGAATGATTTTGAGAATCCGGCCACCTACAACCATGAAACTCACCGAGATCCACCCATGTAGTGAGCACAAAGTCGGTGACTCCCAACCCGGGTTGGTTTTAGGGCACCCGGGCTTCAAGGCTTTACGCCGTAGACCCTAGGGCCCCGTGCTCGAGGTTTCAAGGTAAGTGGTGCGGCTTTGCATATCTCTTTTCTTTTCTTTTTTTCTTTTGGCTTTTCTTTTCTTTTGGAAGGCTCATTGCTTCTTTCTTAGGGAACTTCGAATCTATTATGGGCCGTCAACGATGCTAAGGCCGGTTTATAAATGAGAGAATCACGACCTCTTAGCCAGTGATGAAAACTAATGTGAAGTTTGTGTGTGGCTAGAGAATGGTGGAAGACGGGGGAGTAGTACCGGGGTCTTCAGCGAGCCAAAAAACTCAATCGGGCATGGAACCATTTCTAGCATTTGGTATCATACAATGTTTCTTTTCAATTCTGGGGAAGAGGCATAGTCCACCAACAATATAGGGCGAAATGAAATCTGAAAAGTTTAGAAAAATAGATTTGCATAATATATAATAAGGTGAATTTACAAAATTTTCGACTTTTGCAAAAAGTAAACAACAAGCCTCTTCATAAACAAAAAAATGGGCTTTGCTGGCCATGTAGTACAAGTAAAACTACAATCAAAAGTATGAATATCCTTCGATACTAAGCTATTAGAGACGCGGGATGAGAAATTTAGTGGAGAGTGGTGCCTCCTCGTCGGTGGAGAGTGGTACCTCCTCGATCGGTGTGACGACGGAGAAGGATCATCCTTAGCACAGGCGGTACAGTCTTCTTTGGTGAAGTGGCTGAGTCTTTACATTGCGGAGTTACTGACACATTTATCTGGTGAAGGGATGATGGTGGAGGTGATCACGCTTGTGGTGGGATGGCGCGAGGGCTGACGAGGGGACTACGGAGAGAAACTGACGGGAAGGCTAAGTGGCTCTCATGGCGCATGATGCTGGCCTAGATCTGTGCTACGGCAGCTTCGTTGTGGGTCATCCTCTCTCCAAGTGTGGCTGTGTTTGCAAATGGAAATTTGTCATGGTAGAATGTCTTGATTTGTCTCCATGAGCCGGAAGTCCTAACTTGGCGAGAGAGGGGGTGTGTGCTGCGGGGCGGTGCGGAGGTGCTCGACCAGCTATATCACATTGGCTTGGAGTGGGCATGGGGCCTGAAGGCTCACGGAGGGCGGAGGACATCGGAGCCTGAAGTGCGATCTTTGGAGGCGAAGAGGAATTTGGAGGGATGTAAATTTGTTGAAGGCAGTGCGGAGGCTCCCTAGTGTGCTCAGCTATAGGGGACAAGTCCTGACGAGGACTATCATCAGTCGGCTCGTCCTCGCCTGATCTGGAGGGGGGGAAGATGGAAGCTCGAGGCTGTCGCCGATCGATCAATAGTAAGGGTGGCCTCACAGCCTCGACGACGCTCCAATCGAGGCTTGGCCGGGAACCCAATGTGCTCAAGCACCTGACATAAAAGTTGAGGAAACAGAAGAGGCATGGACTTAGCTCGGGGCAGACTCCGGCAGTGGACTCTGTCCTCGAAATGAAATAAGGATGTCATAATCAGCACTACCGGGCTGAACCAGTATCCCTCCGAAATGCGATATAACAACTCCAAGATAGCTCATCTCCTCTGTAAAATATGCTGAAGTGGAAACATATTAGACCTCAAAACGTGGTATATCAGAAGCATACGCTGCGGAAGGTGCCGCCTGAATAATATCGACCCACCAGTAGCGTCCATAGAGAGAAGCCGGACCATCTCCCTGGTCGAAGGATGGGGCCCTTTGACCTCTTGGTGTGGCGGGGACCACTGGTAGATGGAAGAAGCTATATTGGAGGCCGAAGTATCACGGCTTTCTGCCCCGGTCGATAGAAAAATGAAGAGCAGTCGGGTTGGCCTCTCGCCTGGATGTCATCGTATGATAGAACTCGATGACGACCCGAGGATAATAGAACTAACGCGGCACCATGAACGACTCCAGATGGTATCGCTGCACAAGGAGCATGGAGTCTCGGAGCCCCGGGTCCATGGCAAATGCCGGGAGATCGTAGTACACCTCCCCATGGAAATCTCTCTCCCTACAGCTAACATTCCCCTGGATGGGGTCACAGGGGAAGTAGGGCCGCCTGATGATGGATGCTGGAGATAAATCTGGGGCTCCGGCAATTCCCTGATAAGGTGGAGAGAGTGGCGCCCTAGATCTCGAAGTAGATGACTCCCCTAGGCCTGAAGTTCGGGCCCTCTTGGCCGGTGAGGCCCTCCGGACTGGCCTGGGATGCGGGGAGCGGAGTGAGAGTGGAGCCGACCAGGTATGATATCTCTCGGCTGAGGCGGGGCCACGGGAGGGAGGAGTCCCTCGGCACCACCGATGGCGGGGCTGCATACGGCGAGGCAAGAGGCGGTGGCAGCGGAGGGCGCCGGCAGGTGCGCCCGGGGTGGCGCTTGCTGCGGCGACGGAGGGCCGGCCGGCGGCCCGGGGAGCGCGGTAGGGGCGGCGGTAGGGGGAGTGGGGCCCTGGCGCACCTGCGGCCTGAAAGAGTGAGCTCCTCTTGTCTTCGCCATTTTCGGACCTGAGGGAGAGCAAACTTGAGAGGGAAAGGGTTTTTCTGAAACTGGAAGGTTGAAGTGTGATTTGAAAATGAAAGGGATCAAGGGTTTATAAAGGGGAGGAGGGGTAGGTGGAGATACGAAAAATTAATGGCTGTGACCATTAATTGGATAAACAGATTATAAAATTTAATTTTAGGAGCGTGAAACGGAGGGTTGTAGGAAAACGAAGATTTGCAGGGGAGAAGATGAGCGATTATGCGCATACGAATTTTTATGACTGCGAAAATTTTCCACGACTGAGAGAAATTCTCGAGCGAAATTATGGGCGTCGAACGTGCTAGGCCCGATTTTATAAAGTAAAGGAGAATCTGACCTCTTAGCCCATTGATGAAAACTAATGAGCGTATTGTGTGGCTAGAATGAGTGGAAAACGAGGGTGATGCAGGGTCTTCAAGCGACCCAGCTTCAATCGAGGCATGGAGACCATTCTAGCATTTGGTATCATACAATGTTTTGACTTTTCAATTTACGGAAAGGCATAGTCATGACAATATAGAGCGAATGAAATGCAAAAGTTTAGAAAAATAGATTTGTATTATATATATCAAGGTGAATTTACAAAATTTTAGACTTTTGCAAACAGCAGTAAACAGCAAGCCTCTATATAAACAAAAAAAATGGGCTTTGCTGGGCATGTAGTACAAGTAAAACTACAATCAAAAGTATGAATATCACTTCCAACACTAGCGTCAGAGACGCGAGGATGAGAAAGTTAATTAGGAAATTAATTACCTCCTCAATCGGTGGAGGAAGTGGTACCTCCTTAATCGGTGGCGGCAGGAGAAGGATCATCCTGCTGAAGCGAAATTTGAGTCTTCTTGGTGAAGTGGTTGGTGCTGTTGGGTTACTGACACATCTAATCTTGTTGAAGGGGATGATGGTGGAGGAGGCGATCACCTTTGTGGTGGGATGCGGCGGGGCACGAGCAAGGGGCACAACGGAGAGACAACATGAAGAGGCCCGAGTGGCTGCAGCATGGCACGCGATCTTGCTTTGTGGATGCACGTGCTACGGTAGCCTCGTGCCGAGTCATCCTCTCTGAGTGTGGCACAGTAAATTTGCAAATGAAGGCTGTCATGGCGAGAATGTGCGGTATCTCATGAGAGCGAAGTCCACGGCGGAGAGGGTAGTATTGCGGGGGCGGTGCGGAGGTGCTCGACCAGTATATCTGACGATGGGCATGGGGCTGAAGGCTACGGAGGGCGGAGGACATCGAACTTTGAGTGCGATCTTGGGCGAAGGGCTGGAGGAAGGTATTGGTGAAGCTGGTGCGGGAGGCTCCCCAGTGTGCTCAGCTATAGGGGACAGGTCCCCTCGAGGACTATCATCAGCCGGCTCGTCCTCGTCTGATCCCGGAGGGGGAAGATGGAAGGCTCGAGGCTTGGCCCGCCATCGATCAATAGTAAGGGTGGCCTCACAGCCTCGAAACGGCGGCTCGGTCGAGGCTCGGCCGGGGAGCCAATGTGCTCGAAGCACGACATAAAAGTCGAGGAAACGAGAAGCGGGGACTTAGCTCGGGCGGACTCCGGCGGTGGTATCTGTCCTGAAGTGACAAGGATGTCATGTCAGCCTTCAGAGTGAACCGGTGTCCCTCGAAATCTTTATCTCTTGACTCCCGAGATAGCTCCTCTCCTCTGTACAATATGCTGAAGTGGAAACATATTAGACCTCAAAACGTGGTCTATCAGAAGCATACGCTGCGGAAGGTGCTGCCTGAATAATATCGACCCACTAGTAGCGTCCATAGAGAAAAGCCGGACCATCTCCCTGGTCGAAGGATGGGGCCCTTTATGCATAGTAAATTTGCGGTGGCGGGGACCCTTTGTGTAGATGGAGAAGCTATGATATTGGGCCGGAAGTATCCGGCTTTGCGTCGATAGAAAAATGAAGAAGCGGTCGGGTTGGCCTCTCCTTTGGATGTCATCGTATGATAGAACTTCGATGTGACAGGGATGTCATTAGCAGCGGCACCGTAGGCGACTCAGGATGGTATCGCTGCCTGGGGCGTGGAGTCTCGGGCCGGGTCATGGCAAAATGCCGGGAGATCGTGAGTACACCTCCCGTGGATCTCTCTCCCTGCGGCTAACATTCCCACGGATGGGGTCCACGGGAAGTAAGGGCCGCTGATGATGGATCTTTGGAGATAAATGCGGGGCTCGGCGATTCCACGATGGTGGAAGAGTGGGCGCCCTAGATCACCAGTGAATGACTCCCACCCAGGCGCAGAGTGCGGGCCCTCTTGGCCGGGTGAGGCCCTCGGTTCTTTTGGGATGCGAAGGCGGGTAGAGTGGAGCCCGACCCGGGTATGATATCTCCCTTTGGCGGGGGAGCCACGGAGGAGAACCCTCGGCACCATCGGTAGCGGGGCTCTGTCACGGCGGTGACGGGGAAGCGTGGCGGCGAGGGCGCCTGACCAGGCACGCGGGAGTCGGCCTTTCTTCTTGTGGCGGCAAGGCCGTGAGTGAAGGAAGCGGGCGGTAGGGGCGTGATGGGGAGTGGGGCCTGGCACACTACGGCACGAAAGAGTGAGCTATACTTGTCTTCGCCATTTCGGACTGAGGAGAGCAAACTTGGAGAGGGAAGGGTTTACGAGCTGGAAGGTTGAAGTGTGATTTGAAAATGAAAGGGATCAAGGGTTTATAAAGGGGAGGAGGGGTAGGTGGGAAGATACGAAAAATTAATGGCTTTTAATGACCATTAATTGAATGGCTCAAAAGATTATTAAATTTAATTTTAGGAGCGTGAAACGGAGGGTTGTAGAGCTTGAAGATTTGCGGGAGGGAGAAGATGAGCAGTGTACGCATACGAATTTTTGCAACTGCAGTACCTGCAACACAGGAAATTCTCGAATGAGTATAACCCCATTGGAACATGTCACCTTATGATAAGAGCAAGAATTATGAAATTAAAAAATAAGAAAATTCACAAAATTTGGAGATTAAGGACATTAATGGAAACCCTAATTTAGAATTGAAATAAAACAAAAAAAATCTACTTAAAGTGCAAGGTGGTTTCCAAGTTCTTGCGGGAACCACTCCTGTGATCTTGATAAGGAGTCTCATGGGGGAATTCGAGGGAGGAGAAGCTCCTCCATTCTTGTAGTGAGGTGTGCTGTAGTTGAGTTCAACTTCTGCTCCTAGTTGTTAAGCTTTTATGCTCTCGAAGTGGTCTTTGGTGGCATGTGGATGCGGGGAAGGGTGGTAGTGCGATTAATCCTTCATCAACTGCATTTTGGTTCTCTATTAATTCTTCTTGCAGTTCATGAACATTGTATTTTTCTCCACCAGTGCCACTTAGGCAAACTTCTTCTGACTTCTGCTCCTTATCCGCAGCTGGCTTATCCTTGTTACTCAAGTGAAAAATGTTGAGCTCCAAAGTCATGTTGCGAAGTGGTACATAACCTATTCCGGTAGTTGATTAGCATTAAGCTGTGGCAAAAATGGCCTCCCAAGTATGATGGGCGCGGTGAGTGCTCTCTGCCATTGGCTCTGTATCTAGAACCACAAAATCCACCGGATAATAGAAATTATCTACCTTTACCAAGACATCCTCAACTATCCCCTTTGGTATTTTCACTGATCGATCTGCTAAGGATAGGGTGATGTTAGTAGGCTTCAGCTCCCCCAAACCTAACTACTTGTACATTGAGTATGGTAATAGGTTGACATTGGCTCCCAAATCCAGCAGTGCCTTGTCTATACGGGTCCTCGTGTTGATCGAGATGGTGAGGTATTTCCAGCAAGGTTTTACCTTTGGATGATAGAGGCCTTGTTCGGTCGGGAAGGCCTTCTTATTAATGCCCAACCCCTTTTGGCTGATTGCCATGAGTCCTTTGAAATTTAGCATAGGTTGAAACACGTTTGATCATATCAAGCGTGGGATGTTCACCTTGACTGCCTCAGCACTTCTAGGATGCCTTCTTGCCTAGAAGCCCCTTCTTTTGCCTCTCAGTGCTTGGGGAAATGGGGGGGGCATGCTTTCTTTCATCGAATCTTCTTTGATGATTATGTGTTCAGACTCCTCTTCCTCCTGTTCTCTGATTTTTCCCGCGGATTTGGGCATTGGCTGCTCAATTTCCTTACCACTCCTCAAGGTGATAATGGCTTGGACTTCATCCATTTTTGGTGCAGGCTCGTTGAGAAAGCTTAGTTCATGCACCCCCCTAGGATTGGGTAGTGTTTGGGAAGGGAATCTCCCTTTTTCCCGCACTTGTTGCTGATTGTTCGAAACTCTTGATGGATGTTGCATGGTATCAAATTTTTGATTTAGTAGGCTTTGTCAAGCCCATCAATCCTTTTGTCTATGGAGCTTTCTACCTTTTCTATTCTTTGATTGATCTGGGCATTGATAATTTATGCTCCTCTACAAAATTCCCCACCATCTTGCTCAAATTCGTGATGAAACGCTCCCACCCAGGTGATAGAGTTAGTGGGCTGGCAGTGAGAGTGGATCCATCTTTATTCTTTGTTGATGTGCCCCTGGGGGAACATATCGGGAGGTTGGGCTTCGGGGCGGATTGGGGTGGTTCTTCGAGTTGGGATTATAAGTGTTGCCATGCGGGCATCGGTTGGTGGCCTATTTTATTACAACATTTGCATTTTCAGCCATCAATTCCCTTCTTGAGGGAAATTAGACGATTCTCTCATGATGATTGGTAGATTGAAAATTGAAACATGGTTGGCTAGGCATAGATACCTCGATCCTTTGCCCTTATCTCTGGTGATTTCTACGCTTTCGAGTTCTTCCATCATACATTTAGGGCGTTGACAGCGAATTCCACATCCTCAGGTCGATGAATAAATGCCTCCCTTTGGTTTCTTGTTTGTTTCGTTCTCACCTCCCTTGGAGTTCCGGCTCATCCCCATCGCGGAGGTTTGGCCCGTGGTTCGAAAGTCCATAGCTTCATCGGGTTTTTGCTGAAGTCCTCCACACATGGTCTCTAGGGTTGTTTCATGGAAGGGGACATTCCCTCGTAGAAATGGTTCACTAGCATCCATGTATGAAAGCCCGTGATGAGGGGCATGCGTGATGGTTTCAAGATACGCTCGGCATTGATAAAATTTTCAACGTCATGAGGCGCAAGGTGTAGATCTTCCTCTTAAGATTGTTGGTCTTATAGGCCTTTGAAGAACTTCTTCAAAATTCAAAAACGCGACTCAGCCCGAGTTCACGATGGTCCTTAGCCTTAGTAGGTTAAACGAAATTTGGCCTTATCTTGGGAGGTGAGGAAAATGCCGGCAGGCAAAAGTCCATATCAAATGCCTTCATGAAAGTCGTGCAAACTTCTTGAAATCCCGAATATGTGTGTGGTTTTCATTTTCCATACCATGAAAAGTCGGGAGCGGGGCCGCAAATAGTCTCAACACATCCTCTGCGGAAATTTATAATGCATGAGGGTGCTCACCCTCTAGTGGTGAATGTGATCCCTCATTGATCTGTATGCATTGGGTTCCCAATGAACCCCTTGTTGGCTCTGCTACTCTTCAGGTGGGGTCTCTATCTGATTGGTGTGCAGGCTAACTTCATAACCCTCTTCAATTGAAGCACCTACTTGCTTTCAATATGCTGGAGTGTTTCGTCCCCCTTTGCATAAGGCTTGCTATGATCGATCTGCGATTAAGTTTTCAAACTCCTGGGTAGGATTTTTCAAATTCCTAGCGAGTGGTGTAAGTGGGAAAAATGATAAAATAAAAGAAATGGTGCAAGTGAATCACAAGTTCACTATTTTCTTTCTCGCTGGGCACCATCCGACCATGGCATCCATTTGATTCGTTTGTGCGAGTAGGTGTTCGGAATCAACAAAATTTATAACCCAGAATTCTACTGCGCGTAGCAGCTCTTGCGTCAGTGGCTCTAGGGTCGAACACGAGGATGGGTTTCTTCGTGAGAGAAGGATTCTGAGCATCGAAAATGGTGTTTTCTCGTTGGTTATAGGGTGTATGAAACGGTGTGAATGGTTGGCCAGAAATAAGCGATGTAGAAGTTAAGAAATCCTTGAAGTCTCGGGCCACTGGGCTTAGGGTTCTAGGTTAACCAACATGTACTCGGGTCTTTATCCTCGCGTTGGGGAGCATGACATATAGTCATTTCCCGAACCGGATCTTCATTTAGCTTTAAAACCTAGACCCTTAGAGTTTTCCTTTTGAAAGATGGCATTTGATTAGGCATAAATGTCTAGCAGTGAAAACACATATTAAAAAACACTACCTACGATATAACTAATGAGAACTGACTAAGCGGGCCTCGGTGGATCTAATTAAATGTATCGGCTGAACCCGAAAAGCTTGCCAAATACACATTAGGAGGCATGCTTGAGATTTTAACCTAGGTGAAGCGAGGGCCTGAATGCCCTTAAATACATACGTAGAAGAACATGAGAACATGCAATTGGCTTTAAAAACAACACCCGATTGGCCTTCCTTCAAGGATGAGGGGGGTTTTTAGCCAAACATCCCTTGATTTGTCATCATCAAAGGGGTGTTTGGCCTATCGAATCTGAAAGTGAAGGGGAGAAGAAGAAAATCACCACGTGAGAGGAAAGGAAGCCCCGTACTTGATTTCCTTGATTGATTGATGGTATGCCAAAAAGTTGATTTGATTACAAGCGATGCCAGAGCTTATAGGTGCTTCGGTATGAGAATACAAAAATGTGTTAAAGGCAAAAAATTACACATAAGGAAAACTTGTATAAAACCGCAACAAGTGGATAAAGCGATCCAGTGAAGCGGTGTTCGCAGGTTGCGAAAATTGGCAACCTGCGAAATTTTCTTATTTGATCATACATCTTTGAATACGGCTCAGGTTCATCGTGTTTGATTCAAATTGAAGAAATAGAAGGCATTCGACCTGTAAAACCACTAAAATAGCTACAAAATGTGATTAGTAGCAAAGCCGGGACCCCAATGTAACAATTGAGTTATTGAAGTGGAATTAGTACAGCGCATAAAACACACTTTATAAAAACGAGGCTCGATATTGCCTTTATTTGGAGTGTAATCGGTGACTAGTCGGATTGAAGATAATGAGGTATTTAGCCTGCAAAACTACAAAAATAGCTACAAAATGTGATTTGTAGCAAAGTCGGGACCTTAATGTATCAATTGGGTTATTTAAGTTGATTAGTACACAAAAAGTGCTCAAAACTTGCTATAAACATGGCTCAAAAATAGCACTATTTGGGTACTAGTCACATATTCATATAAAACCTTTTAGATTTATTTTGTCAAACAAAACACAAAACCGAAACAAGGAAGGAAGTGTAAAGAACAAAACCAAAAAGGTTGTTGCTCTTCGATTCCTATTCTTAGAATCCCGTTCTTGGGTCAAGTTTCCTCTTCACCCGACCTTTAATTCATCACAAATATGTCCTTTATCGAAACTGACCCAAAATCGATCGTGCGATGCAAGTTTTTTGGTTGGGGTTGATGTCTGCCGATACACCTTCATGAAAAATTTTCTAGGGACACATGAGCCATATTTTCTCAATGCTTCCTTCAAAGAAAATGATCTCACATGAGTATATTTTCATTAGGAATTGAATCACATCTCATTTGGATCGCTAAACTCGATTACGGCATTTAATGCCAAGCGAGATTCAAGTATACTTGACTCACTCGATTACCTGCTGTTATTCTCAATTTCAGGGGTCTTAACTTCATATATTGGTAATGGATTACTTCTACATTTGAAAGTATGGTTATAAAGGTTTCTTCTGAGTGGAATCATCGATTTGGATCATCTAGCTGAGTTATTACGTTTTACATACAGAATACTCTAATTTACAAGCAAAATCGAGATTGTTCTTAACGCATAGCTCACGTTGACGGATTTATGGGCACTTTGAGGTTTCGTACATACCTTGATAAAATTATTCCCCTAGAAGTCTAGTTTATCCAAAAATTTTAATCACTCAATTTGGATGAGTGAAACTCAATTTACAACTAAAACACCATAACTACACCCATAACAGATCAAACCCATTAGCTACCCAAAACTTAACTTTAAGCCCATATTCGGGAGCCTTACACATACAATTTGCCCTTGGTCCCTTTTATAAATTTGTAGATATAGCTCTTATGGTTATTTACCAATTAGAATCACTCAATTTGAATGATTATAACTTAACTTATAGCCAAAAAAAAAATCAGGGGTTTGAAATTTTTTTGACAACAACTCCTTTGGAACTTCATCATTTCCTTTATACAAAATTCATCAACAACAATCCAAACCACAATATAACAGCTTAGAGCAACCCCCAAAACTGAAATAAACCAATAAAAATCCATTTTACACAAAGCTAGGGTTTCTAATTGAGCTCAACGATCGAACCCTGATACACCCTTGAAATCTTGCAAATACAACCTCAAAACAAACTACAACATTTCAAAACACTTTTATACCACATTTGGGGTTTTATTAAACCTAAACACAAATAGAAAGGGGGTTAGGGTTTGGTTTTGGTTTTCATACTTTAAATCTTGATTCTCTTTCCTTTCTTCTTCCTCCTTCATCTTGATCAACTTGTCCCTTGATTACATGGAGAAGAAATCACAAATCTCTCTCTTCTTCTCTCAACCGGAATGTACCCTAGCCTTTCTCCCTCTTTCCCTTTTTGCCAAATGTGAGAAATGGCACTTACAAGACCAAATTTGGTCTTAAAGCTTAAGTCTTCATAAGGCCTTGTTTGGCTTGCACATAAATTCCTATTTTCCCATTTTCTCATTGCTCAGGTTTTACTTTCATTTTCACTTCATTTCAATTAATTTTCATTTTAACATTTACACTCCTCATTTATGACCCTTAGGTGCTCATTTGACATTTTTACTAAATTTATTTGACTCATGTAAAATTTCTAGGTTTTTATCAATTTTCGTTTTTAGCCATTTAAACGTTGAAAAAAAATATAATTTAATTTATTTTACACCACCCCAGACATGTACCATCATTAGGGTATTTTCGGGCGTTATAGGCCTGCGGGTGTTCAACTTTACCTGTGTGCAGTGAGACAGAAGAGCAAAATCCCGACTTCTTGCTTAATTCCACTCTAGTAATACTGGAGATGAAGATCATTGTACATCTTTGTGCCACCTGGATGTACATCAAAACGAGAGCAATGGAACTCCTTGAGGATCTCCTATCTCAAATCTACTAACTGGGGAACCATAAACCTACCCCTATACCGAAGACTACCATCTATGTGAATGGCCCAGTCTTATCAACGGTACCTGACTGTACTCGGTCCCTAATGGACGCTATCTTTATGTCCTATCCCTGGGACTCAATCACTTTTCTTAGTAGGGAAGGTGTAGCCACCAAACTCCACAAAATACCCTGAATTTGATCTCTGTAGTGCAGTCCACACTGTTCCACAACCTTGAGCATCCGTCACTCTCGGGAAGCTATACTAGCCAATAGTCCCTGTGACTTTTGGCTGAGCGCATCAGCCACTACATTTGCCTTAATGGGACGGTAATGCAAAGTGAACTCATAATCCTCTAAATACTCCATGCACCTACGTTGCCTTATATTGAGGTCCCACTGGGTAAAGATGTATTTAAGACTTTTGTGGTCCTAAAACACCTTGAATTGCTCACCATACAGGTAGTGGCATCAAATCTTCAAGGCAAAGACAATGACCTCCAATTCCATATCATATGTGGGGTAACTTCGCTGATGATTCTTTATCTGTCGAGAATTATAAGCCACAACCCTCTTAGACTATCAGCTTTGTCCAGTCCATCATTCGAGGCATCCTGATACCTTTGTGTACCTGTTCCTCCTACAGGACTATTAGAATAGGAGTTGAAGTAAGCCTTCTTTTCAATTCCTGGAACGCCCTCTCACATAAGTCATTCCACGCAAACTTAACCTCCTTCTAGGTTAATTTCATGATAGGCGCAGCTAATCGGGAGAAGTCCTTAATGAACCTCTATATTACCCTTGAATCAGTTTGCATATCTCGAAGACCTTAGGTATCTCCCGACTCACTGCTTGCCTCGATCTTCTAGGGTTCCTTCCAGAGACACGGCCGTCTCCCACATGACCCGAATCTTACGATGGCCAAATTCACATTTGCTAAATTTAGCATACAGCCCAGATGGTTTCTCGAAGCATGGAGAAACGATCGCCGAATGATCTCATGCCTCCTCGACTTGGAGTAACTAGATCAAAATGTCGTCCACGAAGACCACAACAAATTGATCTTGATAGGGCTGAAAGACCCTATGCATGATATCCATGAATGTCGTTGGGGCATTCGTCAACCCAAATGGTATTACCGTGAACTCGAAATGCTCGTATCGTGTTCTAAACACCGTCTTAGGGATATTTGCATCTGCCCTCAGTGTGTGCTTAGGTGCGGTCATCTTGGAGTAGACCCATGCCCCTCTCAATTTATCAAACAAATCATCAATCCTCAATAAAGGATACCGATTCTTGATCATTACCCTGTTCAATTTTCTTTAGTCCATGCACAACCGAAGGGTCTTGTCCTTCTTTTTGGAAAATAGTACCGGAGCACCCCAAGGAGAAGTGCTCAGTCTAATCAAACCCCTGTCCAACAATTCTTGCAATTGGACCTTGAGTTCCTGTAACTCAGTAGGCACTATTCTATGTGGTGTCATAGAAATAGGCGATGTATCAAGGTGTAACTCGATACAGAAGTCTACAATCCTGTGCGGAGGTAATCTTGGTAATTCCTCCAGAAAAACATCCTTATACTCGCAAACTACCCTAGGTAGACCCAACTCCTGTCTCGCCTCGTCCTCGGTAGGTTTGCTTGCGACCACAACTATTCGTACCACCTAGAATCGTGCACGACTTGGGGCATAACGTGTCTTATCCTTTGAAACATAACCTGAGCATCATTTGGTGTGTTGGAAGTAACCCTCCTACGATCCTGATCAATGGCCGACTTTGTGTGCTGAGTGTTAATCCATCCTAAGGATAACATCAAACCGACATGTCTATGACCCGAAGGTTTCACGATGAGCAGAATCCTGAGATCTCCCCGCTCACAATCTCGACATATCATATCGATACTCACCCAGTTCTAGGGGAGAATTGAAATACCACGGCCTTTCGGGTTTCAACCTCTAGCCCGAATCTTTCACATAAGATGTAGTAATAAAAGATGAGATGCACCGAATCCGATAACACTCTTGCCACGTAGGCGAAAGAGTGAAACACTGAATAAGCTGATTGATTTGCTGGCCCGAGCCTAAGGTGTAAGGCGTAGACCACACTCTGGGTCCTGAGTCTACCTTGTGAGCCACGGCCTCAACCTTGGCCCTACCTTGACCCATCAGCTGGCGCAAGTAGTAAGACCCTGCGGCACCTACTGATTAATATTGTCTCTCGCATCCTTGGTGGGGTGGGAGTAACAAGTGCGATACGTGTCGTCAGCGATGACTAGGACTCGGGTGTCTGCTCTGGAAGTTCCTACCTTTGAGACAATCCACACACTTAGGTGTGTCCAAGTGATGGCAATGGTAACATATCCCACCTTCGGGGCTGAAATTGTAAGCCTTGAGATATCTACCACTTGGAAATGATTGACCCTTGCCTTGGCCTTGGTAGTCTCGGCCCCGTCCTTGAAATCCTTGCAGAGTAGAAGTCTTATGCTTCTTCCCAGAGCCAGAAGAAGAAAGTTAACTTTCCTTCCTCTTATCTTTAACAACACCCGCATCCTGAATGTTCTATGCATCATCCACTTCCCTCTCAATGGCCAAAGCTGTCCTGACCATCAAGTCCATATCTTACAGGAGAAGTCCTACAATTTTACCTCGGAAGGATAGTTTCAGTCCATCCTCAAACTTCCTCACCTTGGCCATGTCCGTGGCCACATAATCATTAGCGAAACATGTTAATTCAGTGAACTTAGCCATGTATTTGAGCATTGTCATTGTTCCTTGCTTCAATTCCAAGAACTCCCTTGCTTTGGCATGTCGAGCAGATGCTGGGAAAAACTTACTCGTGAAGAGCTCTTGGAACTCTTCCCATGTCATTGCCTCTAAGTCCCTCGAGGCTTTGACCCAATCCCATCATATTTGGGATTCAGCCTCTAACTGAAACACGACTAACTTTATCTTGGTGGCATCAGAGATGATCTCCATAGCCTCCAATATCTTTTCCACTTTCCGGAACTAATGATTAGCTATCATTAGATCCCCTCTTCCCTTGAAGGTCGGAGGATGATGTGCCTTGAACTGGAGTGCCAACCCCTTATTTATAGTTGCACTTGCTTTGTGCAATGGTAGTAAACTCTTGCACTCACATTGCAATAGTAGTAGTCATAGCACTAATATACTCCATGAAGGCTTGTTGGTCAAAGGCTGGTGGTAGTGGGTTGTTGCTCTGCTCACCGCCTTGGCCTCCCCTTTCTTGACTTGCCATCTACACGTGTAAAATAGAAAATTGAGATTCATTTTTCTAGTCTAACTAGTAGCGTATATGACATCCCATCTTGAACTATTCCGTTTATTCATTTTCTGAACGCCTAGATTATGTTCTCTAACCCTAGTGTTCATCTTTTCCTATATGGATTTTACCATGTATATAATTCATATAACACAATCATATAGCATATTGAACACAAAACATGAAATGCATCATAAATCTGATGATCTGAGCCCATGCCTTCAAGCCTAGGTGTTTGTATACCTAGAGCTCGATATAAGCTATAGCGCCCAAAGTCGAGTCCGTTGACCCGATCATCAGCGCTTCGGAAATACCCGTGGATATCGTGTGTCTCGATACCACACTGTTCAATCCCATTTACCAAGATCCATTTATTTACATTCAATGAACATTTTATGTTATTTTTAAAACATATTACTATGAGTTTAATTACAACTCATACAAACGTATATTAAAAATGTAAAACTCGGGAAAATTTAAAATTTTCTGAAAAATGGCAAGAATAGTAAAATTAACTGGAATGGATCGAGAATCTGAAAATTCTCGTCGATGATGAAACAGATTGCGTTGTTGGATTCATTTCGCGAAATCTAGTAACCCAGAAAAGTTACGTTGAATTCTAAGACAGTCAGAATTTTTACGATTTTCTGGGTGGTGAGTCGGCAGTAACTCTAGGGAAGAGATTTTTAAGAAAATCTCAGAAGTCAGGAAATGGCTTGAACTAAGTTCATTTAAAATAAATTTAACTAAAAGAAATGAATATTTTCGAGACATAAACGAACCCGGGATCGGAGTGGACACGTGGTGTAACGTGGGCCACTTAACAAACTTAAGTTAATTGGAATAAAAGGAGGGCAAAATGGGAAAAAAATCTCATTTCTTCGTGGTCTTTCATGCGCAGGAGAGGGAGAAGAGAGGGTGTAGAGAGAGAAGCTCTTACTTATCTCTAACATTTATGGAGCTCGAGTGATCGTCTCACGTAAGGCCAAGACTTAAAGTCGGAGTACTTGTCGAGGGCAACACGTGGACACCAAAATCAAGAGTTTTCGTCGGAGATACGAGCGGAAAGTTTGGGAGGTCGTGGGTTTCGAGCTTCCGGGTCTTCGAAAAGCTTTGTCTTTGCTCCAAGAGGTAGGGAATCGTCCTACTCGGGTTTATTTTCCATATAGGAGTCGTTTTGGTCTTGGTTGAGCCCTAGGGGCTGTTTGGATGGTGCTCTTGAGCACCAAAAGGAAAAAACTGATATTTTTTCTGGTTCTTTGCTATGATGTCCAGTTTTCGGGGTTGTTTTGAAGTTGATTTTGGGCTTAGTTTGGGACGGGTTTTGTGCCATGTTTATGGCTGATTTGTGATCTCAATTGGCGCGGGTTTGTCACCGGTTGGAAGGTTTGTTTTTTGAGATGAGTTTGGGTCGAAAAACTGCATCACGGGAGCTCCAAAGGTGCCTCGAGAACGCAATTGCGTAGGTTCCATGCTGCTGCGTAGGTCACTGTTCATGTGAAGCCTCAAACTTTGGACGACCATAACTTTCTCGTCCGAACTCCGATTTGCACGTTCTTGGACTCTATGGAAATCTCTTTGAGTCTAGAATCCATCCACATATAGATTAATGCAATTTGAGCTCATAATTTGTCTGAAAATGACGAAATACAGTAGCCTCTGCTGCTACAGGTGCTACAATGTTGCTGATTTTCTTCATGGCTTGCAACTTGCATAACTCCTTCATTAGGACTCCAAATTTGGTGTTCTTGGACTCTATGGAAATCTCCTTGAGTCTAGAATCTGGCCATATACCTATGAATGGAATTTGGTGCCCACATATGTTTTGAAAATTTGATTGTAGCACAAAGTGTGCAAATTACTTGGTTGTGATAATATGAGTGGTCTAATACATTAAAATTGGTGTATGTTGTTTGGTAATTATATGCATGTTGATATAATTATCCATGAGACTTAGGGAAATGCATGAGTTTGTGTAGGACTGAGGCCATTGCATGGCTTGGTTGTAGGCTATTTATGGACATGGTGTCGCGATTAGACTGGGGATAAAGTAAGTCATTGCAGATTGGTGATGACTTGTAGATGCAAATGTATGTGTGTTAGGTATGTTGGCATGAATTGTATGATTTAAATTGGAATTGTAATTTAGGTGATATAATGTCAATTGATGCATGGGTTAATATGCATGAGTAGGCATATGTAGCATGGTATATGTATAAATGTCCAATTGATGCATGGGTTAATAGCACTCATTATATATGTAGCATGGTATGAATAGGCAATGGCACATTTGCATTGCATTTCATATGCACAGGGACGTCGCGTAAAACGGGTGGGTGTGCATGGTTGTTGTCTTTCACCATTCTTGGTGAACGGGTGAGTGGGCACGATGCATTGGACGGCGTCGATAGAGCTCCACGATCTTTATGGTTGTAAATCAACACTGTGTATGGTGTTGATGGTGTGGGCTCGGTCTAAGGACAATGTCCTAAAGAGTCAAGCGGTTTCGGAGATTGTCCAATGCTTTTGTTTTAAAGCGGTTTCGGAGATTGTCCAATGCTTTTGTTGTAAAGTAGTTTTGGAGATTATCTAATGTTTTTGATTTATAAAACAAAAAGCTTTTGTCTTGGATAAAGGACCATTGGTTGAAATACCAATGGTGATTTTCCTGCAGGCATAAGCATGTGAAATTCGAGGGTTGGGACTTCGGGTTTAAGAGGAGTCGGTAAGGGCTCGGTACATGGGACATGTTAGTCGCATCTCATTCATGACATGTAGGTTTCTCCATTCTAGGATGGCATATTTGGAGAAGTGTTTATTTGTTCTGTGGTATTGCATGTGCACTTAGGTTGAGAGTAGCCCTTGTAGGATTTTGCTCTGCTGGGCATTGCTCACCCCGTCGAGGGACCCCTTGTAATGCCCTGAAAATACCCTAAAGTTTATAACATGTTCAGGGTGTAAAATAAATTAAAATATATTTTCAGGCGTTTAAATGTCTAAACAAAAATGATAAAAACCGAAATTTCTGAGGGGAGCTAAATAAATATGGTAAAAATGTCAAATGAGGACCTAGGTCGCCAAATGAATAATGTAGGAGTGCCAAAGTATAAATGAAATGAAATGATGAAAATGAAGGTCAAATGAAGCTTTAAAGAGTGAGAAAAGTATAGAATTAGTGTGAGCAAGGCTTGAGTGAGGATTTGGATTAAAAGACCAAATATTGGTCTTTGAGAGACATTTCTCTCATTTCTCTCATTCTCTCATCACAACTCTCTCTCATGCACGAACTCCTCTCTCAAACCCTTAACTCCCACACATTCCATTTTGAGAACCGAAAATTATTGGAAATATTCTCATCCAACCGTTCATCTCTTGTCTAAGCCCTAATCGATTCGCACCTAAACTGACAAAACGTAGGCAGATCTATGGTGAAGTGTTTTGGCTAGGTCAAGTAAAAAAAATTAGGGTTTTCACCCCTTCTTGCAAGGTAAGTGTAACTTTAGTCTAAATGCATGGAAAAACTAGAGTATTGGGGTAGAAATCAACCCTAACTGGAAACCATAGAATGGTCGACTGATATTTCCTTGTTTTTGCTGTGTTTATGCTAGAATAGGAGCCTGAGAAGATAAAGCCTGAGTTAAGATCAAGACTAAAAGGAAAACAGACCAGAACCGACTCTTTTTGGTTTGTTCTTACTTATCTCCTCATTTCAAGTTTTATGTTGTTCCAAAAACAAATCTGCCTTGTTCTGTATGAACATGAATGTGTCATCTGTTTAGAACAAAAAATGGGATGTTTTGAGTGGTGTAAAGTGATTTCGAATGCATCATCAAGAAAATTGCATGTGTGTTTATTAAGAACCACAAATGGACTGATTTAGTGTTGGCTAAGCGTTTTCAAGTGGATTAAATATGAAAAGAGGAAGCAGCAGAGAATGCGGAAATTTTCGCAACCACGTGAAAAAGTTTTCACAATTCTTGCGGGGAGCCCAAATGAAGCCTGCAATTTTCGTAGAGCCCTACATCTGAAATTGTTACTAAACTTTAATTGGCCATAACTTTTTCGTCAGAACTCCGATTCACGCGTTCTTGAGATCTTTGAGTATAAAATCTAACCATATGCTATTGAATGGAAATTGGTTCTTGCTTCTTTTCTAAAAATTTGATTGTAGCACCAACTGTACTAATTACTTGGTTGTGTTGGTGTTTAAGTTGAATTTTCCTTTCCCGAATCTCCCTAAGTGTAAGTGAACCATGTGGCCGTCCCATAACCCACAAATAGGATTAAAATGAGGCATACTTGATGCCTAAAAGAGCAAATGTTAGGGATTTTCTAAGAAAAGGAAAGATATATGTAAAAGGGAAATTCGAATTAGAAAGTAAACTGAATAGAACTCTAGAATGCAGACTAATAATAGGATTGTTAATTGTATTGGAATAGGGGTTGACAAGGAGGAAAGCTCGAATTGATCGAGATTTCAAGGATTGGAATCAAGTGCAACAAGCTTTTTGGTTTGTTCTTCGACTCTGTCTTTTGTTTCCATTTTGGAGTTTGTTCTCCATTCAATCTCTTCTTATTTCTAGTTTTACGATCATTGTTCTATTATTGCATATTGAAGTGTTTTAATTGATTTAAGGCAATTAATTGTGAAATGATTTGCGTATGAAAAATTGCATGAGTAATGAAAAATGAATTATTTGTATATAGATGTATATACTATATTGTATTTTGCTATGAATGATTTGAATGCCCTTAATAGAATGTTAACCTTTAAATTCAAGTTGAGGATAGATTGGTATACCAATAAGAGTCAAATTAGCAGTACTGCGAACGAAATTAATGATGTGTCACTTCGATCCGTAGCTTAGCGAGACAGTATCGGTAGTGTTCACGAATTGATTTTTAATGTCGTCAACTGACCAGTGGGGCCCGTGCGTATTATAAAACAAAATGTTTTATCTGGGCCTGACCAATGAGACCGTGTCGGTGATTCCATTATCCTGTGCATTGAAAGCATAGGTTAAAGTCATTTAAGGGAAAATTGAAATGATAAGAAAATTGTGAAATGCATGATTCGTGTTTTGAATTATTTATTGCATATGAAAGTGCATATTTGGAATGATCGATAAGCGTAAATGAAATTAATATATGAAATGAATATATGTATTGTATTGTGCATTGATCATTCAAAAAAAGATTCAAAAAGCATTGTTTAGAAAAATTGCATGATTTGTATTAAGTGAAATGGAAGAGATAACTATATAGAACCACTAAGCATGAAAAAATGCTTGCACGTTATTTATCATCACACGAGACGGCGTAAAGCCATTGAGATTGATCGCCGTGAAATGAGAGGATAAATAAAGCTCTGTCATATGCATACATGAATTTGATTTGACTATTTTTGTTTTGAAACCATAATTCGAAAAGTGAACTATGATTTTGTTTTTGTAAATGTTTTTTATATTGAAAATAGCTAATAATGTCGTATTGTTTCATGTTGGGAAATGGACCAAATGGGCATATAATGCCATATCGAATGGAAGAAAAAAAAAAGCATTTGTGAACAAATGATGGGCCCCCTTTAAGTTAAAATGATGTTTGCGTATATATGTTCATTAGGTTAATTATCCTTTACAAAATGAGCATTTGAAATATGTCTTAAATGAGAAATTGCAATTGGATTTGAATAGTATCAAACCTTAAGTAGCATAGGAATACAGTATTGGAAATGTATTTGTATTTGTATTGGTTTTGAATATATCATAAAAGTAAAAGTACTGGTAGCGCATACGGATGCTACAATTATTTTTGGTATCAGAGGCTAGGTTTAGGCAATTCTACAAAATGATTTTTGAAATTGTTTATGACATGCACTGGATTTGCATATAAATGATGACGTGATAATCACGGACCTTATCGATGCTTGTAGGAAGCATGGATGGTTCAGGACCCCATAGGGTTAGAGGTGACTCGGGAAGTGGCTCAAATAGCCCTGCTAGTATGGAGGTTGGGCAAGCGTCCCATGCTCCATCGATTCATGAGCAAGTCGGCGACAAGAGGAGTGCTATGGATATCCTCCGGCGTATATCTCGGCTGAAGCGATCTGACCGGTGTAGTTGTTCCTCGGTGATTCGACCGTAGAGAGAATGGCAAATATTGACCCATAGATTTTCAGGAAGAAAGATGATGAGCCTTCCATGGAGAAAATTGGGTTCAAAGAAGCTGAAATAATGCTTGAACAAAATGCATTTGCCTGACAGAGAATTTAGAGTGCGCGACCTCTTTACAACAGGATGAGGCTTACCAGTGGTGGGTTTCTGTGACTAGGACCGCACTATTAGAGAGTGTTACATGGGAGTTCTTCCTGGCAGAATTCAGGAAGCAATATGTGGGTCGTATCTATCTGAGCAATATGAGACGAGAGTTTCATAATTTGAAACAAGGACAGATGAGTGTAGTGGGCATCGAGAGAATTCACCACTATTGAAATGATATGCTCAGTGCTAGTGGCGAGGAAAATGCTGCAAGTTTGAAGATGGCCTTAATGACCATATTTGGGCCCATGTCATAGGATTTTTCCATGATGACTTTTCTAAAATTGTGACATGTGCTCAAAATGTTGAAAGAGTAAAGAAGAGTATGAAAGAAAAGAAAGAAGACCGGGTAAGAAAAAAGTTGGATAGTTAAGCTCTTATCAGCACCAGAGTAAGAAATTCAGAGGACCACAGGGTTCTAATCAGCCTACAGCTCAGGCTACCGGTAGTAAGACTATTCTACCAGCACCATCAGTTGCTAGTGCACTAGGAGGTTCTTCAAGAGGACCAGCTCCTTCTTATTGCACACATTGTGGGAGGAAACATAAAGGAGAGTGTTGGAGATTGACAGGTGCTTGTTTGGTATGTAGATCCAATAATCAAAAAGTGAAAGATTGTCCTAGAGCTCGTTCGTTCATAGCACCCCGGACTAGGGGTACAATTTCAGTAGTACAGAAGAGCAACAAGGACAACAAGAGTGTTGCATCACCGAGTGCACCGAGACAAGTGACACAGACTATGGGTAGACAGGATGCTCATGCTCCAGCCAAGGCATATGCAATGAAGGCAGTGGAAGAAAAAGATGCACCGGATGTGATAGTTGGTAATTTCTATATCTTTGAGACTATTGAACATGCATTGATAGATCCAGGTTCAACCCACTCTTATATTTGTACTACCATTCCGAGTTTAGGTAGTTTACCGAAGAGTAAAACCGAGTATGACATTTGGGTGACAAATCCACTTGGGCATAGTGTCATTGTGAATAGAGTTTACATAGATTGCCCCATCAGAATACGAGAGTATGAGTTTCCGGGAGATTTGATCTAGTTATCATTTAGAGAGTTTGATGTGATATTGGGGATGGATTGGTTGTCCCGACACCAAGTGGTAGTTGATTATAGAATGAAAAGTGACCTTGGGACACCGAGGGGCGGAGAGTGGCTTTTATCGGCGAAGGTCAAACCACCTCTCTAATGTGATATCCATGCTCTTTGCTAAACCTTGATGGTTCGAAAGAGAGTGTAAACCTACTTAGCATATGTGATAGATACGAAAAGGTGGAGCCTAGTTTATCATACATCCCTACAGTTTGTGATTATCCAGATGTGTTTCCGGAGGAATTGTTAGGATTGCCTCCACAGAGAGATATCGAGTTTGCAATTGACGTTGTTCTAAGTGCCACTCCGGCATCCATTACACCGTATAGAATGGCTTCAATGGAGTTAAAAGAATTGAAGCTTTAGTTGCAAGAGTTATTAGAGAAAGGATTTATTTGTCCGAGTGTATCACCATGGGGAGTGCCAGTGCTCTTTGTTAAGAAGAAAGATGGTACGCTTTGGTTATGTGTTGATTATAGGCAACTGAACAAAATGATAGTGAAAAACAAGTATCAGTTACCCAAGATTGATGACTTGTTCGACCAATTGAAAGGTGCAAGTGTCTTTTGGAAGATTGACCTACGATCTGGGTATCATTAATTGAGGATTAAGGATGTAGATGTGCATAAGACGGTGTTCAGAACACGGTATGGACATTATGAGTTCCTTGTAATGCCGTTTGGGTTGACAAATGCACCGACGACTTTCTTAGACTTAATGAATCGTGTTTTCCTACTGTATGTGATTCGTGCCACAGTAGGTGTACCGGAATCAACAAAATTTATATCCTAGGATTCCCTCACTGGCACGTAGCAAAATCTTGCAGTACTTACTTATGGTGAGTCTAGGGTCGAACTTAGGGATGCGTTTTCTTCATGCGAAGTGAGTCACAGTTGACTGAAAATGGTGTTTCCACTTTGGATTTGGGGTTTCTTGTAAAAACAGTGAGGTTGATGGCTTGGAAAACCATAGCTGTAGGGAAATAGAGTGTAAAAGAAATCCTTGAAGTTTCGAGCCACTGGGTTTAGGGTTCTAAGGCAACTATAATGTCCTCGGGTCCTTTTCCTCGCGTTGGGGAGGATGACCTATAGTCATTTCCCGAATCGGATCTATGTTTAGCCATAAAAGACCTAAGAAACCTTAAAGTTTTCTCTAGTATACAACATTTATTAACTATTAATGTTTTAGACGATTAAGCGCCTTAGATCTAACCTGTAGGAGCAAATAAATGTTAACTAAGCTAGCATCAATGGATCTAGCAATAAGTATCCATTAAGCCTTGAAAGCTTAATAAGTATTGGCCACTCAGGGTACATCACAAGGATTCAAACCTAACGTGAGGTGCAGAAACATAAATGGTAATAAATTCCTACGTTGGTGATTCGCGTGCAAAGTAGGTTGTTCCAGAATCAACAATATTTATAAACCTAAATTCCTCCTACTGCCGTAGCTAAGCTCTTTGCGATATAATTAACTCTAGGGTCGAACAGGGATGGGTTTTGTCGTACAAATGATTCTGATGAAGGCTAAATGGTGAATTCAATTTGGATTTTGGGATTTTTGTAAAGCAGGGGTGTAATGGTTAGCAAACTGAAATTTAAATAAAATAAAATGTAAAATAAGTCTCCTTGAAGTGCCAGGCTACTGGATTTGGGTTCTAAAAGTTCGAGGGGTTCTTGGGTCCATTTTCTCGTTAGGGAGGATGACATAGTCATTTCGACCGGATCTTCGATTTAGCTTTAAAAAACTAAACCACATGATTTCCCTTTTGAAAAACAACATTTATTGAGCATTAATGCCAGGCTGATCAACGTGCCTCACTGATTTACCTCCACCGGTGACAAATAGAAAGCATCTAATGAATCTCAATGGATCTAACAATAAGCATCTATTGAACCACACAAAAGATTGCCAAATGCGATCGTGAAGGCACATCGAAGGAATTCTAACCTAAGTGAAATAGGAACATAAATGCCCGATAAAACTTGCGTTAAAAGCAGAGAACCGTGAGTTACCTCCAAACCCTAGCAATCACCCTCCTCTTCAAGGAGAAAAGAGGTCTAGCCCAGCCAGATCCCTACGAGTTGTCATCTCGGAGGAGTGTTTCAGTAACTTGAGAAGGGAGGAAAAGGAAAGAAAATGAAGAAAGGGGGAAGCAGCGGGAAAACTACCGCCCACTATATCTATTGCCAAAAAAAAAGTCTCCTCATTACAATGTGTGTTTTAAATACGCCCTAAAACAATACAAATTACCACGATGGAACAAAAGTAGTTAAGCTATTATGGGGACAAAATGGGAAGAAACAAAAATTGAAACAAGCAGGGGCACGAGTCGACAAGGCGGTAGGAAGACAGTAGCAAAATGGTGAGCGGTCTTTTGGGAGACATGAGCAGTCTTGCGTGGAAGGAATTTCGCAAGTGCTCCAATTTCCTTGTATTTTCTGCTCTTATTTCCTTTTGGTCTCTGATCTACGATGCTGAGTTTGACTCGAATTCTTCGTGCTTGGATTGACTCAACAATTTCGGCACAAATAGCTTGCAAAAACTACAAAATTAGCCCGCAATGCGATCAGTGGGAATGAGGACCTTAATGTATAGGTGGGTTAATTACGGATTAGTACACAAAAAGTGCTCAAAACCTTAAATAAGCAGGGGTTCAAAATAGCACTTTTGATCGCTAATCACCCCAACCTACATTGCTAGTCCTTAGCGATGAAAGAAGAAAAGAAAGAGAAAGCATAAGCTTGATAACAAAATAATGTTCTCAAAATTATATTTCAGGTCGTGAATGAGAAATATAACCCTGTGAGGAGAAATCACTTCCCGAATCACCCCTTTAATAACTATCTCGAGAGAATGAATGCCATACAAATTAATTATCAAAGAGCCTCCTTCAGACTCAACCAGGAACTTCCATGAAATCTAAGTGTTTGTTTGATCGGATCATGATAAACTCTGTTGCACTCTCCCCCAGGCCAAGCTAAGCCTCCGCTTAGGATCACTAATAACTTCAATAGATTAGGACCCTTCTTATTCCAAAACTCTTTTGTGTTGTAGGGGGTGCAATGCTAAAGATCGACCTCACAAGGTCCATTAGCAGGGATCTCTGATGACTCCCAACTTGATTAGGCTTAGGGCACCAAGTCATAAGGGTCTTTCAGGCCACTAACTCTTCGAGTTTCACCAGGACTCAGATGATTTGAGACTCCTGGCACCTACAACTTGCTAAACTCCACCTATCCACCCGTGTAGCAAGCACTAAGTCAGTGACTCCCAACCATTTGGCTTAGGGCATCGGGCTTTAAAGGCTTTCGCCATATACCCCTAAAACCGTGCTCGGATTTAAAGGCAAAGCGTTGCAATTTTTCTTCTTTTTCTTTTCTTTTTCTTTTTCTCTTCTTTTATTTTGGAAGATACACTGGCCTTCTATTCATGGGGGTCCTTAACCACCAATAAAAGGTGGTCGATAGAGCAAGGTAGGTTATTGGCGCTAATAAGGTGTCAGTTGACATTAACCCGTCGACGTAAATCTCGTGTCTCTCGTTATAAGACCCATACACGTGTAAAATGGCCCAATAGAACCCACACATCCATACAACATGAATTATATATTTTATACAAAAAGAGTTCAATTACAATTAGTTTTGAATACAATTTATCCAAAACTGGGTCTTTTTTTTTGCCCAGGTACACAAATACATATGCTGTGGCCATTTCTTCGCCTCTAGGTCTCGGATGCGTCCATCAGTGCGTCTTCGAATTTTTGAAATAGTTTTTCCTCGACAATTGATCAATGCCCGGTTTAGTGCACTTTTCCTACATGGGTTGCTCCCCACCTAATGCTCATGCAATGGCACACCAAACATTCAACACTTGCTATATAGTCCATGTTAATATACTAAGCATGCATATATTAACCAAAACTTACACATGTTATTCATTCATAGCAATAACACAAAATTTGGCTCACATGGGCCAATAGTCAATCCAGCCATTCATCTTGGAACAGCCAAAAAAAAACCACAATCAGCATGTTATTCATCCATGGAAGCAACACAACATCACACAAGCCACACGACAGTCCGTGGACTGTCCAAAACCACACCAGGGATTTCTTCACTCGGTCCAAATCTTTTGGAACCGAAACCACGGCCATCCAGGCCTTAAGAAATCCCTACCCATTAAAATGACCCTTAGACAAAGAGTAAAACAAGTAGGAGAAAAACTCCTACCTTTTCGGAGTTTGTCGAAACTCCTCAGCGGGGTACCCGTAGTCCTTGCGAGTGGGAGGCGACTTTAGCCTCTCAGCCTCGTGAAATGGAGTGGTCGATCGCGGGAATGCTAGAGAGATGGTAGATCTTCTCTCTCTAAAATCCCTCCCTTTTCTCTCTCTTTTTCTCGTTTTGTCTCTCTCCCTCCTCCTTTCCCTCCCAAACCAGATTGTAGTGCAGATGGAGTCGAGAGAAGAATCTTCTCTCCATGCCAGCATCACTTCATCCATTTGCTCTTGGGATTACACCTTATCCCTTATCCATCTACTATTGGATTTCCCTCAAATGGCATGATGCCATGTGTCTCATGTGAGTCCCACTTGAGCTCAATGTTTGACTTGTCCACAGCTTGACACGTGGTGCCTCTTGAGCCGCCGCGAAGTCTTAGAAGTGTCGTACTCCTCGTGCCTCGAAAAATGTGAAATTATTGTCTAGGAATTTGTGAAATTGACATGGTAGCTAGATTTCGCGAGCGATTCCAACGGTGAGAGATTCATTTGTCATCAGGGATCTAGAAAATTCCAGTTTTGGCGAAGTACCATTTTGCCCTTTTTCAGAAAATTAGATTTTCTCGGGGTTTCACAGTTATTGAAAGGCTTAGGAGGCCAAGCAGTTTTTTAGGTTATTGAAGAAACTTGATGTGCACAGTGTGTGGTTAGCTAAAGGTGGAAGAAAAATGGTCGAAAGCAACAAGAGTTCAACTTATTATCCACTCAGCCAGGCATGGAACCAATCTAACATCAATAGAATTGAATGAAGTTTCCAATTTTCAAACCTGATTAAGCGAGAACACAAAAAAAAAAAAATTAGGTGCAAAATGGGTCCAATTTTTGAAAAAGTAAGTTGTATAGTATAACGACTTCACAAAAGGAAAACCGGCAAGCCAGACATCACAAAATGGGCTTATAAATAATAACAAAACATAAATACATGCCACTTGACCAGCTAACTCTCCCCCGACAGAATGTCATTGTCCGCAATGGGGCTCGGATTGGAAAGTTAGAGAAGGAGTGCCCTATCATAATAAGATGTGCTCATTTTTGGATAGGAGACCCATGAAGCTTTCCATCGACACTTTTCCTCCGTTGGGCTTCAAATAAACAAGTTAGGAAGAAAAGAGGAAAAAAGTGACCCCGATTAGGCATTTTGAAAATTAAGCACATAATAATTTCCAAAAGTGTTATTTCTGGCAGCTATATTTGGATTCTACACTCTCTAAGCTTTCCACGGTACCAAAAAAACGCCTAAACGAGATTCGAATGATAAAGTTATGATAGAAAACAAAAATTGGGTTGCGAAGTACTAGGGTTCACGATTTTTTTAAATAAAAATAATAATAATAAAAACTTTTTTTTTTTTTGAAGACCAACCAAATATTTTTTTAAAATATATAAATATAAATATATATATAAAATAATAATATATATCATAAAAGACAAAATAGTGCACAGTGCACCAAAAATCAATTTCGCAACCTGGAATAGTATGGCTGCGAAATTTCACAACCTGCGAAATTTTTGTAATTTTGCCTTATGTTTCAAAAATTAACCAAAAACTTGCAAAAATAAACACAACAAAAATTTTAAAAAATGCAGAAAAAATGAAAAGTGATCTAAAAGCAAGATTAACTAAAAATTAGAGAAAATCTAAGAAGAAAAACTAAAGAAATCAAAATAAAATAAAATAAAATAAGAAAAGATGAAAACAAAAAGTGGGGGAGACTATGCTCCCCAAACCAATTCCTCAAGCCTTTGGAGGCTGCTGGAACTGGTGGAGCTTAGAAATGCCGAGGTTGGGTGCTCCCGGGATCACGAACCCGGCACTTGGAGCCATCCGTTGTGCCATGCGACATGGCGATTGCCAAAGTCTTGGATGTGGTGGCAAGGCTCGAATAGTGGCCACTAGCTGATGTTTTACCTGGCCGGTGATGGATTGGCATGAAGCTTTAGAGTAGGTGTAGGTGTGGTGTGTTCTTGGTGTGGTGTCTTTGAGCGGGAGTATCTGCTTGGGTGCAGGAGGATGTTCTTTCGGTAGTGGGCTACATTTGGGTTAGACGATGGGACTAGGATCAAATTTATGGGGATTTGTTGAAGGATAAGGCTCTTGGGTCCCTTCCACTGCATCCTTTCCATTACTCTCCTCGATCCTTGATAGAGTGCTTCATCTTCTTCATTTATATTGCTCACCGCTTTGTGGTGTCGATGAGAATTTCTTTTTTACGGATTCTCCTCACTCTTGATGAACAAAGGCTGATTGGTGAGCTTTGAGATGGATTCCTGTAGGATGTCAAATTTTTGATCAATTTCGCTTTGGAACCCATCCAATTCCTTGTTCAGGGAGCTCTCCACTGTGTTAATTTCTTGATTGGCATGGACATTCACTACCCTCTGCTCCTCTTTGAAATTATCCACTAGTTTGCTTTCGAGTTCGGTGTGCTGCTCGAAGCGAAGATGTCGACTATGGTGGTTGTTATTAATGGTGAGGGTTGAGGTAAAATGTGGAGAAGCGGAGGTGCATAAGTTAAAGGGAACATAGACGGGTGCACTCATCCATTGTCTCTATAGTCCCTCATAGACCCACAGGTTTGGATTTCTCCCCAAGTGTTGTTGATCTCCGCCATGGAAGGTTGCTGATTCCTCCACGCATACTATCAGACAGTTCTCCTCTTCCATTTGGTCACAATTCAAACCCACCGACATGCAATCCGCAAAGATAAATATGGCACACAAGACAACACAAAAATCTCAGAATCGCTTTTACAAAGGAAATGAAACTAAAAAAAAAACTGACCGTAAGATATAAAAGAAATTCACTAGTACTTGTGATGAGGATCACAAGTGTTCCACAGCTCGTCAAATGCACTTAGGCACCATCCCCGACAACGACGCCATTTGATTCGCTGCAAGTGTGCAGGTTGTTCCGGGAATCAACACATTTATAAACCCTAATTCTCCCATCGCCGTAGCTGCTAATGCAAAGATAAGCGGCTCTAGGGTCAACACAAGGATGGGGCTTTCTTCATACAAATGATTTACGTTGAAGGCCAAAACGGTGAATTCAATTCGATTATGGATTAAAAACAAGGTGTAATGGTTAAGAACTGAATTTCAATAAAATAAAATGTAAAGTTAAGTCTCCAAGTGTCATGCTACTGATTTGGGTTCTAAAGTTCATCGAGGGCTTCTGGCCCATTTCCTCGCCGGAGGATGACCTATAGTCATTTCCCGAACCGGATCTTCATTTATCTTTAAAAACTAAACCCTATGATTTTCCCTTTTGAAAAACAACATTTATTGAGCATTAATGCTCTCAAACAGTGAAAACGTGCCTCCCTGATCTACCTCACAGTGACAAATAGAAAGCAACTAATGAATCTCAGTGGATCTAACAATAAGCATCCACTGAACCTTAAAAGATTGCCAAATACTGATCAATGAAGGCACATCAAAGGAGTTTTAACCTAGAGTGCGAAATAGGAACATAAATGCCAATAAAAACTTGCGTTAAAAACAGAGAACTGTGAGTTACCTCCAAACCCTAGCTACACTCCTTCGAGAAAGAGGTCTAGCTAACCATCCTCTGAGTCATATCCTCGTAGGTATTTGGTACGTAAAGGGAGAGAAAAGAAAAGAAAATGAAGAAAGGGGGAAGCAGCGGGAAAACTGCCGCCCACTAAATCTATTGCCAAAAAAAAAGTCTCCTTATTACAATGTTGCTTGGGCTTTAAATACTGCCCCTAAAACAATACAAATTACCAAAATGAACAAAAGTAGTTAACTATAGTGGGACAAATGAAGAAACAAAATTGAAACAAACATGCACAAATAATAAACAAAGTAAAGATGAAGGAACAAAGAGGAAAATGGTGAACAGTGCAAGAGACATAAACAGTGCGCGCAGGAAGGAATTTCGCAAGTGCTCCAATTTCCTTGTATTTTCTGCTCTTCTTTCCTTCTTTTCTCTGATCTACAATGCTAAGTTTGACTCGAATTCTTCTTGCTTGGATCGACTCAACAATTTCGGCGCAAATAGCTTGCAAAAACTACAAAATTAGCCACAAAATGCGATCAGTAGAATAGCAGGGACAGCAATGGCCAAATTAGGTTAGTGCGCTAATTAGTACACAAAAGTGCAAAACCTTCAATAAACAAGGTTGAGAAATAGCACTTTTGTGTATTATCAGTTAGCGACGAGGAGACGGTGCTTTGCCTCAAAACTTCACCTAGTGGCCTTTTATCTTCAAAGATGAGGGGGTTTTATGTATCCAGCGAGGTTGTCATCCTCGAGTTGTTTAGTTGGTGAAAGTGCACAAGGAGAAAATGAGAAAATCACCGCGGGAAAATTTGAAGCTTTGGCTTCATTACTATCAGTTGATGGATTGATTTCTTTTGAGGAGGCTTGGCGAGGCACATATCTTTGCTCGAGTCGAGAAATTAAAAAAGTGAAGCAAACAAAATTATGACCAGTGAATTTGGTACAAAACCCTGTGATCAAGTGGTCAACCTGATAAAAGCAAGGGGCAAGTTCACGAAATTTCGCGAGCTGCGAAATTCTGCTGGGTGCGAAAATTCTCTACTAACTTTCAGAAATATATACTAATGCCCTTACTCTCCCTCTGTATATAGCTCTAATTTATACCTTTGTACATGCAAACTAGTTAATTGAGTTCTTAGCATGTGAATTGGCTTGAAGATAATGGTATAATTGAGCACAAGGAAACTAAAATATCCACAAAATATGATTAGTAGTAAAGTCGGGACCTTAGTGTATCAATTGGGTTGATACCAAATTGATTATTTAAGAAATTGTCATAAAAACTGCGATAGACGGAACCGAAACAACCTTATTTGGGCCTTGTCATCACCTAACACCATTGATCCACCATGATGACAAGAAGGAAACGAGATAGGTTAAGCTCACCTGAAAGATGGGTATTTTCAAGAGTGTATGGTAAAGTAATGCCTACCCATAGTGTGAATGATTAAGACTGCACTTAACCCGGCTTGAGAGAATAAATGCCATGTCTGAGGACCCAGGGTTTCGAAAATTATCTATCCCGAGGAATCGAGCTGAAACTTCCACCAAAATCTAAGTGTTTATGTGATCAGTTTCCAATAATAACTTGCTAAATTGCTCTCCCCCTAACCAAGCTAATGCCAAATCCTAGCACCTTGACCAACTTAAATAAATCTGGTTCCACTCTTTTGTCATATTTATTTTGTATTGTAGGATCTGTGTTGAAAATCCTACGACCTCACCAAAAGTCAGTTAATAGCAGTCCTGATGACTCCTAACCCGACTAAGGCTTAGGGCATCAAATAAATGAGGATCTTTTCGGCCACTAAATCTCGGGTTTCCACCCCGGACTCAGAATGAATTCGAAATTCCAGCACCTCTGATAAACTAAACCTCACCCATCCACAATGTAGTGAGCACTAATCGGTGGATCAACCCAGTTGGTTTGGGCACTCGGCTTTAAAGACTTTCGTAGTAATCCACAGGAATCATACTCGAGTTCAAATTACTTATCGCGGCTTTTTCTGCTACTCTTTTCTTTTTCTTTTCTTTATTTTTTCTTGTCTTTTTCTTTTTCTTTTGAAGACACTGTTGACCTTCTTTTAAGGGAACCATAGCACCTGGTGGTCAATGAAACTAGAATTAGGTTTGCCACGATAAGGAGTTATGTATTTCTCATTTGTCTGATGGCGAGTGCACACGGTGTGTGGAGCGCTAGGAAGAAAAGATTGATACCCGGGATACTTCAAGCGAGCGTACTTGTCAAGCATGGAACTAATCTAGTATCAATGGCGACAAATTGTGTTTGAGTTTTCAACTTCTAAGTTAGAGCAAAACCACAAAAAAATGGGGCAAAATTGTTGCAAATGAGTTAAAAGCTATTCATAAATATGTATAACAGTGTGTGTCACTAAATTTTGACTTTTCCAAATCAAACTGCAAAAAATGAAAAAAGCAAGCCACTAAACATACAAAATGAGCACAACACATAGCAGGACTCAAAGTGTAAAAAAGCGATATCTAAAAGTATAAAAATCCTTCCTTCACTAACTCCTGACCAAAACATTGCCATTGATCGCGATGGGGTGTGGGTTGGAAGGTAGTGGAGGAGGTGCCTATCACCAGTCAGTGGCGGAATTAGAGAAGGCGTCCTCGGTCTGGATGGGCTGAGTCTTCTTTGGAGGAGTGGTACATAGCTCTTGTGTTGCCCAGAGCTGTCTGAAGGTTGCGAGGGTTTGGGAGGTGGAGGCCTTGGGGTCCTCTTTGGAGTAGGAAGGAAATGGATCTAGAGTAGGTACATATGGGATCGTGGAGACTGAATGTCTGGATCTGCATGAGGATGGCTTGATTCTGTGCGAGAATGGCCTTTGAGTGCAGCCATGGCGACCTCGATGCAGTCGTCTATCACGCGAGAGAGTACACGGGTGAGTCATGAGGATGTCTTGTAATTTGGAAGCGTGCGGTACATCCATGATGGTCCAGGAATTCAGTGTAAATAGTGATATCTTGCTGAGTGGTGCGGAGGGTGCTCATCTATAGTGCCCAGTTTGTGAGGCCGGTCTTTTGGGAGGCGGGGGATCTGCGGGATGTGGAGCTGGGGCTCATGGCTCATGCTCCGGCGGAGGGAATTTGCTCCATGGCAGAGATGTCGACGGTAGGTGGTCTCATTTGGGCCGGTGGAAGGTGAAAGAGCGGGGCATAAGGTATGCCGTCGGCGGTGAGATGGCCTCATAGTCACGGCGGCGTGATCTGAGCTCGTTTAGGAGCCGTCATGGCACCAGCACTTGGCTGGAGTCCGAGGAATAAGAGAGGCATGGACTTAGCTCGGGAGTGACTCTGTGATGGACCCTTGTCTCGAGTAGACGAGGAAGTCATAATAAGCTTTCAGTTGGACTAAACTAAAGCTAGAGATGAATCTGGGCCTCAGATGAAGCCACTCTCCCTCTGATTGCTATGATGGAGCGAAATATTAGACCGCGAGAATGTTATCTATAAAAGCATACGTGAGCTACCTCTGAGCAAATTGATACAATGGTAAGTATCCCGGAAGAAAATGGACCATCTCACAGGCGAGGATGGGGCCCTTCCTATAAAGCGGTCGAGTTAGGCGGGCTGCGACTGAGGTGATCTTGTAGTGTCATTTTGAGGCCACAGGTATCCTGGCCCGGCCGTCGATGGAGAAATGAAAAGCGTCGAGTTAGACTTCAGCGCTGGATGTCATCGTGTGTGAGACTCGATGGCGGCCGCCAGTACTGAAAAGCCCGGCCCGGGGGTGTAAAACAGGCAGCTCAGAGTACCTACACACTAAAGACATAGTGTGGGAAGCTCAGATTATGCGGAAAAGGACGGAAGATCATAATAAACCTCATCATGGAGTCCACTCTCTTTGATCAACGACTACTGGAATAGGGTTGTAGTGGAAGAGTGGTACACTTTGGATAATGGAAGATTGGGACAGTCGAAGGAGAGGGGGCTGGGGCCACACAGTGGGGTGGCTATTTGTAGCTCACAAGGCTGGGGCTGGAGGACTCTCCTAGGCCGAGTCGGGGCCTCTTAGATGGTCTGGGCCCTCAGGGATGGCTGAAGATGTGGTGGAGAGGGTGGGTGAGACTGACAGTGTGGTATCTCCTCGGGCGGGGCTGCGGTGCGGGGAGGATGGGAGCGAGGTGCCAGCAGAGGAGGAGCCCACAGCAATTGCCACGACGACGTGACGTCTGGAGCTACGTGGCGAAGTGTAATTTGGAGAGCCAATTTGGGTTGTTTGGGTTAGAGTGCCCGGCGGGGAGGGGAGCGGCACCGGGGTACGGAAAGCGCGTCCTCTGCGGGTCTTCACCATGCTAGGGTGAGAGAAGGAGAAGAAATGGAAAGGGGGGGTGTAGGGACTAGAAACGGATGTAAATGTGAGGAAAGAAAGAAAATGAGTTTTATATAGGGAGAGCCAAATAAGGTTTGTCGATTAATGGCCCCTTAAATGCCTATTAAATACTGTTTAGTTCAAAAAGGAAAATTAATAGGCGGTTGTAGGAAAGCGAAAAGGGTTTCACGAATGACGGAAGGCGAGGAGATGAAGCGGTGCGACTGCGAAAATTTCTAAGCGAAAATAACCACAGTGCTTCTGACACCTGAAACAAAGTAAAGTTGTGAAAAATAATGTATAAATAGAAAAAAATTTCAAAGAAAAGGCAAAAAACAAAGGGGATCAATCTCTAAAATAAGGGTAAGTAAAGAAGCCAAAATTTCAGCAAAATTTTAAGGCTTGAATGTGCAACCCCTTCTGTAAAACTGTTTAGGAATCATGGAGGGGGTCGAGGAGGGGATCTCCTCCTTGTGGATTAAATCGTTCTTAACACATATAAGCTGTACTTATTAACCTTGAATACTATAGTCTTGGGTTGAGCAGTGTAATCCATTAGGATAGACCTCTAGATGGTGAATGGGCGATCGATCTTGATTTAAGCTTGCTCGGAAAGAGGTGGAACTTGGAGTGTTAAACGACACCAGTCTCCTTGTTTGAAATGTTTGCGAGCTATTAGTTGATCATACCTCTTCATCTTATCTTTTCTGATTTTGGGTTGAAGTAGGCATCATTTCTGAATTCTTCTAGCTTCGTTGATATCAGGGCTGTTGAGACCAACTCTGTCCATATCAGTTCAATTTCAACTGCCCACCATGCCTTATACTCGATCTCCTGAAGGTGACATGCTTTGCCAGCTAGGCGGTAGGAGACCTTATAATGGTCTTGTAGGCTATTTTGTATGCCCACAAAGAGTCTAACAACTTGAGACTAATCTTCCGGTTAAGAGTTTACCGCTTTCATGGTGTTTGTCTGATCTCTCTGTTGGCTAGCTCGGCAGCCTTGATGCGAGGTGGTATGGGGTGGCTACTTTATGTGACACCATGCCCAGTGAGGAGGCTCTCCAAAAGGTTTGTTGCAAATCTGAACCTCCATCAGTGATCATGGCTTTAGGGACCTGATTTAGAATATATTCTCCTTCAAAATTCAGTTATAAACAGTACCTTTTCTGAAAGATTGCCAGCTTCCAGCGGACATGATCAACTCCACCAAAATGTAGAGTATCCAGGAGGAAGGGAATGTTGCTGAAATCGATCCCCATTACATCGAAAATTCGACTGCAATCGGGTTTAAGGCATCATGTGATGGCGAAAGTAACAATACGGCATTTAATGTTCTTGCATGGTATGTGCATCCTTGAAAAAGAGGGCTAGTGGAATCCCGGTAAACACCTTCCTTGCAGTTTAAGGAGCAAAATGGCCTCCACATGTCTCATGGCGATGGGTGATTATTCCTTGTTACTTTGCTTGTTACACCTCTGATTATACAGTCGGCCTGATGTTGTCTGAAAGGGTTCTTCATGTAGGAGTGAGTGCTGCGAAGAAAATTTCTTGTCTTGTGCTTGATCTATTGGTAGCTCCCTATAGCTAAATGGAGTGGTGAAGGAAGTTATGCCAGGCATGGGTGCCTTCTCAACAGGAGTAGTGACTCATCGGGGAACTCATCAGTGGTTGGGGTTGAGTGTTATGTGATTGTTAATCTCGATAGGTGATCGGTAACAACATTTTCCATACTCTTTTTGTCCCTGTTTTTCAGGTTAAACTCTTGCAGTAGGAGAACCCACCTGATAAGCCTAACCTTAGCATTTTGTTTGGTGACGAGTGTTTAAGGCTGAATGATCAGTGAATATTATTATGTCAGAGCTGACGAATAAGCTCGAAATTTGTCAGAGCATAGACCTTAGCAGCTCCATTTTAAGCAGTTTGTGTAATTCCTGCATGCTGTATTGAGTGTCTTGCTCGCATAATAGACCACAGGCTTTTCCTCTTTCCTTTTTGTCGACAATTGCTCGATGGCCATATAAACTGCATCATACGTCATGGTGGCACGCCGGTTGAGCTCAGCTATTAGTACAGGTGAACAAATGAGCTTAAAAACCATAAAGCTCTTTGCCACCTGATTGCATCCCAAATAAATTTAGCATCTTTTCTATGATTTAGCCAGAGTGGCTTGGCAATTTTTGAGAAGTCCATGATGAACCTCCTATAGAACCCTGCATGCCCCAAGAATTGCCTCACAGTCTTGACATTTGTGGGGGAGGGTAGTTTGGAAATTAAGTCAATTTTTGCCTTATCAACTTCAATTCCTTTTTCTGAAATAATATGCCCCAGTACAATTCCCTGACTGACCATAAAATGGCATTTTTCCTAGTTCAGTACCAGGTTTTTCTCTATGCACCTGTGCAGGACAGTTTCCAGGCTAATTAGGCATTCTTCAAAACTCCTCCGTAGGCGTAATCATCCAATGTAAACCTCCATGTCTTATTTATGCAAATCGCGAAATACTAGCATACATCGTTGAAATGTAGCGAGGCATTATACAAGCCAAAGGGCATTCTTCTGTATGCATATATGCCAAATGGGCATGCAGAAGGTGGTCTTTCTTGGTGCTTCTACGAAATTTCATTTGAAAATATCTTGAACCATCAGGAAAGCAGTAGAAAGGGTTGACGAGAGAAATCTCTCGAAAAGCTGATCCATGAAGGGTAGAGGGAAGTGATCATGCAGTCAGCCTCAATTCAGCCTTCTCTCAAATATTATGCCTCGACCAGTGGTAAAGCTGAGTGAACATCTCATCCTTTTCGTTATGCAAAATTGTTGCCCTCGTTTCTTAGGCACCACTGGGTTGGACTCACCCGGGTCTTTATCGATATGGGGTCAGATGATACCGACACAACAACTTTGGACTTACACTTCTAACCACTTCTTGCATATGTGGGTTCAATCTTCTCTGTTGCTGCCTTATTGACTTTACCTACTCCTCTAGATAGATGTGATGGGTGTAAACTTTTGGGCTAATACCCTTCAGATCAGTAATCTTCCATCCTAGAGCTTGCTTGTTCTCCCTGAGGATGTGCAGCAGGCAACCTTCTTGTGAAGTGTTGAGCAGGGATGAAATTAAAACTGGACACTGCTCTTGCTCTTCCAAATAGGCATATTTCAACTCCACGAAGAGCTTCAAAGCTCGATTCTGGGGCTCACTTGTTCACTTCCTCGATAAATGAGCAAAATTTCTTGTTTCTTCTTATAGTCTTGGACAAGTTTCATGTCACATTGCTTCATCTTCGCCCATACGAATACTCAACAATTCTTTAGTTAGCATCATCCCTGCTGGTCTTTGTTCCTCTAGGATTTGTGTCGATGATGCGGAGCCTCTCTACAGGCCATCTTCCGCTGCGACATGTGCTTTACTTTCAGTGGAAGATGTTCAGTTCTAAGGTCATGTTTCCGAAGGTGAGTTGCATAACACCATTTTGGCAGTTGATAATTGCATTGGAAGTGGACAAGAATGGTCTTCCCAAGATGATAGGTACATAGTGTATTCTTTGTTGGTTACGTAATGAAGTCGACAAAATCTTGGATAGTAGGAATTTGTCTACTTGTATAAGGACTATCTTCCTTGTCCCCTTTGGTATCTTGATTGATCTATGCGCAGAGACAATGTGATGGAGTGAGCTAGTTCTCCTGACCAGATTTGCTTGTACATCGAATAGGGAGGAGATTCACACTTGCACGCAGTTTAGCGGTGCTTTCCACACAAGTGCCTCAGTATTAATCGAAGGATGGTTGGATGACCTGGGATCTTTATACTTCAACGAAGTCTTGCATTGGATAATGCTTGACATTTAAGTCAGGAAGGCCTTCTTGTTAACATTTAACCCTCTTTTCACTGTACACAAGTCCTTCAAAATTTTTTCATAGGTGGGGACTTGTTTGATCATGTCAAACAAGGGGATGTTGACCTTTACTTGCCTCAGCACTTCTAACATTTCAGCCCGATTAATGGCCTTCTTTTTAGCTTTTAGTGCTTGAGGAAAAGGTGGGGGTGTGCTATTTTTTCTCTGCAGTCTGCTTGATCACCACCTCCTCTGGTTTATTTTCTTTAGCTTCCTAGCCTTGTTCTCTCTTTTGCTTTTGGGTGTTGTTTGTTTAGCTCTTTGCCACTTCTCAATGTGATGATTGCCTTAACTTCATCCATCCTAGAATTTGGCTCACTGGAGGAGCTCACTTCATGCAGTCCCTTGGGATTTGGTTGTGTCTAAGAGGGGAATTTCCCCTTTTCCTGTACCTGCTGCTGATTGGATAGTCTTAAGATTGAATACTGTAGGTTGTCATATTTTTGGGAAATTTCAGCTTACTTGTTTGTCATGCTTTGAAATTTACGAGTGGAGGTTGCTAATTTTTCTTATTAGTGCTTTCCACCGTGTCAATTCTTTGATTGGCTGGGCATTCTTGCCTTTTTGTTCTTCCACAAAGTTGCCCACCACCTTACTCAAGTTCATAATATGGCTTATTCAAGGCGGAGATGAAGATGGTGGTAGGTACGTGTGAGTGAGGACCCATCTTTGCTTTGTTGTACGACGGGAGGCTATAGGGAGGAGGTTTGGTTTCGGAGAGGTTTGGGTGGATTTCCTCTGGATTGGGGTTGTAGGTATTCTTGTATGGGGTTGTGGCTGGTGGCTTGTATTAGCCGCTTTGCAATGGCTTGTTCAGCCACAAAGTATCTTGCGAAGAACACTTGGCGATGCTCTCCTTGGTGCTCGGTGGGTAGCGGTTGAGCGTAGTTGGTTAGGCATAGATGCCTCCCGATCCTTTGCTCGTACCTCATCTTTGATTCCTCATTTCAAGCTCTTCCAACCTCCTTTCCAAGGTGGACAGCTTTGCTTTTGTCTCCATGTCCTCTAAGAGCGAGTATATGCCTCCCCTTTGATTTGGTGGTGGCCTCATCCTGTCTGTCTCCCTAGGATTTGGCTCATCCCAAGCTTTGGAGGTTTCAGCTACATAGTTGAGGAAGTCCATGGCTTCATCTGGATTCTTGCTCAGGAAGTCCCCTCCACACATGGTCTCCAATAATTGCTTCATGGCAGAAGACATTCCATCATAGAAGTGGTTGACCAACATCCATGTATCAAAGCCATGGTGTGGGCATGCATTGATGGTTTCCATATATCTCTCCCAGCATTGGTAAAACTTCTCATTATCATGGGCTGCAAATGTATAAATTTGCCTCTTCAAACTGTTGGTCCTGTGTGCACTGAAGAACTTTTTCAAAAAAACTACGCTTCTGATTTGCCTAATTCAGGATGGTTCTTGGCCTTAGAATTAAGCTAAATTTTGGCTTTGTCTTTGAGGTTAAAGAGGCCTTCGGCTTAAGCATATCCCGTGTCGATTGCACCCTCCTTGAAAGTTGTGCAAACTTCCTCAAACTCCCGGATGTGTGTGTATGGATTCTCATTTTCCATACCATGGAAGGTTGGGAACAGGGGCACTAAATAAGGCTTGACGACTACATCTTCTACAGGAGGTACAATGCATGAGGGTGAACTCACCCTTGGTGGGTGTATATGGTCCCTCATTGACATGTAGGCATTGGGGTTTCTTGGTATCCTTCTTGACTTTTTGCTTCTCGGGTGGAGGCTCCATCGATTGTATAATAAAGCCGAGCTTCACACCCATGTCTTGGTGGAGCCAGTTTCTCTCTAGCACCGCTGCGGTGTTCACCATCCAGTGTTGCATAAAGTCTGAGAACCTGACCTGGCAATGAAACCAAAACAAGGCTACCAAAAAGGGTTATAGTTGGTTAAACTTAAAACAAAGAAGAACTGGGTATGCACATTATAAACATTCAATTTCCCCTGCAGTGAACTGCGAATGGGGAATAATGGTAAAATAAAAAAGGAATGAGAATTCACTAATACTTGTGATGTGGATCACAAGTTCAATAGCTTCTCACTCACATTACGACACCATCCCCGGCAACGTCGCCATTTGATTCGTGCCACAATAGGTGTATCGGAGTCAGCAATTTCAAGTTTCTACTTTGCCATAGCAAAAGCTACTGCTGAGTATAATGGTCTAGGGTCGAGCTTCAGGGGATGGGTTTCTTCATGCGATGTGAGTCTGATTGACTGAAAATGGTGTTTCCACTTTAGTTTGGGGTTTCTTGTAAGCGATTAGAGGTTGATGGCTTGAAAAACCATAGCTGTAGGGAAATAGAGTGTAAAAGAAATCCTTGAAGTTTCGGGCCACTGGGTTTAGGGTTCTAAGGCAACTATAATGTCCTCGGGTCCTTTTCCTCACGTTGGGGAGGATGACCTATAGTCATTTCGAGGCAGGATCATGTTTAGCATAAAGTATTTGAACCTTAAAAGTTTTCTCCTATTATAACAATTTATTAACCATTAATGTTTGGACCGATTCAAAAGCGTACGGATCTAACCGTGGAGCAAATATAAATGGAAATTAAGGCTGGCATCAATGGATCACAGCAATAAGTATCCGTGAGCCTTGAAAGCTTGCCAGTCTTGGCCACTCAGTACATCCACGGGATTCAAACCTAACGTGAGATGCATAAACATAAATGGTAATAAATGCCTCCGTTGGCAATAGGAGATAGTGCTTCTCCTAGTGGCCCTCCTCTTCAAGGATGAGGGGTTTAGCCAAGCATCCCTTGAGTTGTCATCCTCGAGGGTGTTTGGTTGTAGTGAAAAGTGCAAGAAGGGAGAGAAAATGAGAAAATCACACTTTCGCGGGAAGGCTGAAAGCTTTGGCGCCAATTTATTGATTGATGGATTGATTTCTTTCTGAGGCTTGACTGAAGCATATCTTTGCTTCCGAGTTAAGGAAATTACAAAAAGTATGAAAGCAAACAAAAATACAATGAGAGCCAATTTTAGTGCAAAATCCTGTGATCGTAAAGTGGTCAACCTGGCTGCAAAGCAGGTGGCTGCGAAATTTATGACGCGAAGACTCTGGATTGCGAAAATTCACAACACTACAAAATCTACGCAATGCTCACTCCCTCATGTCGCTCAATTGCCTTCTTCTTTGTACATCCGGCTCCGAGTTCGTTTCGGGTGCCATATTTGAATTGGCTTGAATAATGGTATAGTGGCTTGCAAAACTACAAAAATATCCACAAAATATGATTAGTAGTATAGTCGGGACCTTAGTGTATCAATTGGGTTATTTAAGACAGTTAGCACACAAAAAAAGTGCTTTCCGAAACACGCAATGAGCAGGGCTCAGCAGCCTTGTTGGGCACTAATCGAGTAATGAATCATGTTGTAGTGGTGTTTATAGATGACATCCTTATGTATTCAAAGGTTCGGGAAGATCATGATACACACCTTCGAGTAGTGCTAGAAACCTTGAGAAAGAAACAGTTATATGAAAAATTGAGAAAATGTGAATTTTGGTTGGGAGAAGTGTCTTTTCTTGAACCGATGTCGAAAGAAAAGAATTCGAGTGGATCTGAAGAAGATAAGTGATTATTGAATGGAAACCGCAAATGTCACGAAGTCGTGGTTTCTGGGATTGTGATTACTACGAAGTTTCGTTGGGGTTTCGATGACCCGCGGGCCCTATGGCGAGTTGCTCCCGAAGATGTGAGATTTGAGTGGAGTGAAAAGTGTCAAGCTAGTTTTGAAAAGTTGAATGTATTCTTAATCGAGGCACCAGTTCTTACTCAGTCGACCTACAGTAAAGAATACTTGATTTTTAGTGATGCTTCATTAAATGGACTTGGATGTGTCCTTATGCAAGAGGGTAAAGTGGTAGCTTATGCTTCAAGGCAATTGAAGCCGCATGAAAAGAACTACCCTACACATGATTTGGAATTGGCCACCATTGTGTTCGCATTGAAAATGTGGTGACACTATCTTTGTGGAGAAAAGTGTTTCATCTACACCGATCACAAAAGTCTTAAGTATTTGCCCTTGCAAAGAGAGCTTAACTTGAGACAACGTAGATGGATGGAATTGATCAAGGATTATGATCGTGTGATCGATTATCATCCTGGGAAGGCCAAATGTAATGCTTGATTGCTCCCAGTAGAGCGTCGGTACAAACGCCCGGCGTTGAATGCTCATTTGTCATTGTCGGGCAGCGGTTTAATAGTAGCGGAATTATTAGCAAAAAACGGTTGTTGAATCGAGTGCTAGAGGCACAAAAGAATGATGAGAAAATTTTCGCAATTGTAAATCAGAGTAGAGAGGGGAAAGAAACCAAATTTATAGTGAACGAGGATGGATTTGTGTATTATAAAGATCGGGTTTGTGTACCCAATGATGATGAGTTGAAGAAATCCATTCCCGAAGAGGCAGATAGTGGATCTTTTTCTATGCATCCTGGTAGCACAAAGATGTATCAGGATTTAAATACTTCATATTGGTGGTCCGGAATGAAAAGAGATGTTTCGGAATTTGTGACTAAATTATATGGTATCAACTCGAGAAAGTGAAAATTTGAACATCAAGTTCCTTGAGATTATTCTGACTGTCAAGATGCAGGAATGGAAATGGGGCCAGAATCCTGATGGATTTTGTGGTCGGGTTACTGTTGACAGGAAGAAAGCATGATTTAGTTTGGGTTGTGATGGGCGATTGACTAAGTCGACTCAGCTTCTACCGGTGAGCCAGTATTCACTCGACAAGAGTGGTAGAGCTTTACATAAAGAAATAGTTCGATTTCTGAGTTCTGATATCGATCATTTCAAATAGAGATTCGAGGATTACCTCGAGATTTTAGGGAAATTTGTAAGAGGCTTTGGGCAATCAACTGAATTTCAGCACAACGTTCCACCCGTAGATGGATGGACAATCGGAAAGAGTAATCCAAGTGTTAGAAGATATGCTGAGAAGTTGTGTGATCGTATGAAGACCAGTTGAGATAGGCAGCATTCCTCTAGTTGGTTGTATACTAATGGCTTCCTAGTCGAGTGTATTGGAATGTAGCGCCTTATGGGGCTCTCTACAAAGAAATCTTAAAGGAACACCACATTTAGTAGTGAATGAGTTAGCAGAGAAGAAGATAATTGGCCCCGATTTGATTCAAGAAATCGAGAAAAAAGTGAAAATGATTAGAGAAAGATTGAAAGTGGCCACGGATAGACAAAAATCCTACGCCGACATGAGGAGAAAGGATATTTGATATGAGATCGGCGAAAAAGTGTTTTTGAAAGTATCGCCTTGGAAGAAGGTAATGAGATTTGGGAAAAAGAGCAAGTTGAGCCCTAGGTTCATTGGGTCATATGAGGTGATAGAGAAAGTGGGTCCAGTGGCATACATATTAGCTTTACCTCCAGAGTTGGAAAAGATTCATAATGTTTTCCATGTGTCAATGTTGAGAAGGTATAGGTCAAACCCATCGCATGAAGTCTCTACGGAGACGATTGAGCTTAGATCGGATTTGACGTATGAAGAGGAACCGGTAGAGATCTTGGCTCGAGAAGTGAAAGAGTTGAGGAAAAAGAAAATCCCATTGGTAAAAGTGTCAACAGGAGAAACCACAAGGCGAGGAGGAAACCACGTGGGAGGCGAAGAAGTTATCGGCCTTAATACCCTCAAGCTGTTCAATAGAAGAGTAATTTCGAGGACGAAATTCTTTTAAGGAGGGGAGAGTTGTAATGCCTTGAAAATACCCTAACAGTTTTATAACATGTTCAAGATGTAAAATAAATTAAATTATATTTTTTTCGGCATTTAAATGGCTAAAAACAAAAAATGAAAAACACTTGAAAATTTTACATTAGCCAAATAAATTTGGTAAAAATGTCAAATGAGGACCAAAGGGTCATAAATGAATAATGTAAGTGCTAAAGTATAAAGGAAATGAAATGAAGTGGAAATGAAATGAAGTGAAAATGAAGGTGAAATGAAGCTTTAAAGTGAGAAAAATGAGAAAAATGGGAATTGATGCCTTCAGCAAAGGCTTAGGGAAGGATTTGAATTAAAAGACCAAATATTGGTCTTTGAGAGACATTTCTTTCATTCCTCTCATTCTCTCATCTCAACTCTCTTTTACACACGAACTCCTCTCTCAAACCCTCAACTCCCACACATTCCATTTTGAGAACTGAAAATCAGTGGAAATCGTCTCATTCTTCTAGCCGTTCATCTCTTGTCTAAACCCTAACGATTTGCACCTAAACCGACAAAACGTAGGCCGATCTATGGTGAAGCGTTTTGGCTAGGTCAAGCAAAAAAAAACTAGGGTTTTCGTCCCTTCTTGCAAGGTAAGTGTAACTCTAGTCTAGATGCATGGAAAAACTAGAGTATTAGGATAGAAATCAACCCTAACTGGAAACCCTAGAATGGACGACTGATATTTCCCTGTTTTTGCCGTGTTTGTGCTGGAATAGGAGTTGGAGAAGATAAATCCTAAGTTAAGATCAAGGCCAAGGAAAAGAGACCGAGAATCGAGAGGCTCTTTTGGTTTGTTCTTCTTACTTCTCTCATCATTTCAGGTTTTATGTTGTTCCAAAAACAAATCTGCATTGCTCTATATGAACATGAATGTGTGCTCTGTTTGGAACCAAAAATGAGATGTTTTGAGTAATGTAAAGTGATTTCGAATGCATCATTAAGAAAATTGCATGTGTGTTCTATTAAGAACCGCAAATGGACTAATTTAGTGTTGACTAGCTATTTTCAAGTGGATTAAACATGAAAAAGAGGAAAAGAAAACGAAAATAGAGAATTTAGGAAATTTTCTCAAACTTGTGAAAATTTTCACAACCCTTGCAAAAAAAATTCATGAAACCACTGCATCACAGTGTACCAAACTTCAATCGGCCGTAACTTTTTTCGAACCCGATTCATAGTTCTTAGACTCTGAGCTCTTTGAGTCTAGAATCTAACCATATGCCATTTAATGGCAATTGATTCTCACATGTTGCTAAAGATTGTTGTAGCACCAAGCGTACTAGTACTTGGTTGTGTTGGTGTTTAAATTGAGTTTTCCTTTCTCGCATCCCCTTTAGTTTAAGTGAACCGTGTGGGTGTCACATAACCCAAAAATAGGATTAAAATGAGGCATAACAATGCCTAAAACAAATGTTAAGGATTTTCTAAAGAAAGGAAGAATGTATGGAAAAGGGGAGTCAGGTAGAAAGTAAACCTGAATAGAACTCCTAGAATACCCGACTAACAATATGATTGTTAATTGTATTGGAATAGGGGCTGACGTGGAGGAAAGCCCAAATTGATCAAGATTCCGAGGATTGGAACAAACTCCATTTTGGAGTTTGTTCTGCATTCAATCTCTTCTTATTTCAAATTTTACGATTATTGTTCTATTATTGAAATGAATTTCAATAAATTTCATATTGAAGTGTTTTAATTGATTTGAGGAACGTAATAATGTGTCACTCCGATGCGTAGCCTAAGCGGGACGTGCTCGGTGAGTGTTCCGCAATTGATTTTTAATAATGGAGTCGATAGCCCGAGGCGGGACGTCTTGTGTTTAAAACAAAATATTTGTTATAGGCTGCGGCCAATGGGGTATGCAGGTTATTACGTTATCTTGTGTGCAGTATAGTTGGAAAGTCGTTTAAGAATGAGTGGAAATAATAAGAAAATTGTGATATGTATGATTCGTGTTTTGAATTATTTATTGCATATTTGGAATGATGTTGATAAAGCGCTAAATGAATATATGAAATGAATATGTATTGTATTACATTGATCATTCAAAAAATTTAAAAGCATTGTTTAGAAAAAATTGCCTTGATTTGTATTAAAGCGAAGTGAAGAGAGAACTATATAGAACCATTGAGTATGAAAATGCTTAGCGCGTTGTTTTATCATCGCACAGGTACCGAGAGAACAGGTATAAAGGCAAGGGCCGCTGAGATTCAGAGTCATCGTTAAAGCCACACGGAGGATAAGTAAAGCTCCGTCATATGCATATATGAATTTGATTTGACTATTTTTGTATTGAAACTATAATTCGAAAAGTGAACTCTGATTTTATTTTTGTAAATGTTTTTGATATTGAAAACGGGTAATAATGCCGTATTGTATCAAGATGGGAAATGGACCAAACGGGCATATAATGCCATATCGAATGAAAGAAAAAAAAAAGAAAAAGCAAAGATGCATTTGTGAACAAATGATGGGTCCCTTTTAAGTTAAAATGATGTTTACGTATATATGTTCATAAGGTTTATTATCCTTTACAAAATGAGCATTTTGAAATGTGTCTTAAATGAAATTGCAATTAGTTTGAATAGTATCAAAGCCGCAGTATCATGGAGCTATGGTATTGAAAGCGTGTTATTACTTGTATTGGTGTTCCCCAGATAGATCGTAAAAGTAAAAGTACTGGTAGCGTGAATGGAAGCTACAACCCCCTTTCAGAAATCTGTGAGGAATGTGCGAGAGGAGGCAGTGCTCACTAGAAGTGATATTGAGAAGAAAAGCCCGGTGTGGCTTGATTTATATTTTGTAAAACATGTATTAGAATACTTGAATTTTTTGATATATGTTTTGTATAAGAGTGATGTAATTTAAACTCTTATGGACTATGGTTTTATAGTCATGTGCTTATATGTTTGAGTATGGATAAATGGGCCCTACGTGATCATTTTTACCCGTATGTGGACCCAATGAGATCTTTGTATAATATTGGGCCATGTTGCCATGTAATTATACAAGTTGTATTTTGGGTAGAACTCCCCGTACAAAGGAGACTCTGCCCGATTTTCGTTAAATCTTGGGTTCTGGAAAAAGAGGACTCAATGGTATGGTATCGGGTTACCCGACATCCACGAATCTTCCGCGGGTTGACAGGTTGTCAACGGACTAACTTGTTTGTCTAATACTTTTACAAAAAGGTTACAAGCCATAATCTGTCTTTCTTCACAATTTCGGCTCCAAATGAGAGTCGTCCACCGGTGTCTACTCTACAGCTGAAATGTTATCCCATATAGGGTTAGCCACGCCCAGTAGAGAAATTTTCTACAGAGGCTACTTCTCACCTAAGTGCACATGCAATGCTAGCACTTGCATTCACATCAACCATTCCATACAGATTATGCAATTCTATCATGGACCTCTATATGCCATGCCATGAAATGAGATGAGACTCAATCATGTACCATGTTAAAGTCATTACGACTCCATTACTCGAGTGTGATGCCAAATAGTAATAAATTTCGGAGTCAATCATCGACTCTATACCTTTCTAATGCCATCGTGATAAAACCGTCATTGATTAATCACATCCAATGATCATTTCAAACAAAATTTCATTTGTTTATAAACCAAAACCTTTGGATGTCATATTCTATTGACTACTTTCTTTTACAAAATCATGTGTCTTTTGTGGGTAGCGAATTTTCGGGGTCTCACCGCGGGCTTCGCACGCCTTCCTACACTTTCAAGGGCTTTCACCGTTGGACACATATGTATAACAAAAAATAGCAGGTCTTTCACCTGAGGAGGGTATTCATCCCTGCTTACTATTACCCGACACATATTTTCATGCTCTGCGAAAAGTGGAACTCCGCTAAACTTCGTTTAACGTGTCAAGCCCACTCATCAACCACCAAGGATGGTGTGTGATGGCACCATGTACTAACACCCATGAGATGCGACGTCTCTATGCATATGCAATGCATTATGCCATTTCATATCAATTCCAATTCTCATATGTAATGAATGTCATATGGACAATTCCAAATATACAATATATCATGTATCATGGATAATTATGTCAGAAGCATATAATTTCCAAACATTTCATCAAATTGCCAACATATTAAAACATATATATCAGCAAGAACAATCAAGCATGTTATCACAAAATCAAGCAATAACACTTTAAAACAATCCATAATTTCATACCTAAAAGTCGGTAGTAACAAACCACTAAGATAGGGCACAATTAGTCCCAAAACAGTTGTGAACCAATCCCGATTCAGGCCACCAACTAGTCGTTAACACACCACCAAAAAAATCCACAAAATCAGCATCGAAATTAGTTCAAAAATCCGGACACAACAAATAAACATCCTAAGCGTGGCCGATTAAGGAAGCAGACCATAACTTGGGGGTACATGGGAGTCCCGATTGGGTGATTCAAACCCTACATCAAGTTGGCGCGATGCGACTCGATTTATGAAGGACATGAGTCCCGAAGTCCTGGTTCTATGTCCTAGAAATTCCAGCCGGTGTGTAGGATCGAAATGAGCGACATTCCTCTAATTTTTGAAATTTGGCCATGACTTAACCCTTGCAGTCGAGGAACACAACCCACTGACCCTTATGGTGGAAAAAAAACCAAAATAGGAAGAATCCCTACCTCTTGGGGTGTAGCCCTCATCGAATACACGGATTTTACTTCTTGGTCCGACGAGTTCCGACCGTCGAAACGCTAATTTCCTTTTCCCCCTCTTTTTCTCTCCCTTTCTTCTTTTTCTCTATCTTTTTTTCTTCTCCCTTTTTTTTTCCTTCCTTTCCTTTTTGTTTCTCCCTTCCTCTACAAACTGATCTCCATCCCATTTATAGCCATTCCATGCTCCATGCATGTGGACACATGGCTTACCATGTGTCACACATGCATTTGCTTCATATGTATGATAATGTTTGCATATGTCACCACAATGCATTGCCATTGCATGCCTTGTGACACATGGCTTGTCATGTGTTGCAGGTACTCTTTTGCCTCGAAAATGTGAAATTATGACGTAGAATTCATGTGAAATTCGGCAGGTAGCTAGATTTCGAGGCGAGATTCAACGATGAGGTTCATTTCGTCATCCGAGATCTAGAAAAATTCTAGGTTTTCAACCTGTATTGTAGAGACAAGTTCACCGTGTTTGCCCTTTTTTATTTTTTGAAAATTTTCAAATTTATCCGGGTTTTACACTTCCACACCCATAGAGTATTTGAACAAATCATGGAACTTCAGCGAGGGAGTGTCTAGCCTTCTTCAAATTTACCCGACATAAGTTTTTTTCCATTTCAGCGCACAACAATGTGACTTTGTTGGACTTTGTCAATGTTGCAATCCAATCTGTATCAATCTAATGGTGTTTGGGCTTCTAACTATGCACTAACACCCTACTGATACATGTCTCGTGCATATGCGTGTGATGCGCCATTGCATGTCAATGTCATGTCACATATATGATGAATGTCATATGGACAATTTAATTCATACATTTACCATGTATCTTGGACAATATATTTACTATATAATCTCCCAAAACAAACATTCGGTTCAATGTGATATAAAAACACATATAATTTATTTGTGTCTTTTTTATCATAATAAAACCTCTCAAACGAAATAATCATAAGGGCACTTTGCTTCTCTCTTACAGCTATATTCAGTGTGTAGGATATCTAGAACTTACTTAGTTAAATAAAAATTTTCTTGTAATTTACAAAAGTTTTCTTTTTAAAATGGTTTTAACTATGTGCAAGTGCCACAATTGTCTGGTAAATACGGATGTAAAGTCGGTGTCATTCTCACGGAGATTGACGAATTGGAAATCAACTACCTCGACTCTTAAGATTCTATGCTATTTGGACTAAAAGGGACAATAGAAGTTTCATCTGAAAAGAATACCTACTCTCTATAAGCTAAATAAGTACAGAACTAATACAAAAGCAAAAAAAGTAAGCGACCAAAAATAAGTGATAAGAAATCTTGGATGAATCAGTTTCTATGAAAGCAAAACCTATCAAAGAAATCTGATAGAAACAATCAATTTCTACACTAAAATACATTGCTCTATTTTTCCTAATGGATCTGAATTTGTCCAAGATTGCCTAAATGTTGCAGTTGGATTTCTCCATATTCACTGGTTGGAAGCCCATGCTTCTCTCGAAGTCAAGATCAAACCAGCTACTTGTATTTTTGATCTTCTTGCAAGATCTGGGCATTTTTCTTTCTCAATACTTCACACCCATTTCTTGATGATTGCAGATCTTTCGCTTTCCTTCTCAGGATTCTTGCAAAATTTCTACCACTTAATTGATGGCTCATCCTCTAAATCTATTGGTTCTTCCCTTCCCTTGATTAGATCTTAGCTAACACAGGGTTGGGAGCTCCCCTTTAGATTGAGGTGAACTCTCTGATTATTTATATTATTAAATACTCCTCCAACTTCAGTGAGCGAATGAGGTTATCAAAATGAACTTTGAGCTCATTGATTCATCGATGGTAGTCTAACATACCCATAAGTGATGTTCTCGACTCGAGAATCGACTTTGTGTGCGAGGCATCACGGAAATCATAACTAAGATACCTCCTTAAGCGGTATTGATTACTACCATTTGGGAACTTATCGATTCAAAAACAACACCAAGTAAGTAAATTCCAGCGAATAATTCTCTCGATTTTGCGGGAAAGGCATGTAGTGTATATCGAATCCGGCGGAGGCTGCGTTCAATTCTTGTATTCTGATTAACGATGGAGCATTGATCAAGTACATGCGAGAAGAAATGAATTCAGGAATTTGTCTAGATTTCATAAATTTTTCGAGAGGCGATATTTTCCCAGAAAATAACATAAATAAAAAATCAGCTCGATCATTTCTACAAGTTCGCGATTCAGATCAGAAAGATTTGAAGAAGAAAGAAAATAAAAATAAAAGTAAAGAAAAAAAATCTACTCTAAACTATACACTGAGTTCCTCTTCTTTCCCCTTTTTCTTGGTAGTGAAGACGAAAGCTACTTTACTATTCTAACACTATCTATTTATAAGCGTCGAAAAATTGGGCGAATCACAAAAAAAACTCAGTGGAATTCGAAAGAAAAGCCCAGATCAATGTCTCAAGTCGCGACCTTGGGTTGATGTCGCGACTTGGATTCCCTTTGTCTGCTCCAGTTTAGTTGCGACCAGGTTTCTTCAGCTGCGACCAGGTTTCTTCAGTTTCGTTGATTAGTGGTTGCGACCTCAATTGGGGTGTGACTATACAGCTCATTGTTCTCGAGGTGATGTCACGACCTTAGTTTCATTTCGCAACCTCGTTGTCATTCCCTTCTGTTGCATTCTGAGTCACGACTTTAGTTTTAGGTTGCAACCTCCTTTTAGTTGTCACCACTTTAGTTCTGAGTCAGGACTTCCTTTCCTTCTTGCCTACGTCGCGACCTCGGTTTAGGTTGCTGCATTTCTATTTCCTCTTGCCTCACCTCAGTCGTGACTTTCTTATGCTTTCAGGTTGCGACCTCCATTTTGGTCTTCTGCCTTGATATGTTCAGAATTTAGGTTGTGACCTCAATTATTGGTCGCGACCGCTTTTGATAGCCCCTTCCCTTTAAACCGGTCGTGACCTAAATTCCCAGTTGCAACCAGTTTTCTCCTCTAACTTTAGATTCCCGGTCGTGACCTCAAAATGACGTCGCGACCTCACGTTACTTCTTTCTGGTTGCGGTTTGTCCTAGTTGCTTTAAACATAGTTGCAACCTGGATGTTGATGCTCAGTGTTTATTCAGGTCGCGATCTGAGAGGTTGGTCGCGACCTCTTTTGAGGTTCTTGACTGATTAAGTGGTAGCAACTTCCATTTGCTTGGAAAGGACTTCGTTGCCAAGGTTTCATGTTGCGACCTCAATATTAGATTGCGACTTGAATTTGTAGTGCGCAGTCTCTCTTTAGGTTGCGACCACAGTGAGTGGTAGCGACTTCCCTTGGGGTCCTTGAATAACAAAGTGGTTTGCCTTCAATTTCCACGGCGGCGGGACCGGCGAACCGACGGGTTTCTGTCGTGACCTCGATATTAGGTTGCGACCTCTCCTTGATTCTCCAACTCTCTTGTAGTTGCAACCTCATTTCTCTACAGCGACTTCCTTTGTGGCTTCATCAATAGATCCACGTCGCGATCTCAGATTGGCATCGCGACCTCAGTTTCAGCCTTGAATAATTTCTTTCGTCTCAACCACATTTTCTTGGTCGCAACCTCATTCACTGGTCTTGGTGATGTTTGTGACCTCAAATCTTGAACAAGCATCTCAGTCACGACTCAGATTCTCGATTGCGACAGGAGTTTCCTGTTTAATAAATTTGATTGCTTCTGATTTTTGCTGGGATTTCTGCTTCTACTGTATTTTTCTGCAAAATTAAAGTTGAGTAAATTATCCAAGTTTCTGCATATGAATCAACATTTATCTTACAATGTACGCAGAAAAATGGATTAAAAATCAAATGAGTTTTTGGACTCATCAAATTCCCCCAAACTTAAAATTTTGCTTGTCCCCAAACAAAGAAAAGAAAAAGTTGTTTGTCCTCAATCAACTAAGCTGAATTTTTAAGGACATTTTTCTGATTCAAACCACAATTTTTCTTATTCCACCTTCTAACTTAAAATAGGAGATAGTAGCATCATTTTAAATTTCAGTTTTGATTGAAGAAAAAGGAATGGTTTCCACTTCTATCACAAATTCCTTGATGAAATCATGTATTTAAACAGTTTATTCAACAAGTCTTGTTTTGTGTGTGTGTGCTTGTCTTCAATCCTTTTCATCTTCATGTCGAATTAGTTAATCTTCTGGGAGTCTCCTTAGAGAACTGGTCAAGGTCCCATAGGCTTGTTTTTCATATTGATCTCCACTAATGTAGGTAAATTCAACCTTCAAGATCAAAGAGGTCTTTCAGGCTTGTAATGTTGGGCTTAGGTAATTGGGTAGATAATGGGAAAATTTAAGTTGCAAATTACCCAGTTTCCACTCTTTTTACCTTATTGCCTTCAGCTTTCATCCTTTTCCTTCTTTGTACTGTAGATCCTCCTCAATCTTGGCCTGGTTTATCTTTTTGAAATCTTTTTATGGCATTTTGATTTGCCACTTGCACCTTATCAGGCTAGTTCCCTTTTTCTGGAACTCTTTTGCTTCTGTTTTTCTAAGAGTGGGAATAGTGCAATGTTTTATCTTCTTAGGCTTTCTATCACCCTTAGAGAACTTTGGGCTAACAACTCCCATACCAGTTGACATTAGGGTACTAGGTGTTAAAACACCCTTACGAGCTTAATTGTTCAAGGGAGCTAGGCCACAAGACAGAACTTATTCCCCTTTTCTCTAATTTCTGCTTTTTTCTAATCTTTCAAGTTATCTCTTCTCCTCCTACCTTGCGACGTATGGAAATATTTTTCCCCCAAACTTGTTTCTTTCTTTATAGTAGACCTTTATGTTCTGGAAACTAGATAATTTTGGGTTCTTTACTGCAGGATTATTGCATGGGAGGGAAATCAGGTTTTCAATTGCTGCTATTTGAAGAAATAAGGCTTGTTTGGCTCAAAACATGGAACTAGAGGGTATGCCTTAGCATATATTGAGGGTAGGCTTGGAAAAGCTCAAACTGCCAAGGATGACCTCTATCACTTCTTGTTGGTTGTTTTTACCTAAGATTTCGCCTCAATCAATAATCTAACAAGTTCTAGGACCATGAACTCTTAATCATGAATTTCCCAGAAGATGTTCCTAATTCTTCTCAAAGTTTCATGAGTTTTGTTGACCAAGTGTATTGTTTCTTCAAGACTTGTACTGATTCACTGTTATATACACACTTTAATCATTTTATTTGTTCTTTCAACATTATCCCTTTTTCCAATTCTGCAATCTAACTTAATTTAAACATTCAGGCTACAACTCCTTATTCCAGTTTGCTAATATGTGCCCTTATTTTTCCTACATTGTAGTTTTGGAAAAATTTGTCATTTGGCCATTATACATGCTAGGTTTTAACATTTAGCACACTAACAGGTAGTGACACAGATACAATTTCTCTAGTCATATTCTTCCAACTATTTATTCACCAACCTACTTCATTCCACAATTTAAACACAATTCAACAAGAAAATACAGTAACTATCAAACGAAATTGCAATAAACACAGGACATTTTGGATGAACACAATGAATTTCTATTAAAATTTGGGAATGTACAGATTGAGAACATTCTAGGAAAATTTCCAGGTTCCTTTTCTTCTTTTGTAGGCCTTTGAAGGTATAATGTTTGGAGGTTCTATGTCAAAACTGGCTAGGTTTGGCTCAAATTTAGGGAAGTTCATCTCAGGTCTTTGTCTTTCGAATGCAGGGGGGATTTCCTTGCCTTTTGCATATATCTCACTATTTAGCTGCACTGCATTGATGAGTGTGTCTTGCTTCTTCCCCATCTGATTCATTGTCCCTTCTAACTCAGAAATACACTCTAGTAGTTTGGACAAATTTTGATTGATCAAGTCCAAGCTCTCCAACTAGATTTTTCTTCGATACACATCATTGTCCTCTAACTGCTGATCTCTCTCCTTCATTAACTTCTCAAATTCTTTGAATTGTTCTCCGTAGAGATATTTGAAGCCCTCAATCCTCCTGAGCATGTTAGCCTCATTTTCTGCTTCCTTCTTCTTCAGTATGTTGAGAAGATCTGCATCTCTCTTGAATTGATTGTTGTAAAATGCCTCCATTTTTGCAAGCATTTTTTATTCTCTTCTCTGCTGCTCATCTTTCCACTCTTCTTCTCTGAGCTTCCAATTTTGTTCCCACATATGCTCTTTCTTCCTAGCCTCAGCCTCTAGAAATTCTTCTCTGATATTTTGTTGTCTTTCCCACTTTTGTTCTCTTTCTTCCATCTCCCTCTTCATTGATCGGAGCATTTCCATAATTTCTATGTTATCTTCTCTGCCCCTTGATCCTTTTGCTTGCGAAGGCAGTTGTTCCTGTATTTACGGGAAGATGTGAATAGTGAACACCCTTCGGGTTCTTCTTCTGTAATTTCTGGAATGGTGTTATCTGGCATTGCTTCTATTTCTCTTCCATTATTCCCTTCATTAACCTCCTGCTCTGCTTCTGTATCAGCTGCCATAACTTCCTTTTGTTTCTTTCCTTTGGGTCCCCTGGTCACCCCAGTTAGGGTGAGAGGGGATACCCTTGGACACTTTTCTTCTTCTTCCCATACCCCCGCTTCACCTGCCCGAGATCACGGTGCGGTGATGGGTGGGTGCAGGTGAGGGATCAACCCTCTTTTGTTGCTGGCGTGATAACCTTTGATGGACTCCTCGATCGAGTTCCCGATGTTTATATAGCCTTTTAGCGAGCTCATTACAAGATCGTGCCTCTGCTCCTTTCTGCGAACAGATTAGCCGTTGGGACGTACGAGAGCGGAAGAAGTAAACGAACTTTTGCCTCATACGTCGGGGATCCCTTGCGGTGATGGTGCGGAGTCCTTTGGTGGCCTCGAACCTTTCTTCCTGCGGTCGATAGGTGTAGTATACTTTCCATGGATTTGGCTTTTCCATCATCTTCTTGAATTTGATCCATGTTTGAGGTCCTTCAGCTTGAAGACCTCGTTTATCTTTTGTGCACCAAAAGGCAACCATACTCCCCTCACAAGTACTGTGTTGTCCTCTCTCATTCCCACCAGATTGGCGTAAAATTCTCTTATCAACACTTATGAGAAAGCTTGGTGCTTTGTGCTCATGAGAATATTTAGCCTCTTACTCTATGGCCTCGAAAGGGGGGGAATCGACTTCCCAGATCCTCTTTCTCATGAAGCTCTTGTGAAAATATACTTTATTCCCGACTCATGGGGCCAAGTGCGAGATGAAGAGCTTAGTCGTCTCTGTCGGTTCCAGTTATTCTACCTGCTACTCGACCCTTTGCTTTCGATATTTTGTTCTTCTCCCTACTGCGTTCTCGGTTTCTGTTCCATATTGATTTCTACCTCAGTTGAGGTTAAATTTGGGCTCTCTTCCCACTGCTTTTCTGTCTTTGTCGCATCTCTCATTAAACATTTCATGAATTTTTGACATGTCTACTGGATTTGATGCCATGGGTGAAGGATTTTGAGGATTCTAGTTAGCTCTTTGATTTTTCTAGGGTTTCTAGCTTGAGACGAATGGGGAGTAGAAGTGAAAAGCCTGATTGAAGTGGAGATGAAGGGAAGTTGTATGGGTTGGCTTTGATGGGCTCAATGCAATGATTTATGAGTGGGATGTCGCAACATTAATTTTGAGCTTCACATTAATGATTTTTAATAAATGCCTTTTAATGTTGCGACGCCCAATTTGAAGTTTTCAAAAACCTAATTTTTATTCATAGTGGGCCGCTTCACATCGCTTTGACTTCGCCAGACCTTTGTCGCTGACACGAGAGGTGAGTCGCGACCGGGGTATTGATGTCGTGACTGCCTTTTCCTTTCATGGATTATTCACAGTGCGTGACCTCGATGTCCCCGCAGTCGTGACCTCCTTTCTCAGGCTTGTTACTTCAATAGCTTGCTTTCAGGTTGCGACTTCAGAATTAATGTTGCGACCAGGAATTTGATTTTCTCATAAATTTAAGTTGCGACCTGAATTTTCTCATTATAATTTCATCATTGCTATCCAGGTCTCTTTGAACAATTAATTTTCCGAAATTCCAATTCATTAATCCAATCAAAACAAACACAATTCATCCTTATCATTCACACACTCATCAAAACCATTCAACTATTCATCAAATTCAAATTGATGCAGAAAATAAATAAATATTCCCCCAAACTTTCAATCATGCCTTTAGAGACAAAATTTAAATAAATCCAAGAAGAGTATACTGCCCCTTTTTGTCTCTTGTGCAGATAAGAAGTTTGATTGTAGATATTCCTCCTTTGCACACTCTTATTGTGCTGCAAAACTAAAAAAAAAAAAAATTACTTAATCTTCAAGAAGTAATGAATAAATTACACAAAGCTATTAAAAACTCTCACACAAAGAGAATAAGGGGAAACTTAAAACAATGATGTGGATTGCCTTCCCTGAAATTTGCTCAATTTTTAGTCTTTAGATTTGGACTTCTTTATTCTTATATTTGTTTTCTTCAAATTTTCTCATTCGAAACTAGTAGTCATTCTTCCATTTGCATTCCTCGAGGTAGTGCTTTAATATTTTCCATTAACTTTGAATTCCTCGTGATTCTTTGGTTCTCGGTGTCAACGCTGAAGAGTTGTACTTGATACTACTATATAGGATCCGCTCCATTTTGATTTAAGCTTTCTTGGAAGAGTTTAGTGCAAGGTTAAACAACGAGGACTTGATCTCGGCTTCTTTAAATTCTCTTCTCGAATCCTCTGATCATACCAACTACTTTGTTTTATCCTTGTAGATTAAGCGCTATCCTGAAACTGTTCCTCAAACTCTTCGATTCATTTAGCTGGAGTAGCCTTTCTTCTTTAGTAGCCTTGAAATCAAAGTTCAACTTCTTGATGGCCCACATAGCTTTATATTCTAGCTCAAGAGGTAGGTGGCAAGGTTTTCCAAAGACAAGCCTGTATGGGGACATTCTAATGGGAGTCTTAAAAGCAGTCCTGTATGCCCAAAGTGCATCATCAAGTTTTAGAGACCAATCTCTTATGCTGGAGCTTACAGTCTTTTCAAGAATTTTCTTTATCTCCTGCTGTTTGTTCAACTTGCCCATTTGTTGGGGATGATAAGCCAATTTCATGTAATGTTTGATACCATATCTGCCAGTGAGTTTTCAAACACCTTATTTGCGAAGTGGCTTTCCTCCATCGCGAGATTATAGTTAAGGTGTCCTAAATCTGCTGAGAATATTTCTTTGTAAAGATCCTGGCCCCCGTGTTGGCATCATTTTGGAGACCATTGCCTCGACCCATTTGGATACATAATCTATAGGCCCAGGAGTATGTATACATTTCAAATGAAGCTAGAAAAGGCCCACGTAAAATCTATTCCCCCCCATACATGAATATTTGCACCACGGGATACCTTGCGGGGCATTTCATGCCTTTAATGATGTTCCATTCTTTGGCATTGATCACCTGACTTCACCATTAAACAATCCTTGAAAGTAGTAGACGATAAAATCCGGGCGGAGAAGTTTGTGGGTTGTTTTGTCTCCTAAAAAATGTCCTCCATATGGTGATGCATGACATTCTGTAAAATCTTGCTTTGCTCACCTTAAGTGCGCATCTTCGATGGTCGGATTGACTCCTCTTCGAGAACAACGATTGGGTGCGTCCCGGATGTAGTACCTATTTGTCGATCCTTAGCTTTTTTTTTAACGGTAGTTGGTCTGGTGGCAAAATTCCACATTCTAAGAAGTTAACAATATCATCATCACGAGGTGATTGGGTGGCAATTTGGAATAAGCGCTCATACGGAAAATTTTACTGCTATTTCCCTTTTTTTCTTCTTGTTCGGTGGTGTTTCCACTCTTGGCCAGTGATCGGTATCACATTGCCTGACCTTTCTTGTCTTTGATTTAGGTGGAATTCACCGTAATAAGCAATACCCGATTAGTCTTGGCTTTGCTTCTTTCTTTGCCATTAGATATTTAATTGCCGCATGATTAGTGTGGATAATAACATGGGACCCTAAAATGTATGGCCTAAAATTTTCACATGCAAATACTATTGCCAGCATCTCCTTTTCAGTAGTAGAGTAATTTTCCTAAGCTTCATTGAAGGTTTCGCAATATATTGTAGACACCTTTTCGGCTACGCCCAATGACTCCGTGCAAAATCAGCATCACCGCGTGATTTCAAATTCTCTATTTCAATGCGGTTTGGCCGTGATGGAGCTTGACTAGTGCGGATATGATCTCTTGAAAGAATTACAGCGGATTCATGAGGTGAACTTAGTATCTTTTTCCAACAATGCATAATTAATTACAGTAATTTTTGAGAAATCTCGATAAATCTTACGCAAATCCGGCATGTCTAAACTTCTAATTCCCTTTCTTTATTGTGGGTGGCATCGATTTCTTATAATTGAAACTTTTTCTTGGTCCACTTAGTAACCTTCTGAAATCATGTGCCTGGGGCAATTTCATACGTCACCATAAAGTGGCATTTTCCCGTTCGAGCTAGATTCTTGTCTTGGCACCTTTAGTCTTGTCCCCGGAGTTATGCGGCGGTTTTCAAGGATCCATATCTTTGTGAAATCATCCATGAAGATCTCCACCAACCTCTTAAGCGAATGCGAGAATATGACATCATGCACCTTTGGAATGTACGAGCGTACATAAACCAAATGGCATTCTTCTAAGCAAAAGTACCAAATGGGCATGTAAGGTGGTTTCTCTGATCCTCAGTCTGATGGCAATTTGGTTATATCGAGTATCCATCGAAAGCGAAAGTGAGGGTGTCTGTACGACTTTATGCGCATCCCGATCGATGAAGGCGGGGAAAATGATCCTTTACGGTTCGCGATGTTGGTTTTTCTATAGTCAATGCACCCTCCATCTACATCCGCGATTCTTGTAGAGATAGGTTCATTCTTTTTCATTTTCGATCACGAGTGAATCCACCTTTCTTGGGAACCCGTATCGCGGGCTGCGAAGCCCATCGATATAAGCGTATATAGAACACGCATTGACCCATTTCAAAACTTCTTTTGTGACAACTTCTTTCATCATAGGAGTTCGGTCTCCTTTGATGCGCCGATAGGATTTTGCATTATCTATTCGGCAATATTTTGTGCGCGTACGAATGGATGGGCCGATACCGCTGAATCCTCGATTGACGAAACAATGGCTGCCCGTACTTTCGAAATTTCTAGTAGCTTATGTTCTTTGATTCGATCAATGCGGTGATATGATATTAGTTTTTCTCTTACGGTCATAAAAGCATATTTCAAATATTTGGGCAATTCCTTGATGTTAACTTATACGCACTAGTTTCACCTTTCGGTAACTTTACGTCACTGGTACATACATCATCTTAATTTGTTTTCATTCATGCTGGTGACTCTTTGTTATCTCTATTTGGAAGCAACATTCACAATCAATACTCTCGAATGCGAAAATTCATCTCAATTTCATTGATAGAATGTTGAAAGAGTGATCAAATTCAATTCAACTGCTGAGAAGACTATTGTTTTCTACATCCGCCTGACTTTTGCATATAAATCGGGGTGTTCCAAACTCTGACTAAGATTAAGTGCCTTGCTTCATTCCCTTATAGAGTCGATTCACCATACGCATCTATCTGAGGCAACTCCGGTTCTTTGGGAGTCTTCCTAGTGATTAGTGCCCAAAAAGTGCTATTTTGAACCCTATTTATTATAGGTTTTGAGTGCTTTTTGTGTACTAATCATTCTAATTAACCCAATTTGCATATTAAGGTCCCTACTATTCTCCTGATCGCATCTTGTGGCAAATTTTGCAGTTTTTGTGAGCTAATTATGCCAAAATTGTTGAGTCGATCCAAGCACGAAGAATTCAAGTCAAACTCAGCATTGCAGATCAAATCTAGAGAGGAAGAAGAGCGAAAAGTGAAACGATGCTGCTTCTTGAGGAATGCTTTCTGCGAAACAACTGTTCTGCCTCCTTTATACTTGTTCCTTATTGACGTACTTTTCTCCTGTTGCCGTTCCTGCTTTTTACGCTATGCCCTGTTTGCTTTTGCTTTTAGTTTTTTTCCATTTTACCCACAACAGCCTTAGATTTTGGTTTTTGTAACTTCCGCTACCTTTGAGCATCATATAAGCCTCGATGCGTAAAAACTTTGAATCAATCAACTTCAAATCAATTCGGCAATAGAGAAGCGAGGCGCGGGTCCGGCTGACTTCCTTTTCTCCCATTTCTTTCCTTTTCTCTCCTTTCGTACAAACACTCCTCTGAGGATGACAACTCGAGAGGATGTAACTAGACACTCTTCCTCCTTGAAGAGGAGAACATTAGATAACGGTTTTAAGGTAAACTTTTGGTTCCCCTGTTTTTCACGCAGCAGGTTTTGGCATTTTGGTTCCCAAATTTGCAACTCTAGGTTTAAGGCTTTTTGATGTACTTTCTTTGGCCAATACTTGGCAAGCTTGCACAGCGGCATTTGCAGGGTTCGGTGTATTCTTAGCTTTAGATACAGATATCCATTAGTTGCCCTTTACGAGCCGGAGGTAGGTTAAAGTGGTTCAACTTTTAGGTTAAAATCTCTTAAGCATGCTCTCCCACCCAATGTGTGGCAAGCTTTTTGGGTTGATGGATACTTTCACTGAATTCAGATGCCCTAGTTAGTTGTCTCCTATTAGTTACTGAAGGGTAGGTTTTTGAGACATGTTTTCACTGTAGGAACCATAAATGCTAAATAAATGCTTTCTATCAAAAGGAAAATTATTAGGATTTAGTTTTTAAAGTTAAATGAAGATCCGGTTCGAAATGGCTATATGTCATCCTCCCAATGAGAAATGAACACAGGGACCTCGGTTGCCTTAGGACCTGGAAACCCGTGTGATGCTTCGAGGAGTTCTTTTCTTATTTTCTTCATTTTAATTTAATTTGCACCATCGACTCTCCTTTGTTTATCACCACCCGTAATCCGTTTAATTCACGATTTTGAACTCCCACTTTATGACTCATTTGTGCAAAGAAAACTCATCCTGTGTTAGACCACTGAACCATTTATCTTATGATGGCTTGATGCGGCGTTAGGATTTAGGATACTAATTTTGTTGATTAAAGCGGCCACTGCGTGGCGCGAATCGAATGACGTCGTTCTTGAGGATGGTGCGTGAGTCTGAGAATGACCATGTGAGCACTTGTGATCGCCATCCACAGATCTGGTGAACACTTTTATTTTCTATTTAGCAATTTTAAATCAGTTTGTTAATTTGGTTTCCCTTTGTATATATTTTGGTAACTTTACCCCTTTTTGGTGAGTTGTTTTCCTTGTTTGGTGTTTGCTTGGTTCTTCTTTGCGGGGAGTCGATTCAGTGGGTTAGAGATTGTAATCAAAGTTGAATTTGAACGATGGAAGAAACCATCTTGAACCTCACCCGGCTAGTGGGTACCTTTATTGGGCGCGAGGGGAAGGCAAATCAATGCTGACTAAATTAGAAAATTGACACTATGAAAAACAATGTAAAGCAAAGAGAATTGATGGATTTCAAAGTGAAATGAATAAATTTGACAACTGCGGTACTCCATTTCAAAGCTCACCATTCAGCAGCATGTTCACCAAGAGGAAGTGAATCCAGTAGAAGAGTGTTTGATTGACACCACGGTGGAGGAGCAATGTAAGCGGCGAAGAGCCTCCCGATCTTGGTGAAGGGTAATGGTAAGGAAGAAATGGAAGAGCCTCAGTCCAACGAAGCCCTGGAAATAGCCTTTGCGGTGTATGTGCTGTGATACGATTCACACTTAAAGCACCCACCGCAAGGTCACCCGTCAACTGCACCTTTTCTGAGCCTCGAAGGTAGTGGCCCTTTGGAAGAGCCTTTGCCCTTGCATCGAAGACAATGGCCCATTTTCGCATCGTAGCCGCACGGTGGATGGTTGGTCTTGGTTCGGTTGGAGCACGAGACCTCTCGGCATTTCTAGGCTCGACAATTCCGGCGCGACCTCGAGGCCCAGGAGATTGGTTTGGGGGAAACAGTCTCCATTTTTGGTTTCATATTTTCTTTTATGTTGTTTTATTTATTTTATGTTGATTTCTTTAATTTTTCTTCTTAGATTTAGATTTTCGTTAATTTTTAGTTAATCTTTGTTTTTAGCTTAATTTTATTTTTTTGCAAATTTTCTTAACTTTTTATGTGTTTATTTTTGCGGTTGATCAAGTTCACCGGTAGGAGCTCACGAAAATTTCGCGACTTGCGAATTTTATGACTGATTACCCCGTAGGTTTTTGCATTAATTCAGCGACAACATGCAAAATTTCGCAAAATGCGAAATTTCTCCTTTACTGTCGTACTTCTCCCTTGTAGCGGGTTTCTTGTACATGCACTATTTTACTTATATATGTATATATATATATATATATATATATATATATATATATATATATATATATAAGTTTCTCTCAAATATAAAAAAAAAATTTGAAAAAAAAAAAAAAAAATTCGCATGTTTGCGAGGAATTTAAGCAACACACCCCTTTGTTTGCCTCTACGATTTTGTTTTGTTCATAACTTTTCATCCGAACTCCGTTTTAGGTGTTTTTGGTACCCTTGGAAATATTAGAGAGTGTAGAATCCAAATATAGCTAGAAAGAATACTTTTTAAATTAGTTTGAAGGTGTAAGTTTCAAAATGATCCAACTGGTCACATTTTTCCTCTCTTTTCTTCTCCTAGCATTTATTTGAAGTTGGAGTGAATAAGGTGTCGATGGAAAGCTTGTGAAAGTCTTATCAGCAGGCACATCTCTCATCGAGAGGTAGCACTTCCTTCTCTAACTCAGTCAGGAGGCCCGGTGCGTACGGTGAGACATTTGGGTTGGGGAGGATTAGCGAAAGTGGCTTGTTATGTTTTTGTTTTATTTTGAGCAAGCTTGTTTGTGATGTTTAGTGGCTTCTTTGGTTTTCCTTTTATGAAGGCACATTTATCTTGTCTGACTTAATTTTCAAATTGCACACACTTTTGTGGTTTGCCTAACACACCCAGGATTGGAAGAATTGAAACTTTGTCTAATCATATTGATGTTAGAGTGATTCCATGCATAGTTGAGTGGATGATTAGTTGAATTCTTGTTGTACTTAACCTTTTTCTTCCACCTTTAGCTAATCACACCTGATTAGCATCAGTTTTCAACAATAGTTGAAAAACGCCTACCTCACAAGCATTGTAAAACTACCCTAGTTTTGTTGACCACTTGTAATAGGTTAAGGACCCCATGAATAGAAGGCCCGATGTGTCTTCGAAAGAAAGAAAAAGAAAGGAAAAGCAAACCCGATCGTAGCTTTGCCTTGAAACCCGAGCACTGTCGTAAGGGTTTATGGCGAAAACCTTTAAAGCACAGTGCTTTTTAAGCCCGGCCCGGTTGAGAACCCGCGGAGCTTAATTGTTAAGCTACACGGGTGGATGGAGTGAAGGTTAGCGAGTTGTGGAATACTGGAGTTTAATTCATTCGAAGTCAGAGGTGAAACACGAAGGTTAATTGGTCGAAAGATCCTCATGACTTAGTGCCTTAAGCCTTAATTGGTTGGGAGTCATCGGTAGATCCCCGTTACATGGACTTTGGTGAGGTCGATTCCTCGGCATTGCACCCTACAACACAAAAAGAATTATGGAATAAGAGGTGGGTCTTGATCTATTTAAGTTGGTTAGCATGCTAGGTTATGGCAATAGCTTGGTTGGGGGGGAGAGTGCAGTTTGGTAGTTTATTGTTGAGAACTGATCAAACAAACACTTAGATTTTGGTGGAAGTTCCTGGTTGAGTCATCGAGAAGGAAGCTCTTTTGATACTCCATTTTGTATGACACTCATTCTCTCGAGGTAGTTATTAGGCGAAGTTTCGGTAATTTTCATTGAGGGTTAGGCATTACTAATTCACAACCTTTTTAAACTGAAACCTTTTTGTAACATAATTTTGTTATTGTTTTGTATGCTCTCTCTTTCTTTCTTTCTTTCATTGCTAAGGGACTAGATAATGTAGGTTAGGGGTGTGATTAATTGCCTAAAGTCTTGTACCCAGACCTATTTATTATAGGTTTTGAGTGCTTTTTGTGTACTAATCATTCTAATTAACCCTATTTGCACATTAAGGTCCCTACTATTCTACTGATCGCATCTTATGGCAAATTTTGCAGTTTTTGCGGGCTAATTATGCCAAAATTGTTGAGTCAATCCAAGCACGAAGAATTCAAGTCAAACTCAGCATTGCAGATCAAATCCTAGAAGGAAAGAAGAGCAAAAAGTGAAGAACAATGAACATTTACGGGAATGCTTTTCTACTTGACCAGCATTCTGCCTCCTTGCCAGCATTCCTTCACAAGCCTTTGTTCCTCCATTTGGATTCTCTTTTTACGCTCACCTTTGTTGCTTTTGGTTTGGTTTTCCATTTACCCTGTGTAGCCGTTTTGGTTTTGTAACTTCCCTTACGCGAGCATACATATAAGCCTCGATGCAGCCAAAACTTTGAATTAATCAACGAATCAATTCGATAAGAAGCGAAGGCGGCAAATTCCGTGGCTCCTTTTCTCCATTTTCTTCCTTTCTCTCCCTTTCTCGGCTGCAAACACTCCTCCCGAGGATGACAACTTCGAGAAGATGCTTGGCTAGACCTCTTCCTCCCTTGAAGGAGAGACTCTTGGAGTAACGGTTTTTTAAGGTAAACTTTTGGTTCCCCTGTTTTTCACGCAGCAGGTTTTGGCATTTTGGTTCCCAAATTTGCAACTCTAGGTTTAAAGCTTTTTGATGTACTTTCTTTGGCCAATACTTGACAAAATTTTAGGGTTCAGTGTATTCTTAGCTTTAGATACCTTTGATATCCGTCAGATTGCCCTTCTGAGCCGGAGGTAAGGTTAGAGTGGATTTCAACTTTTAGGTTAAAATCTCTTAAGCATGCTCTCCTAATGTGGTATTTGTAAGCTTTTTGGGTTGATGGATACTTTCACTAGATTCAACGATGCACAGTTAGTTGTCTCTATTAGTTCTTGAAGGGTAGGTTTTTGAGACATGTTTTCCTTTGTAGGAACCATAAATGCTAAATAAATGCTTTCTATCAAGGAAAATTATTAGGGTTTAGTTTTTAAAGTTAAATGAAGATCGGTTTGGGAAATAGTATATGTCGTCCTCCCAGCCTTGAGAAATGAACCGGGGACCTCTCGATTGCCTTAGGACCTAAAACCGGTAGATACTGAGGTTCTTTTCTTATTTTTCTTCATTTTAATTTTAATTTGCACACCATCGACTCATTGTTTTATCGCACCCCATAATCAATTTAATTCACCAATTTTGAACTCCCACTTGCAATTCATTTGTAAAAAACTCATCCACGTGTTCGACCCTAGACCACTGCTCTGCGATAAGCAACTACGTGGTAGGATTTAAATTCAAATTTTGTTTGATTGACACCCCTCTTATGGCACGAATCACCTGGCAATGAGGAACTTGGGTGTCTTCCTCCGTCTTCATAATCACAAAATCCACGGGGGGAAGATGAATTTACCCACAACCCGACCAAGCACATCTTCCAAGAACACCCATACGGTTTGTGCCATTGATCGTCGACCGTCTTCTGATGTGATTGTTGTTGGGGTAAGTTCCCCAATCCGGTCTTTGCACCAACGTGAGGCATCAGGTATACTGCTTTGAATCACATAAGGCCTTCTTGAATTCATATTTCCCATGGAGCAGGAATGGTGAAGCTAGCAGGTCCTTTATTTTTTGCTGGGAGCTGCTGGATCGCGCACTACGGTGATCGGGTTCTATATTCCTTCCTCGATATTTTCCTTTTCTTGCTCGATGTCTCCTTCGGAGAATTTTGCATAGTTAGGCATTTTAGTTGATTGCCTCTGCAGATAGATATTGATTTTCTATCTTCTTGAAGATGTCTAAGGAATCTAAGCCAGCTCTTCCCTTTTTCTTTTACGAAGCCTGCGGGGGAATGGCCTTTGTGGGTGTATAATTTGGTACCTTCTCATGCATTTTTACGCTCATTCACTTCCTTCGAGGGCTGGTCGGTTGTATCTTCTTTTAGCCCATAGTCTTCTCGAAGCATGCTCTTCTTCTTCCTTTCAGGTTTTTCTTAATTACGCATGGTCTCTTCTTTCCTTTTCTTTCTTGTTCTTGTTGCCCACTTCTTTCCCACTTCTTAAGCGAGCCCCATGGCCCAATCCTTTGGATTCTTAAGATTGTCACTAGGGAATGTACCCTTGCTCTGATTTGGCATACTAAGAGTGCATTGCCTTGTGTCTCAAGTTCTTCGATGGAGGTACTTGTATTCTTACGAAACACTTGGTATCGAGACTTGAAAGACTTCAAGTCAAACAATTTACTGTTCATGGAAGTGTAACTGACCTCTTGTTGTCCCACATGAAGCTACTGACTTTGTTCTTCAAATGTTTGGGTCCTCCTCGACCACGATAGTCATTTCTTGCCTTCGCGCCAATCTTCGCTGTTTGGAACCTTGGTGGTTCTGATATCCTGTTGAGGATTTTGTCCGTACCTTGGGCCTTGTGCTGCCCCTCTACCATATGAGAAATTCTCATGGTTCCTCAGTCTTTGGGCTATGTGTGTGGGCGAAATTGGGGTTTAGCTTGAAATTACTCTTCTTGGCTCATTCTTGTATTTTAGCCTCCTCGGCCTTAAAGAGTCCTCTTTTGTTGGTACTTCAGCACTTCTTCTCATTGCTTCTCTTTCCACTACTCACATCTACGTGAGCAGAGTGCATTTTTCTTTCTGTTTGTCCATCTTGTTGCATGATGGCATCTAACTACTTCGTAGTTGTCATTTTACTCGGCTCCATGACCCACTTTTCCTCTCTTGTTACCTTGAAGACTCAGTGGAGCCTTCATGTTGCACTTAGCCAGGTCTTCTATCAGGTCCCTAACCTCTTCAACACTTTTTTTCTTTGAATGCTCCTGACCTTGAAGCATCAATGATGCCATAGATGTATCATTTAAGGCATGATAAACTATATCCATATGATTTTTTTGTCAATTCCAGCCATCAGGCACCTCTTGGCTGACCTCTTAAATCTCTCCCGAAGCTATGTATGGCTCTCATCCTTTGTTGGAACACTATGATCTCTTTTCTTCTCTCAGAGGTGAGAGATGGGGAAAAAGAACTGCCCCAGTATGCTTCCCCGGCTCTTCCCGGGTATCAAGCCCGAACCATATGGTAATGACTCATACCATGTGGCTCTTTATATCTCTTAAGGAAAATGGGAAGAGATGCGACTTAATCACCTCCCAGCCTCCTCCATTCCCGGCCCCCTTTGTGTTGCCATCTGAGAAATCTACCAAAGTGCTCTTTAGGGTCTTGGTGGGGTGGCGGTGTTGCGATCTTTGCCCGCACCATTGTTATAAAGCAGCCAATTCGAAGTGTTTTGCATCCAGTAGAACATCGATTGCGAATATTCTTCACTGATGATGGGCCTCGAAAATCCTCCATTGTGTCGATCATATGAGGCATACGCTCTTGTCCTTTGCTTCTACATGCGGTCATGTCTTTCATACATCATGGCTGCGTTCTCACGCTCTTTTAGTCTTTCTTAAGCACAGGTGTTCTTTCCAATTCGATTAATCTCACGTGACGAATTAAGATCTTGGCACTACGTGCATTAAAGGATCTCCTGGGGTAAAACACCTTTCAGTTAATAAGTTTGAGCGGAACTAAAAATTATTTTCAACATGGCTTGTTAAAGATCAGTAGCTTGTACAACCACCGCTTGTAAAGATGTTTTTGGTATTTTCTTTTATAAAATTTTAGAAAAATGTCCAAATTAGCATTTCCCTCTTTTGTTAGAATATTGATCTATTCAATCCTTTCAATCCCCGACAACGGCGCCATAAAACTTGTTTTGCCTTTTTTATATAGACTAAAACCTCTCAAAAGCACATAGTCATAAGGGCCTTACACTTCTCTTACAGCTATGTTGACCTTGGATGAACTTACTTAGTTAAATAAAATTTTCTTGTATTTAGGATTTTTTTTTTTAAAATGGTTTTAACTATGACACTTATGATTACTAGTCATCTGATTAGTAAATTTGGATGTAAGTCCGGTATGTCCCACCCAATTGACAAGAATTGGAAATCAACTACCTCAACTACTTAAGTTCTATGCTATTTGGACTAAAAAGGGATAATGAAAGTTTCATCTAGAAAAGAATACCCCTATATTGTAAACTAAATGTTGAACTAATACAAAAACAAAAAGTAAACGACCAAAAATAAGTGATAAAGGAAATATTGGACTGAATCAGTTTCCTATGAGAAACGAAAACTATCAAAGAAATACAATGAAACAATCAATTTCTACACTAAAATACATTGCTCTATTTTTCCTAATGGATCTGGATTTGTCCAGGTACTTTAAATGTTGCGATTGGATTTCTCCGTATTCCTTGTTGGAAGCCATTATTCTCTCGAAGTGAATCAAATGACTACTTGTATTTTTTATCTTCTTGCAAGATCTGGGCATTTTTCTTTCTCAATACTTTACACCCATTTCTTGATGACTGCAGATCTTTAGCTTTCCTTCTCAGGATTCTTGCAAAATTTCTACCACTTAATTGATGACTCATCCTCTAAATCTATTGGTTCTTCCCTTCCCTTGATTAGATCTCGGTAACTGGGATTGGGAGCTCCCCTTTAGATTTAGATGAACTCCCGATTATTTATATTTAAATACTCCTCTTGACTTCAATTATGAAGCGAGATAAGAGTTTATCGAAATGAACTTTCATTTCAATGGTTCATCAATGGTAGTCTAACATACCCTTATTGAATGTTCTGGATCTCAGGAATCTACAACTACGTGTCCTTGCTTGAGAGGGCATCCTGAAATCGAGCAAGATACACTCCTCGGCCCGGTATTGATTATTCACCATTGGGAACTTATCGATTCAAAAACAACACCCAAGTATATAAGTCTCTTGAAAAATTCTCTCCAAATTTTTACGAAAAGGCGCAACTAATTGTATATCCAAATCGAGGCTGCGTTGGTCTTGTATTCTGATTAACAATGGAGCATCGATGAGCATCCAAGTTTTTGTAATCACCAGTAGGCGAGAAGAAATGAATTCGAAATTTATGCAGAATTTAAACAAATTTTCGAGCGATAATTTTAAGAAGAAAATAATAGAAATAAAAAAAAAATTCCAGCTCAAATCGTTTTTGAACAGTTCGCTGATTCAGATCCAGAAAAGGATTGAAGAAGAAATAAAATAAAAATTAAAGTAAAGAAAAAAAATCTACTCTAAACTATACACTGAGTTCCTCTTCTTTCCCCTTTTTCTAGGTAGTGAAGACGGAAGCTACTTTACTATTCTAACACTGTCTATTTATAACTGTCAAAAGAAATTGGGCCAAATGCAAAAAAAACTCCAGGTGGAATTCTCAAAAGAAAAGCCCAGATCAATGTCTCAGGTCGCGACCTCGGGTTGATGTCGCAACTTAGATTCCCTTTGTTTGCTCTAGTTTAGTTGCGACCAGGTTTCTTCAGTTACGACCAGGTTTCTTCAGTTTCGTTGATTAGTGGTTGCGACCTCAATTGGGGTCGCGACCTCTTTGGCTCATTTGTTCTTAAGAATTGATGTCGCGACCTTAGTTTCACGTTGCAACCTCGTTGTCGTTTCCTTTTGTTGCATTTTGAGTCACAACTTCTGTTTTAGGTTGCAACCTCTTTTAGTTATCCACCACTTTGGATTACAGTCGAGGAATTCCTTTCCCCTTCTTTGCACTACCGCGTCGTGACCTCGGTTTCAGAGTTGCAACCACATTTTATTTCTCTTGCCTCCTCCAGTCGTGACTTTCTTAACACAGGTTGCGACCTCCTTTTGGTCTTACGCCTTGATATGTTCGAATTTAGGTTGTGACCTCCAATTATTGGTCATGACCGCTGCGATAACCCTTCCCTTTAAGCCGGTCGTGACTAGAATTCCAGTTATTGAGTTTTCTCCACTAACTTTATATTCCCAATCGTGACCTCAAAATGACGTCGCGACCTCACGTTACTTCTTTCTGGTTGCGGTTTGTCCCAGTTGCTTTAAACATAGTTGCAACCTTGATGTTGATGCTCAGTGTTTATTCAGGTCATGATCTGAGAGGTTGGTCGCGACCGCTTTTGAGGTTCTTGACTAATTAAGTGGTCGCAACTTCCATTTTCTTAGCAAGGACTTCGTTGGCAAGGTTTCATGTTGCGACCTCAATATTAGATTGCAACCTGACTTTGTAGTGTGCAGTCTCTCTTTAGGTTGCGACCTCAGTGAGTGGTAGCGACTTCCCTTGGGGTCCTTGAATAACAAAGTGGTTGCAACTTCAATTTCCCTGACTGAGACTTCACTTGGCTCAGCTTCAGGTTTCCTGTTGCGACCTCGATATTAGGTTGTGACCTCTCCTTGATTCTCCAACTCTCTTGTAGTTGCAAACTCATTTCTCTACAGCGACTTCCTTATGGCTTCATCAATAGATCCACGTCGCGATCTCAGATTGGCGTCGCGACCTCAGTTTCTTCCTTGAATAATTTTCTTTCGTCTCCACCACATTTTCTTGGTCGCAACCTCATTCACTGGTCTTGGTGATGTTGTGACCTGGAAATAACTGAACAAGCATCTCCAAGTCACGACTCCGATTCTTAGTTGCGACCAGGTTTTTGTTTGTAGGCTGATTGCTTCTGATTTTTGCTAGGATTTATGCTTATGTTGTATTTTTCTGCAAAATTAAAGTTGAGTAAATTATCAAAGTTTCTGCATATGAATCAACATTTATCTTACAATGTACGCAGAAAAATGAATTAAAAATCAAATGAGTTTTTGGACTCATCAATAACAACATTCATTAAACAACAATTAATCAAACCATGTTATTACAAAATCAAGTAATAACAACTTTAACTCTCAAGGCCAAATGTGACATATAAAATGCTCCATAGAAAGCAATGCTATGACCCCAATGAGCCCTTAAACTAGTCGTGGCTTACCTTGATAAGCCTTTAAACTAATAACAAAAGCCAGGTCGAGCATGCCCTTAGCCGGTCACGGATTATTCTTTTTTTATCCAAACAATCCCTAAACAAATTTTGGGACATACTATACACAACTACAAATCAATTCACCAAACGGGTCGCAAAACGGCCATTAAAGCCGTTTAAAATAGGTCAAACAACCCTTAGCAGTCTGAATTATTCTTTTTAATACAAATAGTCTCTAAACAAATTTTGGGACGCCTATACAGGAACCCGCAAATAAATTCATCAAACCCGACCCTGACGGATTTTAAATGGCCATTAAAGTCGTTTAAAACGGGCAAAACAGCCCCTTAGGGCATCAACATAACCAAACTCCCTTAAAACAACCCTAAGGTGGGAAATAAACCAAAGTAGGAAGAACCCCAACCTCTTGGAGCGTAGTAGAATGGTAGGAGGTCTCGAGAACACCTCCTAAACCCGAAAACTTTGATTTCTCCAAATCTCCTCCTTTGGATCTTCGACGAAATTCCTCATTTTTTGGTACACATGCATAGCCCTCATCAAGGCGATGAACTTTAACTCTTGGCTTGACGATTTCTGATCAACGGAACTCCATGGATCATCGAAAGAAGTCTTAGACTTCTCTTCCTTTTCTCTCTTTCTCTCCCATGGTTTCCTAGCAGGAAATGTCATGTTTTCTTTTGTCCCAAGCCTCTCACTTTATGTTTAAATGGTTGGCTCACATAGCGCCATGTGTCCATGATTTATTCGGGTTCGTTTCTTTCCCGAAACCATTTATTTCATCTCGATTTGAGTTCAAATTATTTTATATGAATTTTATTTAAATTATTTTTTACTTTCAAGATTTTCTTAAAAATCTAGTTTTGAGGTTCATAAACGCTGTCATACTGAAATTCGTGAAAATTTGGTATCTGGAATTGACAAAGATTCATCTAGGTAACTAGATTTCGAACAAATCAATAATTGAGGTCTGTTTAGATCATCAGAGATCTAGAAAATTTAGGGTTGGAGCACATGCGTAGCGTGATTCTGGTTTACCATTTTTAGAAAAAATGGTTGTTTGTATACGGGGTTTGAGGAGTACTACAACTCACTTTTGTACATTTCCAATAGGTAACATAACCTCCGAATTTGACTCGATTTTTCGTAAACTTGTATTTTCTAAAAAATAAGTAACACTAGGGTTTTTTTTTTCTTATTTTGTTTTTCCTCTTAAAAAGCAAAAATAAGGATTTACTCCAAACAAGCTTTTCTAACACAAATGAGAAAAACTAAACTACATTTAATGAGAAAACATCAGAGCTAAAATGAGGTGTTTATACCAAATTTATTTGTCATATAACATTATTTAATATTAAAAAATATAAGTTTTAAATTAATTTAAAGTCTATTTAACTTTCTTTGTAATTTTTTATATGACAATCAAACATAAAAATTATTTTTAATATGTTTTTCTAAGCAAAGTAAAAATCTGCATAAATTTTATTATATTTGATTTTTTTAATATCTCAGATTACATGAGTGTTTTAAGAAGTAAAATAACAAGATTTGTATTTTTTTTTTATCAATTTTTTTCCATTTTTAATGCTTGCTAGCCCCATTTCATACTATTAGAAAATATATATAAAGATGGAGACTTGAATATGAATACGCTTTCCTTAAAGGCTATTTATCCTCCTAAGAGCTTTGGGTTTTGGGTCTCTCGACAATCGTTTAGGATATGATGTTTCAGAATTTGCACCAAGCAAAAGGTGAAAATTCACTTTAGGAATGAAGAACACTTTTAAGAGATGTCTGGAAAGGATAGAAAGAATAGATTGCTTGTTTTTTTCTTTCATATTAAAAACAAAGTATTTATAATAACAAATACACTTGTTAATGAAAAAACATATCTTTTGGTTGTATTGTTTCACAAAAGCTGCCTCCTTTTTTTTTTTTAAATTCAAATAATCGCCTTTTGAATTAAATAACAAATGCGCTTAATACTTAAAAACGGTTATATTTGAACAAAACTCTAACAATCCCCCACTTGTTCAAATATAAAAATTATTATTCTTTCCAGACTGTAAACAACGTTTATGAATACAGTAAAGTATCTTTCGATTTGAACTTTACCTTAGTGTAAGCATTACAAGGTGTTCGTCGAAATCTCAAGTAGCTTAAAGCCTTGAACCACCATTCCTTGTGACAAAACCGTGACACTACACACATAACATCGTTGTGTTCTTATATTCCACACTATATCACTTAGCACTTTAATGGCCAAGTGTGCTCATCCTATTTTATGAACTTTTTAGAGAGAAACTCCACTCCCATTTGAGGCACCACCTCTAAGTTCAAGATAGAAAATTCTTCAGATCTTGTTGCATTTTTGGAGATACTTGTCCCGAGTGACTGACTTCATTAAGAGTTTAGTTTACTCCTTAACCTCATACTGCAACAACCAAAGACCTTGTATCTTTAGATGTGGCTATATTTATTCAAAGGTCGAAAACTTTCCACAAATCAATGACTTGTTTGTGGTCTTTGTGAACTTAAAACTATTTAGCTATAGTGTTAGGTTGTTGTCACATTGGTGGATTATTTAAATTAAGAAGTTTTAGCCCCATCCTCTAGATGTTTATTCTACTAAGCCTCTTGTGAGAGGCTTGGTAACCTGATCTCAAGCAAATTTCACTTTGATTTAATATATGTGAGTGGTATCTTTAATTACTTCTGCTAATCATGTTCAAGACTTATATGTCTAGACTTAATATATTTACTATAAGCACGGGCTAGAGTGGCTTGACTATCACAATGTATAGATATGGATGATACATTTTTTGAAGTCAAAGGAATTTCTAAGAGAAAATCCTTTATCCACTCAGCCTCTTTTCCAGTTTCCGCTAAGGAAACAAATTCCGATTCCACAGAGTGTGTATTGCAAGTTTGCTGATCTCAAGAAATTGCACTCTCCCCAAAGTAAACACCCAACTGATGTAGACTTATTTTCTCCTAAACTCGATATCCAACTTGCATCGGTATATCCTTCCAAAATAGCAGGAAACTTTGAATAATATAAGCCAAGATTTTTAGTTTTCTTAAGATAACCAAATCTTACCAATGCGTCTCGATCGGTTATCAATAAATCCTCCGGTGAGTATGGGATGCGGGCCCGACGTGGCTATTTTTATTCATGAATAAGTCTGCAGAGAGACACTCATTTTCAGGGTATCGAGACACCTGCGGCTACATGTATTCCTCGCTGCTGACGGATTATCAACGGACCCCGGCTTGGGGCGCTACATCACCATTACCGAACCAAAGAAACAACATCTGTGATATAGCAGGAAAGAGCAGCTTCCAATATGTTTACTAGCGTGAGGGTGTCTTGCTTATTGCAAGAAAACATATCCAAATAAAACAAAATTGGGTCCAAGGGGCATTATGTGTGCATTTGTAGGCTATGCCTTAAATAGAAAAACTTATAGGCTATTAGACTTAGAGACTAATGTGATAATTGAATCAAGAGAGCTAGAGTTCTTTGAGAATTTGCTGAGTGATAGCAATTCTCAAGTACCTACTAGTGTTGGAGAGTCCCAAGATGAGACACCTCCAAAGGTTGTTAAGCAACCCATTGTGTCTTGAAAAAGTTGAAGTGTTGGAAAGAAAAGCGTTGGGATCGAATGAGATTGATTCTCAAAGAATTTCCTTTTACTTAGTAGAATGAATTTAAGAAACTATTATAAGGAAAATTCCTATAGTACTCCAAATAGAGGAAGATCCCAAAACATACAAAGAAGTTATGACTTCTAGAGATGCTAGTTTTTGGAAAGAGACTATGAATGATGGTATGGATTCGATTATGTCCAAACAAACATGGGAATTGGTAACCCCTCCACCGGGGTCTAAACCAATTGGGTGCCAGTGGGTATTTCGAAGGAAATATCACACCAATGGCATGATTAAAGCCTTTAAGGCTAGATTAGTAGCTAAAGGGTTTAAACAAAAAGAAGGGATTGATTATTTTGATACCTATGAGCCGGTGGTAAGTAATAACTTTATTTAGAATATTGTTCATTTTGACATCAATTCATAATATATTTGTTCATCAAATGGATGTCAAAAACAACATTCTTGAATGGGGATCTTGATAAGGATATCTACATGGAAAAACTATAAGGTTTTGTTCAAAAGGGGAATGAGAACAAAGTGTGTAAGCTTGTTAAATCATTATATGGTTTAAAGCAAGCTCCTAAACAATGGCATGAAAATTGTGATCATGCTATTCTTTCACATGGATTTAGACACAAAAATGTGATCAAGTGCTTATGTTCTAAGACTTGTGGAGACTATGTGGTTGTAGTGTGTCTATATGTGGATGACATGTTAATCTTGAATGATTACATGAAAGGAATAATATAAACAAAGAGGTTTCTATCCTCAACTTTCAAGATGAAAGATCTTGGAGAAGTTGATACCATCTTTTGTATCAAAGTAAAGAGAAATAGTGGGGGTTACGCTTTGAACCAAACTCACTATATTGAAAAAGTATAAACAATTTATTCAAGATGGAATCATCCCAATCTCATTTGTGAGATCAAAACTTAACGGATTCTTTCACTAAATCTCTTACAAGAGTTTTAGTAAGGACAACATCTAGCGGGATGGAACTAAAACTCTTTAAATAAAATCCACCAATGAAAGTAACCCATCTTAATACTAGGAAATGACTAGTATTAAGTTAGATGGGTAAAAACAAGTCATTGATAAGTTCATTATGACAACATTAGCATCCTTAAGTTCCATCTATGATGAATAATGTTTGTTGTTACTGTTGGAGGGTTAAACATACAATTTTTAATGAAATTCAGCCTATGTGTGACAAGCATCTTAAAGGTAATAAGGATGCTGAAAGAATTTCACCTATATGAACTTAGGGGTGGTGTCGCCTCTTATGAGAGTTGGAGTTTCTCTCAAGAAAGTTGATTAAGCACATGGCCATAAAAGTGCTAAGCAAGAAATTTTGTTTTTGACACTTGTGTGGTTTGTGGCAGTTATGTGTGCTATTATCGGTTTCGTTACAAGGAATAATTAGTTCAATGCTACAAGCAACTTAGGATTTCAACGGAGCTTTGTGACAATTATACTAAGATAAAATTCAAATCGAAAGATATTTTATTTTATGCATTTTCATCGTTGTGATTACAAAGGGTTGATTTTATTTTTAACCAAGTAGGGGACTGTTATATATTTTCATATATTGTTGGTTAAAAATAAGTATTACACATGTGATCATGCTTTAAGTGTAAGAAGAGTTACACTTTAAAGTATATAATGTGTAAAAAGAGTTTCATATTCAATGATGAAATAAGTTTGTAACATACCTTGAGAATAAATCATGTTTAATGAGTGAATTAAATATAAGGACATTTATGATGGTTACAAAATGTATTAGGCTTATTGAAGATAATAAGTTTGTAACATTTATAGTAACCATGTTTAGTGTGTGCATTAAACATATGAATAAGGTATTAGGTTGTTACAAAACTTATGAGGTTGAGGAAGATCATAAGTTTGTAACATTTGAGACTAAATTTATGTTTAATGTGTGAATTAAATATATATTTATATTTTATGAAGTTACCATCTCAAAGGTTAAAGGAAGACAAGAAATCTTCTTCTTTTTGAAATCACATTTTTCAACCATAAGAGTGTTTATATAACAGTGACTTTTCTTCTTTTGAAATCTTATGCATAAAAGTGAAAGGTTTGATCAATCCTAGGACTATTTCCATCTTACTTTCCTAAATATTTCTTGAGAGAGGGAGGAAATGGAGTTTTTTTTGACAAAGTTCCAAAATCTTGTTTGAGCCTTCTTATGTTCTTCTTCTTCTTCTTATTTCTATTTTCAAGAGATTGTGAGTTCTTTTATAATTTCTAGAGTCTATTGTATAGAGTGAGATTTGAGTGTGTTTCTCTTCTCCATTGTATCCATCTATTTTTTTTCTAACACATTTGATAGTTAAAGCCTACGCTTTTGATATTACTATTGTGACTAGAATACATATGACTCCAGTTCTGCAACATATTGACGACCATTGACTTGATTTCTTGTTTCTAATTGGATACATTTTGCTCATTTGAATCTCCCACAAAAAAAAAAAAAAAAAAAAAAACCTGCATTACAACGATGAAAACAAAATGTTGTATAGAGATGACACAACTACATGTCTCACCAAGACAATGACTATAAAAAAACAAATGAAAAACTAGATGTCTATGGAATAACCACTTTATTGAGAAAAAAAGTGATGGAAAGAGGTGTGATTTTAGGCTAGGAATAACAAAAAAATCACCCCTCATTGCTTAAGGAAAAGAGACTACTAGAGAAAAAGTTGAGAGAACAGTAGGTTAGGGTTCCTAAATTATTTTTTTGATAATATTTTATTTAAATTAATATTAAAATAAGAAAATTTGATTTTTAAAAATGGTTATCAAGTTTCTAAAATGGAAAAATATTTAGATTTTAATAATTTTAATAATTTTCTTTATTTTAGAAATTTAATAATCTCTTTTAATAAAAAAATCCACAAAAACTTTAAAAGTAAAATAAATAAGCATGTTGGTGAAGATGCACAACCTTAGAACCCACACACAACATATCATTACAAAAATTAACAACAATTGGGGCCTTTAGAGGTCGTCATTAAGGCTTGCTTTTTATTTTTTATTTTTATTGAATCAAGTTTTTCTTCAAGGCGCATGCTAAATTTCTTTGCCATTTGTCTCCGTATTCAAGGCCAAACTTTGTCACAATAGCCCATAAATTAAGGGTGAAGGTGTACAAAAACCCCTCGTGTTTTTCCAAATATCACACTTACATTCCCACTTTTTTTCGTTCAACAGTTCCCTGGTTACTTCCCATAACTCAAATTAGCCTTCTCCAGAATCTCATGCGAATGGCCAAACTGACAGCTTCTTGGTTGTTAAACCAGCCATGTTAGTAGCTAATATGGAAATTTTTTGCCTTAATACAATTTAAAACTTGAGGGAATTCTAATTTGGGGAAATCAAAATCCTTAATTTCACTAATTTGGGGAAGTCAAAATCTAATTGATGCATAAACCTCTTCGAGCCAAAGATAACCCTAGGTTTTGCTTCGATTCTTCCTTCCTCTCTGGTTTTGCATCGACCTTCCTTTCTTTCCTCTCCGATTTTGCTTCGATCCTCCTTTCCTTCTTTTCCTTCATTTATGGTTGGAACCCTTTTTTCAACTTTCTCAACCAAATGACGTAGCAGAGCTTCCGAATGCGACAATGATGTTGTATTGTGCGATTTCGATTTCAAAGCTTCGTCACTGACAACTTTGAAGGAGACAAATCTAGGGATGAGATTGATAAGTGTGAATATTGTTAACATTTTTAGTTTTATTATCACAGGTTTTATACAACTTTACTGCTAAAGTCACACCATTATCACTAAAGAATGATCTAGTCCCTCATTTGAATGTGTTTTGCGGATTGTGAGTGAAAATATAGCAAAACGATGAAGAAATGGTAGAAAAATAAGCAAAAGGGAAGTTGTTGTGCTAAACCAAGCTGCTCCGTCATGACGAACCACACCTTCGTCATGACGAAGGTCATGTTCATCGCGATGAAGCAGGAGGATCATATTTACATAAGCCACGTGTTCGTCACGATGAACCCCATGCTCGTCATGACGAACGATGAATTGATTAGAAGCTGAGCTACAGGTTCATCGCGACGAAGGCCATGTTCGTCGCAATGAAGACCATGTTCGTGTCAACGAATTTTTGAGGACAAAAAATAGAAACATGATAAAGTTGCAGCCTAGCAATGGCCCATGCTCCTAAGACTATAAATAGGGGATTTCGAGACAAGACAAGGGTTCGCACTTTTTAGGGGGGGAGACTGAGAGAAAATAGGGGAAACAAACATGAAAATTAGTGTCTATGCTTGGAAGATTTAGTGATCCGGAAGAAAAAGATGGAGGAGTTCCTGATTTTCAGTTTTAAAACAATTTCATCTCTGGTTTCTATCTTTTATCTAAGTTCTATGATGTTCCAGATTTTCATTATGTTCTAAATTTCTAAACTAGGGTTTTGGTTGTAATTTATACATGAAGCTTATATCTACTTGCTAGAATCTCGTTTTCTATTGTTTCATGTGATTGAACCTCCATTGATTCATACTTGATTATAATTACATATTGATTTCTAATCAACTTCAATGTGGTGAGTGATTCTTTGTGAGATATGGGAAGGGAGTAGAGAAATAGACACAAGTGAATCAACCTAATTAGTTGGGTGGTGTAGAAATCATTTGTAATTAGGAGGTGTGTGTGAGGTTATTGGGGTTTAAAGCACCTCTAGTGCTTGAGGTTGAGCTGAGAAGGAAGAAACCTAGTATTAGTTGGTAGGTTATTTGACCTCGAGAGAGGCTTATAATTAAATTAGATAAGAGTTTCCTTGAAGAACTCTCTCATGAGACAATAAAACAGTATTCTGGTTCAGATAGAATTGGATTGCTTAATTAAACCAAAACCCTAGAACTCCATTATCTCTTGGAACCCTTAATTTGTGTGATCAAACTGCTAACTTTAAATTCAGTACTTCAATTTAGATTCTATTTCAAACCATAACCATTAACCGTTTGGATATTAGAGGAGTAATTCAATTTCAATACTTAGAAACCCGTTTTTCCCCATGTATCGATCTCTGTAAGCTTAATACACTATATTACTTGACAAGCGTATGGACACTATATTCCTTGTGTATTGTTTGGGTGCCGAGAATCTTCTACCCTTGGACCTTGAAATCGAAGAGACTTTGAGAAAAATTCGAAAGAATAAGAGAGCAGTTACTCAAACAAAACAACAACCTATGGACAATATGAATGAGTTTAGAGGAGAAGAAGTTGGTTCCAGACTGGGAGACGGTACAAACCTTGATACTACCCAATTGGATAATGTTATGAGACCCATCAAGGACTATGCGCGTACACCGTCTACTACTCAACCTATGACAAGGGTACCGACTATATAGGCTAACAATTTCAAGCTCAAATCCATTACTCTTCAACTCCTACAAGGAGTGCAATTTACTGGACTTCCCCATGAAGATCCGAATTTACATATCCTAAATTTCAAAGCTGTAGCAGAAAATACAATGAGTGAGTGACACGTTTATCTCGCTCTTCACCAAGCTTCTTTCTTTAAAGCATAAGGCTAAGCAATGGCTTACTACGAAGCCCATAGACTCTATCACAACATGGGACTAGTTGGTAGATAGATTCTTAACTCAGTTCTTCCTACCAGCTAAAGCAGAAAAATTAAGAATCAACATAAATAACTTATGTCAGCTAGATGGGGAACCCTTCTACAAGGCCTGGGAGAGATACAAAGACTTATTGAGAAAGTGCCCTAACCATAATCTCCCTAAATGGATGCAAGTGCATCATTTTTACAATGGGTTAAGCATTCCGACAAGAACTCTTATTGATGCTTCAGCTGGAGGAGCTATTTTAGGCAAGAATGAAGTGGAAGCTTATCAAATTATGGAGAACATAGCGTTGAACAATTTCTATTGGCCAACCGAGAGAGTAGTACCAAAGAAAGTAGCTAGAGTGCATGAACTGGATGTAGTTACAAACTTATCCGCCTAAATTATGTCGCTTTCTAAGCAACTACAAGCCGCTCAACTATAGAGTTCTCAAGCATCAATACATATGGTTCAAGCTAGTCTTCCATCATGTGATAGTTGCCATGGGCCTCACCCTACTATAGAATGCCAGATGATGAATCCCATGGGAGAGTTACAAAACCACCCTAATTTTGCATGGAAGAATACCAATTATGGGAGTCCTATAAAGCAAGTAAAACCTCCTACACCACCTCTAGAGAATAAGTCTAGCTTAGAAGTGAAAATGGAGCAGCTAGCGGATATGTAGATAGAGATGCGGAAGTCTTAGCACCGGTTTGAAAATGAAACGAGAACTTCCTTAACTAATAAAGCAGCTAAACTCAGGAATTTGGAGGTGACAATGGGTTAAATGGCTTCATTATTCAATGAAAGGCAACAAGGAAATTTGCCTAGTACTTCTGAAGTCAACCCAAGGAGAGAGGGAAAGGAACATTACAAGGCTATAATTCTGAGGAGTGGGAAGATGGTAGAAACAACAATCTATACTCACAAAGATAGAGGAAATTCGGTTGAGGAGGATGATAAAGACGATGAAACTTTTGTGCAAGATGAGAAGAATAATGTTGCAACTATGGATAATACTGGGAAGCTGTTGAAAACTTTAGTTAAGGACACTCCCATGAAAGTAAATGAATCTGCCATTGCAAAGAAACCTAATGTAACCTACCCCCAAAGATTGAGGCAAAGGCAGTTGGATCAACAATTCGACAAGTTCATCGAAATATTTAAAAAGCTTCATATAAATATTCCATTTGCCGAAGCACTCGAACAAATTCTATGTGAAATTTATGAAAGATATCCTTACTAAGAAGAGGAATCTATGAGATTATGAAATAGTTGCACTATCTGAAGAGTGCATTACTATACTGCAAATGAAGCTGTAAAACCCAGGAAAAATTGATTTTTTTTTTTAAAAAAGGGAAAAATAGTGATTTGTCAATACCATACAGGTTGAAAACCTGGAATTTTTCTAGATCTAAAATAGCGAAACATACCTCACCATTGAGTTCGTCCCGTGAAGTCTAGTTGCCCAAGCGGATTTCGTTGAATTCCGAGATTATCGAAATTTATCGATTTTCGAGGCAATCTGGTGTTGGATGACACATGGTGTGATGCCACATGAAATGACCATGTGGATGCCACTTGGCATGCTAAGGGGTATGCCTATGGCATGAGAGTCATGTGAGTGTGGCATGTGCCACTTAGTGCATGTGTCCATGTGACACATGGCATATGACTCATGTGTAATGAAGGACACATGGTATGCTAAGGGAAGGAAAGAGGAAATATCCTCTTGGTGGAGGAAAAAAAGAAAAGAGGAGAAAAATGAAAGGAAAGAAGAAAAGAAGGGAAAGAGGGAGAGAAAGAGGAAGGAAGCCAATAGGTTCTTCCTCGTCACTCAATGTTCCTACAATGTAATTTGTCGACTTATTATGTCTGCCTACATGACGAGGGCTACACTCTAAGAGGTAGGGATCCTTCCTACTTTGGTTTATTTTCCACCCTAAGGGCTGTGTGGTGGTGTTTTTTCCCTAAGGGGCTATTTGGCCAAATTTTGGAATGAGAGAATGTTGCTCAGTTTTGACCCTCTACACACCGTCGTAATTTGGGATAGGCTGAACATAAATGAGGGACTTCTGACTTGTGTCCTCAGAAGGATCTATATTTTGAAATTGATGTTAGCCTTTTGAATCACCTGAATTGGACCTTTATAGCCCAAGTTATGGTTCATTTCTTGAGACTACCGCAGTTAGTTTGTGTCCGAATTTTAGGACTCGTTTTTGGTTATGATTTCATACCAATTCTAGGACTGATTTGATACCGTTACATGACTAGTTTTGTGGCCTAACTATGGCTTGTGTGAGGTCGGCGTTGTGGCTTATGTGTGAATTGTGATTTGGATTGATTCTATGGCCTTTTAGAGTCATGGTTGAGGCTGGTTTTGTGGCAGCCACGGGCCTGTTTGCGGGTCCTCGTGGACTCCGCTTCTTCTCTCATGGTACTATGGGCCGATCATAAGAAAGACAGATAAATACAATATATGTGTGCTATTATATTAACATTAAAATGAATGATGCTTGGACAGCATAATATTTTGTTAATCCAGGTAAATGGAACGCGCTGCCGGAACCGTTGCTCCGCCACCGATTGCTCATACTAACGCGACATCAAACTCATCGACGCTCGTGGCGCCGACCGTACTTGCGGACGCCGCGGCCATGAACAACCGGCCGCGTTATGAATCAACGTATTTGGCGTTGAACCGGACCGCGGCTGTTCGTTGGATGAAGTCGGCGGTGCGTTTCTGTAGTAATGTGTTGGGTAATAACGGTATGGATAGACACCCCCTCGGGTGAAATACCCGATACATGTAGTTATACATATTTCTAACGGTGGGCTTGAGTGAAAGTGTAGAAAGGCGTCTGGCTTTGTGGTGAGACCTGAAATTCACTTTGCCCTGAAAGACCGCGTGTTTTGTTAATAAAATGATCCTTGAAGTGAAACATCCAATAAGTTTGTTTCTTAAGAGCTTGATTTTTGTTTCAAAGTGATCATTGGATGAAATTCATTGACGATAGATGTTATCGCATTGGCTACAGCGTTGTAGTGATGGGGAATGTGATGGCTTCGGATTTTCATGCATTGAGTGAGTCTCATCTCATTTCATGGCATGGCATGTAGCATTCCATTAGATTTCCATCATTCTATTGGAATGTTGATATATATGTGAATGTGTCCAAGTGAACATTGCATATGCATTTAGGGAGGATAATAGCCTCTACAGGAGTCTCTCTACTAGGCGTGGCTCACCTTTTATGAGAAAACATTTTAGGTGCAGGGTATGCAGGTGAAACGACTCGTTTTGGTAGGGAGGTTGAAGAAAGTACGACACACGTGGCTAGTATAGTTCTTTTTGTAAAACTTTGGAAATAATAGTTTTGGCATATGCCTATGTATGTAATAGAGTTTGTAATGAAACTCATGGTAATATGTTTTGAAAATAACATAAAAATTTTATTGAATATGGCTAAACGAATCCAGTGAATGGGATTGGACAGTGTGGTATCCAGACACACGATATCCACAGGTAATTCTAACCCTCGCTTCACAGCTTGGGGTCAGGGCGTAGGTATGTGATTACCTAGGACTCGATGAATGGACCCCAATTAATAGGGTTAGACAGCGTGGGTAACAAGATATATGATATCCACAAGTATTTCCACGAGTTGACGGTTGGTCAATGTACCCCCAGGTTTGGGGGTGTCACAGAAGCGACCCCTTGAACTTAAGGATTTGGGCATGTTTACGATCCTTGCACCATTGGGAATGCATTATTTAAGAAAGCTTTATGCTATTTAGGAGCCAGCATCAACCTTACGCCACTATCAATCTTCAAAAAGTTGAACTTAGGAGAAGCATGTCCAACCACATTTACCTTGTAGCTAGCAGATAGGTCTCTCACTCACCTGCGCGATATAATAGAAGACGTCCTGGTAAAAGTGGATAAATTTATCTTTTCGGAATATTTCATCATTTTAGAGATAGAGGAAGATAAAGAAGTCTCAATCATCCTTGGAAGACCCTTCTTAGCCATGGGGAGAGCTTTAAGTGATGTACATAAGGGAGAACTCAAACCACGAGTCCAAGATGAAGAGGTCACATTCAGAGTCTTCAATGCCATAAAACATCCGCATGATAATGACAAGTGTTTCAAAATAGATGTGATTGACCAATTGGGTCAGTCGAAACCATTGGAGACTCACCTGACTCATGAAGATCATTCCTCTTGTGATGATCATGTGGTTCAAGAATATGTGAAATGGACGGACTATTTCAGGTTGAATAAGAGAAAATACTTTGAATCTTTGGGAGCCAGCCCGAGCCGTTTGACACCGTTTATTGAAAAGCCACCCAATCTTGAAGAGAAACCACTTCACGCCCACTTCAAATATGCCTATCTTAGGGAAGCATTCATACTATTGGTCATCATATCATCTTCTCTATCTCACACTGAGGAAGAGAGATTATTGAGAGTGCTCATGGAGCATAAGGAAGCAATTGGATGGTCTTTAACTGATATTAAAGGAATTCGACCGTCTATGTGCATGCACAAAATATTCCTCGAGGATGACAGTAAGCCTTCAATGGATGCCCAATGATGCCTAAATCCATCCATGAAAGAGGTCATTAGGAAAGAAGTTCTAAAATGGATAGATTCTGGAGTTATTTACACTATTTGATAATTCATGGGTGAGCCCTGTACAGGTGGTACCAAAGAAAGGGGGAACAATAGTAGTGAAAAATGAAAACAATGAGCTTATGCCTACAAGAATAGTCACAAGATGGAGGATTTGTATTGACTATCGAAAACTGAACAAAGTAACTAGAAAATATCATTTCCCACTTCTATTTATTGATCAAATGTTAGACAGACTTGCTGGGAATGAGTACTTATGTTTCTTGGATGGGTATTCAGGATATAACCAGATTGTAATTGCTTTGGAGGACCAGGAAAAGACCACTTTCACCTGTTCGTACGACACCTTCGCCTTTAGGAGGATGCCATTTGGCCTCTATAAAGCACCCGGAACTTTTCAAAGATGTATGATGGCCATATTCTTTGACATGGTGGAAAAATCTATTGAGGTATTCATGGATGGTTACTACGTAATTGGTTAACTATTTTGATGGCTTGTGCCCGAGTGCGAGGTTGGTACTTAAAAGATACATGGAGACCCACCTTGTGCTTAATTGGGAAAAATGTCACTTCATAGTGTGAGAGGGCATTGTTCTAGGACACCAGATTTCTAGAAAGGGCATTGAAGTAGACAAGGCCAAGATTGAAGTTATCGAAAATTACCACCCCTACTTTGTCGGCGCGGCGCTGGGTCATGTCGGCTTCTATAGAATATTTATCCGAGATTTCTCCAAATTATTGAAGCCTTTAAATACTCTTCTCATGTAGGGAATTCCCTTTGAGTTTGTTGACGCCTGTATGAAAGCCTTTGCGACACTAAAGGAGAAATTGATCTCAACCCCCATAATTTCTGCACATGATTAGGAACTTCCATTTGAACTAATATGCGATGCAAGTGACTATGTAGTTGGTGTTGTTCTAGGCTAGAGAAATAATAAGATTTTCCATGCTATTTACTATGCTAGCAGAACATTAAATGACATGCAGATCAATTATGCCACCACAGAAAAAGAGTTATTAGCCATTGTGTTTACTTTTTACAAATTCAGATCCTATCTTATTGGGAACAAAGTCATAGTTTTCACCGATCACTCCATAATTAAGTACATAATGACAAAAAAAAGATGTTAAACCTAGGCTTATTAGGTGGGTGCTCCTTCTATAAGAATTTGATGTGAAGATCAAGGATAAGAAGGGTTTTGAAAATCTTGTGGCCGATTAACCTCTCAAGATTAGAAATTCAAGAAATACAAAGGTAAAATCAAAGTTCAAATCGATGATGCATTTGTCACACTCCCCAACTCCCCGTTAGAGAATGAAGGGGCGAACTATATCGGGACTTTACTTGCTTTTTCGCATTGTGGGCCTAAGTCTTATAACTGAATCAAAATATCATATACAAAGATACAAAAATAAAACTACCACCGTAATGGTGTTTACAGTGTCAATACATACAGTCCCGAGTCCTATTCTATGATATACATATACAAAAACTCGTGACATTTTCATTTACATAATCAGAGCAAACCTACAAAGGATGCACTCCTACTTCAGTTTGTCGGGTCTACAGCGCTAAGATCGCAGACATCCTCCTTTGTACCTACACGACAACCCGCGCTGTTTAACGCTTGCTGGGAAACATATGACTTTACACGTATACACATGCACTAATACTCATTTATAGTAAGCATAACAAAAGAATAGTATACTACAGAGCAAATATCATAATTTTTCATGAATTCATATAACAACCGTGATACTTATACTCAGACTTATAGCAGACTTATACTGCTCGCATCCCCAGAGAGCTTATTTTGCAGTCTTATAGTCATAATGGAGGCAACTGTGAGGTACTACAGAGTTTATACTTGCAATAAAGGTACCAGAGGTACCTGGCAGAGTTTATACTTGTACAGAGGTACCCGTAGGTACATTCAGAGCAAAACAATGTACATTACTTTACTCTTATTCGTTATTCAGACTCTTATCATATAACCTGTTTGGATTACTAATAAAGACAAGTAAATAAGTAGATACAACACAATAAGTATCCGAAGGTACAAGATAAGATTAAGGTGCTATAAGACAAATCAGAGGTCGGCATTGACAGAGAGGTTGTCAAGATTAATTAGAGAGTGCCCAAGACAAATGTGCCGAACCATCTGGGCCGAGAGTGCCACGCATCTAATCGTAGAATACCAGTACTATACGTGTCTCGCCTAATGAATGTAGGTGTCGTGGCTGGTTTACTATCCTGGGCCTTAGGCAAGGCCCTACAATTATATGTGTTCAGAACTTACTATCTGGTCATAGGGGGCATTAAGTTGCCAATGATCACCTGGTCACGAGGCGGCGAGGTATAGTCTAATTTTTCCTTTACCTTGCAAACATGAATGAACCCTTTCATACACTTATATGTGGTCCCTGGCATTAGTCCAATAGATAAGTCCCCTGAATAATCTGAAAAGCAAATCATGACAAAAACACATGTCTATGAATAAGGCTATGCCACTCACAAAGCTGCCACTAAGATAGCTCATGACGCCGTAGTACTGAGGCTTGTCCAAGCCTCCTCCTACCGCACCACCGAGTGGACATGCCACGCCTGGCTCGACTCACACCGCACGATCCCTACGCCGCATAGACTCGAAATTACCTGTGATTGCTGATTTCATCCCATTTTTCCAGAAATTCAACCAAAATCAAAAGAAAAATCGTATACTCTCTAGAAAAACATCTCCCAAGGGTGTTCTAACCTAACCAAAACCAAACATAGAGATTAATTAGGGTTTTTCCAAACCTAAACTCAAATACTTGTAAGTCATGTCAACTTCCTAACACCCAAACAGGTATCCATACATCATAAACAAAGAATCCATACTCAAATGGAGGATTCCATACTCATCTTATACAAACTAGGGTTTTTCCAACCAACTTTCAACAAATCTAGGGTTACGAATTCCTTAACTCGAACCTTGTGTAAAATGGAACAAACTAATATCCATACAAACCTATAGTAATCCATACAACCACACAAAAGTCCAAAATCCATATAATCCATAATTCCTCGCTTTCTCTTTCTTCTTCTTCTCTTCTCCTTCTTCTTCTCCTCTCTATGTTTTTTGCTCTCCCCAATCCCCAAATGAGCACCAACTTTTGGGCTTTATCCCAATTTGGTCAAAAATTTCCTTTTTTATTACACTTTGGTCCTCAAACTTCCTTCTATTTGCAATCTACAACTTGCCATTTCTATAATAAGATATCATCTTTCTTATTATGACTTTTTGCGGCCTTTGCTTGACAAATTCCACTTCTTTACCCTTATATTCTGTACAAATTCCCAAGCCGCTTTTTCACGTTTTCTTTTGAATTTAAATTACTAAAATTCAACAGGTAGCCTACAAAATACCCTAAACATGTTGAAAACGACTAGGGTATATTTCAGGGTGTTACACATTTCCCGATGAGCAAATACTAGCTATTTCCTAAACCAAAGTTTTCCCATGGTTTGCTGACATTGCCAATTATCTTACTCCAGGTATTATTCCTTATGACCTTACTACTCAACAAAAGAAGAGATTCTTTGCAAAGGTGAAGCACTACTTTTGGGATGATCTCGATCTTTTTAGGCAATGTGTGGATCAAATAATCCGAAGATGTGTACCAGAAAGTGAGATGGAAGAAATCCTAAAACAATGCCATTCTTTAGAGTATGGAGGCCATTTCAATGGACAACACAGTTGTGAAGGTTCTTCAATTCAGTTTCCATTGGCACTCTTTATTTAAGGATGCCAACTTATATGCCAAATCATGTGATCGGTGTCAAAGAATAGGAAATATCAGGAAGAGAAACGAGATGCCCTCAACTACTATTTTAGAGGTGGAACTCTTTGATGTGTGGGAGATTGACTTCATGGGACCTTTCTCATCCGCTTGTGAGTACAAATACATACTGTTAGGTGTAGATTATGTTTCAAAATGGGTGGAAACCATTCCAACCATCACTTGTGATGCCAAGGTCGTGTTGAACTTTATCCGTCATAATATATTTTCGAGGTTTGGAACCCTTAGAGATGTGATCAGTGATGAAGGCTCTCATTTTTGTAATAAGTTGTTTGCCTCTCTTTTGTCCCAATATGGAGTTATGCACCGAGTATCCCTTTCCTATTACCCTTAAAGCAATGGGCAAGCAGAAGTGTCAAACCAAGAAATCAAGAAGATCGTGGAAAAGACTGTGAGTGCCACAAGAAAAGATTGGGCTAAGAGGATTGATGACAGTTTATGGGCATACCGAACAACATTCAAAACCCCCTGGGAATGTCATCCTACAAGCTCGTCTATGGTAAGGCATGTCACCTCTCAATTGAATTAAAGCATAAAGCTTGCTGAATATGGATACAGAAGCTGCCGGTAAGACAAGGCTGCTTCAATTGAATGAGCTAGAAGAATTTAAGCATAATGCCTATGAAAGCTCTAGAATCTACAAAGAGAAGACCAAGGCGTGGCATGACAAGCATATAGAGAAGAAAGAGTTTTGACCCGGGCAGCAGGTCTTCCTATTCAATTCAAGGCTGAAGTTATTTCTGGGGAAGTTCAAATCAAGGTGGTCCAAACCCATTGTGATCACATGGGTTTTCCCATATGGTAGTGTCGAACTATCACATCCTGAAAAGGAACATTTCAAAGTTAATGGACATAGATTAAAACTCACTCTTGAGGCCAATTCGAAAAGAGAAAATGACACACGAATCTAAAGTCACCGTAAGTATTGTAGTGGATGAGAACCAACTTGGAGATACAACTTCGTCGAGCCAGCGACATTAAACTTAGCGCTAGTTGGGAGGCCCAAGCATTGTGAGAATCCATTATTTTATTTTATTTTATTTATCTTTCGGTTCAGTTTTTTTTTTTTTTTTTTTTTGTCTTACTTCAGGATTCTTGGTACTTTTGAGTTTTGTTTTTAGGTGTTTCAGGTCCATTAAAGATCCTAAAGTGCTCGGAGTTGAAATTTGGGAGCCTAACTACCCACAAGAAAGACAATCTAATATTTGGGAGCCCAATTCAACCTTCGGGTTCGTCAAGGATTTAAGCCCCCTCTCACACGACGAACCAGCCCAACCATTTTTCGCTTACCCTGTATGTCTGTCAAGGCGACGAATCCTCATTCGTCGTGATAAACCATCTCCTACTTTTGGCCTACCTACGGGTTTGTCACGATGAACCTCCCTTCATTCGAGATCAACCCCTCTATCGCGACGATACCGCTTTCTAAACTCAATAGCCGTCTAATCCATCCATTTGTCTGGCCACTTAACTTTTCTCCTTCCGTACAACTGCCTCCTCCCTCACACCTCGTATTCTCTCCCACCTGCTTGCTCTTCGATGGCTCCCAAAAAAAGAAACTCTAAGAAGTGCAAAGACTACCCTGGCTCAAGCTCTGCTAACTCCGCTCCTCATTTTAAGATCTCCGTGTTGATTCACCACTTTTTCAACAAAGCATCTCTATCACGACTCCCTCTACAATCACACCTTAGTGCCTCGAAAGGGGTATATATATATATATATATATATATATATATATATATATAACTTTATTTTGATATTCTTCCTTTTTTGTTTATTGAAAAAAAAATACTTTGATATGAAATAGGAATTAAAAAGTTATTAAAAAAAAAATTTTACCTAAAAAATTATTATGTTTCATGTTTTTGAATTATTTAAGATCTTCTTACTTCGAATTATTTAAAATTATTCATTTTTAATAAGATAATCTTTACTTTTTAGTTTCCTAATAAGCAAAGAAATTCAAGAAATGTAAAATATAAAAAAAAAAAAATTTAAAAATCCATAAGCAATTTTTTACACTACTTTAAACATTGTTTATTTATATAATTATTTTTACGAAAGATTAAATAATTTAAAATCTTTGATTATTTTTATAAACCAAAATAAAAGAAAAATAAATATTAAATTAATAAAAATGGATCGAATACGTTAAAGACTCCTATGAGAGAATAATAAAAAATGAAATTGAGATATTTTAATAAGAGGGGATCAGAATAAGTTAGGATTTGTAGTTTTTTTTCCATTAAGAGTTGTTTAGCCCAAATCATATGTCAATAGGTGATTAGGAGTTTTTACCGAGCTGTTTATACGAATTGATAGGGGTGAATCAGCTATCAGCTTCCTTAATAAGCTCAACCAAGCACCCCCTAAATATACTTATCTAAGATGGAGGAATGAAAAGTGTCCCAAATTCCTAATTAAACAATACTATTTTTAATTGGGAAAATTTATAAAAGTATTTTCTAAACTTTTCTCATCATGGATATTCGATTTTTATCGTAGAACAAGAGAAGTTAATTCAAATATCTCACAAATATTATAGGTCACAAGATGATATTAATAAAATGAAAAATGAAGCTTCGACACCTATAATATAGTCTGTATTATTTTGAATTCATCAATAATTTATTGAATCTTGAAGGATTCAAATATGAGAACTACTGGATTTCCACAACATAAATACCTATGACCCTCTTGTAAGAATGGAGCTCTTCTATAATGAATTTCTCATTCAGTATTTTAAGTTTCATTTTGTTGTTAGATAAAACTTCAGGGAGATTGATGAGTAACTAAAACACTCAGATTATACCCGTGTCCGCTTTATGTTTTAGTTGATTTTACATTTAAATAAGCGCATTATAGCCCAAGATCTTATTTCTGGAGTTTTTGTGAATTGCAGGTCAAGAGGTTGGTTTTTGGGCGATTTGAAGCTAAACATAAGAAGTAGGGGAAATATCAGCATCGTCGCGACAATGCCGCGACGCTCGTCATCAATGTGAGGAAAGTCAATGCGACCCAACATTGCGATGTCACAACGTCGTGACGTTGCAACGTCGCGATGTAACCACGATTTCTATGCCATTATCATTAAAAGCAAGGGGAGACCTAATTTCGAGGTATCGAAGAACATGCGGATCGAGGCGTAAAAACAGCAAGAGTGACCTGATTATTGTGAGAACACTTTCTTTGTATTTTCTTCTCCGATAAATTCGCATGATTGATAGATTGATGATGTGTATATTCAATTCTAGCATGTTCTAGATTCTATCTAGGGTTTTTGTTGAACCCTGTCATAATTGAATGGATTAAAGTTTAAACATATATTATTCAATTATTTATGATTTGCATCGATCGTCTCTATATCTGTGATTTAAATACATGGTAATGTCTGGCCAACATTGGCATGATCCTGCTGGTTATCCGAGATCGAGATATGACTTTTGTGTGTGGATCCTCGAATAGAGCGATCCCTGCAAATCGCAAATAGAGACATCCCGATGCCATTAGTGGCGGTGGGGTTTACCGTTGGGCGTCTTGGGTATTGGTCGGGCGGGGAGATCGCCCACCTGCGGCGAATGGGCGGATATGCCTCGAGAGGGAGTCTCGTGAGCTTGCGATCACCCGTCATCGAGTCATTAATGGTAGTGGTAATTCCTATAGGTAATGATCCGTTAAAAGTGGCGAGGGGAGACAAATCCTAGTCTACCGTGAAGTAATTACACCGCATTAATTTAGCTTTAGTTTTAATCACGCACGTTAGTTAATAGAAATTAGGAGTTTAGTCCATATAATATTATAAGAACAATTTCAGTGATGTTTGCTTCTACAGTGGATTGATGTCGTACTTAGGTACATTATATTACTTGAGCGGCAGTGCACTTGCACATAGGCGTACACATTCTACACATCTAACGCTTTGTTTATCAGGTTTTTGGCGCCGTTGCCCGAGTTATTTTAAATTGATGAAAAAGTGCAATTATATATTACTCTAGAATTCCTTTTTTTTTTCTTTTTTTTCTTTTTTTTGCTCTTGCAAGTGCTTGTAATTTGGTTTTTGCGTTTTGTGTGAAATAGAAGTCGAGTTGAACTATGTGGATTTGATCTGAACGGGAAAGAACTACCGTTCTGTGAGGAAAGCGAGAGAAACGCAAGCAAAAAATCTAGTGATCGCTGGGACGTTGTAGAGCAAGATCATGGCCAAGATTAAAACGGTGCACTTGAAGGATGTGATGGAATAGTGGTAGGAATCGAGGCACGGGCCGTTTGCTCTGACAGTGAGTCCATTCATGTTGCTAGAAGAGTTTGCCTTACCACCTACAGTTGTTTAGACAACTATTCAAAGACCACATATTTAGAGCAAAACGCTTTGAGCTGATCGCTGACCTTCTGGTCTTAGGAACATCACAATTGCAGTTGCGAATGAGAATCCGAATATGTACTTGACCCGGCATCGCCGAGTATGTGACGGATCCGATATCGTGGAGCTGCTTGAAGAGGCACTCGGTGAGATTTTTCCGCTCTCACTGGGTGATAGAGCAAAGCACTTCGTTGATAAAGTCAGCCACCCGGATTCTATGCCATGGAACAGCCCTAGTGCGAAGTTTACGACAAAGTTCTTCACGCTTGGAAAATTGCCTGATTGGTGCAAGAGATCAATACATTTGAATTTGACTAGAGGGAGAGAGCTTGGCGACATGGATAGATTCTAGCTTGAGAATGCACCCTACAGGCTGACCAAATGGATGCAAGTTCATACTTTCTATCTTTGAGGAATGCGACTAGAACAGTGATTGATGCCTCGACGAAATTGCACTAATGAAGACCACGGACCAAGCATATGAAATCACGGAGGATACATACTAGCCTGTCGGTGGCTTAGAGATAAGATTACACCAGTGAAGGCCGTGGGTGGCACAAATAACGGTTCTGACGAAGTCGAGTACAGCTCATGCCGCGCGACTTATAAGCGACACTATGGGCGACAAGATGCTAGATACCGGCGAGGACGATACATGGGAGTTGTGTGAATTTTGTGGAGGACAGCACAGTGGTACAGAATGTCAGTTGGGACAATAAGCGATAAGGCATGCCGTTATGTGTCGGTTTAATCGAGTCGACCACGGCCAACGGGAGGTTAGTATGGGACGACCTTCTCGAGACGAGTCAAGGTCGGGGTGGCGTAATGTCGAATAATCGAAGCGGTCGGGGTTATGGATGGAGGAACAATCGAGAACAACATGCCACCACCCCTCGAGTTAGAACCACCTCCTAAGAAAATTGGACTTGGGAACAAGCCCTTGTGCAAATGCTTACCTCGCTTACTGCCTTTATGAATGAGACAAGCGGAATATGAAGCCTCTTAGGCCATGATTGAGCAATCAAGCGGCGCGATTTAGAAATTTAAAGGTGTAGATGGGCGAATGGCCAATCTATTGATAGAAAGCGATCGGGTTCCTTACCCGAAGCAACTCATAAGTGAGCAGAGACGAGAAGGAATGACATGTAAGCGATCCACGTGAAGTGATAGAGAATTAGAAATATAGGGACCCTTAGTGATGGGGAGAGTAGGCGGGAAGTCATCTAGACCCGGTCGGAATGGTATCTGAGAGGGAGCGACCCCAAGAGAAAAGTTTGGGGGAGAGAAACTAAAGGCGAGGATCACGACCCATAGCCCCCGATTTGGTATCCCGGCGCCTAAAGAATAAAGCGGATCGCGAGTTCACGAAGTTTATGGAAGTGTTGGCAGTACATGACAGTAGTTCTTTGATGCTGGAACAAATGCCAAGTTATGTCAAATTTATGAAGGACATCTTGTCACAAAAGAGAAGACTGTCGGATTTCGAGACAGTCAATCTCACTGAAGAATGTAGTGCCATCCTTTAGAAGAAGATGCATCAAAAACTAAAAGACCCATGCAATTTCACTATCCCCTGCACCATCGGGACCGCCATCTTTGAGAGAACTTGTGTGACAGGATTACAGTATCAATCATACCCTTATCCATATTTAGGCGGCTTGGGATTAGGTGAAGCTCGTCCAACCATAGTCACACTCTAGTTAGGCGATGGAGTCCTTAAAGCATCGAGAGGGTGATGAAGGCGTTCAGTAAAGGTCGACAAATTCATCTTCGGTGATTTCATTGAATTAGATATGAAGAAGATAAGGAAACCACCACCCATAATATTAGGTAGGCCCTTTCTGCATGGCTTTGGAAGGGCATTGATTGACGTACGGAGGGGAGAGCTGAAATTGAGAGTGCAGGAAGATGAAGTTAAGTTTAATGTGTTTGAAGTTTGTGAGACACCTACTTAGTAATTGATCGCCCGTGGTAGAGGCAGTGGAAATTTATAGTGTCTAGCCAAAGTGGTCTCACTAATCCTTTAGAGGCTAGCCTAGTGTAGAGTGATTTAGAAAAATTGGGAGAAGAGACGGAGGAGTATGTAAAATGGATGGATTCATTTGAACCGAATAGAAGGAAATATTATGAATCTCTGGGCGAAAATACTAAATCGCCAGTGCCATCTGTTGAATAGCCACCCAAGATGGAGCAAAAGCCACTACCTAGCCATTTGAAGTACGCTTATCTTAAGATACCTCCACATACCAGTGATTATTCGGCTGACATCCACGTGATAGGAAGATAAGCTATTGAGGGTACTTAGAGACCACAAGAATGCGCTTGGATGGTCTCTGGCTGATTTAAAAGGGATTCGCCCTTCTATGTGCATGCATTGAATTTTGCTAGAAGATGGTCATAAGCCTTCAGTGGAAGCACAGAGGAGACTGAATCCAGCTATGAAAGAGGTAGTCGCGAGGAGGCACTAAAGTGGCTAGATCTGGGGTTATTTACTATTTGACGGTCTTTGTGGGTAAGAGTCAGGAGTGGTAGTACCTAAAAGGGAGGAACAATGGAGTCATAGATGAGAATAACACGTTACTGCCTTCTAGAACAGTCATAGGCTAGAGAATTTGTATTGACTACAGGAAATTGAATAAAGCTACTCGAAAAGACCATTTTCCATTGCGGTTTCTGGATCAGATGTTGGATGAATAGCGGACGCTAATCTTGTATTGCTTTTGGATGCGGGTATTCGGTATAATCAGATTGCTATAGCCCGAAGATCAAGAGAAGAGCGACATTCATGCCCCTATGGTACACATTCGCATTCGACGGATGCCCTTGGAGCTATCACAGTCGCGAGAGCACATTGACGTATGATGGCCATATTCTCCGATATGGTTGAAAAGACAATTGAGGTCTTCATGGATGATTTTTCTATCTTGGGAAACTCCTTTGACAATTTCCTGGAAAATTTGAGATCGGTGTTGATTAGATGCAAGGACACCAATCTTGTACTTAATTGGGAGAAGTGGCATTTTATGGTACAAGAGGGCATTGTACTTGGGCACTAGATTTATGCAAGAGGAATAGAGATAGACAAAGCAAAAATTGAAGCAATAGAGAAATTACCTCCACCCTCATCAGTGAAAGGCATAAGAAGCTTTTTGGGCCACGCAGGGTTCTATAGATGGTTCATAAAAGATTTTTCGCGGATTGTAAAGTCGTTGTCTAATTTACTGGTCCAAGGGATACCATTCGAGTTTGATGAGCAGTGTGTGCAAGCATTTTTAGTCTTGAAAGATAAACTAGTATTGGCTCCTATTGTAGTAGAACTAGATTGGGACCTTCCATTTGAGCTAATGTGCGACGCAAGTGACTATGCGATTGGAGGCAGTCTTTGGGGCGAGAAAAGTGAAAAGGAAATATTTCAGGTTATCTTATGCTAGCAGGACCTTGAATGATGCCAGTTAGAACTATGCCACACTAAAGGCGTGGCCATTGTCTTTTGCTGACAAATTTAAACCTATTTGATTGTGATAAGGTAATAGTGCACACTGACCACTCAGTCATAAAGTACCTGGCTAAAAGGATGCGGAAACCAAGACTAATGCGGTGGGTACTCTTGTTGCAGAGTCGACTAGAGATTAAAGGCAGAAGGCAGAGACCTAGTCACAGACCATACATCTGCGGTTGGAGGCGAGATGAGATCATGCATGCCTGTGTGACGTGAACAATGATGTATGCTCTCACGAGACGAGTCGGTTCCATGGTTTCTGGCGACTATGAACATTTAGTGGCTAAGGTAGTCCCTCGAGTTTAGCTACGAAAAGAAGAGCAGGTTCTTATACGCCGCTGCCTTACTCTTGGGAGGAACCTATTCTATACAGGCATTGTGCTAACCAAGTGATAAGGCGATATGTACCAGAAGATGAAATGGTCGGTGTGCGAACCCTTTGCCACACTTTATCATGTGGGGGGGCACTTCGGAGACGAGAGAATGCGAAGGAGCCTTGACCCGGGTTTCTACGGCCTAAGCTTGTGAGATGCTCACACGATTCATATCCACTTATGACAAATTCGAAGAATGGGAGCATTTCTAGAAGGACGAACCACCCATGAGCACAGTGCGGAGTTTAGCTATTTGATTTGTGAAGGTGGTTCTGTAGGTCCATTCCTCCCTGCCTGTATAACTTACATGCATCACTAACTTTCGGTAGATTCGTCTCTAAAATGGGTTGAAGCAATGCAGGCCAGCACTATTGTGATAATGGTAGCGAGTTCATGTGATACATATTTGATTCGGCCTCCACGACGATCACGAGATAGAAGTTATTCTTTGCAATAAGATGGTCAACAAGTCTTGCAGTATAGAGTGCGACAAGCATCGCACATACCACCCACGGAAAATGGTAGCCAGTGTCGAATCGAGAAATCAAGTCCATTATGGAAAACAAACAACCGCTCGGGAAGGGGCGGAGTCGAAAAGATTGAGGATGCACTCTGGGCATACCGAATAGCATTTAAAACACCATTGGGTATGTCGTATTACGAGATGCGTTTATGGGAAAACTGCATCGATGGAATTGGAGCATAGAGCCTACTGATTCGTGCCACAGTAGGTGTACCGGAATCAACAAAATTTATATCTTAAGTTCCCTACTTTTGCGTAGCAAAACTCTTTGCCCGATATAGTAGTCTAAAGGTGAACTACGAGGGATGGGTTTCTTAAGCACAAATTATTATTCTGATGAAGAATAGCCATTGAATTTGGTTTGGATTTTCAGGTTTTGGTAAAAACAGTGAGAATTGGTGGTTTACAAGCTGAAAATAAAATGAAGAAAAATAAGAAAAAGAACTCCTAGAAGCATTAGACTCTTGGTTTGAGGTCTAAAATGGCGGGGAGATCCTCGGTTCATTTCTGGCGTTAGGTAGAATGACTGTCATTTCCCGAATCGGATCTTCATTTAGCTTTAAGCCCAAACCTAAATTTTCCCTTTTGAAGCGACATTTACAAGCCATGTCTTTCGTGATGAATACACATCTCATTAAATCTACCATCTGGTGACAAATGAGGCGACTAATGAATCTCCAATGGATCTAGCAATAAGCATCCGAACCTAAGGTGCCGAATCTTGGTCAGTGAGTACATTTAAAGATTTAAACCTAGATTGAGAGAAATAGAACATAAATACCCATAAATGCGTGGTTAAAAGCAGTCATAGTTAGTTACCTTCAAACCCTAGCCGGCTGACCCTCCTCTTCAAGGAGAAAGAAGTCTGTGACCATCCTCCTAAGTTGTCATCCTCGGAGAGTGTTTGAAGTAAGTAGAAAGGAGAGAAAAGGAAATAAAATGGGAGAGAAAATAAAAGCAGTAAAAACTCAGCCGGCGTTTATTAATGAAACTTTTTTAATAGTGCTTATGCAGGGCTTTTATAGCTGAACCAGCACAAATTACGAAAAGCCCAAACTAAAAGCTATTATAAGGAACCAATTTGGAAGAAAACCAAAGGGAGCAAATGAGTCAGCGTCAAGCGGGATGGTGAATGAGTGCGGGAGACATGAAGCAGTGTTACGGGATGGAAATTTGTGGGATGAACAAGTGCAACCCCTGCGAAAATTTAAATGTTTGCGAAAATTTCGCATTTGCGAGCTATATTTCTTGGCATTTTCACAATTCTTCTTTCCTTCTGGTCTACGATAAATACTAAGTTTGTTTCGAATTCTTAGTGCTTGGATTGAGCTCAACAATTTTGGCATAAATAGCTTATAAATGCAAAATTGCAATAAAATACGATACATTCTTATATTAGGGACAACAATATTACAAATTAGTTTAATTATGTTGATTAAGTACACAAAGTACTTCAAGGCTTGCAATAAACCGGGGTACAAAATAACCTTTTGAAGGCACTAATCCACCCCAACACACATTGCTAGTCCATAGAAATGGAAGAAAGAAAGAAAGAGAGAGCATCTGAAAACAATAGCAAAATGATGTTCACAAAAATTATATTTCAAAGGTTGTGAATGAGTAATGCAACCCTGAGTGAATCAACGAAACCCTTGCCCAATAACTATCTCGAGAGAATGAATGCCGTACAAAATTGAGTATCAAAGAGCCTCCTTCTTGGTAGATCAACCCCGAGAGACTTCCCACCAAAACCTAAGTGTTTGTTTGATCGGTTTCTCAACAATAAAACTGCCGAACTTCACTCTGCAGTGGAAGCTCACGCCTCCACACAGGACACTAACCAGCCTAAATAGGTCGGGACCCACTCTTATTCCACAACTCTTTTTGTGTTGTAGGGATACAATGCGATGAATCGACCTCACCAAAGGTCATATGGCGAAGGGGGATCTGGGTGACCCGACGATTAAGGCTTAGGGCACGAGTCATAGGATCTTTCGACGGCCCCAACTCTTCGGGTTTCACCGGACTCAGAATGATTTGAGCTCCATTTACAGCTTGCTAGAATTCCACCCATCTACCCATGGCGAGCACTAAGTCGGTGGCTCGACCCGATTGGTTTAGGGCACCGGGCTTTAAGACTCGCCATGCCTTGACCATGCTCGGGTTTCAGCGTTGCATTCTTCACTACCTCTACCTCTTCTTCTCTTCTTTATATTGATTATCTACGTTAATACCTCGATTAGTTGTCAATTCACTCTGATCTGTTGTTAACAAAGTTGATGAACAACAACCTCATTATAGCTGGGTATCCGATACGTATATTTAAACTCTGCATCATAGCGTTACAAGATTCATAAATTCTCCCGAATTCAAAATTTCATCACGGAAACAAAATTACTTCTAAATATCCAAATCTCAATTATGCATGTCATATAAAACATTGAGAATATAACAATATTTGGGATCTCTCCCAAGATCGACTTTGTACTAATATAAAGAAATGAATGTTATCATCAGTGACTTTCTCGATTAACTTTCAAAACTGACATTTCACATAAACATGAACTATTAGTTCAACATGATCCAAACATAAAGTTAATCAAATCCTAATGATGGCGAATCCCAAGCCTAGCCTTCACTCCTCGCTTGAAAAATAAAAGTACATGAAAATATGTCAGAATGGGAGTGAGCTTAAAGCTAAATGAAATACTAATACATTTTCATGGATCTGAAGTTTTCTAATCCTTATAACAAATAGGAGATGTTTTCATCAAAACTTTTGATTCAAATAAGTTGGAACATTAACAAAATATACTTGACACATTCTCACATCCATTTCAAAATCAATTTCATATCCAAATGTGATCCCGAACAATTTCCTTATCAATTCGATTCAAACACTTTCATAATGGAAATCAAAATCAAATACATTTTCAAATATATTTTCTCTGGTCATCAAATATCGAATGATCTTACGATTATGTAGAAGACTTTCGAATGGGTGGTTGTATGAATAGTTCCTTTTAAGGTGGATGAAACCAAACATTACTAGTACTAGTAACCTCTAACCGAAACCCCTAGAGGCTGGGGTTCAAATTAATTACATTCACCACCAAGTAATGTAAAGGTCAACTACTATTCCCGTTGACAAAGGAGATTGGTGAGCCTCTCTCATGGGGTTTCTCTCTCTAGACTGCCCTCTTTACCTAAAAAACGAGTACATATATGGTCCTCGGGTGAAATGGGCTTGAAATTAGGTCAAAAACTCAATTTTTCGTACTTTTTAGGTTTGCCGGCCGTTTTTGAATTCGGCAGAGTTTTCTGTGGTATGACCACGAGGTTTTGGTCACGACACAATTTCCTCATTCATGACGAATTTTAGTTTGCGACACCGTTCTGATCGCGACTAATTTTAAGATGTGTGGTTTCTTCTCCCCAGCTTGTAAAGGGGCCATAACTGCTTAGTTTTAAGTCGGATTTGGGCATGTGGTACTCGTTGGAAGGCTCTTTGAATGTAGAGAATCTGACCATGATGGAATTTGAACCATTTGATGTTCCAGATGGTACGAAAATTCATCTTTCAGTGGTGCGCTATGAGACTCTTGGTTGACTCTTCTTTGGAAATAAATGCTGTTCTGCAAATCCTTCACTTTTCATCAATAATCCTACAAAACCAAGTTTAGAAATTTTATGAGTTTTATGAATATTGATATAAAATACACAAAAATAAAACATGTAAGTGAACTCAAAAACATAGATGAGTTTTGCACTCGTCAAAGGCAAAATAGTGTCAACTATTATTCCTAGTTAGCCAGTAAGACAACCAAAGTCAAATATTTCATTCAAAAGTTCAAATTACAAACATCATATCTCCACATTTTCTTTAAGTAACAAAACAAATCTCAAAAAATACAATCATACAAAACTACTTTTGATCCATGGATAATCAAATAAATAAAACAAGTAAAACTTTATAAACCAAGTTATATATAATTTGGATTAAAAATTTTCATCCTCAGAATGAGTAAAACAAGCAATTTTCTTTTAAAGATGCATTAATATCCCTTACACATACATATATATAAAAAAAGTAATTTTCGAAAAGGTATCTTATAATCCCTTACCTCAAAGTACTCAGCTTTGAAAACAATCGAATAATTTCACCTCAATGAAATATTTCTCCTAAAATAATAAGGAAAGAAACTATATCATTACTTATTTATTCTTAAAACTTGTAATTTGATATTCATAACAATGATATTATTTTTAATTTTTTTAATCCATAATAATAAAAGTTAATGGGTTTCTAAATATTTTATAAAATTTGTGATTTATAAAGTTTATTCTATCAACATAATGATTTTTGTTCACCTGAGCATATTGACAAGTTGTTCGAATGATAATTATTTGAATTATGTAGTTTTCAAAGATTTTATAAAACTCATATTCCTTTCGGATCTTATTTTAATAATTTTATTTCTTTTATCTTTCTTAATCAGGAACTAAATCTTTTACTAGAAAGAAGTAATATTAATAATATTTTACAAATTATATTATTACACAATACTCATCTAGCCTTTTTACCTAACAATTATCATACTTGACAACAAGTATTATTAACGGATCTTATTTTCTATAATTGCTAAATACTTATTCTAATCATATTCCTGCAATTACAAATCCTTAATAAAATATTTACTTGCCAAAATACATATATCTTTAAATAATTATCAAATACATATATTTATACAAGAATTCAGCCTTTTCAAATTTATCTTATTTGTTATTATTATTTTCTTTCAAAATTATCCTTAAATACTTTTCATTCTTATACTCAAGTAATTGATATGACACCCACTAGATTCTTATTTTATTTCTTTTTTTTTTTTTTAAGAGCGAGAGTGAAATCTAAATCTAACTTCTTGAGTTGATCTAAACTGAGAAAGAAAATTAAAAATCTACATCAAAAGAAATCTAGAAAAATAAAATAAGGAAGATCTTACAAATTTGTTCTTCATTAGATCTAGAAATTAAATGCGTCCTCTTGGAATTCTACGTCGAGAGAGAAATTCAAAGATGAATAGAAATGATTTTCTTCTTTTATTCCAATTTATACCTAGGGTATCTATTAGGAAAAATACCCTTTTACCCCTCTTCCATTAAATTAATTAATTAATTACTAATTGAATTATCATAATTATTTTCATAACGTACGCCTATAAAAATTCCGGTTATTATTATTTTCCCTAATTTACACCTATACAAATTCCTGTTGTTATTATTTTCCGTAACTTATACCTATACAAATTCCTATCATTATTATTTTCCCTAACTTATAGCTATACAAATTCCTGTCATTATTATTTTCCCTAACTTATACCTATACACATTCCTAGGTGTTACAAAAACACATTGGCCTTCTATTCATGGGGGTCCTTAACCTGAGCCAAGGGTGGTGTGAAACTAGGATAGGTTTCGCAAAGTTTAGGAGGTTAGGCAGTTTTTCAGCCTATTGTTGAAACTTGATGTGCACAGTGTGTGGTTAGCTAAAGGTGGAAGAAAAAGGTCAAAAGCAGTAAGGATTCAACTAATCATCCACTCAATTAGGCATGAAACCAATCTAACATAAATAAAATTGGATAGTGGTTCAATTTTTAAAACAGCAGGCTAGGCAAAACACAAAAAAAATGGGTGTAATTTTTGAAAAAGTAAGTTGTATAGTATACTTGACTTCATAAAAACCCTGACAAACCCCTTGAACATCCACAAATAGGCTTGCTCAAAATAAATAACAAAAACATAAAATACCACTACGCCAGCTAACTCTCCCCCGACAAATGTCACATTGTCGCTGATGGGACTCCGGGATTAGAAAAGTTAGAAAGGAAGTCCTACCTCCTTGATGAAGAGGAAATGTACTTGTTGTTTGGATAGGATACTTAGCTTTCCGTGACACCTTATTCACTCGGTTTGGGCTTGAATAAACAGATTAATTAGAAAAGAGGAAAAAAGTGACAAGTTTGAGCATTTTGAAAATTACACCTTCATAATAATTTCAAAAGTGTTCTTTTTGGATATATTTGGATTCTACACTCTCTAATATTTCCAACGGTACCAAAAACGCCTAAAACGGAGTTCGAATGAGAAAGTTATGAGCGAAACAAAATTGGGTTGCAAAAGTGGAGGCAAGTTGCGAAAATTTCGCAACTTGCGAAAACCCCCGTCTTGAAATTAATATATATATATATATATATATATATATATATATATATATATATATATATATACCTACCTGCTATATATATATATATATATATAATAGAATAAAATAACTCAAACATATGAGCAATGCGCTACAATGACCTATAGGAAATTTGAAGCTTTAAAATTTTGAATCTCCCTTGCACCTCCCACTACAGCTAAAATTTGACAAAAACTGAAAAAATAACACAAAAAAATTAGAAAAAAATTTTTAAAATTAGAAATTGAAAGCTAAAACAAAGATTAACTAAAAATTAAAGAAAATCTAAAGAAAATTAAAAGTAAAATAAAATAACATAAAAATAAGAAAAATATAGAAAACAAAAAATTTAGAGCTATATACCCCCAAACAATCTCTCTCAAGCCTTTGGAGGAATTTCTTTGGAATTAATTAGACTTGATATAGAATCAGGTATCATTATCACAGACAAATCACCGAAACATAAGTATGTCATGCGGTGTGGCATTTACCAATGTCTTCGATGTAAATTGAAATATTTGAACGAGGTACCAAACTGTGAGTTTTGTAGGAGCGGACAATGCTAAATGGGATTGGCCTTTGTTGTGGAAGTATTTCGGTGTTGCATGTGATCAGAGGTGTGTGAAGCAGGATGTGAGCCCGCGGTGGTTTGTTTGGGTTGGCAATGGCACTTGGATCCAATTTATGGGGATGGAGTGAAGGATCGCTTTTGGGGCTCCTCCACTTCCATTCCACTGCCCCTCCTCAGTAAAGCATAGGGAGTTCTTTTCCATTGGGCAGAGACAGTGGCACCCGATATGGGGATTCAAATAATATTCTTTGTTAACCTGCTCCTCGACCATGTGTGTCTTGCATCCTTCCTCCCCAAACTCTCTTCCTCTTGATGAACATGTGATTATGACAAAAATTGATTTATGAAGGTTATTAAATTTATAAGTGATTCCATTTGCGGAGTTGTCAAATTGCAGTAATTTCACTTTGAAGCCCATCTACTTTTTGGTTCAAAGAGTTCTCCACAGTATGCATTTTTCGACTCAATTGAGCATTGAATTTCTTTTGTTTTTCCACAACGTCACCCACCAGCTTAGTAAGGTTCAGTATTGTTTGCTCGATTGGAGAGATTGACTATGGTGGTTGAGGCTGAGAAGTTGAAGCATACTATGGATGTGGAGGAGGTGCATATTGTGTATGTTCTAGTTCCCATGAGAGGTTTAGGTGGTTCCTCCAACTAGGTTTGTAAGAATTTCCATATAGTGCGTTTGTTGGAGGCACCATGCATGAAGGCACTCTCATCCATGGAGGGTTTCTATAGTCCCTCATGAACTTATATGCATTTAGATTTCTCTCCAAGGAAGTCTTGACCATCTTTGTTCTTCTCTTGATCATTCATTGGCTCAAGCGATATTAAATTGGAAATTAGGTTCACAGAGAATCACGAATTTGATCCTTCGCATACGGATTTCTAATCCTTTGGAACATGGATTCTGCAGCAAAAGCAGTGACCATGAGACAACACAAAAAATAGTCTTGCAAAATATATATATATATATATATATATATATATATATATATATATATATATATATATATATTCTGATGAAATGAAACTAAAAGCAAAATGATCAGAAATATAAAAATTGCAATTACTTGTGATGAGGATCATGAAGTGTTCCACAACTTCGTCAAATGCCTTGAACACCATCCTCATGTGGCGCTGTTTTGATTACGTGCCACGGTAGGTGTATGCGGAATCAACAAAATTTATATCGATTCCCTACGTAAGTAGCAAACTCTTTGCGTATGAGTAGTCTAAGTCGAACTTCGAGATGAGTTTTCTTCGCACAAATGATTTGCGATGAAGGCGAAATGGTGAATTTGGTTTGGATTTTTCAGGATTTTATTAAAACAATGAAATTGTTAGTTTGCGAGCTGAAAATAAAATGAAGAAAAATAGAAAAAAGAACTCCTTAAAGCATTAGACTCTTGGTTTGAGGTCTAAGGCGGCGAGAGGTCCTGCAGTTCTGTTTCCTCGCGATTGGGGAGGATGACTATAGTCATTTCCCAGAACTAGATCTTCATTTAGGCTTTAAAGCTAAACCTAAAATTTTCCTTTCGAAACAACATTTCACACAGACATAAATGCTCCCAGTCAATACACATCTCCTTAAATATACCCTCTGATGATAAATAGAGGCAACTAATGAATCTCGATGGATCAGCAATAAGCATCCACTTGAATATAAGGATGTAGAATCGTAGATGAGTAGGTTTGAAGGAAAGATATGGTTAGAAAATAGGTATAGATCTTTATAATGAATGATTAAGTGATGGTGGTTCATCAGGCACTAATGGGTATGCAGAAGAAGGAAAAAGATCTATGACAATATATCTCAGATAATAATATGGAAGTTGGATTCTGGAAGGAGGAACATCAGAAGCGCGGAGAAATGCGGTGAAATCAGAACTTTTGTGCATGAAGTAACATCAGACTTCTGACTGACATACGATATAAAAACAAATAAGCTATTACAGGCAAATTTGAAACGAAAAGGGAACAAGAAGTGAGTCAAAGGTCGCGAAAAGCAAGATGGTGAATAGTGCATGAGACATGAGCAGTGCTTTGCAGTACACATTTAGCGAGGATGAGCAAGTGTAACTGTGAAAATTTAGGCTGCGAAATTTTTCTGCGTGATTTCTTTGCATTTTACGCTCTTCTTTCATGGTCTTTGATCTACTTGATCTTTTGAGTTTGACTCAAATTTTTCGTGCTTGGATTGACTCAACAAATTTGGCATAAATAGCTTGTAAAAATTGCAAAATTTGCCATAAAATGCGATCAGTAGCATAGTCGAGACCTTAATGTTCCAATTGGGTTAATTATGCTAATTAGTACTCAAAACCTGCAATAAACAAGGTTCAAAATAGCACTTTTTAAGCATTAATCACCCTCTTTGGGCAGCGCAGGATGCGAACATGGGCGATCTGATGGCAGGAGAGCGGATCTTTCTGACTTAGTGGAGTGGATAAATTCCTTGTAGGACATACGAGAATCTTTCGAATATAAGGAAAGAGCGAAAGCTTTGGCATGAGCATATCATGAGGAAAGAGTTCGAGGCGGGTCAAAGGGTCCTCCTATTCAATTCCCGACTCAAACTTTTTCCTGGGAAATTAAAGTCACGATGGTCGGGACCATTTACGGTGACCTAGGTCTTTCCACATGGAGGGGTGGAGATTATGCACCCTGAGAAAGGCACATTCAAGGTTAACATACAAAGATTGAAGCCATACTTCGGGTGCGAGATCCATGTGAATAAGCAAACCATTCACGTTAGCGTGCGGGAGAGTGGCGCCATAGGGAGTCAGATAGTCCCAGTCTTCAGAACTACATCATTGAGATGCAGGGCGGTCGAGCTAACGATATTAAACAAAGCACTTCGCGGGAAGCTATTGACCTTTTGGTCTTTCGGTAATCTAACTTTCATTGTGTTTACGATTTTCGCATTTTTGTCGATCTCTTTCTGTCATCGGGCATTTATTTTGATTGTCTGTTTTCAGGACCCAAGAGAGCCCTGGAAGAGGGGAGATGGCTCAAGGCTTCATTTCGGACATACCTGAGTGAATTCATTCGGGGGTTCGACACTTTGGTGTCTTTGTTTTCAATTTGTTCTTCTTTGTCACGTCACGACGTTGGATCTCAACATCGTGACATTGACTATCCTTTCCCCATAGCGTCAGCGGCGTTGACGCCAACATAGCATCGTCAATATGCATCACGCTACGTAGCATACGGTGGTTTGCTTATCGCGACATTAGTTCTGAGTCTGGCATCGCGGCGTTGGATCGGCGTCCTGGCGTTAGCGATCTCACCTTTCTAGAGCGTCGAAGTTGGTACTTGTCCTGACGTTAACTCATCACTCGGCTGTCAGCGAAGTTGAGCCCGAACGTCTCGACGTTGCCTCTATTTTATGTCCAGCCTCTTTCAGTCTTCGTCCCTGTTTCCAAGCAACCTAAGTTTGAGCCTCCGGCCCTTAGCTGCCCTCCCCTAGGGCACCTCTCAAAGTTGTCCCCACCCGGCTAGACCACTTCCCAGGCCACATGCCATTCTAGACCCTCTGTCTCACCTTGCATTACCTGGTTTGGTGCCTGTCCGGGTCCTTCAGGTCAGCGGATTCCGGTTCCATACATTGGCCCCGATACGTCTGCGTTTTGGTGTTGATCAGGGTTAGGGAGGACCCTTGGGCATGGTCCCGGTCATGGCAGTCATTTGGTAGCTTCAACCACACAGGTCCTTGTCCGCAAGTGTTTGCTCCATTGCCTCAGTGGGATTGGGTGGCTTCACTTGAGCCGTTTGTTCCCACTGTCTCTATTGGTGGTTAGGGGGTCTACAGCCCTCATCTAGTTTAGTCACCCTTCACCACCATCTTTGCTCATCCGTTCACTGATATCGATAGCGCCCAGATGATCGCGACGAGGCGGGATGGTGAGCCCTCCGCACCTATGATCATGACAAGTTTGTCAACAAGAGTGCGGTCGAAAAGTTCGGCCTCATTTCGAAAAACCGATCGTTTATTAAAGAAAAGGGCTTTTACCACCCTAAGGACTTATTCTACAAAACTATTGTGGCTAAGGGATGGCGGGCGCTATGTAAACTGCCTCACCCCGCTGCCATGAGTGTGGTACGAGGAATTTCGTAATCGTCTCAGCGTTTTGAAGAAGGACCGGTGCGTGAAGTGTTAGTAGACTTGGCTTGCGAAAAGTCTATAGGCCAATATTATAACCTTGACCCGATTCCCTCAGGCCCTTTGATAGACTCTATGCGCGGCTCGTTACTCATCATTAGGGTATTAACATTGGTAAGTGGAAGCTTAATAGTGAGGCGTGACATACTTGAGCCCAAGCATTTGGCTACATCCCCAAGGTACGGCATCACTTCATCCCCTTGCTTTGTCTCCATTCAGGCGATGAATGACTATTAGTGACGGCCAAAGCGTGCCTCTTTTAATTATGCCATCTACAAGGACATCCTTTGATGTGGGCGAGGTTATGAAGGGATGCCATCTACTCATGCTTAGGGAAGAGAAAATGAACCTCAGGCACCCCTTTCTCATTTACGACCTATGCAAGCATGCAAAGGTGCCCTTAGAAGACAGTGAGGCGTGGATACACCCAATCAAGGCAATTTTCCGTGTTGAGCGACAAGTCGGTGTACCATGACCGGTTAATAATGTATGACTTGGGCAATGAACCCTCGGATGAGGATGAGCTGAGATTATCGTTAAGTCTCGCTCATTCCACGACCCCCTAGGTGACGCTGGTTAAACCTCCTCACATCCACCACCTCCCCATCCGGCCCGAGGAGAGGATCCCGACTGGCCCACTATCCCGAGGACCCTAGCTCGACCCCATAGCTCAAGCCTCCAAGGCCCACTCGGGATGAGACCCAGAGCACGGCGCTCCCATCGCCCAGATGTGGAGGCCCTGGGGTTACATGCGCACGGTCCTGGCCAACCAGGCAACCATCCTTCACAATCACAGCCCCTCCAGACTACAGCCACCCGCATTCTCACCTCCTCCACCCACCGCTCCGCAAAGATTCGGTCGATCCCCAAGGAAGTTTCTACACACTCTCTTGTTCTTTCATTGACATTGGGGACAATGTCCTCACTTGTTTAGGTGATCCGGCTCTGTGATGTTGGGTTATTTTACAGGTGTGTGTGTGTGTTTTGTTTTTTGAGTTATATTGGTACTTTTCTACTTTAGTATGTTCTAGGTTATATTTAGTTATATGTGTCTTGTTTAGTTATATTTGTTTTCCTAAGCCTGTGGATTGTTCTTGTGTATAAAAGGCGATGCCATGAATGCTAATCGGTGATCACTTTTTCGACCACTCGAATCTATTGGAAAAAACACAAATTAATAAAGAAAGGATCCGCAGGGGTGTTAGATTTCGAATTTCATGTTGGATACAGGTAGGAAGACAAGAGTGAATCACCGAGATTCAAGAAAACCACCTCTAACTAAGTCATGTTCCCCACACAATAAATGATCGTTAGGGTATGCCTAGGCTCCAAACCCGGCTTACTAGGGTCTAACCAACCTTGGGGGATTCTAACCACCTAAGTGATGAGACACCTAATCAAAAGTGAGGATTGCCACGGTACCCCAAAAAAAAACAAAAACAAAAAACAAATGAATGTAATGCGGATCTTCTAATCTAATCCCTGCACACACCCGAGGGCCTTCAAACCTAATGCTCGGTTAATCGTCGGGGAGCCATTGACTTCATTGCCCGCTACATGGGACAAAAGATGGAAGTTTCCCACAACGTAGGGCCCTTAGGTTTAGTCGAAGTTCTGGTGAAGTTCGAGGGGAACTAAATGCCCTAAGTGTTCTTAACTAATCGGTGGGAGCCACCAAAGAATCCCCGCTACAGGAACACTTAACATAAACTTTCATGTGCACTAGTTTTATTTTAGAGAGGTATGTTAAGGAATACAAATGGCATGCTCTTATCCTTTTGTGCTAGACTCTTTCAACAGGTGGGTTGAATCTCAAGTTCGGGGGTATCTAACCCAGTTGTACGTCAGTGGATCATGTATCAAATGCACAAATGCACATAGGCTCCTCGGGAATGGCTATCATACTCAGGAGGTTGAGTCACTTGTCAACTGAATCATGTTCAGCTAAGTTCTTCCGAAAGTCGAACATCCTTATGAATCCTCTGAAATTCAAGTGAAACGGCATGATTTGCAAGTCAGTCCATTTTAATCCTTATTCTAGCAGCATGGGCATCGCAATCATGACGTTGAGTTTAGTATGTTAGGATCTTACGTGTTGAGTTTAGAGTCTGTTTCTTGCTTGGGGACAAGCAAGAGGCCAAGTTTAAGGTGATGAGTACCTAAACATTCAGATGATACCTGGCCCGCTTTTATGTTTTTAGTTGATTTTACATCAAATAAGCGCATTATAGCGCTCAAGATCCGATTTCCGGAGTTTTTGTAAATCAGGTGCCAAGAGGGTGGTTTTTGGGGATTTGGAGCTAAACAGAAGAAGCAGAAATATCAGAAGAACGCCGCGACGCCACAACATCACTAGAATTCTAGTCAATGTGAGGAAAGTCAACAAGTGACCCAACGTCACAACGTCACCACGATTTCTACGCCAGCATCATTAAAAGCAAGGGGAGACCTAATTTCGAGGTATCGAAGAACGTGTAGATTGGAGGGTGGAAAACAGAGCAGCAGTGACCAGGATTATTGGAGAAGACACTTTCTTTTTGTATGTTCTCTTCTCTAATAAACTACGGACGATTGATAGATTGATGATGTGTATATTCAATTCTAGCCTGTTCTAGATTTCTATTTAGGGTTTTTGTTGAAACCTGTCATAATTGAATGGATTAAAGTTTAAACATATATTATTCAGCTATTTATGATTTGCATCGATCGTCTCTATATCTGTGATTTAAATACATAGTAATGTCTAGCCAACATTGGCATGATCCTGCTGGTTATCCGAGATTGAGAGATAAGGACTCCCAAGGATCTGAATAGACCGACCCTCGGTTAAATCGGTAAATAGAGATATCACGATGCCAAGTGTGGTGATTAGGGTTTGCTCATTTAAGCCGCCTTCGAGATTAGCCCAGGGCAGATGCACCCAACCCTACTGGCGAGATAGGAGGATACACTTCAAGATAGGGTATCTCGTAGGCACGATCACCCCGTCATCAAGAAGTCAACAGACTCAGTGAGTAATCTACAGGTAATTATCCATCAAAAGTATGTGGGGAGACAAATCCCTGTCTTACACAGCAATTCACACTAATTTTAGCTTCGCTTTTAATCACGACGTTAGTTAATAGGAAAATCTGTGAGTTTAAGTCCGTATAATATAAGACCAATTTTAGTAGTCAACGCACTTCTCCCCGTGGATCGATATCCGTACTTAGGTACACTATATTACTTGAGGCGCGCACATAGGCGTACACATTCTACACATCACGCTTTTGGCCTATCAGAGATCTCCCACCTTTCAATTTCATATGATAAAATATAATCCAAGGAATTATATATTTAAGTGGTTTTTGAGAAGTTTTAAATTTTGTGAAGTCGTCAACTCCTTCACATCTTTTGTCATTAGGTAGTCCATTTTACTACAATTAATGTGTTAGTGATGTGCCCAAGGCAATACTGTACTTGTTATTACTTTCATATTTCAATAATAAAGAAGTATTCATTATCATATTATATTTCTAATTTGGTAATTCATTTCATGAATAGTTGATTTCACTCTTGGTCATCAAATGTGTGACTTGATAGTAAAACCCTAGGCTTGACATGGGATACTATTCTAAATTGTTTCCGGTCGCTTATTATTGATGGAACAATGATGAATTAAGACTAGTATGAAGGTACTGATGATCATGTTCTGAAGTTGATCGTGACATGTGACATTAAGTCAACTCATAAGTACATTTTGGTGAACATTGTATTGGACCGAACCCCTCCGAGAATACTATATGGATTACAAGTCATAAGTAATTCTCATCATAGAGATGTCTTCTTTTTTGTCCTTTAACCTAACAACATCATAGGTCCCTATTTGATGAGTTTTATATTTTGACACAGTTCAACATGATTTGTAATAGGGTGGTAATGTAGATTATTGTTAGACATAGAATAAATCATGTGGAGGGACATGAGTGGATGAAAGGGATTTGTCTCTCTTTTTAGAGAGATATCCATAGGCCCCTCAACATAAGAGACTAGAAAATGCATGACCATACTCAAATGAATTAATAAGGGTTATTAATGTCATTTGTATTATCAATTTACATGGAAGTAGAGAAATTACATGATTGGAAACTCATAAGACTTAGTTTGACATGCCTTGTATTCAATAAGGATATTAAGTGACAAAAAGACTACAACATTCACTATGGATTAGGTTATGTCAGACTATGAGCATCCATATAATTTGAGTTCATAATGCCTTGATAAAGGCCACTTATGATATGTGGGCTCAAAATAGGTTTTGAGCCCACTACCAAGATTATGTTGACCTACATGGACACACACTTAGAATGGACCAAAACCAACCCTTAAGCTTAAAATTAATAGTTAAACCCAAGGGATCCCCTTGTGGGGGTATCATTAATGTTTTGAGAGGTGACTAGGGTTTTGAAGAATCAACCTTCATACTTAGAGCACACCTGCCTCTAGGTTTCTAGTGCAGTTCGTTCGTGTGATAATTGTAAAACTCCGAAAATTCAAATTTTTTGAAAAATGGGTAAAACGGTAATTTTGGTCAAACCCGAAATTTTTCTAGATCCTGGATTTCCATTTAAAGGGACTTCACTGGAATTGTCTCAAAATCTAGCTACCACGCGAATTTCCGTCGAGACTTCAAGACATTGAATTTCACTGCCAAGACACCGAAGGCTCGTGCTGTAAAACAAGCAGGAGAGACATGTGATGTGACAAAAGTCACATACTACATGTACCCATGTGACACATGTTGCATGATTAGAGAGATGATGGAGATTAATGGCTTAGATTAAGCCAAGTGTCAAAATCAAAACTTAAGGGACAAGATGGGAATTTTTGAAAAGATTAAATGAGAATAAGACAAAGAAGAAATAGTTTTCTTCTCCAAAAAGACACAAAACAGGCAAGAGGGTGCTGTTTAGGATCTAGAGAGAGAGTTAGACTTCTCTTCAGATTTCGCCTGCCTCGATCGCTTGCCTGCCGCCAAGAAGTGTCGTTTCACGCAGAGAGGGCTATGCGTGGGCACCGATTTTGTGGAGTTCTGACAACTCCAAGAGGTAGGGATCTTTTCCTAATTGGTTTATTCTTTGGATAAGTGCCATTTTATAGATGGGGATTTGTTGAGGCCTAGAAGGCCGTGTTATCGGTCCTTCAAAAGCTTGAACCAAGTGAAGAAATCCTAATTGGGAGTCAGAATGCTACAACTTTTCACCGCTCACGTGATTTTTGCAGTGATTTTGTGTTGTTGTTGAGCATTCCAAATGAATTGTTAGATATGCTAATTAGCCTATGTGAGCTTACCTTGGTGTTATTGATAGGAATTTAATAATAAATATGAATTATGTGAATTAATTATGTTAATATATACATGTTTTATATATTAGCATGAGTTGTTGATTAGCATAATGCATTCTATATGCATTGGGGCAATCTTATTAGGGAGGAGTGACATGAAAGAAAATAAAAAGGAAAATATTGTGAAAGGAATTTTGACAGAAGATTTTCCGGAGAATTGTGTTGAGAGATTGTCCAACAATTCACGTCGGAGGGGCCCATGAATTGTTTTGGAGGGTCATCCAACAGATTCACCTCAGAGGGTAGTCTAATATATTTACCTAATCTTGGTAGTAAGTTTTTGAGAACAAAAAACTTTTGTTTTGAAAACTGTGTTTTTACTCGCATTTGGCTTAGGCATGTGTGAGAGAGTCGCGGAGAACTCTATGCTGGAAACGGCATGCATATTCAAGTGATCGCACTATTTGAGCGTGTTTGTTTTGCCATGACATGTGCACTTAGTAGAGTAAACTCCATGTAGAAATTATCTCTATCGTCATTTTCACTGCTTATGATCACTATTTCAGATCGAGAGCGTATGTGAGGATCATTCACTAGAGGATGCTTTAGAAGAAAGACTGTCAGGCTTTGGTATTCGCTTAGGCACATGTATTAAAACTTTAAATTTTGATATATGTTTTCATTAAGAGTATTGTAATAACTCTTGAACTATTGGTATATAGTTGATGTAATTTTGTGAGTATTGATGCATGGGCTCAAGTGGCCATTTTTTCTCGCACATGGACCCAGTGTAGTCGTTGTTAATTGTTGGGATAGGTTTGTACCTTTGGTAAAGCTCCCCGTACAAAGGAGACTCTGCCCGATTTTCATGAGTGGTGTCGAGTTACCCGACATCCATGAGTATTTCATGTCGACTGTTGTCAACCCACCCCCTGATCAGTGTCGCAACAGATCGAGCTTAGGTATATGAATACCTAGGGTCGAGGGACTTTAGGCTTAGGCCATGGTCATAAGGTGTAAGAACATCACAAAAATGCAGTTCTGAGGTTAGGTTTAGGTGCGTGATTACCTAGCAATCATGGGATGATTGTGAACACCGCATACATTGTGTTTTGCGTGTGAATGGTGTGCATAACATGAGTTGTTGTGTATGAATTGGTGGTGATTTGTGTGCTTGGTGAATAGCACACAGAAAAAAATGATGAGAAGAAAAATTTTTTTTGAGGTTTACTACGGTAAAACTAGAAATAACAAATAAATAAAATAAAATTTAATGAATTTATTTTGTTCTACCGAAATGAAAAAATTGGTGGTTTTCCAATAGCCGAATAAGAAAAAAATGATGTAAAAATCGTATATACCGATAGGCTAATGCCTTCATTCAGTCACAATACAATGGATTGTATCATGACATGTGGCAAATGGGCACAATGTAATGGCCACGAGCATTTGCCGTGCCACACCCACGATGTGGCGTGGTAGTACACGACACAGTTGTCGACACGTCAGTCGCGCCAGGTGTGCGCGATGGCCAACACATGGCTTCGGCCAGGAAGTCGCGATACAAACATTGTATCGCGGGCTGAGGCAGACCTGTGTCATGATACACTTCACCAAGGTCGGCGACACGGCGCTCACTACGACACTGCAAAGAGCCGGGACACGCGACGCGTGCACGCCACACACACGGCAAGGGCTAGGGTCGCGATACAATATTTGTATCATGATCGAGGGGGCGCTTACACAACGCATCTAAACGGAAAGACAGCTAATACTGCTTGCAACAATACGATCGCTTCATGTCAATGGCACGACGCCGTGCATGAGATACAATCATGAAGAAATAAGGCATAATGTGTTTATAATACGGCCGGTAGTTTCGCACACTGGCCGCGTATACACGCGGCTAGGCCTCGCGACACCCGACAGCCAAAGCCCGCGACACGGAGCCGGTGCGCCGAGCAAGCAGGCGTCAGCTCGGGCCAAGGTGGGTAATCGTGCACCTCGACCCAGCTTTGACTCGGTGACACTATGAGGTAATCAGGTTTCGACACCGCTCATGAACACCGCTCATGAGCACTGTTCACGAGGTTTTTAAAAAATAAAAATAATAATATAAAAAAATTTTTAAAATGAAATAAAATAAAATAAAAATAAATTTATTGCATATGATTTAATATATGGAATTGTCTTCAGACACTTCATGAATGCATGACATAGAGTATGAAATTTTTTTTTCGACATGTGAATAGTGTCTCGAGGGTCGTGTTTACACTCAGAGATACCGCACATTGTGATAGAGTTGGGCTTGTAGTTGAGGCCTTGAGGAGCCTTGTATGTGAGTCTCCCTAGGGATAAGGGCGAGGATAGATGATATAGTCGTGGGCTGTGAGTTAGAGATCCTCGAGGATTCTATCACAGCTGGGACCTCGAGGGTCATGGACATGTCGTAGTTTGATGTCATCCTCGGGATGGATTGGCCGATGCGTAGTCACTTCATCAATTGCAAGCTTATGAGGGTTACCGCCATACGCAGGATCTACATCATAGTGTTGTATTTTGTGGGGACAAGTATGATATTTTGCCCCGGACAATGTACGAGTCAAAGTGTCAGACAAGAAGGGTTATAGCAAGCCTTACCCTAGAGAACGAGGCAGAGACTCTGACTTAGATCTACCTCAAGTAGTTTATAGTATGAGGATGTTTTTCCGGATGAAAGCAATGAGATTTCCTGCTCTCCAGATGTGGTCGTAGACTTCTGTGACGAGTTACACCCCCAGATTTCCTCACTACCATCTCTATGACTCCACATGATGGCACCAAATGAAGGCAGAACTCAGAGTCCATCATAGGAGCTAATGGACAAGGTTCATTGCATCGAAAGCACTTTCTATATGGGGTGCTTTGATTCTATTTGCAAAGAAGAAGGACAAGACCTTTAATTACGATTGATTAACGCCGCCAATGTGTTACGACAAGAACTGCACTCATCGCTGAGGGATTAATGACTTATTTGATCACTTGAGAAGAGCTTAGTCTACTCCAAGATAAACCTTCGCGACCGGTTACTACGCTGAGGGTTAGGGACAATATATCTCTAAGACATCATTCAGACACGCATGGGCACTTTGAGTTTACAAAGGATGCTCGATTGATTAATGTGCCAACAAATATTCATGGATCTATGCATAGGTATTCTAACCCTATTTAGATCGGGCTGTCGAGTCTTCGTGGATGACATTTTGATCTACTCTCGGGCCGAGTGGGAGGACAATATCACTGAGGATTGCTCTTTATTACGACGAGACTACCGCTTGTACGCCAAGTTCGCGAAGTGCGAAGTTTTGGCTTACCGAGGTGAGATTTTGGGACACGTGAAGCCATGACGCATGTCGCTGACCCAGGAAGGTCGAGGCCGTGGATGAAGTTAGAGAGGCCAAGTCGTGGCCTTAGGATACGCGCTTTCTCGATCGGGCCAGTACTACAGGAGATTCATTGAGGATTTCTCCCGATTAGCGGAACCTATGACAAGATTAACCCGAAAGAAGGTCAAGTTTGATTGTGATGACCAATGTGAGGAGGCATTCCAGGAGTTGAAGAGGAGGCTTAATACAATTAATCTCGAGAACCTTTGACGTGGACAAGGGGTACACAAAGGTATCATGATGCCTCGAGGGCCGGATCGGGATGTGTGTTTTGATGCAAATCGGAGGGTAATAGCTTATGGTTCGTCACTGAAGAATCTCATGGTTGTAATTACCCCAATACACGATACATGGAGTTGGCACCGTAGTTCTCGCCTTGAAGATTTGGCTCACTATTTATATGGCACACCGAGGTGCAATTCTCAAACCACAAAGTCTAAAGTATATTTTCACGCACGAGACTTCAACATGAGGCAATCGCAGATGGATGGAGTGATGAGTGCAAACTCATCTATGTTTTATTCATTTCACATGCTATTTTGTGCATTTTATATCCATATTCATGTAAAACTATAAAATTTCCTCTTAAACTTCTTATTTTGTAGGATTATTGATAGAAAGCAAGTGATTTGGCAAGAAATGAGCAATTTATTTTCCAAAAGAAGAGTCAACAACTAAGAGTCTCATTGCGCACCACTGGAAAGATGAATTTTTATGTACCATCTGGAACATCAAATGGTTCAAATTCCCTCATGGCTGCATTCTACATTCAAAGAGCTTTCCAACAAGTACTCACACGCCCAACCGAAGTTAAACGGCTATGGCCCGACAAGTTAGAGAAGAAAAACCAACTTGTTGTCCGTAAAATTAGTCGCGATTAGGAAAATGGTGTCGCGATTTCAGAAAATTTGGTCGCGACTGTGAAATTGTGTCGCGACTGTAAAACCTCGTCATGGTCGACTTCAGAGATTGCAGGGTCGCGATCGTAAAAACTCGTGGCCACCAAAACAACCACGTTAAAACCTAAAGGCCGAAATTTGAGTTTTTGACCTAATTCAAGCCCATTTCACCCTAGGACTACATATATACTGTTTTTCAAAACTTGTAAAGAGACCAAATACGGTATATGTGAAAATATGGCTGGCGGAGTGAATGTGGTAAATACTCAAAAAACTTATTTGAAACAAAGTAAGTATACTTAAAAACTAAATGAAAAGCATATCAACACTAACCCCCTTCCTGTAGCGTAACGGTCACATTAAGTAATAAAGTGACTCTAAGAGCCGGATATCGCACTCCACGAGGATTGGAGGTTCTCTCTAATTGAATTTGATCACCCCGACATAAGGGATCTTCACTATTTAGGCGATCAAATAGGATGAGGATTAAAATCACTTTAATTGAAACAAAAACTGATTTAAAACTAATCCTAAAAATCTACCAAATAAACAACTACTTAATTATTCTAAAAGGTATGAAGAGAGTCACTAGGGATGGGGATAATTATTTACAAAATGCTTGCATTTTTGAAAGTGCAACATTTGTGAGTTGAATGCTAGATTTGTTCAAAAGAGCAAATGTAGTATAGCTTGGATTTCTCTATACACCATATTACTTATTCAACACACCATATATTCCTCGTAGACAAATGGGTCTAAATAGCTACTTGTAAAATTTGGCACTCTTTTTAAGATTTGATTGTTTTTCTTTTTCAATACTTCACAACCATTTCTTAGGGACTGCTATTCTGCCTACGTATGTGATACGCAAGCCTCTCCTCCCAATGTAATATATCTCTGTCTTCAAATCTAATAAAATTTTCTATCTCCTTTGATTAGATTCTTTGCTAACACTGATCAAGATCCTTCTTCATTAGACTAAGGAGAAACTCCTCTCGATCAACTAAATTGATACATCATCTAATTTATCCTCACACCATGAGTAAATTAAGGATCTATCAAAGTAATTTTCGTAGTTCATTAGTTCCAAGATACTAGTCTAACACCCTTGCCACGCTCTTACTCTTAGGACCACTGGCCACTGCAGGGCCTCCCGGGAAATCGTAGCAAAGATACAACTCTTTCGTGCTAAGCTACTAATATTCCGAACAGCTCATTATATGAACAAGACTAATTATATAAATTCAAGATTCAAGCCCACAAAATAATCGAGAAACTCGCAAATCTAAATGTTCAACAATTAATCCTCAACCCTGTGAGGGTGCTTCACGTTCCATTATCGATCTAATCATCACCAATCAAACAAAAGTAAAGAAAACGAAGAAAGAAATCAAGAGACAAGAAGAGAAAAATCTGCATTTGAGCTTAAATCTTCGCCTTCAACAAAGAATAAATTGAATATCCGAGTACATCACCGAAATCCTTCAATAGAAATAAAAATCCGCTCTAAAACTACTCTAAGATTCATTAAAATAAAATTTGCAAGAAAAACTAAGAAATGAGCAAGCTTAGAGAGAGAGAAAACCTGAAGGAGAGAAAATCCAGATTTAGCTTCATCTTGTCCGAACCTTAGTAAATCAACTCACATACAACACGAAATCTCTTCAATAGAAATAAAAATCTACCTAAAACTTTTCATTTCCAAAATCTAAAAAACAACAAAATCAGAAAATCGGAAAATGGGCAAATTAGAAAAGAGAAACCCCATGAGAGAGGCTCTCCACCTTCCCACGCCTCTTTACTTAAAAAAACGGTACATATGGTCCTCGGGTGAAATGGGCTTGAAATTAGGTCAAAAACTCACTCGCCTTTTTAGGTTTCGCAGCCGCTTGGTCACCATACTTCAAGTTTCTCGGTCGCGACACAATCTCCTCGTCGACATTAGCGCTCGTCGCGACATTACTCGTCGCGACTGGTTTTCTAGTCGCGACATAATTTCTCGGGTCATGGTAATTAAATTTTTTCTCGTCGCTGACTAAATTTTCTCCGTCGCGACACCATTTCGGTCGCTAATAATTTTTTCCTGACAAGAATCAAGGTTTTTCTTCTCTAATCGTCACAGAATTTTCTTTGTTTAATCGGATTGGGCGCAGAGTACTGTTGGAACTGTATTGAATGCAGAATGCAGCCATGAGGAAATTTTGAACCATTTGATGTTTCAGATGGTACAGAAAAATTCATCTTCCAAAGGGTGCGCTATGAGACTCTCAAGTTGACTTTCTTTGGAAATAAATTGCTCATTTCTCGCCAAATCACTTTGTTTTTTCATCAATAATCCTACAAAACCAAGTTTAGAGGAAATTTTATGAGTTTTACATTTATCATGTGGATATAAATGCACAAAATAGCATGTGAAATGAACTCAAAACATAGATGAGTTTTGCACTCATCAAACACCCTAAAATTTGAAGTTTTGCTTGTCCCTCAAGCAAAGAAGAGTGAAGGTTTGTCCTGCCAATGGAAGAGAAGAGTGACTTCACCCTTTATTTAACAACTAAAATCGAGTAATCAAGCTGCGGTATGTGATATGTGTCTCAAGAATTACTCCTTACAAGGAATATAGAGAATATGATCAAGATAATTTATTCATTTTAATAGTGAATTAATCTCACACAGATGCTAAGTGCAATTTATTCATTTTAGAGGGTAAATGAAGATCGAGAGCCTCTCTGCGGGGTTTCATTCTAGACTCCTATTTTTCACACAGATTTTTATTTGCTTTAGATTTTAGAGGCAGTTTTAGAGCGTATTTTTATTTCTATTGAAGGAGATTTCGATGTTGTATAATGTGAGATTCGTATTTTACTAAGGTTCAGTAAAGATTGAAGCTAAAACTGATTTTCTCATGGGTTTTCTCTCTCTAAATTGCTCATTTTCTTAAGGTTTTGGTCAGATTTATTTTTTTAATAGATCTTAGAGTAGTTTTAGAGCACATTTTTATTTCTATCATTGAAGGGATTTCGGTGCCGATCGTATATTCAATTCTATTTACTGCTGAGGCGAAGATTTAAGCTCAAATCCGGATTTTTCTTCTTGTCTCTTGATTTCTTTCATTTCTTAATTTTTGTTTTTGATTGGTAGATGATTGAATTCAAGTAATGGAACATTAAACACCCTCTATGGTTGGGGATTAATTGTTGAACATCTCGGGATTCAGTAGTTTCGCTATTTTGTGGTCAATACCGACCTCTTATATATCTGTACTGTTCATAATGAATCGTTTCGAATACTAGTATTATACCCAAAAAGAGCCGTATCTTTACTTCCGATTTCCGTGAGTCTCTCCGAGCGAATGCCATCGGAGATTCCGAGAGTAAAGAGCGTAATCAAGGGCATGTTAGACTAATATCTTGGAACTAATGAACTAAATTATTTTTGATAGATCACCAATTTACCTAAGGCGGTGTGAGGATTAATTAGATGATGTATCAATTTCCAGTTGATCAGAGGTTTCTCCTTGGTCTAATACGAAAGGATCTTGATCCCGTGTTAGCAACATCTAATCAAGGAGATAGAAAATTTTATTAGATTTTAAGGACGATACTTCATTATCGAGAATTGCTTGCATTATCCTCGTCTTATGCAAAGCACTTTTCACCCTAAGAAATGGTTGTGAAGTATTGAAAAGAAAACAATCAAATCTTAAAGAGTGCCAAATTTTACAAGTAGCGGTTGAATTGGTATTTGTCTCGAAAAGGAATATGGTGTGTTAGATAAGAATGTATGGTGCATGAGAAATCCAAGCTATACTACATTGCTCTTGACAAATCTAGCATTCAATCACAAATGTTGCAATTTTCATGAAATGCAAACTGTTTTAAATAATTATCCTCATCCTTAGTGACTCTCTTCATACCTTTAGAATAATTACAGTTGTTTATTTGGTAGATTTTTAGGATTAGTTTTAAATCAGTTTTTGTTTCAATTAAAGTGATTTTATTCTCATCCCATTTGATCGCCTAAATAGTGAAGAGCCTGTAATCTGGTGATCAAATTCCAATTAGAGAGAACTCCAACTCGTGGTACAATATCCCGACTTTAGAGTCCACTTTATTACTTCTCAGATGCATCTGCAGACTTCATGTAAAGGGTCGAGTGTTGGTAATACTTTTCATTTCAGCTGAGCATACTTTACTTTGTTTCCAAATAAGTTTTGAGTATTACCACATTCACTCCTTGGCCATATTTTCACATACAATTTGGTCTCTTTATTAAAGTTTTTGGCGCCGCTGCTCTGGGATTGGCGCGCTTCACTTTCTCTCATTGGAAGTTGACATTTTGAAGAACGAGTAATTTGCTAATTTAGGCAAATTTTATTTTTATTTTTATCTTTTTGGTTGTGAATTGTTTCCTAGTTATTTTTTTTTTTTATTATTATTTTGTACTTTATTTCTTTTGTTTTCTTCTTATTTGTTGGTACTTATGGAGGAACATTCAATAGAAGATAGATTTGCCTCCATAGAAGCTGCTTGAACTTTTCTTCATAAATTGACCAAAGAATTCATAATGACTCACTCATGCAACAAGGAGTATTGCCTTATCAAGGGAGTTCAAATCCCACATTTCCAAGAGGAAGAAGAGTTGTCTCCTCTGCTAAGGAGCAAGATTTTTGTCTACATGGAAGGGAACAAGAAGATGATTAATCTTCATGAGCATAAATTTCCAGATTTAGCTGCCTTCCAAGTCAACACTAGTGCTAGATTGAAAAATGTAGAAGCTCAAATAGGACACTTGGTCCAAGCATTCAAGGAAAATTTCTCTAGGACCTCTCCTAGTAACACTTTGCCAAATCCCAATGAATGCATTTGTTACCTGAAAGAAGGTGCGTAAATTTCCTATCCCGAAATTTGTGGAAGAATGTGAAAAATGAGATGGAAATTGAGAAAAAGGCACTCCTAAAAAACTTAGAGAATGAAAAGTCATTAGTTGATAAATTGAAATTTGAAGAAGAAAGTCAAGTGGTGGCTATTGAAAACGTCTTGGTGAAGATTGACACATTTACCTTCCCCATGGATTTTGTGACTAGGTGCATTGAAGGGGATCTACAAAATTCTCATATACTAAGAAGACCACTTCTTTCCTCAAGCCAAGCATGGATTGACATCAACAAGGGGGAGCTCACCTTGCTTGTGGGTGAGGAGAAAGCAAAGTTCAATCTTTCACTAACCATTACCTTGATCGAGCAAGAAAGAGCCATGTGCGTAAAATTCGCAGCCTTGCTTCCAATCAAAAGGGCACAGCTTCTGAATGGGGCCCCCAAAAGCATAAATGTGTTTACATCTACATCACGTAGGGGACTGTTTTCAAGAAATTGTGGCTGAAACTACCAGCCATAATTAAAGGATTTGAGTTTCTTTCCTCTTCAAAATCAAAGAAAACATCCTTGAGTCGAATGGTTATGAAGAGGAAGTGCTTCAAAATGAATGATTGGTCAAATGGAAGCACTAGTACTTTCCAATGAGTCTAGGACTCTAAAAACAGAGCACTTCGAGGCAACCTAAGCCAAGTAATAAGGATTCTATCCATTCTCTTTTCTTTTTCTATTTTTAGTTATTTTATTTGTTGTCGTTTTTTTTACTCACCGGATGAAAAGTCCAGCAGTGTTTTAATCTCATGTTAGTGTTTCTTAATAAGATAAGTTTAAGCTCAACATGTTGTCATGACTAGTTTGTAAGAGCTTAAGGCAAGAAGTTGAAAGTGGTTGATGTGATTATAGTGCTTGAAGTGAAAAAAAAATGGAGTGGAGATGTTTATCAAATTTCAGGTTTTTGAGATGAAAAGAATCAAATTGAACTGAAATATAAAGTTGGAAGGTTCATGATCATGCTTGAGGAGAATTGAAGACAAGAGATGAGTTTAAGCATCAATGAAAGCATTAAGGGTTTCTATTGGAGTATTTTTGAGAGAATATATAAGCATGAAGGACTTTGAAGGATAAGTGGATATGGGCAAGAGAGATGTACAAGGAGAACTCATGAGTCAAGAAATCATCACACTGGACAGCATTGAACATTCTGATTTTCTGTATTTATTGGAGGCCCAAAATGGTTCACATCAGCCCATGATCACATTCTACATTGAAAGAGCTTTCCAACGAAGTTCCACATCTAATTCGAGCCAAATGAAGGAGATATGAGATAAGAAGTTGGATAAAAATGTGGGTGCCGAAAGAGAATTGTTGACGACCAAAGACCACACTACAGAAAGCAGGCTTTTTAACCCTTTAAACCCATTTTTCTTCTTCCTACTTGTATGTTCTATTTTTAAGCCATACTCTTTCCTCCAACCCTTGTAACTTCTAACTACTTTCACTCATCTCCCATCCACTCAAATCCTAAATCATATTCCTCCTCAATCCATCTCCATCATCTTCAAGCTTCAAACCTATCACAAACCCACAACTACCTTTGTTGAACTCCTAATTTTAGATCCATCATCTCCAAGCATCAAAGAGGAGTTAAGTAAATGAAGAAAATTTTGTGCTTGGTTGTTTGTTTTTTGATTCTTTGTGGATCATTATAGATTGTGGAGTGATTTGTATGTGTTGAAGAAGGTTTTGAAGAATCAAAACTCACTCATTTGGGGTGAAGGAAGTCAAGGCACACTAAGTGTTTGAGAAAATGCCAAAGCCACTCTCATGGCTCCAAAGAAGCAAAAGAGTATAACTGGCTAGGTAGTACACCAATGTCAATGTCCGAAAATCATCATGTTCCTATTCAAAGTGGCCTAAGACTATAAAGGGGAGTTTAGTTTTCCTAACTCTCTTTATTTTTACCTTTTATTTTATTGCTTCGTTTTGCTCATTGCTAGACATTTAGACAATGTTCATCCTTAAAGTCTGGGGTGTTTATTTTTGGTTAGTTTATCATGTCACAATTCCCACATGTTGCAAATGACAACTTTGAGGATGAAATTCTTCGGTTCTTTTCTGATAAATGACTTTGTTTGATGCCTTAACTTTACATCTTAGCGTTTGGTATATTTTTTTTTAGTTAGAGTTTATTGAGCACTGAGTTTGCTTAGAGTTAGTCAGTGATGTCAATAAGAACCACAATGAACCTCGATATGGACACATTAGAGATAATAAAGACTTAATGCTTAATGAGTTATTCCCTTTAATAGGCTATTTAGTCATTGGTTTCTCAAAATCCATGCACGTGTCACTAAGTACCCTTGAAAAGCGCTTTTGTTTGGGTTAGAGAAGGTTTATGAGAATCCATCTTAATTTTGATTCCATAGGTTCCTCGAACTTGTTCTATTATCGTCGAGGTGAAATCCTAGGCAACACAACAATTGAGAAATGATATAGGCCATCCTTGAAATATTGTGCTCTTCTGCTAACTTCTATTAATATGCATATGCATATTCCTCTAGTACCAAGATGTCGAGCCTTAAATAGCCAAAAATTCTGTTTATAAAAACCAAGTTTGGAAGCCAATATCCTTCCTATACATCACTATCCTCAATAAAGAAACCAAACTCACCTAAGCAACATGAGGATTTGAACATAATAAGAAATGTCGTGGTGTGAGGAGTGTTGGGGGAGTTATTTTTCCAGGAAAAATAACTCCAAATTGGTTGAAATGAGTTAAGTTGGATAATCAAAGAGGTTGTCAAAAAAAAAAAATGTAAAATATCAAGTGTAAAAAGAAAAATACAATAAAAGTCAAGGAGGAGCTAGTCTAGCTCTCGTAGCCTTCCTTCCCTAGAGGCAACTTAAGGGGTGTCTCAACACCCAGTACCTTACACACCGGGTTCGAGCTATTGGATTTAAAGCTCACATGGTTGTAGAAAGCTATGGGTTTTGACATTGCACAACTCTAATAACCTCATTTTAAAGAAAAAGGTTTTTGGTGTTTGTTGAAAGAATGCACTCAGGCAGAAAAGTGGATATGAGGAGCAGGGAAGGATGCACCCCAAACAGATTCGGGGTGTTTGAGAGTGTCACTATGGTTTATGGTAAGAATCAGATGGAGAGGAGTCACACACGGTGTACATGTGGGTTGCTCGGGGTGTTTTAGCCTAAATGACTTACTCAACTACCTTTACCCAAGCCTCACATTATGTTTATAAAGACCTACTTGATCTTGAGAGTTGTGTGTGCCTACATTAGTGGGGGAGGATAAGAACAACAAGCATATGAACCTAAATAAATTATCTTAGAGATCCGCACTTATCTTTAATTCTCATAAACTCATCTAGCTTGCAATTGCTCTGATAGGGAAGACCAATAATACACACACACTAGTGAGAACTATGATCTAAATTTGTCTATTATGAGATTGTTAATCTATCATTAAAATAAATAAATTATCTTGATCATATTCTCATTCTTGTAAGGGTAATTATTATACATATATCACATACCCTTGCAAAGCTTGATTACTCGCTTTGGTTAAATAAAAGGGTGAAATTAACTCTTCTTTCATGAGTTCTAGGAGGATTATGATTTCACTTCTCAGATTACCATCCCGGTAAATGTGGTGGTCGATGCGCTCATTCAGTTACGGAGCATTGGCTAGTGTATAGCTTCCTCGAGTGGCGGATGCTTGAAACCGTGGACAAGCCACATAGATAGCTTAGCAAGCTCAAGGTACGCTGGGAGTTCGCAGATACACCGTCTCGCTGAGCAAAGTGATTGAGTCCTAAAGGAAGTCGAGACGGTTCCATCGTGACCGGCACAATGTGTACAAAGATTTAGGGTTGGACCGTCCACGCAGATGGTAGTCTTCTGTGATAGAGGACTGCAGTGGTTCCCGCTTGACCGATTTTAGAGAGGGAGATTCTCGTGGAGTTTCACCGCTTCCTCGATTTTCCGCGGTATCCAGTGGCATGAAGATGTGGTATCGTGGATTCTCGTCAAGTAGTATTAATCGGAGCGAAATGAAGAGACATAGGACTTTGTTCGACGCATGTCTCACGGGTCGCAGTGTTAAGGTCGAGCACTTAAGCCAATGTGGCTACTTACCATCGAGGTGGTCGGAGCGGAAGTGGGAGCATGTCACAATGGATTCATACCCACTCCCATGGACAATCGTAAGAACATGGATGCAAGATGGGTGACAAAGTGGGACTGCTCACTAAGCTCCACATTTTCTAACTCCGCATGGATGACTTCTCACATCGAGAGATTCCGCCAATTGTACATTCGAGATATTGTCCCGACTACATGGAGTACCAAGATTCATAGCTCTGGGATAGGACCCGAGGTTTACTTCACACAAAAGACTTTTGTAAGAGAGTTTCCAAAAAGGCCACTGGCACAAGGATGACCATGAGTAATGCCTTTCCACCTACGTATTTACTCACTACCGAGAGGACCACATGTGTTTTAGAGGACATGTCGCTAACACAAGGCCCAGATCATAAGGGTACCGGGAAGAAAGCATTTGCCCTTAGTGAATTCGCCACAACAACGCTTGATCAAAGCAGGACATAGCTGCATGGCACCACATGAGGTACTCAGGCTGGGAGGCCATGCATCACCGATATATTAGACCGAGGTGGAGAGAGTCCATCACTGGTCCCGATCCGATTAGAGACACTAGAACAGCTGAACGGTCGCCAGAGCTTCAGCATAAGAGCCATACTCGGGATGTACGACGCCAACCCTTAGAGTTCAGGCCCAGATCACGCCTCTCAAGGTGATGCTCTAAGAGAGTGGTTTGTTCTAAGCGCCGAAGCCATCGCCGAGGTTCATTGGGCCTTTGAGATAATTTAGAGGGTAGGCAATCGTGAAGGTACCTAGCCGCCTTATCGCCAAGATTGCCACAAAAAGGCCCACGGCGATTTTACGTCTCCATGCCCGAGGTACACCCAGATCCACTCATAGATCGGGATAGATCGAGGTTGAAGTCTGATGACCTTCGAGGAGGGACCAGCAGGGCTGATAGCCGGATCGTTTGAGACACAAGACCGAGGTATAGTGAGGGTGCGCGGCAAACACTGCGTGAGTAGAGGAGTCAACGTGGGAGCCGCAGAAGAACACGATGTGCCACCTATCCTTCTGTTTAGGATGAAGGTACGTACTTAGTCATGACATTTCAATGACTAGTTTACAGTATTGTACAAAGGCACGCCGTGATATGCATGTGATTAGTTGTGATTGTACGTGACTTCAGATCTTAAACCTTTTAAGAAGGAGAGAATAAAACTCGAAAATCACCCTTCTAAAAGGGTAAAATCTGCAATTTTGGTCAAACCCAAATTTTCTAGATCTCGGATTGATTTAAACGGATTTCACTGCTGAATCGCCCTCGTGAAATCTAGCTACCAAGTCAAATTCCGAGATAGTTAGAATTTCACGTTTTTCGAGGCACCGGGTGTCGGGTGCCTTAAAACGACTTGTGAGAGACATGTGATGTGACAAAATTCACATACTACATGTACCCATGTGACACATGTTGCATGATTAGAGAGATGATGGAGATTAATGGCTTAGATTAAGCCAAGTGTCAAAATCAAAACTTAAGGGATAAGATGGGAATTTTTGACAAGATTAAATGAGAATAAGACAAAGAAGAAATAGTTTTCTTCTTCAAAAAGACACAAAAACGGGCAGTAGGTGCTGTGTCCAGAATCTAGAGAGAGAAAGTGTGACTTTTCTCTAGATTTCCGCCGCTCGGGACTCATTTGTCAGTCTGCCAAAGAAGTGTGCTCTATTCTATCAAAGGCTACGCTAAGTATCAATTTGTGGAGTTTCGGCTAACCCAAGAGGTAGGATCTTTCCTACTTAGTTTATTCTTTAGCTAAGGGCCATTTTATGGACGGGATTTGTCAGGCTTAGAAGGTCGCATATTGCTCAAAAGCTTTGAACCGGAGCCGAAGAAATCCCTAATTGTAGGGTCATGGAATGTACTAACCCGAGGGTTTCAATTGCTCACGTGATTTTTGGTGATTTTCAGGTTGCTGGAGTGATTCAAATGAATTGCTTCAGATTTGCTAATTAGCCCATGAGCTAATTTTGGTGTTAAGATGTGAATTTAATAACATGAATCAGGTGAATTAATTATGTTAATATATACATGTTTTATATAATAGCATGAGTTGTTTGGATTGGCATAATGCATTCCATATGCACTGGGGCACCCTAGAATATTATGAGTGAATGCATGACATGAAAGAAAATAAAAAGGAAAATATTGTGAAAGGAATTTCGACGAAAGATTTTCCGAAGAATTGTGTTGGGAAATTGTCCAACAATTCACGTCGGAGGGGCCCATGAATTGTTTCAGAGGGTCATCCACCCATCACTCTGAGGGTGTCCAGATATTTACCGACCAGAGTAAGTTTTCGAGAACAAAAAGCTTTGTTTAAATCGATATTACTTCCTCGCATTTGGCTTTAGGCATGTGAGGAGTCCTGTGAGAACTCATGACATAGAAACGGGGTGCATGTGCATATCTCAAGTAGGATCACGAATTGCTCGAGGTGTTTGTTTTGCCATGACACGTGCATTTAGGTGGGGAGTAACCCTTGTGAAAATTATTCTAATGGCCTTGCTCACCATGTCGAGGGATCAACACTTCAGTACAGGAGGTATAGAGGACGGCGCCACTAGAGGTCGCGTTTTAGAAGAAAGCCGTCAGGCTTCGTATTCGTTTGTAGAACACATGTATTAAAACTTTAAATTTTTACATATATGTTTTGATTGGCAGTCAGAATAACCTTTGAACTATTGGTATATAGTTGGATGTACCTTTGTGAGTATTGATGCAGCTGGGCTCAAGTGGCCATTTTTTCTCGCACATGGACCCAACAGAAGCTCTCGGCAGCACTGGTTGGACAAACAGACTGTGAAGCTCCCCGCATAAAGGAGACTTTGCCCGATTCGAGTGGTGTCTAAGCCACCCGACATCCACGAGGATTCCGCGGGTTGACGAATTGTCAACGGACCCCCGGGATTGGGGTGTCACAATAATTGTAGAGGGTGTGAGTGATCCTACTATACCTTTCGGTTCGACATGAAAGGCTTTGCGCACACACAAGGCTACAAAGGATCTTTCGGCACAAAGAAAACGGTATTCTTTGTTCCTTAAACCATTTAATCATATCACATGGACCCTTGGTTGTATTATGAGGCAATTTTTTTTTTCTATGAATTTTATATGATTTGACACCCTAGAAACCTCCAGGTACATAATGATATGGGGATTAGGTTAGGTTAGCTTTATTCAAGTTAGAAACTAAATTTAAATCCGTAGATGATTCCTTACTTCCATAAGAGATGAATTGAACTCTACCTGTCATTTATCTAAGTCCTTTATATTCCACTGTTGAAGGTAAGAAAATGGGTTGTGTGACTATGTGAGCACACTTACAAATTGGGAGCTATAAATTCTATGCACCCTGCTGAGGATGATGGTGGTGGGGGGGCTCTCACCAACCCCCAAAATTATGAGTCAAAAATAATAATGTCTCATTATACCTAGACTTATAGTTACATATATTTAATCCCTCAAAGTTATATACAATCCAATATTTTAAGTGTATTCACAATTACATCAGGTATAGAAACAATATAATGGGTTGAATATGAACACATTTGCGCAATGTAAACTAAAATATCTTCCTTTTCGAACTTATTCCTTTTAAAACCAAATTAATTGCTTGTCTAATATGTTTTATAAGGATAAATTATTTCACCCCATTCAAAGACATACCAAAATAGTAACATCAATTTTCATCTCAAACATATTTAAAAGTACAAAAGGTAATAATAATAGACTATCATATTTGTAATAAACCTAAAGATCTCACATAGTAAGATTGTAAACACTAATCAATTACTTTCCTTCTTTGTCACATTCAAACGCATGTAGTATGAAATACATGTTATGGTAGTTTCACTTACTTTGCGAGAGAGCATATGTCAAACTACCACCATCTGAACCTTAGTGAAGCGCTTCACATAAGACACTTAATTAAGTTATGCATCCATAATCTTCTCTAAAAATTTTATACTAAAACTCTAGTTCAATTCAAATAGGGCAAATGTAATTATGGGCGATTACATTCGGTTAAGATATCATTTATTACAAACTTCAGCTTGATACTTAATCAACGCAATCTTTGTATACTTTATCTCCTTTTATCGTCGTCAACATATTGTGTCTCATTGAAACTCAAACATATCGAATGGTGAAGTTGCTCATGTGAGAAAGTCGATCTCTACCTATTAGCATACATTTAGGAGCATACTTGTAAAGGTACTAGTTCACATACCAATGATATGTATAGCAATGCTCATTTTTTATCATGTATAAAGTATCTTATAGCCAATCAATAATGATCCATGATATATCATCAACATGGATCATAATTTACGCGATCTTAATGATTTTACATGTACAAAGAATATATCTCTTGTAATGGATTTTGTGAATGAATTAGTAACCATCTCTTGAGTAGGTATGCTTTTCAAGATCATCACATTTTGTGCAGCAATGTCTTTTATAAACTTATTCTTGGTAACCATATGCTTAGTTCATCAATAATATTTTGTGCCTTATACGTAATCAATTTCATCTTGACTATCTCTTTAAATTATTGTCAGCCTAAAAAACAACCTTGGCTATTCCTAAGCTTTGTATAATTTTCCTCAATCTTATTACTTTCTTATCATAGTTGAATAAGCAATAAACTCTACTTCCATGGTTGAAAAGGCTATACAAGACCATTTCTTACCTTTTCATTAAATATACCATTAGTAATTAAGAACGTATATCCATTATATGTTGACTTGCATTCATCTAGATCACTTGCTTTCATCTAGATCACTTGCTTACTCAGTATCTGCATAATTCAATAAACAAAATTATTTTCCTTAATAACAAAGTGAGTAGTCCATAGTTCCATTTAGATACCTAAGAAATATTCTTTATGCTTTCCAATACACCACTCTAGGATATTCTTGGTAACGACTAACCATTCCAACAACATAATAGATGTCTAGTCTTGTGCACATTGCGGCATATATATTAGATTTCCATCAACATTAGAGTAGGGAATGCTACTTAGTTTTCATTTTTCTTCTAGGGTATTTGGACTCATTTCTTTCCTTAGGTTTTCGCTCTTCAAAATATAATGTCAATGGGATTGCTATCATGCACATTGAATTGTTTAAGAATATTCTTTCTTTTTTTTATAAGAGTTCAAGGATATTCTTAATATAGTAATCTTATGAAAGAAAAATTATTTTGTTAGAATGATCTTTATTGATTTTTATTTTAAGAATGTAAGATGTTTCTCCCATATCATTAATCTCAAAAGCATATGACAACTCAGTGGTTTAAACAAATACCAAATCATCTCTAGCTAAAGTGTATTATCCATATGTAAAGATAAATACATATTTATCTTTTTATTGCTTAATTTAAACACAACAGTTCTTATCAATCATTGTGAAAATGATATAAGGTTATGCTACAATGAAATCTCAAATACTCGCCTAGATAAGTTCTTAAGGTCATAAAAATTGAACAATTTAACTTGCAAACTTTGTGTTCTTGGCCTATGATAATGAAATCTACTAGTTGTTCCACAAAAATTTCTTCATTTAACTCTCAATAAAGGAAATCTTTTTTGACATCCATTTGATGTAACTCTAGGACCATATTAGCTAATGTAGCTAGATTTAGACAAACATAATTACTATAGAGAAGGTTTCGTCATAGTCAATAATACCCTCCTGTTGATAGAACCTTTAGGTGACTTAATTTTTAATTTTTAATGGATCCATTTGCTTTTTATTTTCTCTTAAGAATCAAGTTTGTTCCCAATAAGTTTTTATGTGAAGGCAAAGTAACAAAGTCTCATACTTTTTTTTTTTGCATCTACTCCGATTCTTCTATCATTGATTTTTCTCATTCATTCTTAGTTGGAAAAGTAAGATTATCTTAAATTGACTTTGTTATACATCATTATAATGTAAATAGTTAGAAAAGTAAGAGCCTCTTAAATTGACTTTGTTATACATCATCATATTGAGTTACACTTTCCCTTCAATCTCAAATCATAGTTAAAAAATGATTTGTTGAGATCTTTCTATCAACATTTGCTCTCTTATTATACGTAATATAGGTACTAATTGACCCCATCTTGGTTCAAGCATTGATTGTTGTCTAGTACATGGAAATTATATACTAGGTTCATTGTTCCATATAGATGTAAATCCCTATCAATCTCACCAATATGTAGACCATTTAAGAATATAACATTTCATGATTCTCCATTTTCATGCTCATCTTTGACCATGTGTCCTTTGAATTGTTCATTGTATCTTATAAAAATGCATTTTCTTTCTCGGTGAATCAATTTTTCATAGTTTTAAAAGGATTATGAACATAAGCTTCTTACAATGATGGTTGCAAATGACTAGAACCAAGCTTCCAATTATTCCATGATTCATATAGAGTAGGTGTAAAAACACTACATCAAATCATGCTTTTCCCAGCGAAATTTTAGGGACAAAAATATTTTTTTCAGAAGAAATTCTAAATATTGTTACTAACACTAGTTTATTTACAACTTTTGTCAATAAAATTGATGTTTTCGTTACTAAAATTTATGGTGGGAAAATTTAGTGACCTTTTTTTTGCTCTAAAATTTTTGTGATGAAAATAAACCATTTGTTAACATAAACATGCATCGATACATATATTTCTCAACAAAACACTAGTGTAAAAGTTTTTTGAAATTGAGCCACACTCGATTTTCCTCTCATCAAATAAACTCTACTTAATCTTGTGTGATTATCAATAAAGGTCACAAACTATTTTTTTTTCCATATTTTGTACATGTTCTACATGCATGGACCCCAAATATCACTATGAATCGTAGTAAATGATTAATTGATTTATAAGGTTGAGAGGGAAAATGCAAGTTGCTATTTAGCAAACTGAAAAACTTCACATTGAAAAGAAGATGAACTTTTATCTATAAATAAACTTGGAAACAAATATTTTAAATATTGAAAGTTGGAGTGGCCTAACCTATAATGCCTGAACATGATATCATTATCTTTGAACATGAAAACAATATTTACACAAGTACTCTAACATCGTCTAATCAAGTCAAGTTCATTGTGAAAATAATAAAGTCCATTTTTTCCTTACATTGCCAATCATCCTCTTCATGATTAACTTCTAAAACTCACAATAAAAAGAGTTAAAAGCTCAACATTGATGATCAGAAGTAAATTTACTAATGAATAACATATTGCAAGACAAATTGGGAACGTGAAGCACATCATGAATGGTTATCAATGAAGTGAGTTTGATAGTTCCTATCCTAACAATTGCCAAGAGAACCATGTGCAATTTAAACCTTTTTATTGCCCATCGAAGGACTATAGAGGAGAACATTCTAGAGCTACCAGTCATATGATCAATTGTAGAAAAATCAATTCTTAAAAAATGAACATAATTAGGTACAACTCCAAAAAATATAGTGATAAGAGGGTTACCCTTTTGTACCAAAGAACAAGACTAATGACTGTTTGGAGATTGAAATAATTTGCACATGTGCTTTGATTGCACCTTGGTAAAAAGAAGTGCATATGGGATGGTAGAAGGCTAGTGAGTTTCCTTAGCAGTGATGTAGTAGGCTCGACCATCACAATTAAATTTTTGCTTTCAATTTCATGGTTTAACATGGAGCTTCCAACACGTCCCCCTCATGTCACGTTTGTTTTTTTTTTTTTTTTAACAATAATCACACGACAACATTTTTTTTCCCATTACCATAATCCAATTATAAAGTTTAGATCCTCAAGGTTGGAATCTTATATTTGTGGAACTCCTTACTCATTTCGACCTTGAGGAAAGTGTATGTAGGTAAGGAGTGATGAGGACTCATAACCAAGTTGCATTATCTCTTTCTTACTCTCTTCAAGTTATATGCAATTGTTTTATATTATTTAATAATTGTCTCTAATATTTATATAGCTTAATTTTGCAAAAATAAACTATCACTCTGTTCACCTCCTAAGGTGATTACGTTAGGTTGAATTACCTAATTTTATTTAGTGATGCAATATATACAGGCAAAAAAATACAAGATGTAATTAGATCTTACAAACGGTATTTTTAAATTGATAGTTTGAGCTAATTATTTAATTGAAAACCCAATTAAACTAATTAATTATTTAAACCCACATGATTTGTATTAGTTGACCTAAACCTAATTTGAGCTTAAGTTTCTTGAGTTCGTGTGTGAAACCCTATATAAACCCTTTTAGGGACTTAAGATTATGACAATTGAAATTTTGATTGTTGTTTTCTAAAAATAGATTGAGAGAAAGTCACTCTCAAGATTGGGATTCACAAGGGGTGCGTTTGGGACGAGTCATTCTTATCCCATTCCGGTTTCAAGATATTTAGCCTTTTCCCATCCCTATCTCAAACCCGAGGCACGGTGAATACCCCATTTCCATCCTTGACCCTTAATGTTGATTAAAACCTCATCTCCATTTTTCCCACCTCGAATATTATTCAATTTTCAAGGAAATACTTTACTAGAAATGAAACACATGGCCATTTTTTTAGTTGTTGATGTGAGCCCCAAATTCCGGGGGTCTTATTATTTTTTTTGGGGTCCCACTGGTTTGGAAACCTCTTGTGAATCGCTGTCCACAATCAAGTGTCCAGCGAATAGTAATCAAACAATGGCACAATGTGCAAAGGCATTATCGCATCGTAAGTCTATCATGACATAGGTTCCCCGTCACAATGATCCCCGTCAGGTTCGTGTGTGCATACGTGTGCTCAGACACTTTCATGCGTAAGTAATCGAGCATGGAGCTAAGTGTTATGTTCGCCATATTACTCAAAAGTGTTATTTTTATACCTTAATTTTTATGTTTTAAGCAATTTTTGTGTAGTAATTACCCTAGTTAACCCAATTGGCATGACTCAGCAAGGCTACTAATCAAATTTCAGGGCAGTTCAACATTTTTAGGGCCATATATCTTAAGGACAAGGATTCAAATCAAGGCATGAAGAATCTAGTTGTGGTGCATAACACCCAAGCCAAGAAAAACTCAAGCAAAGGGTATAATGATGTAAAGAGGGAAACTCCCATGAATTCTAGGTCGCAAAGCAAAATTCGTCTTTGCCCTCGCGAAAGTTTCCTACCATTGTTCACTTATCTTGCTGCTTTTGACTTTTTAACTTTTTTGTCACTTTTTGGATTTCTTCCCACTTGTCCTCTCAGACAATACATATATTGTTGTTATTTTGTAATTTGTAGTGAAGTTTGGCCATAAAAGCCTCAAACAAGACATCAAAGAGACTTTTGATCATTAAGAAAATTGAGGGAAGCTTTCACAGCCTCCGCCTTTTCATTGTCTTCATTTCTTTCCACTTTCTCACTAGCCAAACAGCCTCTGAGGATGAGTGGCTAGAACCTCTTTCTCCTTGAAGAGGAAGGCCACTAAGCAAAGGATCTAAAGCAAGTTGAGGGGTTTCATGGTTTTCACGCAGGTACTCACTGACATTTATGTGTTTCCTTTGAACTCTAGGTTTAGATCCCTTCAATGCACCTTGAATGATCCATATTTGATAATCTTTTAGGGTTCAGTGGATGCTTATTATTAGATCCACTGAGATTCATTAGTTGTCATTAAAAGGTGGGTCAAGGAGATATGTTTTTACTATCTTGAGCCATTAATGCTCAGTGAATACCATTTCCAAAGGATAATTGTTTTGGGTCAATTTTTATAGCTAAATGAAGAACTGGTTCGGGAGATGTCTATAGGTTATCCTCCCCAACGCGAGGAAAAGACTCGTGAAACCCTCCTTTTCCCTAAGAGCCCAAGCCCGGTGTCCTGATACTTCAAGGGAATCTCTTTTACATTTTAACTTATTTTATTTTCAGTTTTCAACCATTACAACTCACTGTTTTTACAAAACCCCAAAATCCAAACCATAATCACCAAAGGTAAGATTTCATTAATCATTTCCTCGAAGAAAACCTATCCCCTGGGTGGGAGGATCCTAGAATCACTATACCGCAGAGCACGCTACAAAGCAATAGAGTGTATTAGGTATAAATTTGTTGATTCAGTAGATACCCTACTGGCATTAACTAATTAAATGGCTCGCTTTGCCTGTGGATAAGGCTCAGTGCAAATGATAGCTTATATCGACCACTCTGTGATCCTCATCACAAGCACCGGGTGAATTTCTTTCTTTATCATTCTTATAGCGCCATCACATAGGTTAATTAATTTCATATTATTGTCTATGTTTTTTTTTTTTTTTACTAACATTAACCCCTTTTGGTAGGATTGTTTCTTTGTTGTCTGGTGTTTGCCCTATTCTTGCTACATGAGTGCATGTTCTAATGGATTAGGAATCCATAAGGCAAGTTGATCAAAGTCAGTAATCTACAAGAGCTCCACCTGAATCTTGAATATTAGCTCGACTCCAATGGAACATCTAGAGGGAGCAACATAGTCACACCCATGAGATAAACCCCACGTACATGGGTCCATGAGGGATTACATCGCACCTCCACAAAGAAAGACTCTTGCATTGTGCCTCCAACTAATGTACCATATGGTAGTACTTACAATCCTAGTAGGGGGAACCACCCAAATTTCTCATGGAAACCAAGACCTCCACAAAGATGCACCTCCCGGTCTTACATTATGCTTCAACTCCTCAGCCACCACAACCACCACAATTAACTTCTTCAATTGAGCAAGCAATATTGAACTTGAGAAAATTGGTGGGTAATTTTATGGAGGAGCAGAAAGCGGGTAAATGTCTAAGCAAATCAGAGAATTGATACTGTGGAGAGCACCTTAAACAAGAGATTAGATGGGTTCCAGAGCGAAATTGTTCAAAAATTTGACAACCTGCATTACTCCATTTCAAGGCTCACCAATCAGCAACATGTTCATCATGAGGAAGAGAATCCAAAGGAAGAGTGCCTGATTGACACCACAGTAGAGGAGCATTGTAAACAACAGCTATAAGAAGAGTTGATAGAGACTTTTGCATAATTTTCTTAAGGGTTATCCGAATCCTTAGACATTTGTACTACTTTTTGTCCATCAAGAAAGAATGAAGCAATCTCCCCATTGCTGACAGAGAAGGGCAGTGGAAAGGAAGCAGTGGAAGAGCCCTAAAAGCTTATTCTTAAGCCATTTCCCACAAAATTGAATCCCAATGCCATCGCCACAGCCACCACAACCCACTCATCAAGAAGACTTCTTTCCTAACTCAATGCATATCCACCACACCGTGAACACTGACACCTAAAGCACCTACTGCTAAAGCTGAGGTCATCCCATCTGCACTACCTGCACAAAACTTTAGGAAGTTAGTGGCCTCTGTTTAAACTTTCACCACTACATCAATCGAACATTAGTACCGCCATACCGCATGGCACAAATGATGGCCTACATCGAAACCATCCTCGGTTCAAATTCGAGCACTTGACCTCAAGAATTCCACTAACTCCACCAGCTTAGCAAGTATCTTTAATTTTACAAGAGGAGCTTCTCCTCAGCCCCAAAGGCTAGAGAATCGGGTTCGGGGACTCGGGCTTCCACTTTTGTTTTGATTTTTTTCTCTCTGCTTTTTATTTTATTTTATTTTATTTTGATTTATTTAATTTTTCTTTTTAGATTTTCTCTAATTTCAATTTAATCTTTGTTTTTAGCTCATTTTTCATTTTCCTGCATTTTTTTTAATTTTTCCTAGCTTATTTTTGCAAGTTTGTGCTTAATTTGGCAAAGCAGAAGGTCCGTGCAAAACTGTAAAAATTTCACATTGTTGTGTCACCACAAAAATTCTCAGCAGGATCACTGTAGTAGCTACGACCTACGAAATTTCACAGTGTGAAACCTATTTTCGCAAAGATCGTAGTAGGGAGCAACACCGTAGCCAAAAAAATATATACAAAAATACAAAAATTTGTCTTTTGATTTATATATATATATATATATATATATATATATATATATATATATATATATATATATATATATATATATATAATCTTGGTATCGTTGAAAAACTTAGAGAGTGTAGAATCTAAATATAGCCAAAAAGAACACTTTTGAAATTATGATAAAGGCGTAATTTTCAAAATGCTCCAATTGGTCACTTTTAACCTCTCTTTTCTTCTTCCAACTTGACCATTTGAAGAATAAGGTCTTTGGGAAGCAGATTTTTATCTTTTTGATTTTCATTCTTGTAGCATGATCATATTTTGACTGTTATTTATTGTTTAATACTTTACCTCTTTGTTTCTTTGCTCATGGTTCTTCCTCTCCGCAACTACAGTTTTTATTTTTCTGTTAGGATTTACTCTCCCTAAATTTCCATTCCATAACCACATTATGACAATGTAGAATCTCGGTTGTGAGAGCATGGGCTGAAGTGTTGATTTATGTTTTGAGCAAGTCTTTTTTGTTTAGTTGAATGGCTTGCTAGTTAGTTTGTTTTTTTTTAACAATATAATTCATGTTTTTAGTTTCTAGTTAATGCTTTCAGTTTCTCATTTTCAGAAAAAAATAAAATAAAATAAAATTTGTAATGCCCAGCTTACAGTATGAGAAATAGAAATTTTGTTCCAATAATTGTATATGTTAGAATGGTGCTATGCTTAGTTGAGTTGATAACTTGTTGAAATTCTTATTGTATTGAACTTTTTTTCTTCCACATTGAACTAACCACACACTGTGCACATTAGATTTCATTTATAGGATGAAAAACTGCCTTGCCTTTATGCTTCTCCTTTAAAAAGTCCAAATTAGTACTTCGACTCACCTTTAATAGGTTGGGACCCCTGAATAAAAGACCAATGAGTCTTTCAAGCAAAGAAAGAAAAGAAAAAGAAAAAGAAAAAGAAAAAGAAAAAGAAGAGAAAAGAAAGAAATTGTGACACTTTTCCTGACACTCGAGCATGGTCCGAGGGGTATATGGTAAAAGTCTTAAAGCCCGATGCCCTAAAACTAATCGGTTGGGAGTCACCGACTTCAGGCTTTCATATAGTGGATGGGTAGAGTTTAGCAATTATAGTGCTGGAGTTTCAAACTCATTAAAAGTCCGGTGAAACTCCAAGAGTTTGTGGTTGAGAGATCCTTATGATTTGATGCCCCAACCTTAATTGGTCGAGCCATCAGGTGGATCCTCGTTATATGGACACTTGTGAGTTTTATACCTCAAAGACGTGACTCTTACAACACAAAAAAAAAAAATTTTTTAAAAATTTGTGGAATAAAAGTGGGTCCTAATCTATTGAGGTTGGATAGTTTGCTAGGTATAGACAAGAGCTAGGTTGGGGGGAGAGGACAATTTGACATACTATTTTTGAAAACTAATCAAGTTAACACTTACGTTTTTGTGGAAGATTTTAGATTGGTTCTCTTAGAGTTGACACTATTTTGATACTTGATTTTGTGTCGCACACACTCTTCCTGAGATGGTCATTGGACAAGGCTTTGATAACTTACGTTGTAGGTTGGGTTTTATCACTTCATTGATTTTGAAAACCATTTTTTGTGTACATATTTTTATAGCTCATCTTGCCTTTATTTTCTTTCTTCTTCTTTCATTGCTAAGGGACTAGCAATGTGTCGATTGGGGGGAGTGATTACTACCCAAAAAGTGTTGTTTTATACCTTTAGCACTCTATGTTTTAAGCACTTTTTGTGTAGTAACGCTCCCACCAACCCAATTAGCATGTTAAGGACTTAGCAAGGCTACTAATCAAATTTTGTGGCAAGTTTGGTTGTTTTAGGGGCTATATAACTTAAGGACAGGGATTCAAGTCAAGCCATGAAGAATCCAGTTGCAGTGCAGAGCACCTAAGCCAGAAGAAAAAATAAGCAAGCAAAAGCAGTGATGCAGAAATATGCAGAGCAACTCCTCGTTAATTCACAATAAAATTGCCTCGCTCTCGCAAAGTTTCCTACCACTGCTCACTTTTATCCCGTCGCTTTTTGACTTTTTGACTTTTTTTGTCACTTTTTGGATTTCTTCCCAATTTGTACCCCTATAATAGTATATTTTTGTTGTTATTTTGGTAATTTGTAAGGAAGTTTGGCTATAAAAGCCCCCAAACAAGACATTGTAAAGGAGACTTTTTTATCATTAAGAAAACTTTGGGAGGGAAGCTTTCAGCAGCTCCCGCCTTTTCTCATTTTCATTCATTTTCTTTCAACTTTCTCACTACCAAACAGCCTCTAAGGATGACAACTCAGAGGGTGAGTGGCTAGAACCTCTTTCTCCTTAAAGAGGAAGACCACGAGGCAAAGGATCTAAGGCAAGTTGAGGGGTTTATGGAGCCATGCAAGTACTACCGACATTTATGTGTTTCTTTGAACTCTGTAGGTTTAGATCCCTTCGATGCACCTTGAATGATCTCAGATTTGATCATTCTTGTGGTTCGCTGGATGCTTATTGTTAGATCCACTGAGATTCATTAGTTGTCATTTATTAGTCATTAGAATGTGGGTCAAGGAGATACGTTTTTACTGTCTTAAGCCATTAATGCTCAGTGAATACCATTTCCAAAGGATAGTTGTTTGGGGTCAATTTTTATAGCTAAATGAAGAATCGGTTCGGGAAATATCTATAGGTCATCCTCCCCAACGCGAGGAAAAGACTCGTGAAACCCTCATTTGCCTTAAGAGCCCAAGCCCAGTGTCCTGATACTTCAAGGGAATCTCTTTTACATTTTAACTTGTTTTATTTTTAGTTTTCAACCATTACAACTCACTGTTTTTACAAAATCCCAAAATCAAAACCATAATCACCAAAGGTAAGACATACATTAACTACTCTGTATGAAGAAACCCATCCCTGGACGATCCTAGAGTCACCATACCCATGTGAGTAAATGCGCAGTAGGAGGTATTAGGCTAAATTTTATTGGATTCAAGATAACTTCTATGTCATTAACGATCACGCGCAAGATCGCAAAGATCAGCCACACGCCTGTGCCCTCACATGCGACGCCCCAACACCCCGTCGCACGTTGTGCTCGCTCTGCGGGTCACAAATGTAAAAAACACCCTATCGCAACACCACCCTTGGAAAACCCTATCGCGAAATAAAATCTTCTGTCTCTACAAGAATGTCCCAACTTGGAAAAACTCTATCATGACACAAGGAGACCCTTTTTGTGACCCAAGCCTGGCCCAACCCCAAACCCTGTAGCAACACTGTAGCGACCCCCGAGCCCTGCTCGACCGACCACAGTAGTCCGAACTAAAACCCGTGACTCCTGCTTCTTAATTCTTTTATTTTTCGTGTTATTAAATTTCTTTTCAAAGTGTCGCGACTAACTCTCGCTCCCACCAATGGCTTCGATCCGAATCGAAGCCCATTTTACTCCGACATTTTCATTTATCTTATCAAACATTTTCTTTATGTTATTTCTCTCTTAGGTTTTCGATTTATGTTGCGGCATTTTCAAATGGTAGGCTCACAAATACTTACATTTCATAAAAATACAATTGCGTTGAAGGCATTCTATGCCCTTTCAAAATGATATACAAACAAAACGTTTATTTAGAGTTTGACTATTTGTTCACAAAATATCCCATGTTCAAAAAGGAAATGATATGCATATGGGTATATTAATTTATACGCCGCCGCTTGCTTTTTATGACTCAAGGCCTTCACGATCTTTGTCTTCTTCCTATCTACTCAAAACTCGCGCATAGATAACACCATACGCCTAAGCATTTTCATGCTTAGTGGTTCTATAGCAGCCTATTTCAATATTCATTCAATCCTGGCTTAACATTAAAACTATGCCTATTATATCAACATATACTCATGCTATTCATTTCCGCATGCTTAATACAAATCGCTTAATATATATCACAACATGCATTTTCAATGCAACAATTCATTTCACAATTCAATCTATGAGATTTAAGCATGTACATAAAATCCCATTCGCCAATGTTGGTTATTTCACCATGACTATTCATCTATTTCGACGATTCGCTTAATGAATCCGCTTTTATTATCATTCGATAATGTGTTTACACATTTAACACCCGGGTCTCCCATCATGATTCGATGCCGTTTGGTGCACCTCATACGGGTATCACTTAAATGTCATACGCTATCAGACGGATTTCGACAGGTGCATCCCACAAGTGGGACATTTCTTCATCGCCATACGCCATCATGACAGATGTCGATTGCATCCCGCCAAGTGGACATTGACACCAACGCTTCAAGACGCACACCGATTAGTGCATCCTGGCCAAAGGTCTATTCGATATATCATTCAATTCACATTTATGACTATTCGCTTGATGAATCTCTCGACCTTATCATCATTCATTCATTCGCTTTCAAATATCACATTTCCAATTCCATATTCACTTTCGATTATTCCTTTTCAAAGATATAATTAATCTATGTAATTTATTCTTCATATACTCATTCACGTACTACTTCATATACTATTCATGTACTCATTTCATAGTTACTTGGTAACTACCAAAATAATACTTGAAATAAGAATAGAGTCAAAAAACAAACTAAGTCACAAATCTAGCTTCCTTCTCTTCTATCTCGGTCTTAGGTTGCGATCATCACCTCATTCCTAGTCAATAACATCTCCACGCCACTCCTAGTGGATAAACAATTGTTAAACAATTTTAGTGAATTACAATTTATTTTTGTTAATAGTCTTGGGTTAAGACACTAAGTCTGCCCGAAGACGCACTCACGCGAGGCGGTAAGTAGGTACTTCTGCAGCTTTTCACTTTAGTTCTATCCTTATTCAACCCTATTATTCATTTCTTAGGGTCCCTAAACATCGCGATAATGCATCATCGACTTAACGTGCAAAAATACGCCAAACAGTATTACAAGAAAGGTACCATCAACATTTTGACCTGCAGACTTCCATCGCTTATCCATCGGTCACTTCGGCATCGCGACGGCTTGAGTGGTACCGCACATCAATTGCCCACTACATCATGGTACCGGGTATTTTCACTTTTTAGCACCAAGACCACCCTTTAGCACCGCAATTACCTAATGGTTTTTGCCCAAAATGCGGATTTTGACATTTTCTACACACATTTTCTTCCACAAATCTTCCAATCTCGTCTCCATATAAAAAAATCCACCATGGAATCTACCAAACAACCCAAAAGTGGTTTGGAATCAATGAAAAACCCTTTTCTCTTCAAGTTAAGGCTTTTCCCAAAATCCAAATCAAATAGGATGAAGTTAGGTTTTTATTTATTACCTTGAACCTCTTCACCTCTTCTTGTATGTTGCTTGGTCTCTCTTTAGAGCAAGGAATAGAAGCAAAGCCAAATCAAAACTTGATCTCAGCCAAACCTCTAGTTTTTCCTCTTTTCTCCTTCTTCCTTAAAAACGAGATTGTTCATATAATGAGCCCTAAGACCTCACATTTTTGCCTCATATCCCTTAAACTACAAGGCCTTGTTTGGCTCTTTAATCCATTTAAGTGTAAGGCCATGTTCGCCTACACACTCATTCTTATTCTCATTTTCTCCGTCTTTGCCTTTAATTCATTTATTCTCTTAAAGCCATGTTCGCTCAAGACCCATTATTTCATTTAGGCTCTATTCTTTCATCACTTGGCCATTCATTTATCATAATTTCAATTGGGACATTTATTCTCTTTGTGTCAATTGACTTAGGTCCTCATTTTTATAATTTTTTCACATTTGCCTCTTTTTCACTGGTTTATTTTCTGTTCACTAATTTCCATTTTTAGCATATAATATTAAATCATGTGCTCGCACTTTCAATTTACATTTCACAATTTGTCAATTAATCAATTTTCTCGAAAAAACCCAAGTTTGGCTCAATTGCACTTCTGAATATATAATAAAATTATTATAAAAATTTGTGTATTTTTTTGGGGCTTTACAACTCTCCTCACTTAAGAAAATTTCATCCTCGAAATTTACCTTAAGCTAACAAATATGATACCGTCACGATCCTTTCTTCACTTTCCCAAGTGGCTTCTTCGGTCTTGTGGATTCTCCACAACACTTTGACTAGCGGAATCTTCTTGTTCAGCAATTCCTTCACTTCGTGAGGTAAAATCTCTATTGGCTCTTCTTCATATGTCAAATCCGATCTAAGCTCAATTGTCTCCGAATAGACTACATGTGACGGGTCCGATCGGTACTCCTCAGATGGACACATGGAAAACATTAAGGATCTTTTTCCACCTGGTTAATGCCAAACGGTATGCCACCGGGACTCACTTTTCTTAATCACCTCATGGGCTAATAAATCTAGGGCTCAACTTGCCCTTTTTCCCGAATCTCATCACCTTCTTCCAAGGCGACACTTTCAAAAACACTTTTTCGCCGATCTCATAACGAATATCTTTTCTCTTCATGTCGACATATGACTTCTGTCTGTTGGTGGCCACTTTCAATCTCTCTCTAATCATTTTCACTTTATTCTCCGTCTCAGATCAAACGGCCAATCACTTTTCTTTCACTCAATTCTGTCCAACACAATGGTGTTCTACATTTTCTTCCATAGAGCCTCCTCGTAAGGCGCCATTCCAATACTTGGATTGAAACTGCCGTTGTACACAATTCAGCCAAAGGGGATGTCGATCCCAACTACCCTCATACGATCGCGACAACTCCTTAACATATCTTCCGTAATCTTGATCACTCTCTCGATTGTCCATCCGTCTGCGGTGGAACACCAGATCAAATCACATAAAGGCCTTCTGCACTTTCCCTAAAATCTCAAAGTAAACCTTGGATCTCGATCTAAAATAATGGATATTGTGAATCCTGTGTGGTCGAATCATTTCCTTGATATACAAATTGGCTAGCTTGTCGTTTAATAAATGGCTCACTGGTAGGAAGTGAGTTGACTTGGTCAATCATTCCACTACAACCCAAACTGAGTCATGCTTTCTCCCTGTCAATGGTAACCCAACCACAAAATCCATGGTTATTCGGTCCCATTTCCACCGTATTCCTCGATAGGTCGCACTAACTCCAAGGAACTTGACGCTCCTCGCCTTTACTCTTCGACACACCAAACATCAAGTTACAAACTGATATGATTCTTTCATTCAACAACCGTAATGACATTTTCACCTTGATACATCTTTGTGCTAATGATGGATAGCAAAAGATCCATTATGTGCCTCACTGGCATGGCTTTCTTTAATTACAATCACAAAGAACATACTCTCGGGCCCTTATAATAATACAAGGATCTATCTCCCTTTACATCGAACTCGGTTTCCTTACCATCTCCAATCTGTTTCATTATGGTAGAAATTTTCTCATCTTTCTTTTGTGCCTCTAGCACTTGATTCAACAAATTCGGTCTCGCTATCAATTATGCCACTAACATCAGATTACCGTCTGATAATGACAATGGGCATTCAACGCCTGAGCGTTTCAGATCGCTCTTTCTACTTCAAAGCACGCCACTACATCGCCTTCCCGTGATAATCAATCACGCAAATTATAATCTTTATCAATCTATCCATCTACGTTTATCTCAAGTTAAGCCTCAGAGGGAAAATACTAAGACTTTATGATCGGTGTAAATGAAACACTTTTCTCCATACAAATAATTTCTCCAAATTTCAACGCAAATGTTACAATTGCATGCCAATCTAAATCATGCGTGTGTAGTTCTTCATGTGGCTTCAATTGGTCTGACAAGATACAGGCTACCACTTTACCCTCTTGCATTAGGACAATATATCCAAGTCCATTTAGTGGAAGCATCATTAAAGATCACATATTCTTACCAAGAGTCAATGGTGCAAGCACCAAGCCTCGTTAAGAATGCTTTAGCTTTTCAAAACTCTTTGACATTTTCACTCCATTCAAATTTCACATTTTTCTGTAGCAATCTCGTCATCAGGGCTGCAATCATAGAAAACCCCTTAACAAATCTTCTGTAGTAACCTACTAGTCCCAGGAAACTACGCACTTCTGTAACATTTCTTGGTGGCTTCCATTCAACAACCACTTTTATTTTCTTTAGATCCATTTGGATTCCTTCTTTCGATACAATGTGCCCAAGAAAGGACACTTCATTTAACCAAAACTCACACTTGCTCAGTTTCGCATACAACTGCTCTTTTCTCAAGGTCTCTAACACTACCCGAAGGTGTGTGTCATGACTTTCTCGATCTTTGAATACACACAAGAATGTCATCCGTGAACACTATGACAACCGATCAACATACGCCGGAAAACACCATCAATAGGGTCCATGAAAAATCGGGCTGGAGCATTTGTCAAAACCAAATCCAACATTACAAGGAACTCATAATGTCCATATCGCCTAAACGGCGTCTTTATGCACATCTGTGATCTTTAATTTTCAACTCGATGATACCCCAGATCGCAAGTAAATCTTCAAAAAGATACTCAGACCTTCCAATTGGTCGAACAAACTATCACCATGGTAATGGATACTTATTCTTTACGATCAACTTTGTTCAATTGTTCATAATCAATACACAGTCATGCACCATCTTTCTTCTTGACAAAGCACTGAGTCTCCATGGTGATACACTCCCAATTAATAAACTCCTTTTCTAGCAACTGCGAACTCCACTTCAACTTTAGCTCTGAAGTGGGAGCCATTCTATACGGTAATGGATACCGCAGTGGCACCCGTACAACTCGAGTAAAGAACCTTAATCTCCCTCTATGGAGGCAATCCCGCAACTCTCTTCTCCGAAACACGTCCTAAAGTCACTAATGGATATTTAGATACACCAGGGCCTTGCCTTTATCAGACACATAACAACAGGCTTCACATCCTTCTCCAAGATATTTTTCTACAAAGGTATCGTTATCATCACATCAGAAGAGGTGTTTACTCTCATCATAGAAAAATTATTTATCTCATCTTTTTAAGGTCACTTTTTCATTCTACAATCGACTATCGCCGTGTCGTGGATAACTACCATCCCCATCACATCAAACTCCATGAAGGATAACTCAATCAAATCTCCCAAAATTCATATACTTTCGTTGATGGACAATCTCTATACACTTTGTTCACAATAACACTATGCCCTGTTTTGTTCATCACCAAGATGTCACACACTGCTTCACTCTTCAATTTCTCAAGTTGGGTATGTTAGTACACACATATGAATGGGTTGACTCGGTCTATCAATGCATGCAACAATGGTATCAAAGATAGCAAAATTATCGACCATCAAGCATCCGCGCTCAGATTCTAATCGCTTTCATCAGATATGCTCTAGTCGAGTACCTGTAATTCATCTCATTTGAATAAATTATGTGTCCCTTTGTCTCGAAACACTCTATGATGCAATACTTTAACGCCTTTGAACCGATGAAACATTACCCCGCCTTGGGCTATGAAGGAACGTGCCTCGAGTACACTCGTATTATGGTTCATGGATCCACAACCCAAGCAAGCACCAATCATTTTCCAACAATCTCCCTTGTGCTTTCTTTCCATAATGGGAACAACGAGGAACGCCTTGACTCAGAGGCACTCCTTTGTGCATTTTACAATTGACACACCATATAGAATAAGATTCTTACCTATGGCCCGAAATAGTCGCCTAGGATCCTGTGGTCCCCTCTGACATATTTCTCTAATATCGATGAGCACCTGACCGATCGGATTTTTCTTTCCTCGTCTCTATCTTTTTCTTTCATTTTCCTTTCTTTACTGCTCCACATTTTAAAGCACATGTCGTGGATTTTGGAGAAATCATCATGGCAAAATCCCGTGACATGGGCCCGAATGTGGTCGCCAGCTATCTTCAACGACAGATTTCTTCTTCGCCACTTCAAGATCTCGAGCATACTTGCTCAACCAGCAAATTCCCTCTCAAATACTGGTTACACTTGATTGCCTTTGTTTCAAAATTAAGTGAAACTCGCCGCATATTGTTTAAATAGACGCAGGCTCCACATAATGCTTTTGAACTCATCCAAGAAGAACCCCTCCCATAACTTCCTTCTCTCGTGTGCCATTCCGGTCACTTAAACCCACTTTTTTACTGATAAAAGCTCTCATCCCGTAGTAATGTAGAGGTCGCACATTCCAATTTATCTTCTTCAGTCGCGGCAATGCATTTGCACAAGCATTCACTGATTCTCTCGAGCCAATTTTCCCCGCCATGTAAGACTCATCCTCTTTCTTTCTAAAATTCACTGCCTGGGCATCTCGCCATTCTTAATGGTTGATCGCCGCGAGTAATCAGCCTGGTTGCTCCTAGCCTTGTAAGGCCTGAGCCAACTCGGCTGGAGACATCCATAGTACCTCCTACCACTTGTTCTGGTTCATTCATTGGTGGCGCATGAGATGCTTGTCCACCTACCACACTAGTAGGACTATCAAGACGATTTCCCGGGTCACCTTCTACCTTATGGGTACCTGAACCATCCATGCTTACCTATTAAGATCGATAAGATCCGCGTCAGAGTCATATCATCCCTTTATATGCAACAAATGTATGTCAAATTACTATTTCAAAACTTTTCAAAATCGCTTAGGGCCCCTTTTTTCCGTAAACTCTAAACCCAGCTCTAATACCACTTGTTGCAATACTCCTCGAGCCCCGTCTCACCCGAACGGCGGGTCCGAACCGAAACCCTGGGGACTCCCGTTTAATTATTTTTATTTTCCATGTTATTAAATTTTCTTTTTCAAAAGTATCGCGACCCGAATCCCCATTCAATCTAATGATGGATCCAATTCTGAGCTCCGGGCTTTACTCCGACGCTTAATTACATTCTACAAACATTTTCTTATGTTATTTCTCTTAGGTTTTCGATTTCATAAGCATTTTCAAATGGTAGGCCCACAGTCATTTCATTTCAAAATACAATTATAGTGAAGGCATTTTATGCCCTTTCAAATGATATACAAACAAAACGCTTTTAGAGTTTGACTGTATTTGTTTACAACTCCATGTTCAAAAAGGAAATGATATGTATACGGGCGGTATACACTTATACGCCGTATTGCTTTATGACTGCGCTTCACGATCTTGTCGTCCTTCATGTCTATATTTAAACTTGCACATGATAACACCATACTTAAGCATTTTCATGCTTAGTGGTTCTATACATCTATTCAATATTCAATTCATCTTGGCATGCATTTAACATTAAATCCATGCCTATTATATCAACATATACTCATGCCATTTATTTTCGCAGATGCTTAATTTGCTAAATCGCTAATTATATCACAACATGCATTTTCAATGCAACACCATATTTCAAATTCAATTTATGAGATTTAAGCATGTACATAAAATCCCATTTACACTCGTCAATGTTGGTTATTTCACCATGACTATTCAATTCACATTTCTGACGGATTCCGTTTAATGAATCCCGCCTTTATTATCATCTGCAATGTGTTTACTTAATAATTGCCTCCCATCATGACGGGGATGTCGCTTGGTGCACCTTAGATGTGGTATCACTTGGGAATGTCATACGCCTATCAAGACGGATGTCGATTGGTATCCCAGAACATGAGTGTTTAAAACACTCATCTTACACGCACGTCATTTTTCACATTTATTTATAATAATTTTATAGTTTTGTGGCTAGATCTCCGATTTGTGTCCGTGTGGTTAAGTGTGTTCATTGAGCGTGAAAGAGCAGTTTTGAAGCGCTTTGCAACAATGAGGAGCAAGGAAGTGATCGTTGGCATCGCGACGTCACTACGCTGCCACATCACCACGCCGCACGCTACCACGTCGCGACGCCAGTCTCGAAAATCAAGACTCTGTCATTTAAAGTAATAACGGCTCGTAAATTAGGGTATCGGAGGCGCATTGAGAAAAGGCACGAATTCCAGCGCGCATCGATGCAGACTTGGAGGAAGTGCTCGGGATTTGGACCGCTTCATGGGCTAGATATTTTCGATAATATGATGATGTTTTTAATACTATACAATTTGATCTTTCTCCGATGATGTTCTAGATCTCTTTCTAGGGTTACATCAAACCTCGTCATACACAATGGATTAAAGCTTGATCTTTCATGTTATTCGCTTGTTATTAATTTGTCATATCTACTCTATACCTCAGAGATTTCAATTATATGATAATGTTCGCCAATGTTAGCATAATCGCACCGAGATCCGGATTCGAGAGATGAGGGTATTCGTGTGGATCCGGTAGAGTAGCCTTTAGTCGATTCGGTTAATAGAGGATATCTCGAACCTCGAAGGTGGCATTTGGGTTGTGAACATTTAAGCATTTCTGAATGAGTCGAGATAGAGATATACTCATTCTATTCACTTGATAAAGTGGATATACCTGAGAGAGGATATCTCGAGGCAAGATCACTCCCCATTGACATATTACAAACAGTATTGAATAACAATATCTTTGTGAAAAGTAATCCATTGAACGTGATGGGGAGATTAACTTAGGCGCCAACACCATTAATTCACTAGAATCAGCTTAGTTGCAATTTCCTTACTTAAATTTTACCCTAGAATCATTTATTCAGATATTGTCCGAAAAGCAGAACCTCTGTAATCAATTCACCTTTCCTTGTGGATCGATATATCCGCACTTTTAAGTAATAATTATATTACTGGGGCTACGCTAAGTACTCTGCACATAGGCATTCATTTTACACACCAGATTACCACCTAATAAGTGAACATCGACACTTTTGGGTGCTCTTCATGACGGATATCGATTGGTGCATCCCGTCAGGCGGTTCATTCGATATATGATTCAATTCACATTTATGACGGATTCCATTTGATGAATCTCGCCCTTATCATCATTCACATTCATTCGGTTTTCAAATATCACATTTCAATTCCATATTCACTTTCTTATTATCTTTTCAAAGATATACTCAATCTATGTACTTATTTCATATACTCATTTCATATACTCATTCATGTACTCATTTCATAGTTACTTGGTAAACTACCAAATACTTGAAATAAGAATAGAGTCAGAGAACAAACCTAAGTCGCCAAATCTAGCCTTTCGATCTCTATCCTAGGTTGGGCGATCATCACCCATCCTAGTCAATAACATTCACGCCTAATTCTAGTGGATAAACAATTGTTAAACAATTTTAGTGAATTACAATTTATTTTGTTAATACTTAAGCAAGACACTAAGTCTCCGTCGAAGACTAATTCACCGAAAGGCGGAGGTACGCACGCTTCACTTAGTTCTATCCTTATTCAACCCCCATTATTCATTTCTTAAGGTCCCTAAACATCTAGATACTAATACGACTTAACGGTGCAAAATATGTCAAAAAATGTGGCTGCTGAGCTAGGTACCGTACCACTTTGATCGTACCGGCACCAATTATCCACGCTAGCCTGCGACTCTGTGACGGTTTCGAGTGGTAATTTACTAATCGCCACTACATCATGGTAACGACTACCTTGGTACGGTATCACTCTTTGGTACCTATGGTACGGGTTTTGCCCAAAAATGCGGATTTTGGCATTTTCACACATCTTCCACAAATCTTCCAATTCGCCTCATATCAAAATCCACCATGGAATTTTGAACAAACAACTCCAAAAGTGGTTTAGAATCAATGAAACCCTTTTCTCCTCAAGTTAAGGCTTTTCAAAATCCAAATCAAATAGGATGAAGTTAGGTTTTGATTTATTACCATGAACTCCTTTCAAATTCTTCTTGTATGTTGCTTGGGTTTCTTAGAGCAAGGAATAGGAAGCAAAGCCAACCAAAACTTGATCTCTAGCCAAACCCTAGCTTTTCCCCTTTTCTCCTCTTCTTCCTTAAAAACGTGATTGCTCATATAATGAGCCCTAAGACCACATTTTTGCCTTTATATCCCTTAAATCCATAAGGCCTTGTTTGGCCTTTAACTCATTTAAGTGTAAGGCCATGTCTGGCCTACACACTCATTCTTATTCCTCATTTTCTTCTCGGGTCTTTAATCTATTTATTTTAAAAACTATGTTTGGCTCAAAACCTGCATTATTTCATTTTAGGTCTTCTTATTCTTTCACTTTGCCATTCATTTATCATACTCTCAATTTCAGACATTTATTCTTATAACAATTGACCCTTAGGTCTTCATTTTACAATTTTTTCTATTTGTTCTTTTTCACTGGTTTATTTCAAGTTCACTAATTTCTCATTTTTAGCATATAATATTAAATCATATGCTCGCACTTTCAATTTGCATTTCATAATTGTCAATTAATCAATTTTTTAAAAACCTGGGTTTGTATTCAATTGCAGACTTAATATATAATAAAATTATTATAAAAATTTAGGGTATTTTCGAGTATGCTACGTATTAATCGAATTTCTATTGCAACACAGGGCCGATAAATCTCTGTCGCGACATAGGCCCGACAAATCTCTTTCGCAACAAAGAAGGCCTCTTTCGTGACCCAAACCACCCAGCATGCCTGGGAATAGTGTCGCTACATGAAGATCCTCACACGGCTACAGCCAGAAAGCTTGTCGCACACAGGCATCCGTCGCACGCCTTCACGCCGTCGCGACACACATCCCAGCCTGGCAAGATGCACGCCTCATAGCCTGTGGCCCAAGCTAGGTTTTGCGCTTGGACTGAGAACCATGTCACAACATGGAAAACCAAGTTGCGACATAGGGTCAACATTCTTTGTCATGATAGAAATTTTCAAATAATGCATAGAGATTCAAAATGTGGCAAAGAGCCTATTTTGTCTTCTACACTCACCATCTTTCTTTTCTTTCCAAACACCTAAATTAGATGTAAATTGTAGCCTTTTATTATAAAGACAACAGAAACTAGAAAATTGTCAAATGTATTCACTAGTAAATAATGAGTTTAATACAAACTCCTTTGCTACTTACTTATTCAGAAACTGGGTTTTTCTACCCAAAATTCACAAGTTATAAAACAAAACCAAATTTGGCCTTTTTTCTCAACTAAGTTCTTGAATAGGCTTCATTCCTGATACTTCAAGATCAAACATTTTTCCACGACGGGTGAGGAATGCCCAAAGATGAATTTCATGCTAGATACTCCCCACTTAAAATGCAACAGCTGCAATGGCAACTACAGAAAACATCCAATCACATTTGCATGAAACACGTAATCCCATGGAATATTACGGTCATGCATGAGATGAGACTCCCATGCCTACACCGAGTCCCGACTACCCTTACACCGCACTCCAAGTGAAAATCATCATTCAGGTTTCAAATTCCAATGACTTAAACTATCGACAATCCTCCACATTCACTTGAATTATTTTTATCAATCCCCTTGTATATTTATGGGCCACGTCATTCTTCCTCGGTCACATTCATTGGGAATCAACGCTGCAGACGCCTTCCAACATTTTTATGTGCTTTTACCTGATCATGTCTAAATCAGATAAATTGGGACTTTCACTCTGTATCTTGTATACGCGCCTAAACACACTTGATTTATATTTATTATTATTTTATTAAACTCGTGAGTCTTCGATTTTGATGTTATCCCATTTTCGAGTTTCACACAATATCACTAAGAATTAGAATAACAATACTATACACCCGCACCCGACTAGATTTATGTGATCAAGGTATACAGAATGCAATTATGCTATTTCATGTATACAACATTCATGATTCATGGACAATTATATTTTTCATGATAATCACTGCAATCCATGTTCATACATCAATTAAGCATGTAACAACATGATTTTCACACAACCAATATGTTATTTATTTTAGCAATAACACAAAACAGACACATGACCAACAATACTAAAAATCAGTCCTAGATCGCCAAGATAGTTCCAAAAAATTCACCCTAGACTGCTCAAAATAGTCCATAACTAGCCCGAACTTAAAATGGGCCCGAATTCAATGCAGATCATTCAAAACAATCCTAAATCTAGCATTTAGTCCACGCTTTTAAGATCGAGATGTACCCATTCGCCTAAACACCTCACCATTTGAATGGCTTCAGACAAGAATTAAACCGCATGAGAAAACTCCCTACTTTTCGGAGTTTTCAAAAAACTCGCATTTTGGTCTCATGCGAAGCCCGTCGCGTGGAAGAACTCGCCTTACTCCGACAGCTGCACGCCCAATGGTCCGATCATTGCCACCCAGAGAGAAGGTGGAGCTTCTCTCTCCTCCTCTCCTTCTTTTCTCCTCTCCCTCTCCCCATCGGTTTAGTCCAACCATTCAAGTGGGAGCCCTCATTTTGCCACATGTCTCCCTCTAAATGGCTCTCTTTCATTTCACCTTATCCCCTTATCCAAACCTTTGGATTTTTATCCTCTTAAGTTGCGGATAATCGAAGGAGTGCCTAAAACATCATGCTGATGCCACGCCTCGCTTTTATGGTTTTAGCTTTATTTTACGCTTAAATATGCATTTTATATCCTAATATCTGATTCTGCATTTTGTGAATAGCAGGAACGGGCGCTTTTGGGACCATTCGGAGCAGAGAAGAAGAGCGGAAAGCTGGCAGAACGTCAGGATTCCAATCCCACGACGCCTCTGCCACCGAAGAGGAAGTCAACAAGGGGCAACGTCAGCACTTCAACGCCGATTTCGCCACCATCACAAAGCAAAAGGGACCAAAAACCAGGGGATCGAAAAACATACGGATTCAGGGCAAAGAAAGCAAAGCACACCCGCATCGTGAGAGGAGACTTGCTTTTTATTTTTCTTGTTATGAAAAAGAACGGTGTGTTTATAGATTGATTATGTGTATAACCAAGTCGATAATTGCAGATTCACATTTACAGGGTTTTGTTGAACCTGTCACGATTATGGATTAAGATTTTGATTTTATATTATTTAATTTATTCATGACATTTAGTATCTACTCTATATCTATGATTTATATACATGTGATGTCTGGCCAACATTGGCATGATTTTCTTTGGGTATCAAAGATCGAGAGATGAGGGCCTTGAGATCTGAATAAATGACCCTCGGTGTTGGTAAATAGAGATATCCCGATTGGGGGTGTGATTAAGGTAGCGTTTTGGAACTGGGGTTGGTTGGGGGCCATCAACCCGACTAGTGAGATAGGCGGATATACTCGAGAGAGGATATCTACCAATGACACGATCTTATATCAATAGAATGAATAGGCCCGAATATTAATTTCTCTAGGTAGTAATCCTTTAAAAGTGTGGAACCAGTGATCTCACAACCACAGTAATTTACTAAGATAAATTAGTTTAGTTTAATCTCACACTAGTTAATTTGTCATTCAAAAGCATCCGAGATAATATTCAAGGCTAGACTCATTAGTCTTTGCTGCTTCTCCGTGGATCGATATCAGGTACTTAGGTACCTTTGTATTACTTGATCTGACGATTGCACTTGCGCACATAGTACCGGTCTAATACACCATGCTCGACACATCAAGTTTTGGCGTCGTTGTCGAGGAGAAGTTTTTGGCGTCGTTGTCGAGGAGAAGTTTTTGTGTTGATATTGAAAAAACCAACAATTATATATTACTCTGGAATTCTTATTTTTGTTTTTATTTTACTTTTACAAGTGCTGGTAATTTGGTCTTTATTGTTTTGTGTGTGAGATTTGTAGTTAAGGTTACGGGTCCAGTGCATGCGATGAAGTGAGGTTGAACTACATGTTTTGATCTGCGGCCAGAAAGAACCTTTACAGCTTCACGTAGGGCGAGAGCGACACGGTATAAATCTGGCATAATCATGGGAATAATGAAGAGCCGCGATCTTGGCAGGGAAGCGAAAGCGAGCCGCAAAGGACCGCCTTTTGGGAATAATGGTAGGAATCATGCACCCAGGCCGTTTATACAACCAGATGATCCATTCATGTTGCTAGAAGAGTTTGCCCTACCACCTACAGTTGTTCAGACGGCTATCCGAAGACCACTGTTGCCAAACAACCGAGGTTGAGTGATTGACCTTCTGATTGCTTTAGAACATCCCGTTCCACAGATTTCCCAATGAAAATCTGAATATGCATTTGACCAACTTCCTCGAAGTCTGCGACACAATCAAGTACAATGGGGTCGTTGAAGAGGCACTCAGGTTGAGATTGTTTCCACTCTCACTAGGTGATAGAGCCAAACATTGGTTGATAAGTCAACCACCGGATTCCATTACTTCATGGAACGACTTAGTGCAGAAGTTCCTGATCAAGTTCTTCCCACCTATAAAAATTGCACAGCCGATTACGAGATCAATACATTGGGCGGCTAGAATGAAGGGCACAGCGAGGTATAGGATGATTTCATGGCTGTTAAGGAAGTGCCCACATCGTGGTGGCGAAATGGATCTGATCCGCCTTCATATAATGGTCTTAGGGATCTGACAAGCAGTGATTGATGCTTTGGGAGGCGTTAATGAAGATACGGATCCAAGCATAGAAATCTTTTGGAGGATCTTTGCTGACTAATACCAATCAGTGGCCAAGAGATAGGATTACACGGTGAAATTTGTGAGCCGCAGAGATAACAAGGTTCTGTAATCCCACGGTTACTCCGTCGCCTGACACTAAACGGTGGCTAGGCAATGAGAATCTGCGAATGTAATCTGGACTGACCCATAGGAGTTGTGTGGTCTGGCGGGGACAACTAGCGGCATAATGTTAGTCGGGACGCAAGCGGTAGAGCATGCCCGGTATGTATCGAGGTTTGTCGGCCGTAACAATAGAGATTGATATAGGGCTTGACAACTATCATAACCAAAATCAAGGCCAAGGGTGGCGTAATAATCAGAATAATCAAAGCAGTCAGGGTTATGGATGGAGGAACAATCAGAACAACATGCCACCACCCTGAGTGAGCGAACTACCTCCCGAGAAAAAGGTGGACTTGGAACAAGCTCTTGCGCAAATTCTTACCTCGCATACCGCCTTTAAGAATTAAACGAGGCGAATATCAACACCAGACCCTGATTGAACAATCAAGCGGCATAGTTGAGATATTTTAAAGGTGCGGATGGACGAATGGCGATCTATTGTGAAAAGGCAGTGGGTTCTTTACTAAGCCTTCCGAGAAGTGAACGAGGCGGGAAGGGAATGAACATGTAAGCGATCCTGCTTTGAGAAGTGGTAGAATTGGCAGCCCTGAGGCAACCCCGGTGGCAAGGGAGGTAGAAACTAAGGAAGTCATCGGACCCGGTCGGACTTTTAATCTGAGGAAGCGAGAGAAAAGTTTGAGGAGGCGGCGAGGCAAGGGATCGCGACCCGTAGCCCGATTCTGGCGTCTAAAGAAATAAAATTTGGATCGCGGTTCCACCAGGGATTTATGGGTATTCAGAAAGCGCACATCAACATTCAGTTTGCTGATGCTGGAACAAATGCCGTTATGTCAAATTTGTGAAGACATCTTATCCACGAAGAGAAGGCGCGGTTGGCTGATTAACTGAGTGAGGAATGGTGTCTTGGAGGAAGCTACCGCAAAAGCTAAAAGACCCAAGCAGTTTCACTATCCCTTGCACCATCAGGAACGTTATCTTTGAGAGAGCTTTGTGTGATTTAGGAGCCAGTATTAATCTCAAGCCCCTATCCATATTTAGATGTTTGGGGTTAGGTGAAGCTCGCCCAACTACAGTCACACTCCAGTTAGAAGACATGTCCTTAAAGCATCCAAGAGGGGTGATAGAAGATGTCTTAGTGAAGGTTGACAAGTTCATCTTCCCAGCAGATTTCATTGTATTAGATATGGAAGAAGATAAAGAAATACCCATAATCTTGGGTAGACCATTTCTTGCAACTGGCAGGGCAATGATTGACGTTTGGAGGGGAGAGCTGAAATTGAGGATGCATGAAGATGAAGTCAAGTTCAATGTGTTCGAAGCTGTGAGACACCCGGCAGAGAGTGATACATGCTTCATGACAGAGACCGTAGAGGCTATAGTGTCTGGCGAGTGATCTCTTCAGATCTTGGTAGCTGTCACATTGATTTAAGAGCACAGGCAAAGGCGAAGGAGTATGTAAAATGGATGGATTCCTTCGAACCCAATAGAAGGAAATATTTTGAATCTCTAGGTGAAAATAGTAAAATGCCAGTGCCATCTGTTAAACAACCACCCAAGATGGAACAAAAGCCATTACCTAGCCATTTTAGTATGTATCTTGGGATGCTCACACTTCACAGTGAATATTTCGTCCACGGCGTAATAGAAGAAGATAAGTTATATTAAGGGTACTTAGAGATCACAAAAATGTGCTCGGATGGTCTCTGGCCGATTTAAAAGGGATTCTCCCTTCTATGTGCATGCATCGAATTTTGTTGGAAGATGGTCATAAGCCTTCAGTGGAAGCACAGAGGAGATTGAATCAGTAGCAGAGAAAGAGAGGTAGTCAGCGAGGAGAGGTATTAAAGTGGCAATGAATCTGGGGTTATTTATCCTATTTCTAATTGGATGGGTAAGTCCGGTGAGTGAGCATACCTAAAGGAGGAACACGCTGTCATAGAAGCGAGAATAACACATTCTGCGCCTTCGACGATGTCCCGGTTGGAAGACATATGTGCATCGGAAGCGAATAAGGTTACTCGAAAATACCATTTCCCATTGCCGTTTGGATCGGATGTTAGAGTCGACTAACCGGTACCACGAATACTATTGCTTTTGGATGGATATTCCATTGCAATCAGATTTTATAGCCTAAAATTGGGAAGGCGACATTCACATGTCCACATGGTACATTACGCATTCGGGCCAGTTCCCTTTGGGGGTGCAATGTCTTGGAGCACATTCAACATTTGCGTATGATGGCCATATTCTCCGATATGGTTGAAAGATGTCGAGGTCTTCATGGATGATTTTTCTGTCTTGAGAGCTCCTTTGACAATTGCACCGGAGAGCTGAGGTCGGTGTTGATCGGATGCGAGGAGCTTGATCTTGTACTTCCAGTGGGAGAAGTACCGTTTATGGTCTGAGGGCATTAATACTTGGGCATCAGGATATGCAAGAGTATAGAGTGCGACAAGCAAAGGTGAAGCCATAAATTACCCCACCCTCATCTGTAAAGGCATAAGAAGCTTTTGGGCCACATTTAAGTCTATAGGCGCTTCATGTAGCATACGAAAATACCTGGAATTTTATAATAAAATTTATTTTCTATTCGGGTATAATTGGAGCCAACTTAGATATTTTAAAGAATTGTTAGACAACTATTGATTAAATGATTATTGAATCGATAAACCCAAATGAAAAGAAAATATGGAAATTGAAAAATGGGGACCTAAACGTCAATTGTAAATAAGTTTATATATGTCTAAGTGAAAATAAGAGACTTAAATGAAAAATAATAGAGAAATGGAGAGGACCTAAATATAAAAAAGAAATAAAAAAGAAAAGCAGAAAAAATCAAGGAAAGGCGTGTGGCATGCTGGAAAGAGTGGAGGAAGTTTCCTCCTTTTTAAAATACGATTTAGAGTGATCATAAGAAAAAGGAAAAGAGAAAAATGGAGTATTTTTAAGGTGAGAAGCTCTCGCTTCTCTCTAGATTCCCCTTGATGAGACCATAGGTCCCCAGAGCAAACAGAGGAAAGTCCTTCCTCGTGACAGGCTGCAAGAAGAGACTGCCGGAATCGGGGGTTTACGACCTCAAGAGGTAAGTCTTGCACAGTGCGTTTACACTTACTGGCGCCACATTGATGGTGCGTGCCTGGGACCTTAGAGCTGAATTTTAGTGCGAAATAAAGAGAATCGGGTGGTGGTCCTTCTGAGAGTAAGTTGTAGCCACATCAATTAAATTGATGTTAGAAGCACCCTGAATCTCTCAATTTGGACCTCTTTGGAACTAAGTTATAGTCCTTTTACTGAGAGTCAACCCAACCACAATCTAATTCGGGTCAGTTACGCAATTGGTCAACTAGCCGGACCTTATAACGGGTTTGGTAAAAATAAAGAAATTCGGAGTAAGTCCTTCAGGAAGATGTATTGTCATGAACCTTTTGATGTTAGGCTTTTTGAATTTCTCGAATTCGGACCCTGTAGACTAAGTTATGATCTTTTACTCACGAAAAGTCAAATGGGTGAAGGGTCGACCCATAGAATTAAATCAAATAGAAGTCGGCCGGACCTGCGTCACGAAGAAACTCAATAATGTTCAGCTCAACTCGTCATGCGGAGGCTCAACTGCGTCATGTAGGCTTGCTTCGTCCTGAAAGAGCTCAGTTTCGTCATGGAAACTAGGCTCGTCCGCCCCGATGCGACCTCGTCGATTCGAATCAACTTCGTCAAGGCCCGGCTTCAGCATGACCTCCAACTTCGGAAGGTCATAACTTCTTCGTCTGAACTCCAATTCGAGTGTTCTTGGACTATATGGAAATGCCATTGAGTAAAGAATCCATCCTATGCCTGAGGAAGTATTAGATGTCAGCCGGGGTGTTAAGGCGAGCTCGTCCCTTGGTGCAGCTCGTCGATCCCGGGTCAGCTCGTCAAAGCGGCTGCGCATGACTCTCGACCGGAAGGTCATAACTTCTTCATCACGAACTCGATTTGAGTGTTCTTTGGACTCTATGGAAAGACCATTAGTCAAGATCCATCCATATACCTGAGAAGATATTAGATGTCATACCAAGGTGGTGGGCAGGCTCGTGCTTCAGTGCAGCTTAACCGATCCGAACCGACTCGTCAAAAGCGGCGTACATGACTCCAACGGAAGTCTGCTTCTTGTTTTGAACTCGATTACAGTGTTCTTGGACTCTATGGAAAGCCCATTGTAGGTCAAGAATCCATCCATATATGCCTTAGTAAGATATTAGATGTCAGACCAAGGTGTTGGGCTGAGCTCATCACTTCAGTGCAACTCGTCGATCGAGGTCGACTCGTCAAGAAAGCCCACATTGCGCGCGACCTCCAACCCCGGATCACTTAACTTCTTATTCTGAACTCCGATTCGAGTGTTCTTGGACTCTATTGACCATTGAGTCAAGAATCCATCCATATGCCTAGAAGAAAGTATTAGATATCAGACTGAGGTGTTAGACTGGGCTCGTCACTTCAGTGCAGCTCGTCGGTTCGGGTCGGCCTCATCCGAGAAGCGTGCGCATGACCACCCAACCGGAAGGTCATATCTCCTTCGTTTGAACTCCGATTTGGGTGTTCTTGGACTATATGGAAAGCCCATTGAGTCAAGAATATATTCATATTCCTGAGGAGTATATTAGATGTCAGACCGAGGTGTGGTCAGGCCAGCTCGTCAGTTCAGGTCAGCTCGTCTGGGTTGACTACGCACGACCTCCAACCGGAGGTCACTAACTGCCGTCCGAACTCGGTGGTATTCTTGGACTGCTGGAAGCCCATTTAGTCAAGAACACATTCATACCTGAGGATGAATATGTTTGACCGGGGTGACAGTCGAGCTCGTCCAGGTCAGGTCAGCTGCGTCGGTTCGAGATTTGGCCCTGCGTGACCTTCAACCCCGGGAAGGTCATAACTCCCAGCCGTCCAAACTCTGGTTGGGTATTCTTGGACTCATAGGCCATTGAGTCAAGAATCCATCTATATATCTTGTCAATTTGGAAATCATATTAAACTCCGAGAAAATCAATCTAACCAAAACTACTAGTACACACGAATAATATTGTTCTTTAATGGTTTTGGAATAGGGACCTATTGAAGGAAAAGCCAAGCGAGATTGAGATTCAAAGTTGGAATCAAAGTGCAAAAGATTGTTGGGTTTGTTCTACCAACTGTAAGCACATTACCGGTGGAATCGACGGCATCGATATGATGGGAGACCGGTGTATTAAATGTGTAAGCACATTACGAATTATAATAAGGCGGGATTCATTAAAGGAATCCGTCGAAACATGAATTAAATAGTCAAGGTGGAAATAACTAACATTGACGAGTATAAATGGGGACTATGTATATCGTAATCTCATAGATTGGTAGTGAAATGAATTATTTACATTGAAATTGCATGATGTTGATTTGGTAAATGATTTAGAAATTGAAAGCATGCGAAAATAAATGAGTATGAGTATATGTTAAGTGTATGCATGGTTTAATGTTAAATGCATGCTAAGTTACATTGAATATTGAAATAGAGCTGTATGTATAGAACCACTCAACATGAAATGCTTAGGCGTATAGTTTTATCTATCACCTTGGAGTTTGAAGTATAGACAAGAAGGAGACAAGATGATGCAGTGCGAGAGTCATAAAGAGAGTCTGAAGTATAAAGCCCGCGTAACTCCGTCATTTTGCATATCATCTCTTTTGAACAAGTGGTGTTTACGCCAGCTTAAAAAGGATTAAACCACGAACCTTGATTTTTTGTATATCATTTTGAAGGGCATGAGCCATGTTCTTTGCTTAAATATATTTTATTGTAATGTTAATGGAGCTAGAGTTGCTTTGAAATTTGTAAATGATTGGCAGTTGCCAGAAGGCTGAAACCGCTTGACTAAAAAAAAAAATTCGCGTTTTAATAGATAATCTAGCGTCGAATGTGGGCTCAGTTCGGATCCGCCATTCAGTCGTCTTAGGGGATTGAATCCGCGACCCTTTGAAAAAAACTTAACAAAATGTAAATGAAAAGAATTCGCAGGCGTCGGGGGTTTTGGATTCGGACTGCCATTGGTGAGTTTGGAATCGGGGAGTGGCTACTTCATCAAAGACTTTTTTCAGATTGCAAAGCCGTTGTCTAATTTACTGGTCTAAGGGACACCATTTGAGTTTGATGCACAGTGTATGCGCACATTTTCAGTATTGAAAGATAAATTGGTATCGGCTCCTATTGTAGTAGCACCAGATTGGGCCTTTCCATTTGAGCTAATGTGTGATGCAAGTGACTATGCGATTGGGCTTGATGCTAGAGGCGAAAGAGAATATTTCGGAGTGATCTACTATATTTAGACAAGCCTTGGCGATCTTGAAATTTGAGTATCTGTGAAAAAGAACTGGCTTGGCCCATTGTTTTGCACTTTGACAAATTTAGGCCTGTTTGATCGGCAATAGTGGTCGTCACACTAACCCTCGCCGCCAAAGTACTTGATGATGACCAAAAGGGCGTAAACAAAGACTAATCGGTGGGTTCTCTTTAGCTGTAAATTCGACTTAGAGATTAAAGGCAAGAGAAGGAGCGAGAGAGAACCTAATGCGTAAACGATCTATCACATTTAGGAAGGCTCGAGATGAGGTCATCATGAATGACGGTTTACGAGTGACGACCTCTTAGTGAAGACAAAAGGCGGTTCCATGGTTTGCCATTCGTGAATTATTTGGTGGCTAAGGTGTTCCCTCCAGAATCTAGCTATCAACAGAAAAAGAGGTTTTTCGCACACTTAGGCTCTGCCTCTTTGGGAACCTATTCTCTGGTGTCTTGGCAGTGATCAGGAGATGTGTGCAGAAGGTAAAAATGGTCGTGTCACGAACCCTTGCCACACTTTACCATGTGGGGGGGCATTTAGGCAGCGAGAAGCTGATCGAGTACTTGATCAGGTTTCTCTTGGCCTAGTTTATTCAAGGATGATCATCAATTTGTATCCGCACCCATGAGATGCGAAGAATGGGAGCATTTCTAGAAAGACGAACCGCCGCTGCACACAATTACGGAGTTAATTTGTTTGATTTATGGGGGATGGATTTCATGGGCCCATTTCCCCCTTCTTTTAATAACCTGTAGATCTTGATGGCCGTAGATTACATCTCTAAGTGGGTTGAAGTAATACCGACCCGCACTAATGATGCTAGGGTTGTGACCCAGTTTCTTCGCAGCCACATATTCTCACGGTTCGGCATCCCCCAAGCACTGATTACAGATGACAGCACCCATTTCTGCAATAAGATGATTGACAAAGTCTTGCACAAGTATGGGTGCGACATCGCATCCCTCGCTACCAACCACGAACAAATGGAAGCGACGGTGGCCAGGTCGAGAAATCAAGTCCGTGCAGGCTCCGGAAGGACTGGCGAGAAAAGATTGAGTGTGCACTACAGGCGTCTGAGGCGACATTTAAGCACCATTGGGTATGTCACCATTTAATTGTTTGCTTGGGAAAGCATGCCACTGCTTGGGGTGATAAGAGCATCTCGAGCTTATTAATGACTTCGGCAGCGAATAGACGATACATTAACCAAGAAAGCGAGATCTGCAAGCTTAGTGAATTGGGCCGAATTCCGCAATGAGGCTTTATGAGAATGCTCGCATATCTGAAAAAGAAATAAGCGGCACGATAAACATATTGCGGGAAAGTTCCAGTGAGACAGGTCCTCTTGTTTAATTCCCGACTCAAACTGTTTCTAAATTAGAATGACCCCAAGTTTTTCACATGGAAGGGTGGAGATTCGCATCGGAGAAAGGAGCATTCAAGTTAACACCCAAAAGTTGAAGCCGTACTTTGAGAGGTTCCATCTGCGAATAAGCAAACCATTCAGGCACACGAAGAATCACGATCAAGCGATCATATAAGCACAGGTTCCGGGGCACAGTGTGGGTCGGGCCGTCGAGCTAACAACATTAAACAAAGTGCTTCTTGGGAAGACCAGAGAAGCTTTTCATGAAATTTTCTTTCCATAGTTTAATTTTTTATTGTTTGTTTTAATTTTGGTTTGGTTTACTGTCTCCTTCGTGTCGGAGTTTTCTTTTATTTGTTTGTTTCAGGGCCGAACATAAATTAATGTGGAGGATCTTTCGAGAAAGCTCATTTCATACCTTAGAGAAATTGAGAATTGCACTAAGGTGAGGTGTGGAGCTTAGGTCGCGAAGGGTCTCCTTGTGTCCTGTGAGTTTTTTCAAGGAGGACATTCTGCCATGACCAGGCGATTTTATGTCGCGATAGGGTTTTTCAAGGGTGGTGTTGTGACAAGGTGTTTTTATGTCGCGACCCGCAGTGATCGCTCACACGGCCGCGAGGGGAGATTTGGGCGCGCCTGGCGGGCACAGGCAGCGCGCGGAAGCGCGCGATTAAGCGGTGTTGTGCGGCGGGCGCCACTCACAGCGTGCGCGACCATGCACACAGTGTGCACGCGACAGTGTGTGGCAGGCGTGCGACTTTGTGCACATGGCAGGCATGAAAAGGATCCTATCGTGACAGGAACTTCTCTATTGTGACAGACTTGCCTAGTAGCCAATAGTGCATTGCGTTGTACATTGTTTGAGCTATTGTTCATGGATAGTGTTTATGGACACCGTTCATTGACACTGTTCACAAGAGGTTTCCAAACCAATGGGACCCGAAAAAAAAAAAGAAAAAAAAAAGACCCCCGAAATTTGGGGCATTACAGCTTGGTATCAAAGCTTAGGTATATGAATACTTAGGACTCTTTGGGCATGAGGTTTAGATCATGCATGCATTTTTACATTTTCATGGTGTTTTCTTGATTGATTGCGTGAATTATATACACGGTGGGTGTATATGGAACACTAGGGTTAGAAACATAACCTTAGGGTTCGGAAAAATAAGCGGAATATGAAAAGTGTAATGAGTGGTGACGCCTCTGGTGAATAAAGTGAAAAAAAAAATCTAAATTGCCATTTGATATGTGTAGATGACAAGTCGAGGACGGGGATGTAGAGGTTGTCCACGGGGTGCTAGCCAAACACCACCTGTTTTTGACCAGCAGGCTTTGCTGGAGGCCGTGGGTGTTGTTGCTATTGTCATTACATAGGCTTCTAGTGCGATTGGGGGGTCGAGGAGGGCAGTAACCTCAGGCGGTTTATACTTTATCGTCGCCGATATTTACCGGGGAGGGGATCCAATGGTAGCTGATCATTGGTTCCTTCAGGTAGAGAGAATTTTGGAGGCTATGGAGATTACCTCCGATGATACAAGGATCCGGCTAGCCACATTTCAGCTAAAGGGTGAGTCCCAGATATGGTGGGATTGGGTCAAGGTCTCACGGGATCCGAAGACAATGACATGGGGAGAGTTCCGAGAACTCTTCATGGAGAAGTTTTTCCCGGCATCTACTAGGCACGTAAAAGCCCGGGAATTCCTTGAGTTGAAGCAAGGGAACATGACTGTGCTCTAATAGGTGGCTAAGTTCACCGAGTTGGCATGTTTCGGGGACGACTACGTGGCCACAGATATGGCTAAGGTGAGGAAGTTTGAGGATGGTCTGAAGTTGTCCATTTAGGGCAAGATTATAGGATTCCTTCTACAAGACATAGAATCTATGATTAGGACGACTATGGTCATAGAGAGAGAGGTAGAAGATGCACGGAGCATCCGAGATACGGGTGCTAGTGGCAAGAGGAAGGAGGATCGGCCTTCTTCCAGCTCAGGAAAGAAGCAGAAGGCTTCTAGTTCATAGGATTTTAGGGCCGGGCGCTGGACATTAGAAGTTTGAGCGGATGGGTTCCGTCGGTTAGGACAGATGACATGTTACTTTTGGTCTTTTTATTACAAAAACTGACAGAGCTTGGAAAACTTGCCAAAATATGTATTCATCATCTAAGTAGGTTAATTACAACTCTTTGCTACTTACTAATACGCAAAGCTGGGTTTTCTACCCAAAATTCTGATTAAACCAAAGCCAAATTTAGCCTTTTTTTCTCAACTACGGATTCTTGAATGAGAGGCTTCATTCCCCGATGTACCTCCGGTGCACAGTAAACATTTTCCCATGTGGGATGAAGCGATGTCCGCGATAGATGTAATTTCCTGTAAAGGGTTATCCACGCTTTAAAATCTGTCTGATGCGACAATGAAAACATCGATCGTTCGCGCCAGATAATGCGATCGCATATACTGATATTCGTGAATGCATGGACAAGACTCCTCGCGCACAACGATCCCAGACCGACTCCTCACTATATTGATGTGAAAACCAGTCATTTGTGTTTCACCAAATGACTTAAACTATTGGACAATCCTCTAATATTCACTTGAAATTTTTTTTTTTTATTAAATCTCGTGTGTTATTTATTAGCCATGTCATTTTTCGGGGTCACACCGCAGGATCGTCGTACGCCTTCCAACATTTCTTGACTTTCACGTGGTGATCGTATCCCCAACATATGATTTTGGTCTTTCACCACAGGAAGGGGGTCTACCCGTCTTGCTATGCCCAAACACACATTATTTGTTATTGTTTGTTTTATACAGCCTTCACGAGTCCGCGATTTTAGGCGTCGTCCGTTTATGAGCTCTGCCATTCACCAAAGTGGTGAATACTGATCCATCTTGCGCATGGCTGTTCGTAGCGATGTGGCCGTGCGTATGAATCTGATATGTCGTTCGTATATATAACTTTCATGATTCATGGGCGATTATATATTTTATAGCTATAATTCATCATCGAAGCAATCCATGTTAATACATGATTGAGCATGTATGGCATGAAGTTGCTCTACAATAATATGTTATTCATTTGCAATAACACACAAATAGCGCATGGACGATACTTGATCCGAGAAAATCGGTCAGGACTGCCACACAACGGTCAAAAATTCCGACGGACTTTTCAGAAAGCGATCCGTAAATTCAGTCGAATTGTCTGGCGATCTACAAAATCTAACATTCGGTCCTCGTTTTTAGGCGAGATGCACGACCATTCAGGCCCCGAGCACACCTTGAATGACTCTTAGGCAATTAAACCAGCCCAGGAAGCATATACCGAGGTTGTCAAAAAACTTCAGTTCCTAGTCCTCTCTATGTGAATCTCTCCTCGCATGAAAGAACTTCGCCTCTTGCTCTGACGGACGTCGACGGTCCGATCACTGTCAAATCTATAGAGAAGGTGGAGCTTCTCTCTTCTCCTCTCCTTCTTTTCTCCTCTCCTCTCCCGCTGGTTGGTCAGGCCATTCAGTAAGGGCCCTCATCTTACCACATAATCTCACTCTAAATAGCTCTCTTTGATTCTTATCACTTCATCGGCAGCTGGATTCCAGTCATAAGTTGTGCGTGTCACATGGGTCTAGCAGACTTTGTTTACTTATTTACCGTTACAGCGCATGGTTCTATGTGACCCATCCTGCAAAGTGTCGTGTCATTCTTCGCAACCAGTGCGCCGAAAATGTGAAATTAAAAACTGATCTCATAATTGACAAAATTATTTGGTAACTAAATTTCGCGAGACGATCCCAACGGTGAAGTTCGTTTCGTCATTTGAAATCTAAAAAAATTCCAGGTTTTTCAATTGAAATTATCATTTTACCCCTTTTAGAAAAATTGGATTTTTCTCAAGTTTTACCGTTGATCAAAATGATACCCAAACAAAAAATTTAATACTAGGTTTGGTTTGAAATATTTGTTCAAACAAGTCTTCTTCAATTTTAAAACCAAACATAGGGAAGGAAAAGTGTGAGAAAAAGAAAATGAAAAAAGAAAAGATAAAAAAATAGATTTAAAATTAATAAGTTATTTTGTAGTAACTCTATTGTATGGTATAACTGTTAAATACTTTTAAAATACATAAATTGTAGCAGGTCTTAATTATATATATATATATATATATATATATATATATATATATATATATATATATATATATTTTTAAATGTTGTTCTCTATTCATATAGTACGAAAATCATTTTCTTAAATTTTTTCTTTCTTTAACATTTTCCAGGAATCAAACATATAACTTCTATAACGACTTTCAAAACTAATGCATGATTACTAATTTCAACTTTGAAGCGTTCGCTTACAAAAAAAACTTTGAAGCATTCAAAATTATACAATCAAAATCCAAATATAAAACAAATCTTTCATTCATTATTTTATTTACTCGTAATTCAAAATTTTCATGGTAGAAGGTTACAAGTTTTATCTTTTATTTCTATTGACTGTTGGAAAACATTTGCCTATCGTCCATGAAAGAATGAACAGGGAAAATTAATTCAAAAATTAACCGAATTATGTTAGCCAATACGAGTTTGATACTAGTTTAATCATAGTCAATTCATTATAAAACTGTATTGGATTTTAGTCATGTTCATGAATTTTATCAATTTTTACTTAACTGATATTTGAGTAAAAACAAAATATTACAAGGTAATATGCAAAGTTATCTGGGCAACCACCATTCATCCATGTTCCCTTAATTCTTGAACTCGGCCATTTTGATTACTGCTACAACTCTTGCATCATACTGCAAGAGCAGGAGTATTTCAGGCCATCAATAAGCCCAATAAAAGGTCTCAAATCTTCCCAAGGCCTAGGGGGCGAAACTCTAGGAGTAGGTACACAGACACCTTCTTCATTTGCATAAAATGAGTAATAAGACCTTAAAATGAGGATCATTTAGAAGCATTTAGTAGGTAAGAATTTTACGCTTCTATTCAAAACTTTTTTCGAAAACAGAAAGCAGCGTTTAATTCACGAGAATAAAATGAAAACAAATTTTGAAAGCAAAAATGAATTATTTATTTTGACATTTTATATATGAATGAGAGAAAAGCAGGTAAGGCTGTTTCACTTGTTTTCAATTAAATTCGACAAATGGGATTGAAAATGAAAGCGTATTTTCAACGAGGTCGAAGTCTGAAGCGTATTTTACGAAAATGAAAGCCCAAGATTAGAACTCATTGAAATTTTATATTTAGTTGGATAGAGTTGAAAATTTTCGTGAACTAAACGGGGCCTTACGTTTGCTTTCAATGATTTTCGAGTTCCTTTATAGCCCATCAGAGGTTTAGAGACACTATAATAAAAAGGGAGATGAATTTAAAGTTGATGGATTAATTTTATATATTTATAAAAATACATATACTTGTAATTAATTGGTTTTCGTTTTGTACAAATCTTGATTGCAGTTTTGATTTAGGTATATAAAATACAAAAATCATGATTTCAGTTAATCAACCGAAAATAAAAAAATACATACTAAAAATAACTTACCGAAACCGAAATAATCTCCATTCCTAACTACAACACAATAACTGAAAAAAATTAATATCAAATTTATAATATGATTTAAGATAATCTTCACTCTTAGGAGGAAATATTCTCATATATCTTTCGGGACAAGTAACAAATAAACTAGTTTTTGCCTGACTCAAGTCTAAGAAAAGGGGGAAAGAATATATAGTGGGACTGTGGCTAAATAATTGTGATTCAAAATAATCTGTTGCTTAGATAAAGTTAGCGAAAGCGGCAGAAAAAAAGGATACATGGTCACGAAGTGATATATTCAAACCTTGCTTAGGGGAAAATATCTATAAACAATAGTATTTAAAGTTGAGGAGGCTGAAAAGAGAGTAGGATTTTGAATTACTTCTAAGGTATTTGATTAACCAAAAAACTCAATATATAAATATCAAAAATGGTTAATTAAAGATTTGGTTAGTGTATTAATTCTTAAGAGTTTCGATTCTTGCAAATAACAAATCAAAAACGAAAATAGTTTTTTTTTTTATTTTTTATGGCACGATTCAGTTTACCAAATCATATCCATCCCTATATATATATATATATGCAAACTATTTAAAATTAATAATTTTTTCTTAACGTGTTTTTAAATATTTTATTATTATTTTATTTCATACTTTAATATAAATATATGTAATTAAAATTTTTAATAATGTTTATAAAAATCGTAATATTTTATTTTTATAAATATTAATTTTAATATAATAAAATTAAAAATATAAAAATATAAAAAAATCAAATAATAGAAGCAGGTGGGTTTGGGAATTTTTAATCGCATAACTTAGATCTGAGGGTGAAAAAATAAAGCAATCTAAGGTCGAGATGGAGGCCTCAAGTAAATGCAAAAACAGCTTTGTCGTCACTCAATAGTGAGTGTTCTTGTACTTACTTTATTGACTGATGATGAAATTTTTAACTGTTTTGATGGAAGATGATTTTTAATATTAAAAGGTCAAAACTCTTCGTTTTTTAATTGAGCACAAAAAATTTGATGATAAGTCGTAAAAATTTGAAAAAAAAGCAGAGACAGGATGAATGCAGAAAACTATTCGACTTTCCAGCATTGAAAACAAACAGCCCTTAAAAGTGGATTTCATACTTGACTCTCTAAGAGACAAAATTAAAGGAAAATAAAAAAAAACTAAATAAAAATAATTTAATTTTTTGAATCCTTATATAATAGAGCCCATCATACCTCCACAAGTTTGCTTCAAAACCTTGTAAGTCCCATTAAAAACACCCAGGCATAGAAAGGATCCTAGATTTAGGGTCAAAATGTGAATTTGAATAACGTATAAAATTAATTTATTAAGATTAAAACTTTTTTTCCTTATATTTTTCATTTTTTATTTTCTCTGTAATACCTTTCAAAGTTCCAAATTTTTTTAAGGCTCAACATAGGTTCAGGTTTGCCTTTATCTCGCGGCTCAGATTATCATAATATTGATGTTTTAATATGAATCGGATGTGATCAGTTCGGTTTGGTGTCTCTTCCATTGGATGGCTAATTGGACCAACCAAAAACCGTCGAATCGAATGAGATGAGCTTCGTCATACAGACCAAGCGTTCCTACATAACCAAACAGTTCAATTAACTCATTTCAATTCAATACAAAATAACCCAAACACAGCGTAAACTTGTCCAAACATTCATAAGGTATAAGGACGTCTTAGGTTCAAGTCAAGGTAACGAGAGTTTACTATATTAAAATTAAAATATATTAATAAAATAAAATAAATATAAATAACAATTTAAAAATAACACAAACAAATATCCGTTTTGGAAAAAATATAATATATCTAAATGTGTGTATATATATATATATATTTGTTTTATACTTACATTCATATTTGCTCCTTTGAACATCATTTTAACTTTGAAATATATATATATATACTATATATATATATATCTGCCTATATTTATATATATATATATATAATATATATATATATATATATATATATATCTCCTCTATCTATATATCTTACATTTCATATTATATTTGTTTTTTCATTTTTTGATAATTTTTATATTTAAATATTATACATATTATATTTTCATAAAGTAAAATATTATTATTTTATATAAAAATTAGTAAATAATATTATAAATACTAAGTTATATATTTTTAAATTAATTTAATTTTTAAATGCTCCTAAATATATATTGCAGTATAATCAATTCTAAACCACGATTAGACTATCGGTCTAATCAATAAAGCTTGTGACTCAATAAAATTTTCAATTATATCATAATGTCTTAAAACATTCATAATAAATAAGGTAAAATTTTGATTTAGTGATTTTGTATTTTATTTTCAACATTTATATATATATATATATATATATATATATATATATATATATATATATATATATATATATATATATATATATATATATATCTCTCTGCATATATATATATATATAGATTTTAGAGACAAGTCTCAATCTAAGCCCAAGGCTATATGCAGGTAGAAAAAAGCTTAGTTAAATAACATTTTATAAAACATTAGATGAGATGCATATGCGTAAGTGCACATTGATGTCTAACATGTTTGGATGCATATTTTAAAAAGCATTTATGCATCATTTTAAGGTGTTTGTATGCATTATTACGCAAACACTTATAATGCTGAAATTACTGAAAAGACCTTTATAAGCATTTATAAAATTGAAGTGTTTTGATAAATAAGCACTTGTCATAATGTTAAAAAAAATTAAAACTAGATATATATATATATATATATTGAAACCATGATAAAAATTTAAAATAAGTAAAGATTCGCTATATAATTGAAAACATTTATACATTCATATGTAATATACAAGTATAAAAATAACTAATGAAACATATTCTCTTCCAATTTTTGTTTCATATGCATCGAAAAGTTATAAAGGCAAAATGTTATATGTTTTTTAACCCCATTTAAGATCTTTAATTTGGATCTTTGATAAATTGGAGCGTGTCTTGTATGCCCAACCAGTTATTTAAGGCACAATACGTATAGAGGCACAAAAACCTCTTGAGGCCTTAAGGCGGAAGGCACAAATTGTAAGACCCGGGAAAAACCTAGAAATTTGAATTTTTGCTATGAAGGGCAAAATGGTAATTTTACCAAAATTCTTTATAGATCTCGAATGATGAAACGAACATGTTGGGTGTCTACAAGAATCTCAGTGCCCAGCCACAAATTTCGTTGGTCACAGGGCGGTTGGATTTTCTTCACCGAATTTCGGCTGACAGACGTCGAGTGGCTGCTGGCGAGATATTTAGAAAAATCCTGAAAAATGTCAAATATTTAAAGAATATCCATTTAAAATAGTTGGAACTGAAACTAAAACGAAATAAATTATTTTGGGGCGAGAACGGAACCGAAGAAGTGTGACACGTGGTGCAACGTGAGTCACATGTCCACACTATGATATCACAAAATATCTGTACAAAAAATCTCATTTTTTCTGAGAAAAAACGTGAAAGAGAGAGAGAGAGAGAGAGGAAGAAAAGCGACGCTTTTTGAGGCGATTTCGGGTTTCTTGGTCGGGCTCGACGGGACGAGGATTAAAATTTGCTCTGTGACGAGAGTTGCAGCGTGGGTACTGGAATCATAAGATTTCTCCAAGGTTTAGGTTTCATGGAAACGAGAAAACGATCTCTGAAATCACGCAGAGTGGTAGGGTTGTATCTGCTTTCGGTTTTAATTTCTATCTAAGGCCTTTTTGTATGTGTGTGTCAAAATGGAGAATGTTGTCTAGTTTTTTTCCTCCTACCCATGACTGAGTTTTGGCGTAACAAGTCACTCACATCTGAATTGAGTGATTCAATTCTTTGGATTAAACTATAGATATTACAAGAGGTTTATTGAGAACTTCTTAGTGGATGTGGAGGTTTATTGAGAACCTCGGGTTAAGTGCAATTTATGACTAGAGTCTGACAGAGGTTGAGTATGAGTGGGAGATGACCCGTGTGAGGCATTCCAAGAGTTAAGAGGCTTACATCAACTCCTGTTCTTATAGTCCGGAAGGGACCCAGTACACGGTATATTCTTGGTGCCTCGAAGGACGGGTAGGATGTTCTAATGCGATCAGGAAGAGTGAGTGGCTTATGGTTCCTGACGGTTGAAGAACCACGGCGCGATTACCACACGCTGACATGGAGTTAGCGGCTATAGTCGCCGGCTTTGAAGATATGGCGCCGCTATTTATATGGTGAGCCTTTCGAGGTATTTTAGGACCCGCAAAAGTGCGAGTATATCTTTACTCACGCGGGACCTCAACATGGCGGCTGGAAATGGATGGAATATCGGAGGATTATGACTTCACTGTAAGTACCACCTGGTAGCAAATGTGGTGGTTGATGCGCTTGTCGGAAGTCACGGGTGTGGTAGTGAAACTGCAGGGTATTAGGGTGCTTCGAGGCCCATGGGACGGTTAAAACTACGATGCAGTGAAACAGAACTCGAGTGTTTTGGGAAGTTCCCGGTAATATGCGCCCCTGTGAGTAGAGTTATTGAGTCGAGGCGGGACGAGATAGTGTCTATCGGGGACGATCACGAGGCTAGTATGGGTGATGAGGGCTAGGCCATTCACACTGATGGTAGTCTTTGGTATAGGGGACGAATTGTGGTTCCCCAGTTGGCAAAGCTGAGAGAGGAGAGCCTTAAGGAATTCCATTGTTCTCGTTTTACGGTGCATCCAGGTGGTACAAAGATGTATCATAATCGTCGCCCATGTGCGGGAGGGATGAAGGAGACACGTTAGGGGATTTTGAGATGATCTCTGTGTCGGCGAATAAGGGTGACATCGGGCGCGAGTATATTGGAGGTAGCGGAGTGGAAGTGAGAGTATATCACGATGGATTTTGTGACTCATTTTCCAAGGACATCGCAGAAGCATGATGTGGTGTTGGTGATAGTGGACCGGCTTACTAAGTCGGCACATTTTCCCTGCGGTGTATGGATGACCTTCACTGCTTTGGAGAGGAATTACGCGGGTTGTACATCACGAAGTCGTCCGTTACATGGAGTACTAGTGTCTATTGTATCGGACTGGGATCCCAGGTTTACAACTCAGTTCTGGAAGAGTTTCCAGAGAGCCATGGGGACACAGTTGAGGATGAGTACTGTTTTTCATCAACAGACTGACGGTTAGTCAAAGAGGACTATACAGGTGTCAGAGGACAGGTTGAGAGCATGCGTCCTGGATCTCAAGGGTAGTTGGGAGGAGCATTTTCCCTTGGTTGAGTTAAGCTATAATGGTTATCAAGCGGTATCGGATGGCTCTGAGGAATTATATGGGAGGCCATGCAGTCTCAGGTTTGTTGGACCGAGGGTAGGAGAAGTCCACCACGGGTGCGGGTTGATTAGTGACACCTTAGTGGTGGGTGTCGTAAGCGTCTTCTCACGGCTCAGGCCTGCAAAGAGTTACGCGCCCGACCTGGCGGCGACCTCTAGAGTTTGAGGTGGGAGATCATGTATTCATTAAGGTTATGCCTAAGAGATGAGTGATCAGGTTTGACAAGCGAGGAAAGCTATCGCCGAGATATATTGGGCCCTTTGAGGTACTCAAGAGGGAGGGTATAGTTGCTTACCGGTTGGCACTACTGCCGAGTTTATTGAGTGTTCACGACGTATTCCATGTCTCCATGCTTCGAAAATACACTCTAGATTCGACTCATGTAGTGGATTGAGGCGAGCTTGTTGTTGATACAGATGAGACCTTTGAGGAGGGACCAGTGCGTATCATGGATAGCCGAGACCAAGTTTTGCAACAAGGCGGGGGCTAGTGAAGTCTTATGATGGCATAGAAGTGGAGGGAGCAACATGGGACGTAGCGGCGCGTCTTATCGCCTATCCTTCTTATTTGGGGATGAAGATGCGTTCTTTGCCATTGGTAGCATTCAATAGCATTTATATGCATGTGATTGCATATGTTTGTGTGTAGGAATTCGGGACCCGAAATTCTTTGAGGAAGGAAGGAAATGTAAGACCGGGAAAAACTTTAGAAATTTGAATTTTGCTAGAAGGCAGGTAATTTTCAATTCTTTCTAGATCTCCCGGATAATGGCAGTGTCGTTAAGGATTGTCTCGTGAAATCTAATCTCTGTCAGTTTAGTTGATTCAGTGGTTGGATTTTCCGCAATTTCGAGATAGCGGTGTCGAGTTGACCACAAAGTTAGATTTTAGAAAATCGCGAAAAATGTCAAATATTTAATAATGTCAATTTAAGATAGATGGGTGAAATGGGCCCGAAATAAATTGTTTCGTGAAGCGGAAAGCGAAGAAGTGTGACGCCGTGTACGGCGTGAGCCACGTCCTGCTATAAATATCTAAATATCTATAATGCAAAAAATGTGATTGAGAGAGAGAGAGGAAAGAAGAAACATTTCTCACAGCGATTTCACGGGAGTTTTACTGTCGAATTGACAAGATGAGAGTTAAGATGTTACGCGACGAGAGGCTGCAGCGTGGTCTTTGGAATCATAAGATTTCTCCAGGTTGAGTTTTCGCGAAAAATCAAAGAAAAGGCGGTGTCGGGAAATCCGCAAATTGAGTAGGGTTTTTTTTTTTATTCTACGGTTTTAATTGCTATCTGGGCATCGGTATTCAAAGTGGAGAGAATGCGAGTTCGATTTTTCCTCCAACCCATGACTGAGTTTTGGCCATAACTTGGCCATCACTGATCTGAATTGAGTGATTTTAATTGTTTGGTAAATTAGACTTATAGGAGAACATATTTCCTTGAAATAGATTTATCCGAGTCGACCTCTTTGGGCTGAAATACGTTAAAGTGGGTTAGCATGTTTGGCGGTTTTCGTTCTGTTTTAGACCCCCTGACTATATTTTGGCCATAACGCTTCTGAATTAAGGGATTCTAATTTCTAGGTAAACTAGAATTATAGGAGAACATATTGTCTTGAAATAGGTCTGTAAATTGAAGCCCTCTTGAAATGCATTCCAAGGGGTACATGTTTAGGCAGGTTCAGTTATGTTAGGCTTGAGTAGTCCCGGTTGTTGGGACGAGATCTTGAGTTTTGTGATCCAATTTGGGTGATTCTAGTTGGGAGAAGACCTAAGGGCACTGTATATTCAAATGAGTACAAAGAACCGGTGTCAGATTATGGATTAAGACCCACAAATCGGGTATCGCAATTTGTTTCCATTGTGGCGAGTAAGCCCACGACCCGATTTTAGATAAAAATCTTATAACTTCTTAGGTAGAACCGTTTGGGTGTTCTTGGACTCTATGGAAAGCCCATTGAGTCAAGAACCTAGCCATATTAATGTGGAGGGTAATTGGTATCCATAGACTTGCTGAAAGTTGGTGTTTGTACCAAGTGTACACGTGGGACACAAGGGTCATTTCCTATTTTGTTTGCCTCCAACTTCGGACGACCATATATTTCACGTTCGAACTCCGTTTGGGTTGTTATTAGACTTTATGGAAAGCCCATTGAGTCAAGATTCTTTCCATGTGCCTGTGGAAGGCATTGGGTGTCCACAACCATGCTGAAATTCTATGTTTTGCACCAAGTGTGTAGGTTATTTGGTTGTGTCAATGTGAATAACCGGGTTTTGGCACGACCATTGCATGGCATGTTGTAGGCTATTATATTGGGTATGAATTTCATAGGTGCTAGGAAGTACATGACATTACTTATTTAGTCATATATTGATGAATGCTAATATGCATGATACTGATATCATAAAGATTAGTATGAAATGCTTAGGAACTTCTATCGCACGTTATATATTTGCATGGTACTTGACATGGAAGTGCGATTGATTAGAATGTTCCATGTAATTGTGCATCATACCATATAACATGAGAATTTGCGTGACATAGCATTGCATATGCGCCAGAGATATCAACATATTGGGTGTGTGTGCATGGATATGGGCATTCATCATCGGTGTTGATGATGGTGTGAGCTCATGCTGGGCGATGTCGATAGATGTCTCACGGTTTAAAACATAAAAAATAAATATAAATAATGTGTGTGGGTGGAGCAAGAAGGGGACCGTTAGCCACATCAAGTAAGCTGGAGCATGGGTGTAAGGGCAGCCCGGTATGATCCGAAAAGTTATGTTGTAGGTGTAAAGAGACCAGCGATGTGATCAGAAAGTTACATTGCCCCGAAGCGCGCGGTGGTTATCAGCATGGAGCTAAGTTGTGGTGAGTCGGGGATAACTTCGGGTTAGTTACCATTGACACATTGCGGTCTTGTGGTGGCCAGCTAGGACTCGGTATATGTGTGTCATTGGTACCACCGATGACGAGTTGTCATAACGAACATGTGAAATTCGGTGGGTTACTTTCGGGATATGGGCGAAGACATTCATATGACGTCACGACATTCATGTAGACATTTTCATTTGGATGCTGTTGGTTGGTTTGATCGTGTATGGCGACAAGTGGGGAATGTAGGAAATTATCCTTTTGGGTTTTGCTTACCCGTCATTAAGCCCTATCGAATCTCGAGGCCAGTGTAAACGGTGGCCGACGTGGAGGCCGCATATGACGGATGTGGCTTTAGACCATATTTTGTATATGTATATTAGAACAATCAGTTTTAATATATCTCATTTTACGCATAGAGGTACTACGCATCTCATTTTCTCTTCATCACTTGGCAGGACAACGGCATGAACTAAGTTTGAAGTGGCTGTAAGTGGTTCAGTGCTCAAACTTTGCTTTGTCGTATTGAACCTCGAGAACCTTTTTGTATGATACTCTTGAGATATAAATTAGCTGAAGTGATGCATCACGAACAATTCTTATCCGAGAATTTTCTTTGTTGAATGAATCCTTCATAAAGCGAAGGGCTTGCTCGGTCGACTTGACTTGATAATCTTGCTCCAAATGTCTTGACCCACAGAGCATATCATCGGCGATAAAACGAGAATAATAAAATTACCATCTGAATATTCTTCTACAAACACCTGATAGTGCGAAGTGGTTCTTGAATACCCATGGTCAATCATGAAGAATCAATTTTACGTACCATTGCCTCGATTAACTGCTTTAATCAATCTAATTCTTGCGATTTTCAAACTGGCGATCATTACCCTTATCTATGAAGCCCTCAGGTTGCTCCATATAAATTTCCTCTTCTAAGTCACCATGCAAAAATGTGGTCTTCACATCAAAATTTAACTCTTCTAAATTCATATAAGCGTGCAAGCAGTTCGAATAGAGGACATCTTCACAACTGGTGAGAATATCTCATCAAATTCAACTCCCTTCCTCTGACCAAAACCTTTCACAACAAGTCGTGCCTTGAATCTCGATTGAGAACTGTTCCCATCATTCTTTCGTCTGAACACCCATTTATTTTTCAATTTTCTTTTTTTTAGGTGGCTTCACCTAATCATAGGTGTGATTCTCATGCAAAGTCTTCATTTCCTCTTTCAGTGCCTTAAGCCATTCGGTTTTGTTCTCATGCTTCAAGACTTCTTGATAAGTCTCTGGCTCACCCTGATCTGATATCATCACATACTCATTTGAAGAATATTTTTTGGATGGTTGTTTTTCTCTGGTAGATCTCCTTAACGGTGTCTGTGGTAGTGACTCTTGGGGTGGCTGCTCCCCCTCAATCTCTGGCTCAACATCATCTTCCGCTGCATCATCATGAGGTGTCTGCACTTCCTCATTAATATCATGAACAATAGGTGGTCAGAGGGATCTAAGTCAACAAGATCATCGGTACTAGGCTCTGGTGACCTTCGAGCTTGTCAATGTCTTCAATAGTACGATCTTCAAGAAAACCATCTCGGCCACGACAACTCTTGTGAGGCTAGATCATCTGACACAGCCTTGAATTCTTCGACCTTATAGCCCGAGAAATATGCAACTGGATCAAACTTGGACCTCTCATCTTTTGGAATATGAACAAAGCTCTGCGGTAAGACTACCCTCAAGTGATCATAAAGACTTCTTTCCACTGTCCAGAAACTTTTACGGCGCATCACCATTCAACGGAACAAATTGATAGATCTCCATTTGTTGTCCTCATTACCTCACCAAAAAGATCTTGTAGCAATTTGGTATGAGAACCATCCTCTCTCGAGAATTGTGCGATTCATTCTCTCTACAACCGGATTACATTGAGACTCTTTTGACTATCTTTTCATGCTTGATGCCGTGATTGGTGCAATACTGATCAAATGGTCCAATATATTCACCACTACCATTATTCGAACACATTTCAAGCTGTCTACCCGGTTTCTTTTCCAACATTGGCACGAAAATGCTTGGCTCACGTCTAGAACTTGATCTTTAGTTTCGGTCTTATAAGTAAACTTTTCTATAGAGTGATCATCAATAAAAGTGACATAAAACACCACACCAAGTGTCCTAACTTTCAAGGACCACATACCTTCGAATGTACCAAATCTGAAACCTTGAGATTTTCTAGATGCAATGTTTCCTCTGAAAAGATAATGCATTTTGTTTACCATGGAAACAATGAACACAAGTTTTCAAGGTGTACCTTTTATCCCATAGAAGCTCTTTCTTGGACAAAAACTTGCAATCCTTTTCACTCATATGTCAGTCTTCTATGCCATAGATGGTGGATGAGTCATTTTAAGGTATTCCACAAACACCCTTGGATTTTGCTTGCATGGTGTAAAGGGAACAAGTCTTCTTTCCTTTGCTACCCTTTAGAGAACCTTTGGAGGCTTCCATTTTCCATCATTGAAATTAATTTGTTATAGCCTTCATCATCTAACTCAGCGGAGATTAAATTGGGCGAGATATCCGGTACATCCACACTCCATCTCTAAGCAACAATTTGCATCGATATTTGTTCAAGCAAATGTCACCCATGCAAACAATTTTGACACATCTTCGTTTCCCATACGGACATTCCAATTTCACCTTGGTAAGTAAAGAAGTCAGCCAGCGAAGTAACATGAAATGAAGCTCGGAAGTCGATGCAAATCCATCTCTTGGCCAATCAAATTATGGCTAGCATCATCACGGATAATCATGAGTTCACCATCGGTAATTACTGCTGTATCATTTTGTTTTTTCTTTGAATTTTTCTCTTTGTTTTGCTCCTTGAGCTTGAGTTTTCTATAAAACTGTATGCCCTTTCTTGTGACAATAATAGCACTCAACATCTTTCTTTGAAATCAAGCTTGAACAACCTCTAGATTTATCACGGTTGTGCGGAGCCCTACTCTTACTCCTGCCTCTCCCTCGGTTTTCCATCACAAGTGCCTCGGAGTGAGAAGAACCTGATGATTTTCTTCTTGTCTCTTCATTCAACAGGCTGCTGGTAACTTGACTCATTGTTACCTCATCAGTCTCGAGACTTACTAGCGCATGACCAAGTTTCCCAACTTCCCGGGGAAGTGAACTAAGAAGTAACAAAGCACAGCTCATCATCAAAGTAGTTTTCATGGCGGCTTGACTGATTCACAATGCTCTTAATTTCATTCAAATGCTCTGCGATAGAGTACCCTCCTTATATTTAAAATTCACAAGCTTTGAAATAAAAATGCTTTGTCCTTTGATCGTCTTTCTATCATAAAGACTCTCCAATTTGGTCCAAAGACCATGTGCTGAATATTCTGTAGAGACGTGATGAAAGACACTATCATCAATCCATTGCCGAATAAAACCGACAACCTTTCGATCTAGCTTTTTCCACTCGTCATCTTTCATTCCTTCCGGTTTGCCACTATCACCCTCTATGGGTCCATTTAAATCTTTACAAAACAAAAGGTCTTCCATTTTAGTTTTCCAAGTCACCCAATTTGTGCCATTGAAACTAACCATACGCCCAACGTTGCCGTCCATAATTCACACACACAAATATAATGAATGGGCAAGATTAATCAAATGCTCTACGATACGGATGTTATGGAAAAATAGAGCTTTCCCACGAGTGTAAATCAATGGAAACAATATAACATAAAATAAATTAATAGAAAATAAATGAGCACACAAGATTTATGTGGTTCCTCGGAAATAACTTGAAATTTATGTCCACACGGCAGCCAGTCAGTTTCTTCCACTATCACGAAAGGCTTCATTATTAAAAAAGCAAATACCTAGACACACCAGGTGTAAGTACTTAATAAGTACCTCAAAAAAAGTAAACCAAATCTCGAAGGCAAACTATGAGAAGCAGAATATCAGTGAAGAAAGCGATTTACTCCTTATGAAAAACAAACCTAATGCTTGATTTTGTGGCACCAAAAATGGAGAAGAAGAAGACTGAATTTTTCTTGAACCAAAGACTGCTCGAATGCCTTCTTGCCAAGCCAACCAAGATGATATATCATCCAAAAAAAAAAAAAAAAACCACTAAAACCTTTTATTTCCCTTAAAGATTCTAAACCAATACCAAGAGTCATGCACGCCAAAACAAGTCTTGGATATACCAAGAGTCATGCACGCCAAACCAAGGTGTATGCCAAAAATAACAAAACACTATTTAGTAAATGATGAGTCCCATAAAGGAGAGAAACCTATATATATATATATATATATATATATATATACATATATATATATATAGTTTATTAAAAAGTGTATTTATCTATTTGCATAGCTTCCTTATTTTCTGATTTAAAATAAAGGAATACTTTAAGAGATAATAAGTAATAGTTAATTTGATATTACTATAGGGAAAAAAGTTTAAGCGTGAACGGTTAAAGATTTGTTAGTTTAACTCATTATATCTAATTCATGTGATAGAATGTTTAACGTTTCAAAAAGGCATTACATAGGGAGGGAAGGGTTTTCGGGTTCGGATCTCAATGAAAATAGTTTATTATATTGTAACTAAAGCTTTAGTTGTAAAAAAAAAAAATTTGTTAGTTTAAGAAATGCTTGGTAACAAAAAGATTTGAAATGAAATGCAAGGATACCATTGAAGGGGAAAAATGGGAGGGAAAATAAAAATTAAATTTAAAATCATTAAATGATTTTAAAACACATTCCATTTCAATTAATATTTAATTATGTTAGATGAAACATGGGAAAGGACGAGTGCAATCTTCAGTCAGTGCTAAACTCCTCAAATGGGTTTCTTCATTTAACAACCCCTGACAAGAACAACCGCGTATAGCGTTCTTATAACAACTCACAGAGAAAAGAGGGCAAAATGGAAACATAAAATGTTAGGACTAAAAGAATCAAACCCCTCAACGCTGCCTGTCATCACAAATCCTTGAATAACAGCTTCTTGTTTCCTAACTTCATGAGTTCGTTTGATCTCCTCAGAATCTTCCCACCCTTCCTCAACTATCTATTGCCCCTCTACGTGCTTTTGGTTTTGGTTGCTTGTCTGGGCCTTCTCGTCTTTGGCCTCAATTCAAACACTCTCTTATTTGTCCTTGAATGTGATTAGTCAATAACACCTCTGTTGAGCCATCACTTTCTCCTCCTCAGGAAATCGACCTTGTCTATCAAAGTTGGGCATTCAATACAGTTGGTTGAAAGCTGGGATTCTAGTAAAATCTTTGGGTTGGCTATATGATCATTGCTACAGGATCTGTTTCTGTAACTGTTTGCACCAACGATTCTTCCTGCAAACTACACCATCAGGACTGAGCAGTGGTCTATTCGGAGGTTGTGTTCAAGCAGGGGTAGCAAGTGTCTTGCTTGTCTCCCTTATGCCTTCAACAAGGAGACATGAAAGTTGGAGTGGATCTTGCTTCACGGTAATGCCCAAGGTATAAGCCATTGGTGATCTAAGCCCTTGATCAATGGTCCAAAGCAGCGAATTGAGTTTGGAATTTAGTCGTGTTGCCACTGTAGTATGTTTGTATGGTTGAAGCTTGACCAACACCAAATCTCCCACTTAAAACCAGACGCCCTGCCGCTTCTTATTGGCCTGTTGTGTCATCTAGTTCTGTGCTTAAGTTAAATTCTGCTTTAGCTGTTGGAGAATAGAGTCTCAAGTTAGCAAATCTTCCTCGAGGTGCTTTGTACTGAAGTCACCTCGAACATAGCGAGAATGGATGGTGGCAATCAGTCATATGCCGCTTGAAGAATTGTCGTAGCGCAGAAATAGTGGCTAGTATTCTAGTGATACTCAGCCCAATCAAGAAAGCGGTTCCATTATTTCGGGTTATCTGCTGTGAAAGTTCTAAGGTATTGTTCTGAGTATAGGTTTGTCACTTCCGTTTGGCCTTCAATTTGGGAATGGTAGGAAGAGCTCATCTTCAGTTTTGTGCCCTAAATTCGAAGAGTTTCTTCCATAATTGGCTTGTGAAAATGGGATCACAGTTTGAAACCACAGGGTGCGAGGAACTGTGTGGTGAACAGCTCGACCACCCCCCAGGGCTGTGGTGAGTTGGTAAGGCCCCGAGTGAGCATACTTCACATTAAGACGTTAATGACCACAAATCGTGGTATTGAGAATTAGGAAGTCCAACAGTAAAGTCTAGAGCTAAGTCTTCCCATACTCGTTCCGGCATTTGTAGGGGTTGTAGCAAACCATTTGGAGCTACTGTCGAATACTTGATGGTTTGACAAGTGACACACTTGGCCACAAATTTTTTCACCTCATTTCACATGCCCAGCCAAAAGAAATTGATGCTAAGCAGGAGGAAAGTCCTCTCAACTCTAGCGTGGCCACCTATAGGGGTCTCATGGAACTCTTGGAGCAACAAGGTCTTCAATTTTGACATCTTGTTGATCATGAACAGACTCTTGTGCATCAATATTCCATCACGTATGCTAAACTCGGAGTCAATCAAGTTTGCTGTTAGTAATTGTTGTTGCAAAACCTTGAGATCAACACAATCCATATTTTCCTTAAGTAATTCATCCGAAAAGTCATATCTGCCTGCCAAATGGTTTGAGCAGGTGTTTGGAGTGTCGTGTTGTCTCAATAAGGCATTCACAACTAAATTTTTTGATCCTACCTTGTACTCAATAGAAAACTAATACCCCATCAATTTACGGAGGTACTACTGCTGGTTAGGGGTTTGAATGACTTGCGTAAGGAACTCTTTCAAGCTCTTATGATCAGTACAAATTATGAAGTGTCTTCCCAATAGGTATTGGCTGCCATTGGCTACCACTTCCACCGGCTTTACTTCTCGTAAATGCGCCGAGGCACCCATCATATGTTAACCCAACATCTTGCTAAAAACATCAATGGTGTCCATCTTGCATCAGACACACCCACCCAATTTATGTGGATGCATCAGTCTCTACCATAAAAGCTTTTGAGATATCTGGTAGGCGGAGGACCAGTGTTTCGTCATGGCCCAAAAAGCTTTGCAAATGCAGCAGTTGCTTCCTTTGTCCACTTGAAATTATCCCTCTTTAGTAACTCGGTGAGTGGAGCAGCTATTGTTGCATAGTGCGCAACGAAACGACGGTAATACCCTGTGACACCAAGGAATCCTCTCAACTGCTTAAGATCCTTAGGCTGGGGCCAACTAGTCATTGATTCAATTTTGGTCGGATCTGCCTTAACTCCTTCAAGCGAAACAAAGTGTCCCAAATACTCTATTTTGCTTTGGAAACGTTGGCACTTGCCTTTGGCAAAAGTTATTTTCAGAAGGCATTGCAACCGCGAAACAAATGTTGAACATGTTCTTCCGAACTTTTACTGTAAATGAGGATGTTGTCAAAGAAGACGATTACAAATCGACAGAGAAACGACCTGAAAAATGTGGTTTATGGCTGCCTGAAAGGTGGATGAGGCATCTGACAGCCTGAAGGGCATCACAACGAATTCAAAATGGCCATTGTGGGTTCTAAAAGCAGTTTTGTGGACATCATGTCGATCCATTCTAATTTGGTGGTAGCCCGCCTGAAGGTTAACTTTGGAGAAAATTCTGCCTAATTCATCAAGCTCGTCGATAGTTAGATTGGGAAACGAGTCCTGATTGACTCATTAAGAGCTCACTAGTCGACGCAAAACCTCCTGAGCCATCCTTCTTTTTAGCGGCGAACTGGAAGAATATAGGTTGTTGCTATGGTGAATAAAAGCCGTCGAAATATTTCATAACCAGTTTTCCATAACATCCTTCTGAAAGTAGGGGTAACAATATGGCCTTACATTTACAGGTGCCGAACCTGGTTGTAAGTGAATCCTGTAATCAATGTTTCTGGTCGGTGGTAGCTGCTTCGGTTCTTCAAAAACCTATCAGAATTAATGCAGAATTCCCCTGCCCACAAATGGGAAATTAGCCTCCATGTGTGCGAACTCCCCAACTCCTGGTACACTATGTTCCACTTCTTTAGGTGGAGCTGTAGTCAACTTATAAACCCCTCTCACGTCCCCCTCAAGAGTCAAAGCACTAAACTGAGTGAAGAGGTTGGCGTGTGTGGTAAGAAAACAGTGTTCCCTGCCAATTTCCTTGTTTGCCCTTCCATTTAGACTCCATAGTCAACTCATTGTGGTAATGAATACATGAACAGAGTCACTTAACCTGCATATCAGTATATATCTAATATATAGGCGGGCATATAGATCCACCTCAAATAAGTTGCCGCATCATAGGCTCAATCCCCACACATTTCTTACAACACACCAAATGCTAACCATTTCCCATATACACTTTAAATCTAAGAGTTGCCTCCCACTTTAGCTCGAGTTTCCCAACCAATGCCTCGTGGATGAAATTATTATTGCTTATCGTGTCTAGGAGTACCTCTACAATTTCCATTCCATGCTTGGCCATTATCCAAAAAATACGGGGATTAATTAAATTGGAGAGGGTATTAAGGCTTACTTTGATCTCTTCCTCATCGCAATTGTCTACCTTAGCCAACTCAATGTCTTCTTGTTCCTCCAACATCCCCTCCTCACCAAACATCAGTAGCACTCAATTTTTACACTTATGATTGATGTAGTGCTTTCATCATCAACTGACCTCAGCTTCTTTCGCTCTTTTCTCCCAGATTTTTTCCGAAGATAAGCGTTTGATCAAAATTTTGGGAGTCTCGAATTGTTGTGGTCCAGGCCATGGTGATGAAGGTCCGGCCAAAACCCCACAAGAACCAAGCTTGGTTCCAGCCGAAGGAACCACTGTGGTACTGTGGGTTTGTGTCTCCATTGTTCGATATCCTTCTCTTCGATGGCGTCCCAATAGGTCTTCGTTCATGTCTTCAAATAATTGTGCCTTCACCATAGCGTCAGACAACTCATTTGGTTGAGCCATAAGAATCTCCTGACGAATCTCAGTTTTTACACCCCACACAAAGAAATTCAAGAGCATGGAGTCGGGTACCCTGTAATTCTGGTCATTAGACTCTCAAACTCGACTCGGTATTAGAAACCTTCCTAATTTACTGTTTGCAATTTTACAGTGGATCGTCGTAGATCTCGAGGTCCCCGATCTTCCTCAATTCGCGGAGAAACACATCAACATAGGGTGCCGCCTTTCTCCATCCATTAAGCCACCATCAGGCTCTCAGCCTTCGATGAGACGCGCACAGCTAAACGCTTCTGGATCGATCTGATGTAGTGAGAAAAACTTTTTGATCCTATAGATCCAATTATCTACATTCTAGCCATCGAATCGAGGTACATCCACCCTCAGTGTCTAAGAAGCACGGACACGGATACGGCCACGGCGATACGACACGACGGGACACGGGGACACGACAAATTTCAAAAAACTAGGATCTGGTCACAGCGAGGCAACGCGTAATAAGATAAAATAAAAATAATTATCGCTACAGTATTGTCAGCCAAAAGCAGGCCCCAGATAAAAGAAACAAGGCCTTTCGAGCATTGTTTTACAAATATTAACATAAGCATAAATCCCAAAAGCTAAGCGCATTTCCTTGAATCGAATAAATGGCTTAGGTTCGGGTTAAATGAGAGAAAAGATCGCAATCTCAAAGAATTCGGCGTTCTCTATATCCATTGAGTCAAAACCATCACCTCCAATGTCGCATTTGGGTCGCCCGTTATAGTTTGGAGATCATACGAGTCGGAGATTGTTATGGACATAGGCAAGTCGCCATTTCTTTTGTGGTGTCGAAACATTTATAACTTCATGGAGTGAATGGAAATTATAGGTCTTCCGTTGCTTTCGCGACAGGGATGAGCGAGGTTGTCTGCTTGATTTTAATGCATGATTTAGGCATTGGTGCGGAGTTCCATGAACAACCCACCATTTATTCTGCGGACTGTGCCATGCATTTGATGGAATCAGCTCTGAAAAATCTTCAAAAATGAGAAAAAGTAGCATACTCGTCATTTGTACCTCCTTTCACCTTCATTTTAGAAAAATAATAAACTTATTTTTTCTTTCTCTACTTCCATATCTCGATGTGAGTGATTCAGTCATGAGACTCATCAAGCCATTGTTGACTATAATACCTAGTTTAAGGTAATGACATAATTTATAAGGATAAACATCTGTGAGTCTCATTTATATTTGAATTCTCAAGCCCTCTGATTTAAACTCCAAGATTACCTTGGATTTAAGGAATGAGCTAAGAGATATGTAAGGTGTGGCTTTTAGTCCATCTTTCCACCAAGATTCCATTCCTGATATCGAAAAAACTACAAGTATAATTACAAAAATGATTCCATATAAGTTTAAATATAATTAAAACTTTCAATCAAAACTTCAATAATATTATTAATAAATCTTAATTATACAGATTTTGTGACTTTATATTCTATATTTATAAGTAAACCCTTCACTTTTGATCATCGAATCCCACCATCATAAATATTGAAGGCAAGTTGTCGATTCTCGGCTAATGGCAATATCTCATATTAGAGTGCCAAAGCTGAGAATATAAATCCATCATCAAAAGATCTTAAGTTTAAGTTTTATCCAGCATACCTTTATGTTTCTGCCTTCTTGCTCCAAGCCTCTTTTATTGTCTTAAATGGTTAAGCTGTGTGGATTGAAGCAAAACGTGTATCGGCCCCTTTAAAGTAACTTGACTTGCAGTAGATTGTTGCTAAACGTGACATTCTAATTATGATTCATAATGAAATTCTTGGCTGAAGAGGCATCACTTGAAGCAGAGATCACGACCCATTTATTCCATCATCATCATATCTTAGGTGTGTTGATGGTGCACATATGTTCTTCAAAGCAAGATTGATATAGACCACACACGGGGTCAGATATCTTAAAAACTTTTTAGCTACAATGTGTCTCTTTGCTTTGCAAGGCTGCGGCATTATCGATTATAACTTGAACGCTACTTTTGGCCGTCTGCATATAGTGTTAATCAACAAATCGGCTATAAAGTGCTTTGTCTTGTGCACCCCCTTCACCAGTTTATTGCTTTGAAAACATTAGTGCTTTTCACGAGGCGCATGATGTTAATAAGTGGTCTTCTTTGAGCATCGACCGGCTGCATCCGCGCAAATGCTCACTCCTTTCTCATTCAGTCTTAGCAGTTGGTTCCAATAGATTCCTCAATGTTACTCTTCTCCTTGTAATAAGTATGATTCTTGTCATTTATAAGCTGTGGGGCAGCGCTTGCAGGTGACTTGCACTTTTAAAGGCGACATAATAAGATTTCTAGCAAAGTGAAAGCAGCCCCCGATTATAAAACATCTATACAGCTATCTCACTTGTCCAGCTATTTCCACGTGCATAGATATTGAATGCCTTTCCAATTGATCCAATGACCCCTTTCTCCTTTTTGGATCAATAGCACTAGCACTAGAGAGGATTCTCAAAATTAGATCTTTGCGGCGCTTGATGGAGTAAGGAACTTGCTTAGGTGGATTGTTTCTACTTGCTGTTCAACTTCCTCCATCGCCCATCTGTGACCAAATTTTCATTCGTTACTTTAGTACAAGATGCAACCCCAGCCCCTTTAATTTTCAACAAGTGAGCCTTGACTCTATAATATGATCCTCTATATATTTGTCTACAAAAATTGCATTGAAAAGCAACATTTCCTCCTCCTTTACCCAATTTCGCTTCTTTCGTGACGTACCTCCATAATGGAGCATTTGTAAATGCTTGATTATTTGTTGATTACTTGAATGCTCAGAATTACTACTCATTGTATAGTCTGCATGATAAAAAAATCAGTATTAAATAAATATAAATTATTTCAAACTTAATCAATCTAATTTTTGTCTATCCATACAATTAGACTAATTCATAAAATTTATATTACATTCATTTAAATTCAAAATAAATTATAAAACGTCATAATTAAGTTCAAAATGCAATTATAAAAAAACAATTGCTTAAGTTCATAATTCATTTCTTGCTCCGGGTTCATGATTCATATCAAAAATAACTGAGAATAAATTCCCCCTGTTTGCAAGAGTTACTTATGCTATATTTAACGTCCCTTAAGGCCGAATATGGTATTTAAATAAATTTGATCAAAACTATGTTTAATCATGTATGCTTAACGACAGTACAATTTTAGTTAAACGTGCAGCATGAAGTCATACTTCAAGAGTTATGCTGGTGGATTTTATAATTTTAGATTGGTGTCTACTAAGACTACCAACCCCCTCCTCCTATTCAAACACCTAATTCCAGGTTTGACTATTCCCCCCTCCTGTTCAGGTTTGGGAATTCCTCACCCCCCCTCTCCAAGTTCCAAGGTTCCAACTGCCTCCTCCTCTCTTTCCACCTGGAGTTGGGCCCTTCACCCACACACACACACACACACTTGTTCCTACTTCCATTTCAATAATTACAAATTTTATTCAAGGTATTTATCACATACCACTAGACGGATTTTCATCCTCTGACGGCTTCCCAGCGATTTACCTTGCGGCCTTGCCTAACCTAAGGTTTGCATCCCTCCCACCTTTCTTTCTTTTTCTTTCTTCTTCCTTCTTCTTCTTAGTTGATAGTGCGATGACGATGAGTTCGATTCGCCCTTATTTGAATTTATTTTTCGATTTTTTGGGTGATGAAATGATATCATAGATTCAGTTTCCTTTGGTGTCGTGTTTTCATGAGAAAAAAATGCAATTTTCTTTGGTGAAAGAAAAAAACACAAAATCGATCATTGCTTGAAAAAAAAAAAGAACTTACTATATGTGATTAGCACACCTTTTCTCTGGCGTTGTCGGCTACTCGGCGTGTTGATTTCCAGCTACCAATCCAGTTTTTTGTGTGTCGTTTTTGTGTTTGCGAGAGAATCGCGTTTTTACTCTTTGAGGAAGAAGAGCAAAAGTATACAGTTAGGTTTTTGAAGCCCAGACGAAAATGGCCTAAAATATTTAAGCGGAATTAATACAAGTTGTCTAGCCGTGTCGGTAGTGTCTAAGTTTGTGTCTAGCCGTGTCCGTCATTATCCAAGGCTTTGACCTCTTGTTTGGTCAGCGATGCCCGTGGCGTATCGGACACGTATCAGACGCGTGATCTGGCGCGCCTTAAGCGTATCGAGTGTCGAACACACGGACCTCCTTAATGTTGCGTATCCATGCTTCTGGCTTTCGGTGTCTTCCGCGAATCCATATCCACGGGCGATCTCTGAGGTCGATTCGTTCCTCCACAATTTGGTTGCTCTTCCCCGGTCTTTGCTACGCCTGTTATGGCCGTAGTGGTCTCGCAGGCACTCCCCGATGCGCAACGATTAGTGAATTGTTGTTCGGTGCTAACCATGTGTTGTTCGGGCGAGAAAACTGATAGCGATCTTGATGTTGCTTGAAACTTCGGATCCATAGCCTTCATTATCCCCTTGAAATTTCCTCGTTTTCATTTTCTCTCAATGGAAGAACCGGTGTTAGATGAAACGGGGGAAAGGGCGATTACTCAGGAAGGGCTAAATGATGGGTTCTTCATTCCATGACTCGAACAAAGAACAACCTCGCATATAAGCGTTTCCAACCACTTAACTCAGCAAAGAAAAGGAAAAATGGAAACATAAGCGGTTGGGGCCCGAGAATGCCAAACCCTCAACTGCCGTCATCACCAAAACCCTTAAGCCAACTCGGCATGGCTCGTTTCCTAGCTTCACGAGGTTCGTTCGACCTCCCTCCAAAATCTTCCCACCCTTCCTCAACTTCTTTGTTGGTTTTAGCTATGAAACGACCCTCTTCTCGTGCCCTTTGGTTTTGGTTGCTTGTTTGGGCCTTCTCATCTTAGGCCTCTAGTTCAGCCCACTCTCTCATTTGTCCTTGAATGTGATTTTCGTCCAAGTATACGAATCGGGTAAGTAATAAAGTGGACTCTAAGAATACGAATATCGTTCCCACAAGGATGCACTCTTGGTTGACCAACCAAGTACCTCGACTACTCGATCGCCTTGCTACCTAAGCTTTGAAATTCAAATGATAGATTGGTTAGCTAACTAGGTTAACTACTAGACAAGAAACAAAGAAAGGCAAACAAAACTGGGTAAAACATGCTTTCGGCAATACCATTAGTTTAGGGTTTTCTTAGCTGTGCTTTCTATTTCCTTTTAAGGCTCGGTGGATATATATTTGGTCAATTTGTTGGCCAAAGGGTAGTGTTCTACATCCTCAAGTCTCCCATCTCGGTTGTAATTTTTCATTTATGTTCCTTATTCACCTCTGGTCGTCTAAGGTAATAAAAGTGATAATAAATGGAATCCCCTCATTGGCATCTTATCGAACACCTCTTGAACATACCCTTCGAACGCGAAGATAGAACCAGTGATTGAAATATAAATATGTTGAATGTCGGCCACATTTCCCACCTCGATGGTGGTCAAATAAGAATTTGGTTTTACAATTATATCGGCGATATTTCGTCGATATATCGGTTTGGAATTTTCTACAGTGACCCCGATATATTGAATCAATGTTCCTCTATTCATAAATGGTCTTGTTCACCAATCATGTAGATAGGTCCTTTGTTCATAAAATGGAAATTACGTTCTTTGAGGGTTGAAACCTGCCCCAAAGTGCGAGTTCCAACCTCCCATCTACTAGGCTAAGGATGCCTTGTGCTCTCTTGCAAAAGAATTTTAATATATTGTCTCTAATTTATGAATGTTTTTAATAAATTTATAGTTCATTACATGATCATTTATAATAACAAATATAAATATAAAATATAAAAAATATTGTATTCTATTACGTTGGTATTACAATTACAATTTAAAAACTATTGAATAAAAATATTTTGTATAAATCATATAAAGGGTATTTCTTAATTAAATATATTTTAATAAAAATCATTTAGGTACATAAGCAAATATAAATATAGGAAGAAAATATAAAAAAAAATCAAATCAGTGATATTATCATTCTCTAATAACTTTTAAAATAGTATAATAAGTAACTTAAATATATTCTTAATTTTAAATAATTTTAGTACCGATAGTAATAAAAATATCCATCGATATATCTTGATATATCAGAATATCGATATCTATCCGTAAATCAAGTACCGATGCTATCCTTACCGAAAGCCGATATTTTCATCTAACGGATAGAACCTTGAAAATCAATAACTTCAAAAATCAATAAATGTATATCTCATTACATCTCAAATAGGAAATATAAACATAGCAGTTCACAAATCTTCCCCTCATAGAGTTCGCTTAACATCAAGTAATCCATAATACAAAACAAAGATAATCATGTACTAAATGAAAAGATAGGGATTAGAAAACAAATAATATAGGTGAAACTTTCTTCCTCAATCTTCAATCTTAACGACATGGATTTTTTATGTCCTTGCTTGAGAGAAAGATGCTCCCTTATTTCTTGAGGTCCCCTATTATTTCTAACCTTCCAGTTGTCACAGTGATTAGGGTTCGTTTTCCTTCATGCTAACTTGGACTCTAAATGGGTTAAAAATCAGTAAAAATGGACTAAAACAAAAGGATGGTTTGCGCTAAGCGTTAGTAACGCGTTGGCTCGGCGCTGCCCTGCTGTTCGATGCCACATTGGGCTGCCCACACTAGTAGCGGCGGCGCGGACACTCTGATCGTGTGAGTATTGCACATTTGACTGTCACGATCACTTTCTGGAATTTGACCCTCTTATTTGTAACGATCATAACTCTCTTATCCAAACTCCAAATTCGATTATTTTGGACTTTACTGAAAGCTAAAAGAGATTAAAATTTATCCATGCCAAGAAATAGGCCAAAAGAAGTTATCAAATAAGCTAAAAATGAGAAATAACTGCTGCTTGTTGCATGAGATGACTTGAAATTCTTCTATTTTTCACTTCCTATGGCTAAAACGTTTTCGTTTGAGCTCTAAATTGAGTGATCTTGGATTCTATGTGTAGCTAAGGATGTCTAGAATCTATCTAAATCAAGCTTAAAGCTATGATAAATCATCCTACAACCCGTAAATTAGTTTTTATTTTATTTATACTTTTTTTACTTCAAAATGTCCCTGGGGTCATGGATGATACAATTAAGTGTTAGAGACCTTATAAACACCATAAAATCAAATGATAGGTGATTAATTATTTCTAAAGTTGTAAAGAACCTATCAAATACTCCGAACTTGAATTTTTAGCGTGCTAAGCAAGAATGAGAACCGCAAAAAAACCAATAAACATGAATGAGCATGCTTTTGAATGATTGAAAAAATTTTCCTCATCAATCTTACCCAACAAATAGTATGGAGAAAAATTCAAGGTGAAGCTTTTGAAGACAAGAGGTTCAACCATTGAGTCAAGTTGGATTAGCATGAAAACTCTTGGCGTGCATGTATGAAGTCTTACGAATAAACCAATTATACCCCAGATGGATTTATGCAAACGTGAGTGTATGTAGGATCTATTAGCATATGAAATGAAACTCTATAAGCTTGTTTTTCTTACCGCTCTCTGCTAATGTAGGCTACCCACAACACTAAGATCAAAAGGTCTTCATTAGGTTTGTAATGTAAGGCTCATGTTGGAGGTGTGGTAAAGGTCATTTCTTTGGCTCAAATTTACCCAAAGACATACATTTCTTTTTCACTTTTGTTCATTTCCTTAGACTCATTGACTTTTCACTAGCATCACATCCCCCCAAAACTTATTGATTTTTATACTTCACTTTGCTCCCCAAAACTCCTTTTTATACACAAACAACAATTAAGGCATTTGAGTAGTGCAATGTTTGGTTCCTTTAAGCTTTCTACCTACCACCTTTAGCGAGCTTTGGGTCAATAGCTCCTAGACCAGTTGGCCTTAGGGTACTAGGTGTAGAACACCCCTAAGAACTTACTTACTCGAGGTAGGAAGGCTACGAAACCAAACTTACTCAACCTTTTATTATTTCTTTTTGTCTTTTTTTTTTCTTTTTGTTTTCCTTTTTGTTTTGCTTTTATCAACCTCAATTAAACACCCAATTCATAATAGCTCCTAATATAATACATCAATAATCACATTTTCCATGGATGAATAAGGTTTTTAATTGAGGGAAAACGTATATAAAGGGTAAAGAGTGCATCTTGGCTCACAAAGAAAAGGTTCATTAAGCACAGAGAGGGGACTATAGATATATTCATGTAAGGGTTGGCTAGAAAGGTCCAATTGGTCTAAGGATGGCCTAAATCACTTCCTAAATGTTTTGGTGTCTAGGATTTTGCCTCCAGCGATAATCAAACAAGTTCTAGAGTTTTTTAGAGATCATGAAAGGTATGTTCGCATAAGTCTTCTCTAAGCTAAGCAAAATTAGTTAACCAGGTATGTCTTATGCTTTAGGTGCTAAGAGTTTGAAGCTAAACACAACCAACCATATGGCCAAACATGAATTTTATAAAAACATCTTTCATTTTCCACATGCTGTAGAAGGTTCGATTTGTTTTCATCATCGGCCTTTAACAAACACCCAAAACAAGACTCACTCAAGACATTTCCACTCTTATTTTTGTTTATGAACCCTTTATTTAAAACTAAAAACAAACAACTAAAGGAAACACAACCAAACAAACCCTTATGAGAGCTTGCAAAGAAAAAAAAAACACATGCACATAGAGCAATATTCAACATTGAGGATGAAATTCTCCTTTCAACAAATTTTCTCCCCTAGTCAAGATAATACATACCTCCAAATGAAGCACAAGTAATAAAGAGTTAGGAAGTGTTGCCTCGACCAAGAAGAATTGCTCGAAATTTCTGGTTTACCTCGATCCACAAATTGACAAGTCATGTGGCACCATAGGGGTGACCAATCACCATAGCCATGCTCACATAAGTCAAACATGAAAAATCACAATGCCAAGAGAAACCTTCCCAAAGATCAAATATGACATAGAAAAAGCAAATAAACAACTACTAAAAAGGAAAAAAATAAAACAAATTTGGTGTAAAGGAGATATCCCCTCCCCCCCAAAACTTAAAATTTAAATTGTCCTCAATGGAAAAATAAGCACAACCCTTCTTGATCTATATAAGTTTTCATCCAAATAATTCCAATGCATTAAAATCATCTCAAGCATCAATCATCAACAATAAGACAAACCAATTTCTCTCTTTTAACTCTTAACACATCAATGGTTCACACCCCCTCAAGTTATGACTAAGTCACAAGCACAACCCCAAACATCAACTATTCATATAACCATGAAGCTCAAAAGACACTCTAGTTGATGTAAAATAATGATACTTAGCAAAATAAAGCTCATAGACATAACTTGAAGCAAGGAAAATACATGAATTTTCACTATGACATTTCATCAAACACCTTGATGCGATTTTTGTTCACTTTCTAGGTAATTTTTCAAAGTGTTTGTTAAACTCAAGCTTACGAATGTAGTGAGCTCTTGGCTCGAAATATATCTGAAGTATCAACACAATTCAAATTCACATCAATAGGTCTTACAAACAAACTAATTTCTCATCTTCAAAGTAAGCTCTAAACACAATTTTGCACCCAAATGTGTAGAGATGGAAAATACTTGGGATTCAAATATTCTAAATTGGGGCTTGAATATGCTTATCCATGGAGCAATCAACCATGCTCTTCTTGGGTGTTCGTGCAGATGATGGGAGATGCGTGATGTAATGGGAGAATGGGTGTTGACAACGATGGGTTCAGTTGAATTGTGATTATAGTCAGATTAGAATGGGGAGTTCAAGGAGTTAAAGTGAGTAGGGAGGTTTTGAAGTTTGATATGACACATCAACTTTGAAAGAATTTTCAACTCTCAAATTCATTATTATATCTCCACAAACCTATATAACAAAAACAAAAACAAAACAAGATCAAACAAGAAAAACTAAGAAAGAAGCTGAAAATTAACTAAGAAGTGAAAGGAAATTTGTGAACTTAGTTTGCCTCAAGCACTCTTTTTTTTAGAGTCTGTCTAGAATTATCAAGTAAGGGAGGTGATGTAGTAGTTTTGCCTTTATCCTTCTTGGGTGAATGATCTTTGTTCTTCCATCAACTACTAGAAGGAGTCATAGTACTCATGTATTATATCAAACACACTATGTCTTGAAGGGGCTCTTTCTCTCCCAGTGTGCCTACTCATTCCCATTATCTCCAGATCACTTTGTACCTCTAAAATAGTGACCTTCTACTCTCACTCTCAACTCCCTTTCCGTAAGGATGGGGCACATTGCTTACCTTGAAGCACATCGACTCCTCGTACACATCATTGATTAAATTGCCCTGGTAGGTGTACCGGAATCAACAAAATTTATATCCTAAATCCTCTGTCGTAGCAAAGCTCTTCGCGATAGTCAACTCAAGGTTGAACACGGGGATCGGTTTCTTCGTACAAGCGATTTCACGATTGTTAGTCGGACCAAAACACATGTACAATTTTATGGCGTTATTACAAGGACTATTGGCTAATCCACAGCAATGAGTACCCAGCTAAGCACATTGCGTGAGACCGTGACATTGCACCCGAGTTTATAACAAAGTACAAGGACTGTTATCTAATCACAGGGCAATCTTGCCATAACATTGACATTATACATATAAGCCAAAATCTCCTAGAGTAAATCCTTTTCAAAGTTTGGTTTTGATGCAGTCTATGATGCAGTCGACAAGTAATAAAATGGATTTAAGTCCGGTCTCAGTCCCAGGATCTCGAAATTTTAAATCAACTACCTGACTACTCGATTTCCATACTATTTGGACCAATAAGAGAAATGATAGTAAAGATCCAGCATTAAGGTGCTGAAGAATAAACTAGAACAAGGGAAATAGCGAAATGAAAAATAAACTTGGGTCTAAAAGATAAAGATAATTAGTAGTTAGGAAAATGAATGAAATTGAATAATTATCGTTTAGAGAGCGCATTAAGGTCAAATGCTATTGTGAAGTATCAATTCTGTTGTCAACATAAATTTTACTTGTGAATTTCGATTCAAAATCACCATCCAGGCGATTAATAAGCTCATTCGTTCTCTGCCATTTTCATTGTAATTTTGACTGATTCTCTCGAATACGGGGAATTAGATAACTACTTTTAGGGACTTATAATTAAGGTATTTTAACGTCGCATCTGTTTATGGTTGTGCACTTAGCTCCCCAAGTTATCGATTCACAGCCAGGACTCATACAGCTTCCAGGGTTGCCTCTTCCTCGAATTAAAATAGATCACCCTCTCCTTGATTAGTCTCGGCTAACAGGATTGGCTACAGCATTCGAATTGAGGTGAACTCGCTGTTTAAATTGATAACTCATTCAACTGGTTCTTGATTTCAAGTGAGAAGAGGATTTATCAAATCTCCATAGCTCATTAGATTTCTAATAACGGTTAATATACCTTCAAAGAAATATTCATAACTCAGGGATTGTCATCTGTGTCACTTTCAGAGGATCATGAAATCGAGCAATGAAACACTTCTTAATACGGGTATAAGAAACTGATATTCAGATCAAAAACTTTAAACCCATAACCGAAAGTAAATTCATAAACTGAAATTCGCAATTTGCTGGAAATAACAATAGGAAAGATAATTTCTGACAATAGCATTCTCTTAATGGAAGCTGGGTTCCTCAATTACTGAATTACACACTACAGCATTCCTCTGATCATAAGAATAACTGCGTTTCGAAACTGGATAAGCCGAATTCCAGAAATTTGTCTGAACTTCAACATTCCAGGTGGTAATTTGAAAAGAATTGATCTGCATTCGGCTTTGGCTCAAAACGATAACATCAATTCAGAGAAAATAAAAAGAAAACTAGAGCAATCATCAATCTAATCTATCCATATTGAAGAAAATAAAAGAAAAGGAAAAGAAAAGAAGCAAAATAAAGAAAATGGGCATGATATCAGGATTCTCTTTATGCATTGGCGCTGAAACTCTACGTTATATTACGGATAGGCTGGCATTATTTATAGGGTTTTTCGATTGGGCCTAATTCCAATGCGTCTTTATTGGATTTCCAGGTGGGCTGGCCCATGTTGTGTTCGGTCGCGACTTCCAACTCCATGTCGCGTCATCCATGTCGCGACCTCGATCTCACGTCGAACATCAGTATTCTGCGACGCGACTTGCTGCCCGGATGTCGACATCAATCTCTTGCGACATCTGCTGGGATCTGCGGAGGTTTTCAAGCGGTTTCTCATGGTGTCGCGACATCAACATATCGTCAGCGGCAATGACTCATTCTTATGGGAATTTCAAGGCGAGTTTTCTTGTGTCGCAACTGACGGCTGTGCGATGATCAGCATGCTTCAATCTTGTCGCCGCGTATCTTTCCACTAATTGCTCTCGATGTCGCGACATCAATCTCTTGTCGCGATCTCAGCTTGTTGCTCTGCAGCTTTGAACTGGTCCTTCGTAGTGTCGCGACCTCGATATCTTGTCGCGACATCACTTTATGGAGCTTCAACCTTCAGCTAAGCAGGTCTCGTGTTGTGACCTCGATCTCTTGTCGCGACATCAACTTAGGGGTTGCAGTCTTCACTTGATGGCTTTTGGTGTCGTGACTTCAGCCTCTTGTTGTGACATCAACTAAATAAAATTCAGCAACGAATCTTCGATGCTCGCGACCTCGGTCCCTTAATCGTGGCGGCGGTTCATTCTTCAGCTTTCATCGAAGGTTCTTTGATGCCGCGACAGCCGATCTCTTATCGCGACGCCGACTTAGTTCTCTGGAGCCTTCAAGTAGTTCATTCTTGGTGTCAGCGACAACAGCCTCTTGTCGCGACATCTAGTCACGCCTTTGCAATTTCAAGCGGTCTCTCGATGTCGCGGCCAAGCGATCTCACGTGCGACCTCGGCTCATGTCTTCTGCGACTTTGAAGCTGTGGTTCTGATGTCGCGACCTCATGGTGGGTTTGTGTAAACCCCAAAGCGCAACATAGTTAGCCGAGTTGCTTTCATTTCTTTGCTATTTGCATTTTTTTACTCCATATGATTCTTTGCATTTTTCCACTGCATTTCTTCTTTCTTTTATACTTCTGGAATAACAAATTTGCTGGTGAGTTTCTTCATATCTACGCATCATAATTATTCCTTTTACATTAAAATCAACGAGAAAAATGGACTAAAAATAGATGACTTTTAAGCTCATCAAACTCCCCGAAACTTAAGTTTTGCTTGTCCTCAAGCAAAAAACAGAAAAATTGTTTGTCCTCAAACAAAATAAAGAAAAAATTTTAAGGACATTTTTCTGGTTGTTTGCGGTGGCATTCAATTTAATTGCAATGCAAGAGTATGCATATTTTACGTACATCTAGCTTCAAGTCCGAGTTCAAGATTGAGGTCTCTACTCTTTATATAACCCAAAAACTAAAGCTATTTAGAAATTGTTTTACAAACAACATATTCATTGGATCTGTTGAATAATAGATTATTTTCCTTTCTCGTTTCATCTTTTGAGTCATTTAACTCCTAAAGTCCTTCACAATTTTGATTGTTTCTATTCTTCAAGTGTAGGCTTGTTTTTCATATTGATCTCCATAATGTAGATGATTTGACCTTCAAGATCAATCGAGGTCTTTTGGGCTTTTATTGTTAGAGCTGGTAATGGGTAGGATGGAAGGAATTTTTGAGTTAGATTACCCTAGACCTTACTCTCTCTCTTACACCCTTTCTTTCTTGTAGTTTCTATAATAAACTCCCTAAACTTCATGTTTGGGACATCTCTTTAATTCTTGATTCAGGCCCCTTGTGCCAGTATTTCTCACTTGTAATTCCAGGAAACTTCCTTGTTTGTCGACATTAGGAGATAGTGCAATGTTTTAACTTTTAGAGCTTTCTAACACTCTTGCTTGAACTTTGGGTTAGTAGCTCCCATGCAGATGGCATTAGGGTACTGGGTGTTGAAACACCCCTAAGAACTTAATTGTTCAAAGTTAGGCCACAAGATAAAACATCCTATAAACTTTTCTTTTCTATTGCATTTTCTACTCTTGGTCTTTTCTTTTCATTCCCTTTTGGAACTACCAAAAATCTATACTCCCAAACTTCATTTCTTTCTTCCTCTTTGAATTCCTAGGTAATCATAGGTTTCTTTCTTTGAAGTTGATGTCTTAGGATGAGTTGGGGTTTCCATTGGTCTATTTTGAAAAAATAGGCGTTGGCTCGATTGGAACTGTATATGCATCGGCCCATATGAATAGGGATAAGCTAGAATGGCTCAAGCGTCCCGAATGGCTGCATCATCTCTTGTCGATTTGTATCACTTGGGATTTAAGCTCTGCCAATAATCTAACAAATTCTAAATTTGGTTTGAGCAGGTTAATGACTAACCATAGGGTCATATTGACTGTTTTGTTGATGAGTATTTAAATTAATTGATATTCAACAGGTTCCTTGACTTATTGTTCATACCACAAACTCAAAAATATTTTTTTTTTTTTTTTGTTCCTTCTATTGTATTACCTTCCTCAATTCTGGACTTATCCGCTAGACTTAAGTAACTTTTGCACCTTGTGTTTCAATCAAACTGTATTCATTTGGCCCTTATTCTACATTTCAGCTCATTCCTAATCTAACTGCTTCATTCAATTCAGCTCATTACATCTCAGCAGTTTTTTATTCTGGAACTAATTTCTACTTTAATTTCCTAATCATTCAATCACAAAGCAACACAAACATGGAATCAAACAAATTCAAATTAGCACAACAATTCAATTTAAATTTCTCATTTTATTCTCGATTCAATTACGTGGAGTTGGATACAGTATGGTCAGGTAATGAATTGAGCCGAGGAGAAAGGTCTATTTTCTCCTTTTGAAATAACAAGGAAAAGATGTTAGGGGATCTAGGTCTAATGTACATAAATGAGCTGAATTAAGTTTCATTTCTCTTGCTTTCCTTCTCTTCTTGGTTTCCTATACTTGTTCTTTATTGAAAATCTATGAGATGTTTTTTGTTTAAACTCATCCTGTCTCCCAAACCATTCATTGTATTCTCCATTTCCAATCATAACCTCTAAAATTTTGAGAGGTTATTGTTATCGGATCCAATTTTCTGCCATTCTTTTTATCTATAGGATTACTGTGTCTTTACTGTTCTTGTCTCATCATCAGTGCCTTCTCAAATCTTTGGACATAAAAACTTTAGGATCTTGGCTTGCTCCCAAATTTGACTACTTACTCTGTATCTCTCTTCACCTGTAGGTTAGAGTTGAGAATCTGCATGGCCCAGTTTGTTGTAAAAAAGCTTCATGAGCGAGTTTACGAGTTTTAATAATAAGTGATCTCTGCTTCATTTCTTTTCTTAGCTCTGCCCTTCTTTCTTTGCAAGTAATTTTCTCACTTATGTCTTACTCTTTCTTATTTCAATATTCTCCCCCTTTGATGTTCTCTTTCTTTGTAACTCCACTTCATATGTCCTTTTCTTTTCTGTTTAGCTCTTCCTCCCACTGCTGGTCTCTTCTTTTCAATTCTTTTTCATAAATACTTTCTCTGAATTCCTGCTGTAGTTTCCACTCCTTCTCTCTTTCATCTATTCTCTTATGCATGTGAGGCTTGCCGGTACCGAGCTCGTGCTCTTGTGCTCCCCTGAGCTTTCTCAGTTGGAAGTTTGCATTGCGCACGGGAGGCGGCTGGGGGATGGAAGTATTGGGCTGCCTTAGTGCGCCTGCATTATGCTGCGAACATGTAGTCATTGTTGTCAGGTGAGTTTTCTAGGTGCTCTGCTCCTTGATCATCAACCCTCTGAGTTTCCTTTTTTGGTTCCTCAGTTTGGGCTTCATCTGTTCTCTGGCCTCACCTTTCCACACCCGGGTTTCTTGGTGTTGCCTTTAACTCTGAAGAAGGTGGTGAAGCTCTGGAGTCTTCTTCTTCGACTCCGCGGCCTGACCTTAAGCCTGGAAGCAGTGATTGTTCTTGGGTGAGAATAAAGGCCCTCTTTTGTTCCTTCATGATATCTGGTGAATTCTAATAACTCTGATCTTTATACAGTATGGCATGACATTACGACTTCTTGTTATATCACTGTGCGTATGTTTTTTATTTGGGACCAAAAAAGCGAGCGGGAAAAATAAAACCATACCTTACGCCTCTTCAATAAACTCCTCGTTCTTGTTCTTAGCCTTCACGCTTATTCTTGGTTCAGCGCACTTGGTCAGTCAGGCTTCTTGGCAATCTTTCCAGCTCTACGGTTTCCAACCTGATTTTCTTTTAATTTGGTGCATGTTTGTGGCTTGTCATACCATATGAGCTGTTGATAGCATTATGTGAGACCCGAGACTCCTCCTAACAAGCACTCCATCCTTCCTTCCTACCATATTTGAATGAAACTCACTATGATCTTGTATACTGATTTTTGGCGTCTGCGAAGGGCTGTCCTCTGCGCTTGTATCATCTGAAGAATGTGGGGACATGAATCTCACTCTCATATGACCTTGTTGTGTAATACTTCAGAATGCGGCCGTCTGAGGCAGAAGTCTTCTATTCTTCTTCTCCTCTTTCCCTTTCCTTTCTGCTCTCTTGAGAAGTTGTCAGACTTCTGGTGTTTCGGTGGCACACTCTCTTGCTTGTTAACTGAATGATCTCATCATGTGCTTCTTCAATGAGTTCTTCTTCTTGATTGTTCATGATCCCTCATAATCTAGGTACGTCCTAGGTTAGGGACAGGTGAATTCATGATGAACGCGAGAAAAGCTTTGAAGTTTAGGTTTAACTAGGTTTCGGTTTGAGATTCGAAGCGAGAAGGTGAATGGTTGTGTGGATTGGAGTGGGCAGAGGAACAGCGGTGCAATTCAATCAATGTTTGTGGGCAAGTGTGCTTCAATTAAGACAATATCAAACTCAATTCGCCTCTTTTGTTGAGATCATTAAATTGGAGGCTTTTGAAGTGAGTAGTTGGCACATGTCACGCATGTTCCACAAAATGTCCGGGCAATATAAGTTTTCTGAATTGTTGATGTGGCGACGTCTTCACCGTTTTGAAACTATTCAGCGTGGCGAATTCCTGTGGTGTCGCGACATATATCTTTCGTACCTAATTGCCTTCAGACGGTCCACGACATCAATGTTTGTCATTATAATATGTCGTGACATAATATTCTGTCGCGCCTAGCCTTTATTTAAATGATTTCAAAAACTTTGAATTCTCTTAGTGTTTCCTCTTATTTAAACATCTTCAAGCATATTTAACAATTTACTGATCAATTCAAGTATATATACACAGAATTGGGTTAGGAAAAGGTTACTCCTTTTTCTCATAATAGCGACTCCTGCAGGATTCTTTGGAATTATTCACAATAGTTACCTTGCTATTCATGTCTTTAAACCTTCTTTTGAAAGATCCTTTTATAATATTCAGAAAATTAATTAAACTAATCGATTTCTGAAATTAAATCTATCCTTCTAAAAACAAATCTGACCTAATTTATCATTAATAAAGAAAAGAAATATTCAAGAGAGTTTAAAATCAATTAAATCTCATGGGTTGCTTCTATTATTTCTTTCGATTTGGGTTCCTGGTGGACTTCTTGTTGTTTTCTTCTTTTTCCTCGGAACGATTGGGTTCTTCCAATTTCCTCTTCCCTGTTGATAATGGCTTAACCTTTGTCCATTGACCTTGAATTCTTCCAGGTATCCAGTCTGATGTTCTTTATAAATGTGTCTTGATACTGCCCAATATGGCCCCTCAGTGGATTTTAATTTCACTGATGTCTAGAATTAAAAAAGCGAACACATTCCCTTTCTGAACTCTTTATAAAATTCTCAGTCTTGCCACATTTCTTTGTAACATCTTTGTATATTCTAACATTATCTATAGAAGCTGTTTCTGGGTTCTTCCCAATTAAGACAGTTAGGCAATCTTTCTTCCCTTACTGACCTTAAATCAGTTTAATTTCTTAATGGCCCACATTGCCTTGTATTCTAATTCCAAGAGGTAGATGACACTTAGTTTTGCAAAAACAACTCTCTGTATGGGGACATTCTGATAAGAGGGTCTTGTGTGATCCATGGCTTGAAGGTGTCTAATCAAGTTTGGAGAATTGATAACCCTACCCAGCTGAACTCAGTTTAAGTATTCTTTTGATCTACTATTTAAAATTTACCTTGTCCATTAATTAAGGGATGATAGGCTAAACTCATTACATGCTTGATTATACCTACTCATGAGTTTTACCATTTGTTTGCAAAATGGGTTCCCATCAACAATAGTGGATTCTGGGGGTTCCAGCACCTTTCAAAAATATTCTTTTACGAAACTCTGGCCCAACCATTAATCATTCTTGGACAAGCCCTTGCTTCCACCCATTTGGAGGCGTAATCTCACTGGCGGTATGTATGTGATTTCAATGATGGTGGGAAAAGGCAATAAAATCTCTTTCCCAGACAGTAAAATTTGTATCACCATATTACCTTTAGGGGCATTTCAATCATCTTTGCCGATGTTAGTCCTTTTGCATGATCTGTAATTCACCCTCGCACAATCTGCGAAGATGGTGGGCAATAAACTGATTAGATATCTTGTGTTAATTCTTTCTCCGAAAAATATTACATGGTGATCTGCATGCTTCATTTAAATATTACCTTGTTCACATGCACCTCTTCTTATTATCATGACACCTCCTTGAATAACAGTGATTATCCCAAATATAATATCTGTTTGTCGGTTTACGAGTTTCCTCTTAATTGTGTTGGTTGAATTCTGAAGGCATTACTCCTGAGCCGGATAACTCACATGCTCGACATACCGCATGGAAGTTGGAAGGAAACTTTAAACAATTGCTGAAGTTCCTCTGATGGCGAACGTATAACCTTTTATCTTATTCTTTCTACTCTTGACAAGTGGTCGGCTATCACATTGTCATCCCTTTTTATCGCCCGGTTCCAAATCAAACTCTTGCGACAACGGCACCCACCATATGATCTTGGCTTAGCTTCAGTACGACCATGCAGTATTTGATTCTGCATGATCGGTGTGAATTACCACATAGGATCAAATCATTATAATTTTTCACAGAAACCAAATACTACCAGCGGCTAGCATCTCCTTTTCGGTTGTTAGTGGTTCTCTTGACCTTCTGATGGAAGGATGGCCCTCTTATTCTTTGGACCTTTCATCTTCCTTTGGCAAACCATGGCAAAATCAATCTTATTCTTTTGATCATGATCCCACATTAAAATTGCGACCATTATAGAGTGCCGTACGCGATTTGAGCTTAATTTCGTCAAAAGCATTCTTGCAGAGGTGTCAGATGGACCTTGTGTCTTTCGATGTCATAGTGGTGGCTATTTTGAAAATCTTTGATAAATCTCTGTGATCATATTTGAAGCTTCTTACTCCTTTTTGCAAGTAGGTGGTGCAAGGATTTGTGTGGATACTTTAGTTGATCAACTTCTGGTGAGTCAACGAAAATTTTTATGCCGCGGAACAATTCTTATAAGTAAATGGCGTTTTCAATTCGGTCATACCGTTTGTCTTAGCATCTTTTGAAATGCGTTTGATTTAAACATGATCATTTGGATCCATACCTGATGAAGGTCATCCATGAAAATTTCCATCACTTCTTCAATAATAAAATATGGTTTATAATACCTTCGGAATGTAGTACGGAGCATTACTGTGCCAACGCGTCAGCAGAGGCAAGGTGCACTATAAGGGCATGTGAATGTGGTCTTCTCGATCACCAGTTGTAATCAGGTGTATCTGAAATGTCAATCAGGGAAAGAGCTCAAAATTGGTATGCCTTCAACTTTGTCAACATGGGTCAATGAAAGGCAAAATGATCTTTTCGATTTCTTTAGTGTCAGCCCACCGTGATATACCCTCCATCATCTTTGTTCTGTTGGAATCATTGGTTTTTATTGATTCTGATGTTCCCCCTTTCTTTGGACCATGGTGGAAACTTTGGTGTCGAGATAACATAAATCATGAAACCGGCATTTACTTTCAGGTGAGACCTCAACTACGACTGCTTTATTAAATCAGATTATTCTCCTCGGTGTTCTGCGAGATGGTTTTGGTCTCTTATGTGAATCTTGTGTAAGACAGTGGTGATACCCTTGACTCTTCTTCAGTGAGAATCTTATGCGTGCGGAATTGAGTGGTGATGCCTTCAATGTGATGGATTGACTAGCGATTCATGTGCTTCCTTAATATTTCAGCGATCTTTGTTCCTCCACCCTCCGCCATCATTTGAAATGATCCAGCTGGTTTTTCTTTGGTAATTACAGTAGCGTACTTTAAATGACATGGCAACTCTTTCCAAAATTAGCCACTTATACATTTTGGTTTTAACATTAGATTTCTGCTTTTAAACATTTCCCCATTATGATTTGTTTGCTTGAGCTTCGATAAGTTTCTATAGAATGGCTTCTTTGTATAAAGTGAGGCTTATACATCATGATATCTTTGGGAATTCATCTCTTTTTCATTGATAAAGCCCGAGTGTTACAATCATTGTTAACATCGAGGTTGAATTATGAGACCATCGGCTACATTGCATCCTTCCTTGTCTGCAATACATATTTTGTATCTTTCCCCAGTCAAGTGGAATCGTGACTTATTCTCGACCACCGAGATGAGAACTCCTTTTTTGCATGTCGATCGGGGCGACTCAGTGGTAGGAATGGTCTTCCCAATAGCGGGGGTACTTGTGAATCTTCTTCCATGTCCCGAATGATGAAGTCTCACAGGAAAACAAACTTCCAACCAGTGACGATTACATCTTGATGACTCCTTCGAGGTTTACCATCGATCTGTCTACCATTGAAGGTACCAGGTTGTGGAATTAAGCTCCCCCAAACTTAGTTTCTTAACCTTGAAAGAGGCATCAGTAATCACCAGCTCTGAGTCCACGAGAGGCTTCCGCAAGATTAATTCTCAAACAATCTGAAATTTGTGAAACTCTGGGTCCTTCATCTTCTTACAGTAGTTCTTTTAGATTCTTGCCTCACAGTGGCGGTGAGATTCCTTATTTATCTTCTTATTTTCTTTCTTGCTTAGTATGTCCTTGAAATTTTGCATAGAGTGGCTCAGTCACCACTTGATAAAGGCATAAGTCTCGGCCTGAAGTTTTTCAAGAACCTGGCTTGCTCTTCCATTCTTGACCTGCCGATCTTTGTGGAAATGGGCTACTTTGAGGGCTTTGATCATGGATGTTCTTCCTTTATATTTCTTTCTTTTTCATTTCTCAGTTCCTCTTCCCTTCAGTCTTTCTACGTCTTTGTTCTTTGTCATCTTTCTCTTTCATCTCTTCTAGCTCCTTCAGCTCCTAAGGTACTAGTATCAGTCTTTAGGTTCTTCCTTGTTCACTTGGAAGAGCATCTTTCTCCCAGCTTTCTGGGGGTTAGAGACAGTACCTACTTATGTCTCCAGTTCTTTGGTGTGTGGTGTTAAGAGACCCAGAAATTAGTAGTGGTTGCTTCATCTGCAAACTTTTGCTCATGGGTTCAACGACTTCTTTATTATCCCCCGTGAAATGCGACCATCGCCATTCTTGAAAGATTAGGCCTCCTCGTACGAGTATTCATTCCTGTGCTCATTTAGTCACTCACTGGCTTAACTGCTACCGGAACCTTGGTGTTTCTTGTTACCCTTGTTGAGGTTAAATCCACCTTATGGGCTGTAGAGAAGCCCCTCCATATCGAGGAAGTTCTCATGGTTTCACAGTCTTTGGGTGATAATGTCTTTGGAAGGTTAGGATTGGGTTTGAAATGGTAAGCTCTTGGCTCCTGAATAAAATTAACCTCTTGACATCATAAAGTTCTTGATTACCACTCTCGGCCTACTTCAATAACTCCCTTTCAATTGCTCCTATTTCATGAAGCCGGTGTGTCTTTCTTTCTTGTCCCGACTTTGTGCATAATGGCATCGACAGCTTCCATGAGCATCATGCTGCACCGACTCCGTGATCCTCTCCTTCTTTGTTTCCTCTTGAAAGCTGAAGGAGTTTTCGTACATTAACCGGGTCTTGATAAGCTCTTTTTGCCTGCTTGACACTTTTTCGTTTAGATGCTCCACGACATGAAAGCGCTCGATCCCTTTTGATATATCATTCAAGCATGATATACAATGTCCATCAGAGTTTTGGTCCCATCCCATTACATTGGACATCTTCTCGACAACGTTTGAATCTTTCCCGGGCTACATGCGGGCTTTCGTCTTCCCCCTGTTTGGAACTGTGATTCCTCCTTCTTTAAGCGTTGAGAAATTTGGGAAAGAATCTACCTAAGTAGGCCTCTACTAATTCCTCCCGGTAATCAAACGAACCATATGGTAAAGATTCACTACCATGTAAATTTCTTTTGTATCTTGAGAATGGGAATAGATGCGGTTTACATGACTTGGTCTCCACCCCATTCAAGCAACGGTAGTGCCATCCGGGATCTTCAGGGTGCCGTTTGGATCTTGATTAAGGATGACCGGTAGCGATCTTTGTTGGAACCATTGTAATCGATCTTGACCGGTTCAAATTATTAGCATCAAGTGCTGATTTGTCATTCATTGAAGTATTCTTCTGTATAATTGGTCTCGAAATCTCTCCATTGTAACAGTGGCCCAGAGGCCTTAAACTTCGCCATGTATTTCAGCTTTGATCACGCCTTTCATGCACCATGGTTGGGTTTTACGCCTTCTTGGTCTTTCTCAAGCTTAGCGTCCTTTCTATTCAGTGTGGGTTTGAGGTGGATGGTGTTACTGACTTCCTGTGCATCGAGTTTTAAAGCAAAACCTCCATTAATAAGTTAGTCAAATCATCAAATATATTCAATGTGTTTCGTTAAAGGTTGGTGGCGGCGAACCAGCGCAGAAAATCTATTTTGTTCTTTTTCTTTAAATGGCCAAATTAGTATTTCCTTCTTTCATCTGAATATTGATTTATTAAAATTCTTTCGATCCCCGGCAACGGCGCCATAAAACTTGTTGATCGGACCAAAACACATGTACAATTTTATGACGTTATTACCAAGGACTATTGGCTAATCCACTTGGCAATGATCTGGAAGTAAGCTTGTTGCGTGAGACCAAATGACATTCTTGAGTTTATAACAAATTACCAGGACTATTATCTAATCCCGACCGATCTTGCCATAAACATTGGCGTTATATAAACCAATCTTCTAAGTAAATCCTTTTCAAAGTTTGGTTTTAATTAAAAATTACGCAGAATTACTTACGGTCGACAAGTAATAAAATGGATTTAAGTCGAGATATCGATCCATAGAGATCTCGAAAATTTTAAAATCCAACTACCACGACTACTCGATTTCCATACTATTTTGGACCTTTAAATGATAGTAGATCGGCATTAAAGTCTTTGGAAAGAATTAAGCAGTAAAGGGAGTCGTGATGAAAAATAAACTTGAATATAAAGAATAAAGAATAATTAGTAGTTAGGAAAATGAATGAAATTGAATAATTATCGTTTAGAGAGGCATTAAGGTCGATGCTATTGTGAAGTATCAATTCACGATTTGTCAACTTGTAAATTTTGCTTGTGAATTTGATTTCATCATCCAGGTGTTAATAACAATTTAGTTTCTCACTTCACATTTCATTATCTAATTTTTGACTTTGATTCTCGAATAAGGAATTAGATAACTACTTTTTAACGAGGGACTTCCTAATTAAGGTATTTTCTTTTGCAATGCCGTACCCATTTTATGGAATTTATTACACATAGCTCCCGAGTTATTGGTCAGCGAGGATATACAACTTCAGTCTCTTCCTCCAAATTAAATAGATCACCCTCTCATTGATTAGATCTCGGCTAACCGCGGGATTAGCTGTATTCGAATTGAGGTGAACTCTGCCTTGTTTAAATTGATAACTCATTCTTTCGTTCATGATTTCCAAGTGAGAAGAGGATTTATCGGTAAACTCACAAAGCTCGATAGATCTCTAATAGCAGTTAATATACACTTCAAAAATATTCTTACTCCGGGATTGTCATCTACGTAATCTTTCGGAGGACCTCACGAAATCGAAACATTGAAACACTTCTTAATACGGGTATAAGAAAGCGATATTAGGATCAAAACTTTAAACCCATAGCAGAAGTAAATTCATAAGCGAAATTATAAATTTCTTTGGAAATAACAATAGGAAGAGATAATTACGTGACGCATTCTATCTTATTGTTTGGGTTATAATTCACTGAGTGCACATTCACAATTCCTCTGATCATAGAATAAGCGCATTTTATTGGATAAGCCGAATTCGAATTTATGCGAACTTCAACATTCAGTGTAATTTGAAAGAGAATTGAATTCTGCATTCGACTTTAACTCAAAAGCGATAACAATCAATTCAGGAAAATAAAGAAAACTAGAGCGATTAAATCTAATCTAATCTATCCATATTGAAGAAAATAAAAGAAAAGAAAACTAAAAATAAAGAAAGTAGACCTTCAGCTATCCAGTTCTCACCGTGCGTGACATGGCTTCGTTCCTCTTACGGATATTAGCGTGTTATAGGGGTTTTCAGTTGGCCACCAATTACGTCTGGTCTTTGTGGATTTCCAAGTGGGTTGGCCCGTGTTAATGTTAAATTGTGACTTCAACTCCGCCTCGCGACATCATCCATCATCGCGACCTCGATCTCAAATCGACATCGCGAAGTCTGCGGCCTTCAACTTGTCTTTGGATGTCGCGACATCAATCTCTTGTCGCGACATGGCTAGGATCTACGAGTTTCAGCGGTTTCTCATGGTGTCGACATCAACATATCGTCCTTGACAAACTCCTATTCTTGTAAATTTCGCGAGTTTTCTTAATAGCCGCTAACAACAACCTGTGTGATGACATTGGCCGATCCTTGCATGCTTCAATCTTGTAAGCCACTTGTCTTTCCACTAATTTATACCGATGCCAGACATCAATCTCTTGTCAGCGATCTCGACTGTTCTTTCTACGGCTTTAGAGCTGGTCGCCGTGAGTGTCGGCTACCTCGATATCTTAGCCAGCGACATCACTTTATGGAGCTTCAACCTTATTCGCGGTCGTGCTTCGCGACCTCGATCTCTGTCGCGACATCAACATAGAGTTCCTGCGATCTTCGCGATGGCTTTTGGTGTCGTGACTTACGACCTCTTGTTGTGACATCAAGCTAAATAAAATTCAGCTCAGCGGAATCTTAGATGGCGCGACCTCGGTCCGCAATAGTGACGGCGGTTCATTTCTTACCATTTCATGCGAGGTTCTGATGTCGCGACATCGATCTCTTGTCGCGACATCGACTTGGTTCTCAGGAGCCTTGGTAGTTTGTTCTTAGTTGTCGCGACAACAGCCTCTTGTCGCGACATCTAGTCAGCCCTTTGCGATTCCAGGCGGTCTCCTCCTGATGCTCGCTGGCCGCGATCTCACGTCGCGACCTCATTTCGTATCTTCTGCAGCTTTGTTTGTGGTTCGATATCGCGACCTCATGATTGAATTTGTGTAAACCCCCAGCGCAGCATAAGTTAGCCGATTCTTTCATTTACGCCTGCTATTTTGCGCATTTTTACTCATGATTCTTTGCGTTTTTCCTTTGCATTTTCTTCTTTCTTTTATACTTCTGCAAATCTTTCGATTTGGTGAGTTTCTTCATATCTCTGCATCTTAATTATTCCTTTTTACATTAAAATCAACAGAAAAATGGACTAAAAATAGATAACTTTTAAGCTCATCAGCAGTGAAGTTAAAAATGGTGAATTTGGTTTTGGATTTTCAGGTTTGGGTAAAAACAGGGGAGTTGGATGGTGCAGATTAAAAATAAAATAAGTAAAGGAAAATGTAAAATAGAACCCCTTGAAGTGTCGAGACCCTTGGTTTGGGTTTTAAGGCAACGACATGTCCTCGGGTCTTTTTCCTTGCGTTGGGAGGATGACCTATAGTCATTTCTGAGCAGGATCTTCATTTAGCTTTACAAACTAAACTACATGATTTTCCTTTGGCTCTCGCATTTAATTGGGCATAAATGTTCCTAACAGTGATATCATATCTCAAAACCTCTCAAATGCAGTACTAATAAGGAAACAACTAGCTGGATAGCAGGGAGTCTGGTGATAAGCATCCTTGTAACCAAAAAACACTAAATACACGTTAGTGAGGGTGTGCCTAGGAGATTTTAACTTAAGGTGAGAAATAGAACATAAATACCCATAAATGCGTGCGTTAAAAATAGAGGATCGTCAGTTTACCTCAAATCCTAGCCAACAACTCTCCTCTTCAAGGAGGAGGTCTAATAACCATCCTTTGAGTTGTCATCCTCAAGGAGTGTTTGGTGGCAGAAAGGGAAAATGAAAGAAAATGGAGAAGGAGGAAGTAGCGAAGTAGTTGCATACATCTTTGTATTACCGACGTGAAGTGAAGTTCAGTTTGTATAGTAGAGGCTTATATAGAAGTGCTCGTTCTTATATGAAATTAAAAAAACTAAAAAAAAGCTATTACAGGGTTAAAATAGGAAGAAACAAAAATGTAACAAAAGCGGGCGTGAAATCACGGGGAGAGCAGTGTTGGAGGGCAGTGCTCGCGGGATGCACGGTGCTCGCGAAAAGCATTTTTGTAATGCTCATTTTCCTTCTATTTTACGCTATTTTTTCTTTGGTCTTTGATCTGCAATACTGAGTTTGGCCAAATTCTTGATGTTGGATCGACTCAACAATTTGGCATATTAACTCATTAAAAGCATCAAATTTGCCACAAAAATCGATCGAGTAGAATAGTGGGACAGCAATGTGCAAATCGGGTTAATGTCGAATGATTAGTACACAAAAGCACTCCAAAACCTATAATAATAGGGTTCAAATAGCACTTTGAAGCGCTAATCACACCCCCGACCTACACATTGCTAGTCCCTTAGAATGAAGAAAGAAAGAAAGAGAGCTTTCAAAATGATAACAAAATGGCGTTCACAAAATGGTATTTCAAAAGGTTGTGAATGAGTAATGCCTAACCACAAGTAAAATCATCAAACCTTACCTAATAGCGCTATCTTAGAGAATGAATACCATACAAAATTGAATATCAAAGGCTTCCTTCTCAAAGACTCAACCAGGAACTTCACAAAATCTAAGTGTTTGTTTGATCGGCTCTAAACAATATTTTTAAAGCCCCTCTCTGACGACTCACATGGCATGGATGTAATAGCCCTAAATCAGTCAGGACCATCTTATTCCTAGCTCTTTTTGTGTTGTAGGGTGCGTCTTCGAGGGAATGACTCTCACAAAGTCCATGCAACGAGGATCTGCCGATGACTTCCAACCAATTAAGGCTTAGGGCACCAAGTCATAAAGATCTTTCGACCTGAGCTCTTGGGGTTTCACCGGACTCAAGATGATTTGAAACTCTAGCACCTACAACACTTCAGCTTCACCCGTCAGTGGCGCGGCTAGAGTCGGTGGCTCCCGACCCGGTTGGCAGGGCCTTGCTTTAGGCTGCCATATCCCTTGGGTAGTGCTCAAGTTTCAAGGCAAGATTGCAATTTTCTTCTTTCTTTTTCTTTATTTTCCTTTTTCTTTCTTTCTTTTGGAAGACATTGGCCTTCTATTCATGGGGTCCTTAACCTATTACAAGTGGTCAGAAACTAGGGTAGGTTTTTCTGATGTTTAGGAGGTAAGACGGTTTTAGGCTATTATTTAGCAATATTGCAACGTGTGTAGTTAAATTTAAAGGTGGAACAAAGGTCAAAAGCAACAAGTTCAAATAATCATCCACTCAACTAGGGCGATCAATCTAACATCAACAAGATTTAGACAAAGTTTCAATTTTCCAACTTAAGGTTAAGACAAAACCACAAAAAGTGGTGCAGTTTTGAGCAAAATAAAATTTGTATAAAGTATAACCGAAACTACAAAAAAAAAAAGAAAACAAGCAAGCCACTGAACATCACAAAAAAGGCTTGCTCAAAATAAGCAAACAAAAACATGAATAAATTCCACTTCACTTATTTAGCTTTCCACATATCAAATGTCTCTTGTTCGCAATGGGGCTCGGATTGAAGTTTAGAAAAGAGAGATGCTACCTCTATGATGAGATGTGATGGTTGCTGGATAGGAGACTTCCTAAGCTTTGCCGCCGACACCTTATTCCTCCATTTGGGCTTCACTATAAACAAGTTAGGAGAAGAAAAAGGAAAAAAGTGACCAAAGATTCTGGAGCATTTTGAAAATTACTCATTCATAATTTCAAAGTGTTCTTTATAGCTATTTAGTTCTACACTCTCTAATCTTTCAGCAATTGCCAAAAAAACCTAAAACAGAGTTCGGATGAAAAATTTATGAAGGAAACAAAATGGAGGTGCTGCAGGTTGCGAAAATTCGCAACCTGCGAAATTTCGCTGAAATCTGAATTTTTTCAAAATTTTTAATTTTTAATATATATAATAATAATAATAATAATAATAATAATAATAATATATCACCTAAAAAAAACGAAATAGTGCCACCGGAGACATCATTGCTTATTGCGGTCGCAATTTTCATAGAATGCGAAAATTAGCTTTGCGAAATTGCGGGTTGCGAAAATACACAATTTGCCTTTTGCTCCAAAAATTAACCAAAAATCTGCAAAAAAAAACACACACAAAAAATTAAGAAAAAATGCATAAAATTGAAAATTAAGCTAAAAACAAATATTAACTAAAAATTAAAAAAAAAATCTAAGAAGAAAAATTAACTAAATCAAAATAAAATAAAATAAACTAAAATAAGACAAAATGAAAACGAGAAGTGGGGCGCCTCCCCCAAACTGTTCCTCAAGCCTTTGGAGGCTCTTCAGGCTATTGGAGCTTAAATCATAGAAGTTCGGGTGCTTAATCCAGAACCAGCCTGAACCATCCACTATACCATGTTTTGGTAGTGCCATCTTCTTTGAGGTAGTGGCAAGAATTTGTGCGTGGCCACTAATTTCTTGAAGTTTTTCGGCATAGGCGGTGATGGGTGGCCTTTATAATTGGGTGCCAGGGTTTCTGAAAATATCTTTACTGGTGTGGGTAAGACATACCTTGAGTCGATAGAGGCGGGAGTAAATTATGATCTTGAGTGTTCTTCCCACTTTGCCTCCTCGATGACAAGGCGGGGTTTCTTCTTCTCTCCGGGCCCATAAGACAACACACATGATTCTGGGGCATCACAGTTCCTCGAGGAGGCTTATCTTTGGTTCCACTTTCAATTCCTCCTCTTGATGTGAGATGGATTCTTTAACCGGATGTCTTCAAGTTGCAGTCAATTTTACTATGGAACACATCCGATTCCTTGTTCGGGGAGCTCTCTTGCCTCAATTCACGGTGCTGAACATTCACGCCTACGGTCCTCTGTAATTATCCACTAGTTTGCTCAGGTCGGGTTGGCTTGTTCAGGGGATGAGGTTGGTGGTTCTTGTCATTTGAGTTGAAGCCAAAATGTGAAGCGGGAAGTGCATAAGTTGAGAACACTATAGATGGGTGCACTCATCCATTGGTCTCTATAGTCCCTCATAGACCTATTTGGGTTTGGATTTCTCCCCAATGGTTGCTGATTTTGCCATAAGGCTTCTATAGAGTCCCTCAAAGTAGGACATGTATGCCCCTAGGGTTTCTCTGTGACATTGCTCTTCTTGTGGGGTTCCATTTGCCTGATTCAAACCCCACTAGAACATGGATTCTGCAGCAAAAAACGAGACAACTAAAAACAATCCTGCAACAATTTTTTTTTTTCTTTACGGTGTAAAATAAAAAAGCAGAGCAATAATATAAAAGAAATTCACCCGATACTTGTGATGAGGATCACAAGTGTTCCTGACGTCAAAATGCACTTAGGCACCATCCTCGACACTTGGCGCCATTTGATTATTGCCATGGTAGGTGTGCAGGAATCAGCAAAATTTATGTCTAAATCCTCTTTGTCGTAGCAAAGCTACTGCAGTATAGTGGCTCTAGGGTCGAACACAGGGATGGGTTTTCTTCGTACAAACGATTTGCAGTGAAGTCAAAAATGGTGAATTTGGTTTTGGATTTTCAGGTTTGGGTAAAAACAGGGGAGTTGGATGGTGCAGATTAAAAATAAAATAAGTAAAGGAAAATGTAAAATAGAACCCCTTGAAGTGTCGGGCCACTGGTTTAGGGTTTTAAGGCAACAGTATGATGGGTCTTTTTCTAGCATTGGGGAGGATGGCATATAGTCATTTCCAGGCGGATCTTCAATTTAGCTTCCTAAGCTAAGCCCTATAGTTTTCCCTTTTGAAACATAGCATTTAATTGGGCATAAATGTTCCTAACATGATATCATATCTTAAAAACCTACTCTACAGTAACTAATGAAACAACTAAGCTGGATATGAGGAGTTCACAGTGATAAGCATCCACGCTATGGCAAAAAGCTTGCTAAATACACGCTAGTGAGGGTGTGCCTAGGAGATTTTAACCTAAGGTGCGAAAATAGAACATAAATACCCATAAATGCGTGCGTTAAAAACAGAGGACCGTCAGTTTACCTCAAATCCCTAGCGGCAGCCCTCCCTCTTTGGCGGAGGAAGGGGAGTCCCAGCCAACCATCCTTTGAGTTGTCATCCTGGTGTTTGAAATATAGAAAGGGAGAGAGAAAATGAAAGAAAATAGAAAGGAGGAAGCGCGGCGAAGCTGCCTTGTCTTTAATATTGCGTGAAGTGAAGTTGGGTTGTACTTGGGTGGAAGCTATATAGAGTGCCGATTAACAAGTACAAAAAAAAGCTATTACAAGGGTTAAATAGGGAAGAAAGCAAAAATGTAACAAAAGCGGCGTGAAGTGCGAGGAGAAACGGCTGGCCCGGAGGCGATTTTCGCGGGATGCCTGATACTGTGAGAAAAGCGTTCCTCTAATGCTCCATTTTCTTATTTTTACGCTATTTTTCTCTAGTCTTTGATGCGATACTGGTTTGACTTGAATTCTTCGGTGCTTGGATCGACTCAGATTTGGCTCAGTGGCTGTAGTATAAGAATTTGCCACAAAATCGTCCCGGTAGAATAGTAGGGACCTTAATGTGTCAGGTTAATCGAATAGTAGTACACAAAAAACACTCAAAACCTATATCATCGGGTTAATAGCACTTACAGCGGTAATCAATCATCTAAAAGGATACTTTCCAAAATCATCATCTCAGTTTCATGGTTCCACTCTTTTGGTTCTATCTCTCTTTGAGCTCATTTTCTCTCAAACTAATGGGCTTTCTACATGTCACTAGGAAAAGTCCTGAAGTAAAATGCTCCTTCATAGCCATTACTAGTTGCTCAACTTATATCGTCAATCTCTCTATGGTAGCACAAAAATTGGCTTCAAAGTTTGTAAAATTTGCTTTCACGTTGGACATCCAGCTATCTAGAGAATCCATTCTCCTCCTTGACTCAGAAATAAAAGCACTCAAGTTTTCCTCTAAGCGTTTGTCTTGAGACTCCCTCCTTTGTCTTGATTCATAAATAAAAACACTTATATTTTCCTCGAAGGATGGTTGTCTCAATGAACAATGGTAGTTGAAGTTTGGCTCATCTTGGTTATGAAAACTTGGATTCCCATAGGAGAAATCTTCATAATTCCTCAAACCCGAATGATAATAACTTGGCTCATTGTTGTAGGGTTGAAAGAAGTGACCCTCACTGTTGTGGACATAGTGCATATTTTGAGGTTTAAAATCTGATTCATCCATTCCAATTTGTGCTTGCCTCTTGCCATTTGCCACAAGTTAGTTCTCTTTGAGCTCTGGTTAGGGTTTGGTTGGCTGTGAAACTGACGATTGAGCTTTGAGGTGAATAGTTGACCCACTTAGTAGCATTTTTTTCTTTTTCCTATCACCCAGAAATTTTTAAGAAAAGTTAATCTTGCATAAAGAAAATGCTTAAAGTAAAAAGCTTTCTTTTGTCATGATATTGGTAAAAATCAAACCATTGCATCCCCACAAGCGTTAAAAAACTTGTTAGGTGTGAAACACATAAAATTCACCTCAAGTATGCGGATCCTGTAAGTAATAAAGTGGACTCTAGAGTTTGATATCGTTCCCATGGGATGCACTCTTGGTTGACTTGACCATTACCTCAACTCTCAATCGCCTTACTATCAAAGCTTTAGAATTCAAGGGGATAGGTTGGTTAACTAACTAGGCTAGCTTACTAGGCAAGGAAATAGAGAAAGGCAAACAAAACTAGGATAAAAACATACTTTCAAACAAAAGGTATTAGTTCTAGGGCTAATCTTCTTCCTAATATGCTTTCTATTTCCTTTTAAGGCTTAATTTGGATATATATATATATATATATATTTGTCAATTTGATGGCGATGGGTAATTAATTCTCTGACTTAGTCCCCATCCTCGATTATAATTTTCCTCCAGTTCCTTATTCACCTCTGGTCATCTAAAGTAATAACAGTGATAATAAATGGAAATCCTCATAGTCATCTTATTGAGCCTCTAATCACCTTTGATAGATGCTGATTGGTGATTTTTAATAAATGAAAAATTCGCGATTTTCTAGCACTATCGAGGACTATTCAGTACAGTAGTAATGCGAAGCTTGTCAGACTAATGTATTTAGATTTTTCTACTATTGTTAAAATGATGCAATTAAAATTTGTTTTTGCTCTAAATCCTTTGCAAGTGCATGGGTCGCCACAAGTAATAAAGTGGATTTTTAAGTCCCGAATATCATTCCCACATGGATTGATTAGAAAATCTAAAGATCAAGTACTCCTACTACTCAAGATCATCACTATTTGAACCTCTAATTGGAATTTTGAATTATCAACATTAAATTGAATGAAAGATTTTTTTGTTAATATTGAATCTAAGTCAATTAGAATTAGAGATTTCACTAAGTAGAACTAACACTAGGAATGGAATAGTATTCTAACTATCAATTTGCATAGTTCCTAAAAATAATATTGTTAAGGACATAAATTCTTGATTTGTCTAGGAGCAGAGTAGTGTAGCCTTGGAATGCCTCTTAACACTACACATTTCACTATTTAGCATCCCATATTCCTAAACCAGGTTAATGGTTCTAAATAGTTACTTTTAGGATTTTATCATCTTCAAGATTTGGTTGTTTTCCCTAAACTAGTACTTTATAGTCATCTCTTAGGGTGAGAAGGCCTTTAGCCCCACTGCAAGAGCGGTAACCTGAGCCTTAGCACAATCTAATTGGTATCTCAACCATCAATTCTTCAATTCTCTTTCTCCTTAATTAGAATCTCGGCTAACATGGGATTAGATCATTAATGGATTTAGATGAAACCTCTAAGATTAAGCGATAATCTCATTAAATGGTCATATTCCTCGAACACTTTCTTTGTCACCTAGAAGGGAACATTGAAGTCAGAGGTTAGAACATCACCTATGATATATCAAAGTGATACTTAAAGTACATTAGTTCCCATAATATCAATGCAATTTACCCACTGATTCTTTGCTCTTTGCTCTTCACGTTTATTAAGTCACGTGATACTTTCAGAGGATCTTGAAAATCAGAGCATAGATACAACTCTTTCTAAGTATAGAACATTGATATGTAGAACAACTCAATACAAGAGCAATACCAATTAGATCAAACCAGTTTTCATACCTAAAACATACAATTGAATTCTTGCAACAATCAAACTGATCCCTTTCCCGAGCTAGCCTTCTTTGTTTGTATCCTGAAATTAATGATGACTAATTGATCAAAAAAATTCATTGAAACTGTGATTAAAATTGAATAAAAATGAATTCTAGAAAATTTCTAGATTTCACTCAAGTTCAGATAGAAATGAAGCTTGATTTACAATTGATCCAACTCATAATTTCTATCTACCTCTACTCCTAAAAGAAAGAAAAATAAAAAGAAAGGAAAAGAAAAAAGAAAAAAAGAATATATACAAAGAGACTTCAGGCTTTTCCAAAAAGCTAAAAGCTGGTTGAAAGCTGCTGAAAAGCTCTTGATCCAAAGATATCATTTGCTGCACTAGCTCTTTCTATTTATAGGGTTTATAATTTATGGGCCAGAATTCTAGGCTAGAATTGTGGGTTTCAATGTAGGCCCAGTTGGTGTCTTTATCGCGACAATGTTGGTCTATGTTGTGACACTGCCTCTTGCTTATGTGTCTTCAAGCTCTGTCGTGGCCTTTTCGCGACATTGGCTTTATCGATGTAGTTTTTGGCCTTTGAAACTTCATTGTTGCGACAAAGTTGCGAAATGTCATGACATCCATGCAGTTTTTATGTTTCCATTCTTTGTTGTGAGCTTGTCGCAACAATACTAACTAGCATTCTTCTTGAGTCATTGTCGCAACAAACTTTTCAAATGTCACGACAAAGTTTCAGTATATGTCTGTCTCTCTTCTCCATGTAATTGCTAGGACGATAGAAAGAAATATCAGCGACATTGTTCTTTGCCACTCCTCGAGTGTGTGCGACATACTTTGGAAATGTGCGACAAGTTCGAATTGATTTCACCTTGCTAATTGTTGCAACATAAGTTTCGATGTCACGACATAAGTTTCCATGCCTGCATTGGTCTGCGGAAGTGTTGTCGCGACATGGAATCTTTTGTCACAACAAATTCTTAATGAACTGTGGTTTATTTGTGTCCAACAATCTTTGCTCTATCGTGACATTCGCCTTTCAATCTGCCCTTCGTTGTGTTGCGACAAAGAACCTATATGTCGCGACATTAGTAAGTGTTTCTTCATGATTCCTGCTTATCTTTTGTCATGACATCTTTTCATTGTTGCGACAATGTTGTTATGTCATTTGCCTTCTTCTTTATCTCGATAGAGCTACCAAATGTCACGACATTCTTTACTGTCTTCTGGTTTAACTATGTCGCAATATTATTTTGGATGTCATGATAATATTATGTTGCCATTTTCCTTGTCTTATGTCAGACTTATTCTTTTAAGCTCTGCAGCACTGGTGGGTCGCGACATAGCTTTAGAAATCTGATAAACCCTCTTGCATTCTTCACAATTTATGTCGCGACATTGTTGAAATTATTTGAACATTCACTAGCGTGCTTTTGGACAATCATGCGCTGCCCTTTGTTGCAGCGAAATTGCTTATTGCGACAAACTTCTCTTGGTTGTCTTGAAATTTTATCACGACATTTTCCATTTTTATGCCTTAACCATTTTTGCTGCTTTTCTTGCTAATTTTTGCTTCTTTTGCATTAAACCCTTGCAAAACACCTGGGTGAAGATTCATAATTTTTCATTAAATGGGACCTTACACTGTTAAAATGCAAGGAATATAGACTTAAAAATAGATGAGTTTTGGACCCATCCACAAACATAAAGTTTTGCTTGTCCTTAAGCAATTTAGAATTTTAAGGCCATTTTTGTTCTGCAACAAACATTTTTTTCCTTTAAATCCACAAATCAGTTTAAACACAGGATAGTTGTAATATCATTTTTGAACAAGTTTTAAATCCAAAATGAAGAAGATTTTCAATTAAGTTCACTAAACAAACAAATAATTCATATAGTGTAAACAATTCAATTATTTACCCTGGATTAGTGAGTGTGTAATGGTCTTCCCCCTTTATCCATCTTGCCAATTGTTTATTCTTTTGAGATATTATTCAAATAATAAACTACTCCCTGATTTTTCTAAGGTCCCATAGGCTTGTTGGTATTATTAATCTCTACTAATGCAGACAAACACAACCTTCAAGATCAAATAGGTCTTTTAGGCTTGTAATGTTTGACTTAGGCATTAGGTAGTTAACTAGTCATTTTAGCTCAAGCTCACCCAAGCTACATGTACTTTCTCAACATTTTGCCTTCATACTGCTCATCATTTCTTTTATACCAACACACTTTTCAAAGCACCCCCAACAATTGGGTTTGTCTTTTCACTCTCCATTTTGAGTTTTTCTTGCTCCACTGAATTACGTCGATTCTTCCTTGTGAAGCTTTACTTTTCATTTCTATCAAGGTTTATAGAATGGTCAAATTCTGCTTTGCCCCAAAAATACATAGATTTTTTTTATAATTTTATTATATATTCCGAGGGTATAGATTGGCGACTTAGGTATTTTAGGGTGTTAAATGAATGTTAGTTAAATTATTATATGACTAAAAAGCGAATACAAATATTAAATGTTAAAATGAGAAATTAATTAAACTCGGAAATAAACCCAAGTGAAAAAATTAAAATTGGAAATTGGGAAGTAAAGACCTAAGGGTCGATGTGATTTAGAAAGAAAGAAATGTCTAGAGTGCTGATTAATGAGAATTTAGAAATACAAGTGAGAGACAATTAGTGGGCAAACTAGCAATTAGGAGAACTTAAACTAAAAATGGATTTTAAAGAAGGCAAACAAGGCCTTAAAGTGACATGAGATATTTAAGACAAAAGTGGTCTTGAAGTTCATTTGAGCAAAATGGTTTGAGAGAGAGAAGAAGGGAGAGCTAGGGCTTGCAAAGTGAGGAAGTTGATTCTTGCTCCATTAGTAAGAGTTTAGAGATCGAGTTGAAGAAGAAAGCTAGGCATTGAAGATTGAAGGTTAAGGTAAGAAAAACCAAACCCCCAACCTCCTTTCTACTTATGTTTGGGTTCAATAAAACCCCTGATGGTATAAAGTGTTCTTGGATAGTTTAGTTAGGTTTGAGATTGTTTTGCATTGTTTAGATTGGTTTAGTTGGTTTGGAGGAGTGTTGTAAAGGGAAAATGTTGGGTTTTCAAAGGAAATATTGTCAAAATTTGTCAAGACCCATGTTCTTGTTTGGCTATAGATTGAAGTTATAATCATCCTGATAAGTGATTCAAATTTAAGAACCAGAGATAGGTCTGAATTTATAGAAGGACCATGAGCAACTTGTAGCTCTAGGCTCCCATCCCGAGGGCTTAAATGTGAGCTCAGGTGGCTCACGGGTTATGCTCATTTGGGTGTGTTATAGTTTTGACCATAAGTTGAGTTTCGGCTCATCCAAATTGAGTGATTCAAGGTATGGGTAAACTATGGTTCTAGAATAATTTACTTAGTAAGTGTAATGCAAATTGTAACTTGAGGTCTTGAAATTTGTCAAAGTGGGCTATATGTGTAGAAGCGTATGATTCTGCTTTGCAAATTGGGTAAGTACGGATGTAAATGCAATAACGAGTTTTAATTGATCAAATTGGATGATTCTAGTTGGATAAGAAACCTTAGAACCATAGATTCAAATTAGTAGAAGGTACCATTACCAATTTATGGAGTTAAGACCTGAGTGGAATAATAGTAGATAACCAGTGAGTTAGGCATCTTGTGGTTGGCATTAAAATGTCGTAACTTGAGTTTGGGTGATCGAATGAGATGATTACAATTCTCACAAAAATAGACTCATAAGAGCTAAATTTTCTTGAAGGAAGCATGAAAATTATGGCTCATATATCCCCGGAAAATTTTCAAGTGAAGGGGTGTTGCGGTAGACCTTAAACCACGACCAAAAACTCCTAGAATAACCTACTAATATGTGATTGCTATTGTATTTGAATAAGGGTTGACGAGGAGGAAAGCCCGACATTGGTCGAGATTAGAAGATCGGGGAATCAAAGTGGCTTGATTTGGTTTGTTCTATCTTCTCCTATTCTCGTTTCAAGATTTGAATTATTTGTTCTAAAGGCATAAGAAAAGCATATTGAATGTTTAATTGATTTGAAAAATTGATTGTGAAATGTTTGCAAATGAAAATTGCATGGTATTGAAAGCAGCTTAGTTTATACAAATATATACATATTGTACTATATGTTGCTATAAATGGTTGAACTCCCTTAATTGAATGTGCTTAGTTTAGTTCGTATGAAGATAGATTGGTATACCAATAGGGGTCAGGAAATAAGCGATCTTGCGAAGATTGTGATGATGTGTCGCTCCGTCCAGCCAGTCAGGATCGTATCGGTAGTGTTCACTAATTGATTTTTTTTTAATAACCAATCAGCAGCCCAACGGGACCATACTGTGTTATAAAATCGTTTTTATCACCAGGCTGCGATACGTGGGCCAGGTGCGATGAATCCAGATATCCTGTATATCGAAACATAGGTTAAATTTGGTAAGAGGCGGGAACAGATTAGTTGATTTGAGATTGTGGCAAGTGGAATTGAAAACATGATTAAATTAAAATGAAAAAGAGTATTGTAAATATGATTTGATTATTAATGACTTGTGCATATGGAAGTGTATATTAGGATTTGATCAATGAACCATAAATGATTGTATATGAAATAAATTATATACATTGTATGACATTGATCATCAGATCCCCAAATTTTGTTTAGTAAAAGCTGCATGATTTGATTTAAAGCTAAAACCAAGAATGAAATTGTATAGAACCGCTAAGCATGAAATGCTTAGCATGTGATTTTATCTATCTGTGGTCTGGAATTGAACAAAATGAAAAGCAAGATCGAGAGCGTCAGTCGTAAGAAAATTCACGGACTATGTTCAGAGCCTTATCACGTTCACCCCATATCTCTTTGAACATTGATATTTTGTAAAAACAATTTGACCTGAATATCTATTTTGCAAATCATTTGAAAGGTTTGATGTACCTTTATAGTAATTGTACTTTTTGCATGAATGAAGTAAAAATGGGCTTACTCCTTTAAAAGCGCTTTCGCATATTTAAGATTTATGCCAGCGAAGTTATAGTATTCTGGCGTGTTTGATAAATGATTTTGATAAGGTGATTGAGTGACATTAGGCGGCCGGAATTCAGTTCGGACATGAAGCCCAGTTCGGGCGGGAAAGAATCTTCTGATAATGTTTTTCCTTCTTAAGCTTTCTACCACCTTAGAGCTTTGGGGTTGTAACTCCGTACTAGTTGGCGTTAAATTGTCGTGTTTCGCACCCACAGAACTTGTTGCTCAGGGAGGAAGGCTACAGACAAAACTCATTCCACCTTGATATTTTGTTTTGACTTCGACCTTACATTATGAACCTTCCTTGGTACATCTTCAATCAATTGACCCACTTTTCACATCCTTAATTCTCATCCTTCTTTTTTCTCTATAAAAAATTACTCCCCCAAACTTGTCCTCTTAAATCCTTTTTCTGCACTATTCTGTACTTTGGGCAAACTTATGGTTATTTACTGAAGGATTAGCTTTAAGGAAGGGTTAAGGTTCTATTATATGGCTTTGATGATGAAATTGATAATTAGGCTCAAATAAGGAACTAAGGTATATGCATGTGCATATTATATATGGGTGAGTTCAAACTTCCAAGGATGGCCTATATCATTTTATATTGGATTATTGCCTAGGATTTCTCCTTGAATAAAAATCTAACAAGTTCTAGGACTATGGGGAGACTAAAACTATGATGGATCTCAAAAGTTGTCCCTAATTTCAGCACAATTAGTTGCAGAGGTACTTTTGACCATGTGCATATTTTGAGAGTTCTCAGAACTAAGCGTTTGCAAAAAATAGAATTATGAGGTCTTATTTGTTCCTCATTTGTTTAAATCTTCAGTCTTGAAATCCCGACTTATTCATTAGAGCATCCACAACTGATTTTAGTTAAGCTCGTCTACCCGATTTCATCCCCGATTTGTATTTGTTCGCTAATGTTGTTGTACTAATGTACAATTTGAAAGAGTTCATTTGATTGATGAATTTATTTCAATAAAACCACATGCAACTCAACAATGCGGATCCCAATTCAACGAACGACTCTGATATTCATTATTCATAGTGCTGAAATTTTCCTAGAATCGAACACACATAATTGCCCAAAAGGGCTGCATTTCATTCATGAGATAATTACAAGAGGTATTGAAATAAAACCATCATATACAAGAAATACTCATTTTTTCTTTGCTTCTTTTGGAGATTTTCCTGGAGACTTTACCTTTTATGTTTGCTCCCTTTTATATTTTTCAATTTCCTCAAGGGTTCTTCTTGACATTCTTATTGTACCATAAGTCTCATCTTGAGGTAATGTTTTAAAGACCAATTTCTCCAGGTTCCTCGGAGTTAGTAAATGGTATGGAAGGGGTTTATCATCTGAGGAGCACTATGGTATAAATTTTTATAATCAGAAATTTGGATGTTCGGTGGTGGCACTTTCTTCTTGCACGACAACATCTTCGTAGCTGATCTAAGATTTGACATTCATTTCACGAGCTCTGCGCCTCTTGCCTATTGATTCCAATGTACACCTGTTGTTGATCAATTCTTGAGTTATGAGCCTCAAGTTATCCTTGCAATGTTGCAAATTGTTCAACCATCCTATATTTCTGGCTCGAGGCAGGTTTTAAACACTCCTGATCTGCAGCCACAGCATTTTATATAGGTGGATTCTTGCTTCTCTGACTCTTCCCATAAAACTGCATCTCTAACTCTTAGCTCTTCTATTGACATTGCATCCCTTTCTTTTATCTCCTCTTTCCATTCCAAGTCTCTCTATTTAATTACCTCTTCCAGGTACTGGTCTCTCCTTCTTAGTTTTGCATCCATATATCCATCTCTGAGCTGCAGTTGAGCTTTTAGTTGTTCATCTCTTTCCGCCGTTCTTTGTTCCATTCTAGCAACAAATCCATGAAATATCTATATTGTTACTTTGTTTCCGTTCTTGTTCAACCCTCTCCTCTTGAATAGCTATAGTCTCTAGCTGAAGTTACTTCTTCACACCGCCTCGACATATTCTTCCATAATTTCATTGATTGAATGACTACATTGTTCGATTTCTGATTGTTGTGGTTTGGATCTAAGATTTAAAAAATGTAGAGAAAGGTTTCTATGGTTCAAAAGGCTCAAGAGATGGAAGAGAAATTTCAAATTTTTTGAAGTTCTAAATGGTTGATGTCCTCTTTATAGGTTTGAGAATATGTTGGGCCGATAATTTGTCATAACATCCATCCATGTCACGAAAACCTAAAAGTTATGTCATAACAACGACATTTGTGTCATGACATTCAAATTACTAGTCATAATTCATGTGACAAATATTTCTATCACAACATAGAAATAACTATTGATCAGAATAATGTCGCGACAGATCTTTTTAGGCAAAACAATGTCGCGCGACAAAACTTTTCGCCTTCTAAATGAATATTTGGCGCTACAAAATTTAATGCGCGACATAATCTCACATAATAAACATATTGTCACAACAAATTGGCCTTAAGTGATAAGGGCGAATGATATTTGTAATTGTCAAGGAAGAATTGTGTCCGCGACAAATATACACTTTCATTTCAATTTTCATTAGATTACATATTTGACCCATTTTACATATGTTAATATTCCAGGCAGCAAACAATTCATTTCAATCAATCAAATCATGCTTGTGAAAACAATTTAAACAACACAAAGCATCTCAACTCAAGCATGAACAGTTAAATTCAAATTCTTTCACCAAACATTGTATGCAATTATACAAAAAATATAAGAATTGAATAAGGAAGCTAATTTGACTTCTCTGAATTGACCTTTGATCTTTCTCTTCAAAGTGTATAAGTTCATTCATGGCACACAAATTGCTCTTTGTCAATAACTTAAGTTCCATAATTAGCTCCATTGTCCTGAAATCAAGCCAAAATTTTAACTAACATAAATTTCAAACAAAACTAAAATGAAACTACTCTATTAGTTAAACTAATCCAAAACACTAAAATTAAACAAAATCAATATGTTAAAATTTAACATAAAATAAAAACAAAATTATTTTTGTTTGGGTTTTATCAATTAGTTGCTGATTTTATGTCTTTTAGCTAGACATTTGATGTAATATATTTATTTTCAAAATTTCCTTTATCTTCAAATGCAGAATTTGTTCTCATTTAAGCGCCTTATAAATAATGCTTCAATCTTTGTCATTAACTTTAAACTTATTTTCTGAATTTGATTTCGATTAATAGCGCTCCAAAATTGTGGCGATATCAACGTGCGGAGACCACTCCACCTTGATTTGAGCTTTCCTGGAAATAATCTAATCCTTGAGTTGTCTGGGGTGATTCTCTATTTTGATTTTCTTTCCTCAATTTCCTTTGATCATCATTTTGTTATATCTTGGCCAAATTTTGCATTATAGGCTTCATTTCTAGTTCTTTTAAATTCCTCAATTGGAGAATCTCTCTTCTTCCTTGTGACTTGGGAGATCTGTTTGCTTCTTAGCTACTTGACATAGCTTTATATTCAAGCTCAAGAGGGAGATAACAAGGCTTTCCAAATACAATTCTATATGGGGACATTCCTATAGGAGACTTATAAGCAGTCCTATAAGCCTACAGTGCATCATCTAGCTTTATTGACCAATCTTTTATGCTTGTGCTTATTGTCTTCTCAATACATTATTTATCTCCCTATTAGATATTTCTGCATGCCATTTAACTGAGGGTGATAAGCTAATCCCATAACATGTCTAACTCCTTATCTGCTCATGAGTTTTGCAAATAATTTATTTGCAAAATGGCTTCCCTCATTACTAATGATTGTCCTTGGGACTCCATGTCTGCTCAAGATGTTTCTTTGAATAAACCTCACCACTGTGTTGGCATCATTTCTAGGACTAGCTATAGCTTCCACCCATTTGGATACATAATCTACAACAAAGAGAATGTATAGGTTTCCAAATAAGGTGGAAAGGTCCCTCAAGTCCTCCATACATCAAAGATTTGCACCATAAGGATTCCTTGCAGAGGCATTTCATTTCTTATGTTTATGTTGCCCATTCTCTGACATCTGTCATAATGCTTCACCTATTCAGAACAGTCTCTGAATAGAGTTGGCAAAAAAAAACCTAACTAGAGAATTTTCTAGGTTGTTCTATCTGCTGCAAAATGTCCTTCATATGATGATGCATGACATTTATCTAAAATTTCACCTTGTTTAGCCTCTGGTACACATCTCCTAATAATCTGATCTACTCATCTTATAAATAGAAGTGGATCATCCCATATATAGACTTTGGAATCAGTCCTCAACTTTCTTTTCTACTGGTAACTAAATTCTAGTGGCATAATTCCATAAGCTAAATAATTCCCTGTCTCCAGTATACGGGACACTTGAATGGATACGAAAGGAGTTGTTAAATCAGGGAAATTTTCTTTATTCGGTCCTCTTTCATCTTGGTGAAACGCTACAATCTTGATAAGTAATCAACTATCACATTATCACTACCCTTATTGTCTTTAATCTCCAAATCAAATTCCTGTGGCAATAAGACCCATCTAATTAGTCTTGGTTTTGCATCTTTCTTCGCCATCAGGTATTTGATTGTTGCATGATCAGTGTGCACTATAGGCATGAGACTGATATATATGAGCATGGCTGTGGGTTTCTTGGCGATTAAGCATCTACGTACATGATGGAAAATTAAAAATTCGTGTTTTTCCTAACGACGGGGTCCATGTGTCCGTCCGGATGATTGGTGATAAGAAGAATACCTTATTCTGCGCTCTGAAGATCCTTATGCCTGGCGTCGGTGTGTGCTTCAAAACCTGTGTTGGCCGAAAGGCGCGTGAACCTCCACCTCCTGACTATCCACCGCAGGCAGGCCTTCTTGGCCCGAGGAAAGCGAGTGTGCTAGCATGGTTGAGTCTCCGCAAAAACCCCTAGTATTCTCTCAATTGTAACAGAAAATGAATGAATCAATCGCATGGGGATCGGCGGGTTTAAATACGGTACAGGCCCCGAGGGTTGGTTCCCGACCCATTATGTGTGTGACCACAGCAGGTCCATGGTGGTAGTGGGCTTTCCCAGCCCGTTGAGCCCCTTGGTCCTAAGCGACCTCTAGCAAGGCATTATGACCACCCAAATTGTGGATGTGTTGGCTTAACGTAGCTTTAATCCATAATAAATGTCATAGTCACTTTGTCTCATGATATCTAATTAGACACAGGCATGGACTATGTCTCCCTTGTAAGTTCAATCATGCAATTTTCATTTCAGTAATAAAGTGATAATCGAATGACATTAATAACCATTATTAATTCATTTGGCGTCTTGTCTGATTTCCGGTCGCATGTCTAAGGGCACATGGATATCTCTCTAAAATGAGGGACAAATCCCTTTCATCCACTCACGTCCCTCTACATGATTTATTCTATATATCCAACTACGATCTTATGTACCACCCCTATACGGATGATGTTATTGTGTCAAAATATAAAGCTCCTCATGTAGAATTTTATGGTGATGTTAGGTCGAAGAATGAAAAAGACATTAATATGATAGAAATTACTTGTGACTTATAATCCATGTAGTATTCTCATGATGGTTCGATCCAGTACAATGGTCACCAACATGTACTTATGAGCTGACTTAATATCATATATGCATGATCAGTAGAACATGGTCCTCCGGTCGAACTCCATACTAGTCTTAATTCCTGCTATTGCTCGCGATAATGAGCGACTGGGGACAATTTAGCATAGTATTCCATGTTAACCTTTGGGTTCTACTATCAATTCACACATTTGATGATATAAGTGGAATCAAGCTACATTCATGGAGAGTAAATCCTACCAAATTAGAAATGTAAGATGATAATGAAAAATGCCTCTTTATTATTGAAATATGAAAGTAATAACAATTACACTATTACCACTGGTATCCACTAACATGAACTTCTCACAAGCAAAGACCATTACTGCTGTTCTTTTCATTAGTTGAGTAATTCTCTTATGCTTCATTAGAGAATCTTGCTAGCATAACATATAGCTACGAAGGTCTTGTCGGTTCTTGAATGCAACATTACACCCGTTGCATAATCAGCGGCATCTTGCGTGATTTCAAAACCCTTGCTCCATTACAGTGTTGCCATGATGGGAGCTATAACCAATGGATTTTATTTCTTCAAATGCGAGCTGCATGCTTAATTAATTAATTTGGCCTCCTTTCGACAAATACATAATGGTCTTGAAATTTTGGAGAAGTCCTTTATAAACCTTCTATAAAATCCAGCATGTCCCAAAAAACTTCTAATCCCTTTCATTGTAGTATGTGGCATCAAATTTTCAATAACATAAACCTTTGCTTGGTCAACCTTAAGTCTAACTGTAGAAATTTTATGTTCTAAGACAATACCTTCAGTTACCATAAAATGGCATTTCTCCCAATTCAGAGCTAGATTCTTGTCTTGCTCTAAGTCTGGAGTCTTCATTCGACAATTCTCATGGATCCATAAAGCGAGAAGTCATCTGAGATTTCCATAACCTCCTCCACGAATCAGAGAAAATGCGTTATCATACACCTTTGAAGGTAGCGGGAGCATTACATAGTCGAATGACATCCTTCTAAAGTAGTACCATAAGAACATGTAAAGGTAGTCTTCTCCTCGGGAGTTATGTATCTGATTACCACCTAGAATAACATCAAGAAAACATAAAGAAAGTGTCTACCAACTGTCAGCATTTGATCAATAAAAGGTAAGGATAGTGATCTTCTGCGGTGTCGGTGTTGAATTTCACATGAATCCGATGCATACCCTCCATCTTGTCACATTTCAGCGGGTGGCTCAATTCTTGATTTACGATGTTGTGAATCCACCACTTCTTGGGAACCATGATGGGCTTACCAAGGGCTGTTTGAGATTGCATAAATAAATCTTGCATTCAGCCATTTAAGCACTTCTTTTACCTTGACTTCTTTTCATGCTTGGATTCGAGTCTTCTCTGATGTTCAATTAATGTTCTTGTATTCTCCTCCCAGGAAGTTTTATGCATGAGAGGTGATGGGCTGCCCTTTCAAATCTTCCACTAACTAGGCTATGGCTTCTTTTATGTTTTTTGAGAATTTTAATCAATTTCTACTCTTTCTCTTCTATCAAGTCAGCTGCTTTATGATTACAAGTTGTGCTCTTTCAACTCCTAAGAAGGCATATTTCAGGTGTTTGGGTAATTCTTTCATAATTAACCCCTCAAAACTTTTTTCTATCTCTTGTACTTTCTTTTCACTATTGCTTGATTTTTTTGCATTATCTTCATTCAGACTTAAAATTGTTTCTTTTAATTCAACACTGGCATTAAGACATTCAGTATCAAGATCCTCAATATACTAGAAATTCATTGAATCTTGATTCTTACAATTATCATTCAATTCAAAACTGATAGGAACTACATTTTCACAACTCTTACATTCAACTTTTTCAAAATCAGGTTGCTTTAAGCTCTTTTTCAGGTTGAAGCGTAGTTCTTCATCTCCCACCTTGAGGGTGAGTTCTCCTTTCTTCACATCGATCAATTTTACTCGGTGGCAAGGAATGACACACTTGACGATGTGGAACTTGTTTGTCTTCCTCAATATCTATCACAACAAAGTCCATAGGGAAAATAAATTTTCCCACCTTGATCAGTACATCTTCTAGTATACCTTATGGCTGAGCCATAGTTCTGTCTGCCATTTGTAGAGTCATAGCTATAAGAGTAAGCTCCCCCAAACTGATTCTTTTCACCACAAATAATGGCATCAGATTGATGCTTTCTCCTGAATCACATAAAGCTCTTCCAAACTCAGTTCCCTATGGTGTAGGGAATGGTGAAGCTGCTTGGATCCTGCATCTTCAATGTCATGTTCTTCTGGATTACTACATTGCAAGTTGTTGACAGGCTTACCACTCCTTCTTTATCAAACTTCCTTTTCTTGCTCAGGATGTCCTTCATAAACTTGGAATAATGAGGCATTTGAGTCAATGCCTCAACAAAGGGAATGTTGATCTCTATTTTCTTAAACATGTTCAAGAATTTAGAGAACTAATCATCAACAGATTTATGACCTTTGAGGAATGGGGTGAAACATAATGAAACCTGATTAGCTGGAACTCTGAAATTATTACTTACTGAAATCTTTGCTAGCTCAGCCTAAACTTATGCTCATGTATGTTCAACAGTCTTTTATTTTCACCCATGAAGCTTAGCATCTGATCCTTAAAAGGGCGGGACCTTAAGCGCCCAGTTCTACGCTGCATTCTGCTGTAACATTGTCCTTGAAACCATGTGGAGCATAATTTTGCAGGAAATTCTGCACTGGCCTTAGACCCTACTACACTCCACTTCCATATGACAGGTTTTCATGGTTCCTTAAGGCTGGTGCGTGGTGGGTTAGAAGATTGTTGTTTGGCTTGAAGTTGTAGCTCCTATTGCCAATGACATACTGAGCTTCCTCTACTTGATAGGGACCCTTATGAGCTAATCCCTCATTAGTAATACTTTTTTGCTCACCTTCTTCCACAGTTCCCACTTCATGTGCTGAGTGACCTCTTCTATCCTGATTACCCAATCCGCTCATCAGTGCATCTAGCTTTGTAGCTTCTATTGCTGATCATTTTATTTAACAATCACACCATCTTAAAATCCCATTGTTGCTCCTGAGTGTTAGATAGAACTGTAGTTCTCATAGCGAATCTTGATGAGCTTATTGGCTCTTGACACTCTTCCTCTTGGAATGCACCACAACAAAGTTTGCATCAATGATACCTTTTGAAGTGGTTCATGGCATGATAAAAGATATCCATACATTGTCGTTTCTCATGCCATTACGTGGTGACATCTTCTCGATGGTACTTGTATCTCTCCCAAGCATTGAATAAGGACTCATCTTCTTTCTACTTGAAGGTAATGATTTCTCCCCTCCTCTCTGAAGTGAGACCATGAGGGAAGAATCTGCTCAAATATGCCTCTATCAATTCCTCCCATGTGTTGACTAATCCATATGGCAGGGACTCAAACCAACTTGTTGTTATATCCCTTAGTGAAAATGGGAACAACTGCAGCTTAATAACATATCGTCTAACTCCATTTAATTTCACAATGTTTTACATTCTGAAGAACCTCCTTAGGTGCTCGTTTAGATCCTCACTTGGGTGTCCAGTAAACTAATGCTGCTGAACCATGGTGATGAGTGCAGACTTAAGTTCAGAGTTGTTTGCCTCTATGGTAGGTTGACTGACTGCAGAGTACTCATCCCTTATGATAGGTCTCTAGAAGTCCTCCATTATTATCACATCCCGAGTCTTTATGATGTGGCTTGGCTCATTCGATTAGTATCTTCTTGCTCACGCCGCAGCGGCTATTTGCTCACTCACACTTTTCCAGATTTCTTAGTGTTCTTTATAACTCAGTGTCCAGTGGCAGTAGTTTTGCTTTTGGCCTTCTGTGCATGTAAGAATGCTTGGAATGATAATACACTGAAATCAAAGTGAGATCAGTAGACAACTTAAATGTATTATGATAAGCTTAATAAAAATATCGATGGCTGAATAAACTGGTAAATTAAACTATTACTGAAAAATTTCACAAAATTTTGATAAAGACAAAAAAATGTCGAACTAGTAAATTCCATTTTGTGAGAATATTGATCTTCAAACTTTACTTCAATCCTCGCTTATGGCCTTAAAACTGATTAGTGATTTCCTAATATACCAAAAATTTACTGATTTCTAGCACTATCACCAAGGACTATTCAATCCCCCCCATAAATAATGCCAAAAACTTGTCTGATCTATGTATTTAAAAACTATTTTTTGCTATTTTTAAATAATCTGGTAAATTTGTTTTGGTCTGGGGAAATCCTTTGCAAGTGCATAGGTCATACAAGTAATAAGATAGTTTTTAAGTCCAGGATATCATTCTAAAGATTGATTAGAAAACCTAAAGATCAAAAGTACTCCTACTACTAAGATCATCCTTATTTGAACCTCCCAATTAGATTTTGAATTATCAACATTAGAATTGAATGAAAGAACTTTTGTTAATATTGAATCGAAGTCAATTAGAATTAGAGAATTTCACCAAATAGAACTAACACTTGGAATGGAATAATTATTCTAACTATCAATTTACGCAGTTCCAAAATAATATTATTAAGGGCAGCAAATTCTTGAATTTGTCAAGGCGATAGTGTAACCTTGGAATGCCTCATGACACTACACATTCACTGATAGCATCCATATTCTAAACCGGTCAATGGTTCTAAATAGTTACTTTAGAGTTGATCATCTTTAAGATTTGGCTATTTTTCCTAAACCCGATACTTCATAGCCATCTGCTTAGGCCGAGGCTTGCCCCCATAGACAAGGTAACATAAGCGCTTTTCAATTTGGTGGTGTCTCCACATCGTTCCGCTAATTCTCTTTCTCCTTGATTAGAATCTCGTCTAACAAGGATTAAGATCATTCCTATTGGATTGAGATGAAACTAAGATTAAACTAATATCTCATTAAATGGTGCTTATTCATGAGACACACTTCTACTATCACCTAGGCAGAGACAAAAGTCGAGGTTAGAACATCACCTATGATATATCAGTGATACTTAAGGCCACAATAATTCCCACAATGTCAATGCAATTTACCCCTAAGTTGTGCTCTTGCTCTCAAGTTGTCCATCTCTATGTCACTTTCAGAAGGGATCTTGATGAGCATAGATCTGACTCTTTACGGGTATAGAACTAAGAAAAACTCATTGCAAAGGCGGTACTAATTAGATCAATCCGGTTTTCGCACCCCAAGAAACATATAATTTAATTACTACTTTTAACAAATCAAACACCAAATCCTTTCCTAGAAGAGCTAATCCTGCTATGCTGTATCACAGTGGCGACCCAACTAGTTGATCATAAAATTAATTAGCTGATTAAAAAAATGAATAAAAATGAATTCCAAATTTTTTTTAGATTTCACTCAAGTTCAGAAATAAATGAAGCTTGATTTACAATTGATCCATCATAATTCATCCTGATCTACCTCTAGTCTAAAGAAGAAAAATAAAAATAAAAGAAAAGAAAAAGAATATGTCTGAAAGAGACATTTCTTCCAAAAAAGCTAAAAGCTAGTTGAAAGCTACTAAAAAGCTCTTGATCCGAAGATATCATTTACTGCCCTAGCTCTTTCTATTTATAGGGCTCGTAATTGTTGGGCGGAATTCTAAGCTGGAATTATGGATTTCAATGCAAGCCCAGTTGATGTCTTTATTGCGACAATGTTGGTCTATGTCATGACATTGCCTCTTGCTTATGTGTCTTCAGAGTCTGTCGTGGCCTTGTCGTGACATTGGCTTTGTCTATCTAGCTTTTGACCTTTGAAACTTCATTGTCGCGACAAAGTTGCAAAATGTCATGACATCCATGCAGTTTTTATGTTTCCATTCTTTGTTGTGAGTTTGTTGCAACAATACCGACTAGCATTCTTCTTGATTCATTGTTGCAACAAACTTTTCAAATGTCGCGACAAAGTTTCAGTATATGTCTCAAGTCTCTTCTACATAATTTTCACGACAATGAAATAAATATAGCGACACTATCTTTGCCCTCTCCTCAAATTTTGTCGCGACATACTTTGGAAATGTTGCAGCAAAGTTCAACTGATTTCACCTTGTAATTGTCGCAACATAAGTTTCTAATCTTCGCGACATAGTTTTCCAATACCCTACATTGTTGAACCACGGATGTGTGCCAGCCGGAATGTAGAATCTTTAGTAACAAACTCTTAATGAACTCTGATTACTTACGCCACAACAATCTTCTTTATATCGACATTCACCGCTTCAATCTACCCTTTGTTGTGTTGTGACTAGACTTACGTATGTTTCGACGCATTAGTAAGTGTTTCCTCATGATTTCTGCTTATCTTTTTTCACGACATCTTTCCATTGTTGTGACAACGTTTTTGCCTTATTTCCATCTTCTTTGTCGTGATAAGTACGCCGTCTTCATTGACATTCTTCGCATTTTCTACTTTAACTTATGTACTTGATACTATTTTAGATGTGCGTGACAATGTTGCATTTGCCATTTTCATTGTCTTACATTGTAATAAAAAGTTTGAAATGTCGCGCGACATTCTTTTAAACTCTTCACTTTAATTTAGGTCATGACATAGCTTTAGAATGTCCTGATAAACCCTCTTTGCCTTCTTCACAATTTATGTCGAGACATTTGCGAAATTATCGCGACATTCTTTCCATGTGCTTTGGACAATCTTCATGCTCTTTGTTATAACAGAAATTTGATTATTGCGACAAACTTCTCTTGGCTATCTTGACCTTTTGTCGCGACATGATTCGAAAATGTCGCGACATTTTCCATTTTTCTGCCTTAACCATTTTTGCTGCTTTTCTTGTTGATTTTTGCTTCTTTTGCATTAAAACCTTGCAAAAAGCAAATCTGGGTGAAGATTATATAATTCTTCATTAATTGGCAACTTAAACTCTCAAAAATGCAAGAAAAATGGTTTTAAAAATAAATGAGTTTTGGACTCATCAATGTCTAGACTAAAAGAAGATTATCCACCTCTTGGTTCGTCTAACCCTCAAAAAAAGATATTGAATATCCCAAATCAGTTTATGTTCCCACATATAATTGAAAAAAAAAAATCTATCTCAAACACTAATATATTCAAGATAGAGACATGAAAGAAATGTCTTGACAAAAATTAGAAAATGTATATCTCATTACATCTAAGATAAGGAAATATAAACATAGGAGTACACAAACCTTCCCTAGATGGAGTTTAGCTTAACATCAATTAATCCATAATACAAAAAAAGATAATCAATGTGCTCAAAATGAAAAGAAGATAGAGATTAAGAAAACACATGATATAGATGAAGCTTTCTTCCTCAATCTTCAATCTTCTCCCCAAATCTTGGATTTTTTATGTCCTTCTTGAGAGAAAAGACGTTTCTCCCTTATTCTTGAGGTCTCCCTAATGTTTTTGCATTCAAGTCGCTCCCTAATGATTAAGGTTTGTTTTCCTTTTATACTAGCACTTTTGGACCCTCAAATGGGTTAAAAATCAATAAATGGGAAAAAACAAAGGATGCTTGGCGTTGGTAGTCTTGGGCCAGTACAACGGCTTTGACAGGCTCTGATGCGACTCATGGTGTTACCTATTGTGTGATGATCTACTACTAGTTTTGACCCTCTGAACTCCAAGTTCGATGATTTTAGACTCTATGGAAATTTAGAAGTCGAATCATCCATAGCGAGAAAGTAGGCAAGAAAACAAGTCATCATTATCATTTGAAAAATGAGAAGAATTGTTCTTGTTGCAGGCAGACTTAGAATTCTTCTATGTTTCACTTCCTAGGGTTATAATCACTTTTGTTTGAGCTCTAATTGGTATTTGGATTCTATGTGTATCTAAGGATGTCTAGAATCCCATATATATAATATTGAAGCCATGATAAGTCATCCATAACAGGAAATTCATCTTTTAGCTATGTTTACTCTTTTTGCTTCAAAATGTACCTAGAGTCATAAGATGATATAATTAAGTGTTAGAGATCTTGTAAACACCAAAAAAACATGTAAATGATAGGTGGATTAATGATGTCTAAACATATATGAAAATCACCTATCAACTATTTCTGTTTTTGTGAAATATATCTTGATAAAATTATAAGTGAAATGAAATGTATTATTCTCTTTATATATATAAATAAAGAGAGTAGGAAAAATAATTCAGAGCGATAATGAGAGAAGAGACAAAGGAAATGAAGATATGAGATTTTTTTCTTTGAGATACATTCTGAGAATAGAATTCTGCCCTATAGGCTTCCTCGATCAACAATACATGAATCATATAAATGAGGTTCATAAAAGATGTTTATAAAGAACTCTTAATTCACCATTCAATGATAGCCTTTATGAATGGAAGTTCATTCATGAACTTTATTGCTACATTATCTGAATGTGATCATTCACCAAATTTATAACACTCTCCTGTGAATGACCACCATAAATAATATGTCTCATTTAAACCCTACTAGGAAAAAACTCTATGGGAAAAACCTAGAGAAGGAAAAAGAGTATAACATTCTTAGCAAATGTTGTAGATAGCTCTCTTAGTATATTGGGAATTTGCATTGTTAAAAACCTTACCGGTAACACTCGGTGGGATAAAACCTAGACAGAGAGGAAAAAAGGTACGGTACACGCGGCACATCATGTTATAAGTATATCTTATCATGTCGTGTCCTTTAAGCTGGCCTTATTCAATCTTGTATATCAACTTCTTGAATGTTGAGGTTGGCAATGACTTTGTGAGTAAATATGCTAGATTATCACTTGAGTGTATTTTCTTAACATCAATTTCACCATTTTTCTGGAGTTCATGTGTATAAAAGAACTTTAGAGAAATGTTTTTAGTTCTATCTCTTTTTATATAACCTCTTTGATTTGTGCAATTTATGCAACATCATCTTCAAATAATGTTGTCAAACTGTCTTTATAGAGGGGAGTCCACTTGATTCTCGGATATGTTGGATCATCCATCTTAGCCATATACATTCACAACTTGCTTCATGAATTGCTTGATTCTCTAGATGATTAGATGGTGTGGCCACCATTGTCCGGTTAACAAATTTCCATGAAATAGTAGTTCCATTGCAATTGAAGAGAGTGTATTTGTTTAACATCAATTTCACCACTCTTCTGGAGTTCATGTGTATAAAATGACTTTAGAGAAATGTTTTTAGTTCTATCTCATTTTTTATAACCCCTTTGATCTATGCAATTTATGCAGCATTATTTTTAAATAATGTTGTCAAACTGTCTTTGTAGAGGGGAGTCCACTTGATTCCAGATATGTTGAATCATCGATCTTAGCCATATACATTCACAACTTGTTTCATGAATTGCTCAATTCTCTAGATGATTAGATGACGTGGCCACCATTGTCTGCTTAATAAATTTCCATGGAATAGCAGTTCTATTGCAATTGAAGATATAATATTTTTGTGATATGGCTTTATGTGTCTCTGAAAGATATCTTGTATCGGCATATCCTAGCAATTTTTACTTTGATTCCTTTAAGTAAAACAAACCCATATCAATAGTTCCACGAAGATAGCGCAATATATGATTTATACCATTCCAATGTCTTCAGGTTAGAGTGAAACTATATCTAGCTAATAAACTGATAGCAAAAACAAAAACTGAGCGAGTATAGTTAGCAAGATACATAGGTGCATCAATAACACTAAGATATGGTACTTCAGGACCAAGTAATTATTCACCATTTTCAAAAGAATGAAATGGGTCATTTTCCACACATTAAGTGAACGGACAACTATTGGAGAACTTAAAAGGTGTGTTTTATCCATATAATTTTTTAAGATTTTCTTAGTACATGCTTATTGGTGGACCAAATTTCCAATAGGAAAATGCTCGACTACAGGCTAAGACAAGAATTTGTTTTTTCGAGATCTTTCTTTTCAAATATTTTGCTATTCTTGTGAGCTCTTCAGGATTCCCAACAAGATTTAAATCATAAACATATAAATCAATATTTGCAAATCTGATTTATGATTTCTTAATAAAAATGCATGGGCCTATAGGGCTATTCACATACCCTTCTTTAAGTAAATACTCGCTAAGTGATTTACCACATTGTGTCCGAATCGCTTCAATCCATACAAAGATCTTTGATTGAGCACATACTACGAGATTTTTTTTATTATTTTCTTATTTTGATTTAAATCCTTCAGGTTTTCATATATATGTCATTATCTATAGATACATATAGGTAAGCAATGATGACATTCATGAGATGCATATTCAATCCTTTAAAGATTGTCAAGCTTATTAAAAAACAAAAAGTGATTGCATCCATAACAGAAGAATTTGTTTCATCGTAGTCAATACCAGGTCTCTAAGAGAAACCTTATGCTACTAATTGGGCTTTATATCTTATGATCTCATTATATTTATTGTGCTTTTGTATAAATACTCATTTGTACCTAACAGGTTTTACACATTTTAGTGTTTGAACTACAGGTACAAAAACTTCTTGTTTCATTAACGAGTTTAATTCACGCTAGATTGTTTCGTTATGTTTTAGCTAATCATTATTATTTCAAAATTCTTCCACATTTTGTGGTTAGGGATCCTCATCATTTCTTATGATGTCTAAGGCCACTTGGAAAGCGGAAATATTATTGACAACATCATTATTTTGATCTCATTTATCTTTATTATGCACATAACTTATTGAGATCTCATAATTTTCAAGTGAATGTGTCTCTTAAGGGGCTATTTCTTTATCTCAAACCTTTTTAGGGGTCTTTTGTGCCTCTTCAAGGCCTTTTGTTTTATATTTGCCTCTTCAAGGGCACCAAATTTTCTTTATATTCTCCTCTTCCAAGGAGTTATGTATTTTGAGCCGATAGGTCTCTTATGCTTTAGGCAAATTTTAGGCTCATTTTCTAACTATCCTTTAGGGATATTAATGTGTGCTAGAGCATTCATACTAACATCTTTATGATCTCTAGCTATGAATTGCGCTTTATATCTTATGATCTCATTATATTTATTGCGCTTTTGTACAAATACTCATTTGTACGTAACAGGTTTTACACATTTTGGCGTTTGAACTACAAGTATAAAAACTTTTTTTTTTCATTAACGAGTTTAATTCACGCTGCATAGTTTCTTTCTATTTTAGCTAATCATTATTATTTCAAAATTCTTCCACATTTTGTGGTTAGGGATCCTTATCATTTCTTGTGATGTCTAAGGCCACTTGGAAAGCGAAAATATTATTGACAACAACGTTATTTTGATCTCATTTATCTTTATTGTGCACATAACTAATTGAGATCTCATAATTTTAAGGTGAATGTGCCTCTTTAGGGGCTATTTCTTTATCTCAAACCTCTTTAGGGATCTTTTGTGCCTCTTCAAGGACCCTTTGTTTTATATTTACCTCTTCAAGGGCACCAATTTTTCTTTATATTATCCTCTTCCAGGGAGTTATGTGTTTTTGTTTCTATTGTGCTCCTCTATGCTTTAGGAAAATTTTAGGCTCATTTTCTAGCTGTCCCTCAAGGATATTAATGTGTGCTATATTCGTAGCTAGAATATGTGACTTTGTCACTTTCTTTGTATCAGTAAATGCATCTAGTAATTGATTTGAAAGATTTTGCAAATTAATGATATTTTGAACTTCCAGTTCACATTGATTTGTACGAGGATCAAAATGAGACATCATATATGCATTCTAATTAATTTTTTGGAATCAACTTTTCTCCCCTCTAATGGTGGGAATACACTTTCATTAAAATGACAATTTTTCAAAGTAGGTCATAAAAACATCTCTTTTCAAGGGTTTAAAGTATCTTATGATGGACAAGGAATCAAAGCCTACATTAATCTGAAGTTTACATTGGGAACCCATTTTAGTGCGTTGTGTACGTGCAGTTGGTGCATAAACTACACAAGCAAAGATTTGTAAATGAGAAATATTTGGTTGTTTTCCAAGTACAAGTTGCGTACTTGTGGTAAGCTGTTGGTCAAATGCAAACCAGGCTTGCAACATGCATGATAGCATGTCCCTAAGAAGAAATTGGTAATTTTGTTTTCATTAGTAGTGGTGGATCTATTAATTGAAGACGTTATATGAAGGACTCTGCTAAACCATTTTGGGTGTGAGCATGAGCAATAAGACTTAAAATTTATTTTAATTGACATGCAATAGTCAGTAAAGGTTTTGGAGATAAACTCACAAGAATTATCAAGTCTTATTGTCTTAATTTGATAGTTAGGAAATTGTGCTCATAATTTGATTACTTGTGCAAAGAGTCTAGCAAAGACAATATTTCGTGTAGAAAGAAAACAAATATGTGACCACCTAGAAGAGGCATCTATTAAAACCATAAAGTAACAGAAATGTCCACATGGTGGAAGGATAGATCCATATATATCTCCATGTATTCTTTCTAAAAATACAGATGACTCAAATGTGACTTTGCTAAAGGATGGTTTGGCTATCAAGTTACCTTGTGAGCAAGCAACACATGGGCATTCATTGGGCAAAATAATTTTCTAGTTCTTTAGTGGGTGGCCATGTGAGTGTTTTATGATTATCAGCAACATTGAAGACCCAAGGTGACCTAGCCTATCAGGGCAAAGCATAAAGATCTTTGGGTCATTGAACTTCTGGTTCACGACAATGTATGACTCAATAAGCTTTATAGATATAACCTAGAGAAGAAGTCAAAGAGTTTTTCAACAATAAGTTTCTTACCATAAACAATATAGGTAATATAAAGACATTTTGCATCACCTTCATTCATGGTTTCATTATGATATCTATTTCTGGGAATATCTTTAAAGTTGAGCAAATTCCTTGTGGATTTACTAGAATTTGAACCATTACGATTGCTTTGCCGAATACTTCAATTAAGTTTGTACTACTAGATATGATACTTACAAAGACATTTGTTAATGTCAAATCTATGAAGTAACTTTTATTTCAAAGAATTGTGTGTGTGATTACAAAATCAGTAAGACATACATCACCCTCATTCATCTTGAGACCAATAACATATGTTTTTTAGGTACAACTAATAAAAACGATAGATAATATAAATGACAACGTCATATATGTAAAAATAAAATGATATTTTATTTAATTTTGATATAAGAAGCATCATTCAGTAGCAGTGTTTTCATCTTTAATCAAATAGTCTATTTTTTCATTAAGGCCTCCGAAAAAATTAACATCATGATAGGTTACATTTAATTTATTACCATCAGTAAAATTCAATTCTATCTTGTTTCCTTTTTCTTTCATTGATACTTGGTAAAGGTCGGCCATATGTTTGGGCATACGAGAGGTAGGTGACCAATGTCTTTTCATATCATCTCGTGGCCCTTAGAAGGTGTATTTGTATATACTTCCCATTTTCTTGTTTCATCTATGTATTATTCCACTTTTGGTGGTTCAATGATGCTTTCTTTTTCTAGGAATTTGAACGATTATTACCATGAGTACCATCGTATCTAAAATTCTTTCCACAACCACAATTAAGATCAAGTCCTAGTCAATGTTCATGAGTTTATTTGGGATGATATATCATTTACTTCAAGGAATGGTTCAGATCTAGATGGGCGAGTAATGAGTCAAAAACTCATTGATTTTTAATCCATTTTTTTATTAGTGTTACAATATAATTACTTATTCTTATGCAGAAATGTGGAGATTTTACCAAATTTATATTTTGCAGATTTGTATAGAAGAAGCTGAAATCTAAAGAAGAAACCGTAAGAAAATGTGAGATAAATGGCCATGTGCCTAAGTCGCGACAGCATGTTTTTGAGGTCACGACAAGGAATTCATCAGTACAACACTTTTTAAGTCACGACCTAATTGATAATGTTGCGACAACTCTGTAAGACAAATGCTTCAAGTGTGTCACGACATCCTTGTGATCAGTCGCGAGAGAGAAAAATTTAAGACTGCACAAACGACATCACGACAGAGAATCAAGGTCACGACACCAAAAGAAAACAACTCCGGTTGCAACAAATAACTGATGTCACGACAAGGAATTTTTGCTAAATGAATTGACAAAGTCTCCACAAGGCAATTTGTTGTTGCGACAAAATATAAGCTGAAGACACCAGTGAGGTCGACATGGATTTCATGTTGTGACATTAAAATAAGCTGAACAGTTAAAACATGTTGTGACTAAATTTGAGCAACTGTAACAAGAACAAGGTAAGAAGGGCCACCACTCCTTCGTGACACACTTTCTAGGTCGCGACCAGAAAAAAGAAGCTGAATTGAGTAGAAACTGTTGTGACTAAAAAATGAGGTTGCAATAAGATTGGAAGAAAGAATGGTCGAGACATGCTTTTGAGGTCACGACAGGGATTGTAGTAAGAAAAGAAACAACCTTGTCGCGACCTAATGTCCATGTCGCGACAAGAAAATAAATAGATTAGCAATTGGAGTCGCAACTTGCATGAAGGAAGAAAACAAGAAATGATGTCGCAACATGAAAGAGAGGTTGTGACCAAGGATCAAATTGGCTTACAACATAAATGGTTTCGCGACATAAAAAAAGTTGTCCCGACATAGAATCCAGTAAAAGGAAAGAGAGTCAGGTCGCAACATGAAATTGTGGTCGCGACACAAACACTTAGAGACTAGAAAAAGTTGTCGCGACGATAATCAAAGGGGCTATGCAACAGAAACGGTGTTGCTACAAGGAAACTTAGTCGCGACACATAATTCAGCAAGGGAAGAAAAAGCCAGGTCGTAATATGAAAATTTGGTCGCGACACAAATACCTGGAAACAAGAAAATGTGGTCGCAACAAGAGTCATCACTACTGGCAACTAAACATGGTCACAACACAGCAATTGAAGTCGCGACTGCAACATGATGATTCTCAGGAAAATTGCTAAGTAAAAGCAGACATCAGGATTTCCAAGTCACGACACACATGACAAAACAAAAGAGTAAAGGGGTAGTAGCGACAAGGAATTCATGTCTCGACAACCAACCGAAGAAAACTGCAAAGAACAATGTCGTGACAGAGGACATCAAGTCGCAACTCAATATTGAAAAAAACAAGGCAAAAGAATGTTGCGACAAGCTTCTAGAGGACACGACAGGCCTAACAAGTCGTGACATGCCTATGAGGTAGCGACTTGAACAATGAGCTGGGCCATTAAAATTGGGGAAATCCACCTAGAAGCCTTGGAATCAAGCCCAATTGAAGAAGACTCAAGTATAATTTTAGAGTAGATTTTTCTTTTCTTTTCTTTTCTTTTCTGGATCTAAACCGATAACCTGTTCAGAATGTTGAAGTTGGATTTAATCTTTCATTTTCTTCTCCACCAGTCGCTCAAATTAATGGAACTGCATCAAGTCCGAATTCGTTTATCAGCTTAATTGCAACTACTGCTGGTGTATTTGATCAATGCTCCATTGTCACTGTGATGCAGTTTTGATTAGCACAGCTTCCACTAACTTGGATTTGTTGTTAGTTACAGTCTTTTCTGCATATATTATAGAGAAGTACTTGAAATTGAGGATTTATTTGATTGATGTTGTTCTTAAATTCATTGTTCCTAATAGTAGTATCGAGTATCCTTTCAAGGGATCAAGTTTGCGCTCGAGCTTCCATAGGAGGCCTTTTGAGTGACACAGAAATGGAGATTCCTGAGAGCTTTGAACATTCAATTTGTAGGTATGCTAGACTACCATTGAAGAACTACTGAGCTCTGAGAGTTCACATAGATAAATTTCCATTTCACTCACAGTTGAAGTTGAAGGGGATTATTTATCAATTTAAATAATAAGAGATTTCACCTTAATTTGATGGACAAATCTTGATCTTATGTTAGATGATATCTAATCATGGAAAGAGAAAAATCCATCAAATCTAAAGAAGAGTCATCAACCAATTTTTAGAGGTTTTGGTAATGACCTGCACTGGGACGCAAGAAAATATGGGCCTTAAGAAACGGGTACTAAGTATCAAAAGAAAATACCCAGATCTTATAAAGAGTGTTCTGAATACAAGTAACTGATTAGATCCATGTCTTTGAAAGAAGCAGAGACCTCTAATTAGTGAATTGTGGAGAAATCCAAGCTGCATTATTTGGCATCTTTGAAAAATCCATATCCAAAATCAGGATTGCGAAGATCAATGGATTATAATGTAGAAATTGACTGTTCCACAACAGTTTCATATCAGTGTCCATTTCTAGTAGAGAACTGATTCAGTCCAGTTTATTTTGTTTGTTTTAATTCAAATTTTCTTTTAATTAGATAAATATAATATAAGTATGATCTTATTATAAATTTTTTAGTTTTAAAACATTTATGCAAGGAGGTGCAAATAGTGTGGATTCCTTGAGTCATAGTGGTAGTTGATTTTAAAATTCTTGTCAATCTCTGAGGGAATGATATCTGGACTTACATCCAAATTTTTACTACTTGTATGACCTATGCACTTGCAGTTTTTTAGACTAAACCCATTGTATAATTTCAAGAACATAAAACCACTTTCTACTTTTCAAACAATTAGCTCCAATTTTGGTCCACTGTAGGGGAACTGTAAGAATCTAGTAAAGGCATTAAAATTGAGTGGTTTAGTCATACATAAACAGACAAACAATTTTTATGGCGTTGCTGGGATTGAAAGGATTTAAATAAATCAATATTCTGATAAAAGAGAGAATTGCTAATTTGTACATTTTTCTTTATTTCATAAAAGAAAATTCAAAATACATAAAGAAGGCTGCATAAGCTACTGATCTTTTAGAGAGCTTAAAGGATATATGATTTTTAATACAACTGTTTCCAATTGATCTCGATATGTTTCCATTTCAGGAAATTATTTCATGCACAGGAAGCCAGACCGACCAAGCTTCCTTAGACACCGAATTGGAAAGAACATGAGGGAGCTTAAGGTAGGCCGGCGTGCAACAACACAATTATGGCAGATGAAAGAATGGGTCAGACAGTTGAACAAGTAAGAACAGTAGAAAGGCCTCTGATGCAAGATACAATGGAAGACTTCTGGAGACCAATTATCCAAGAAGAATATTCAGCAGTTAGACAACCTGCTATAGAGGCTAATAATTTTTAGCTGAAACCAGCACTGATCGCCATGGTGCAACAGAATCAATTTACAGGCCACCCTATTGAAGATCCTAATGAGCACATGGGCAAATTCCTTAGGATGGCCAACACAGTTAAATTAAATGGTGTGAGACCAGAGGTGATCAAACTACATATCTTTCCCTTTTCCTTAAGAGATATTGTAGCCACATGGTATGAATCATTGCCATATGGCTCAGTTAATACATGGGAAGAGTTGCGGAGGCCATCAGCAGATTTTTTTCCCCCATCACTTACAATAGAAAGAAGAAGGGAGATCATTGTGTTCAAACAAGGGAGGATGAAAGCTATATACCGCCTCGATAGGTACAAAAGGTCATAAAGAGGTGCCTCATGCATGGGGATAGACTTGTACATTCAAATGGATACTGCCTAACACTCGAATGATACCTCTAAGGGTATCATAGATGCAGCTTGCTGTAGGGCATTTAAGAGAAGAAGTGCAAAGGAAGCCAAGCAGCTGATAGAAGACCTGACCAAATGCAACATGAAAGCTCCATCTAAATCTTCGGGAGCAATAATAGAACAAAGGGGAGTGGGGTCATTGAGCTCAATAAAATGACTGCTATGGAAGCAAAACTTGATGCAATAATGCATAAGTTGGGGAATCAAGAGAAAATAATGCACTATGCCCATGAAATTGGAGTAGTGGGAAGAGAAGGAATCATAAGAAGTGCTGAGGGACCAATTGAAGAGGGACTCTTATCAAGCTGGCGAGGCCAATTATTTCCACGAACGTAGAAGCTACCATTTCTAGCCCAACCCCAACTTGCCTACACACTACACACCAGCACTAAGGGGCCATGAGAACTTCTCATATGGTGGAGGAGCATCACAAGGCCCAAGACATGGGTAAGGTTTTCAGCAAGGATATAATCCACCAAGGTTCCAGCAGCAACAATAACAAGGAGAGAACATAAATGAATATCAAGGTCAAAAGAGGGCTTAGTCCTTTGAGGAGCAAATGCTGCAGTTCATGGGGGACAACAAAAAGCTGCTAAACCTCCATGAACAAAAATTTGTTGAGTTGGACAGTTTAATCCAACATACAAAATTTTCAAGCAAATACTAATGCTTCACTCAAGAACTTGTAAACATGGGGTTTCAAGTAGCCGTCTCAACTCAACAAAACCAAGGATGCTTTCCCTAGTGACACCAGAAGAATCCAAGGGACTGTATGGCAGTCCAGCTAAGGAGTGGCAAGGAATTGAGCAACAATAGGAGCAAAAGATTAAAAGACTGAAAGGCAAGAAGCAAAGCAGAGGAAGAAACCTGGAAGAAAGAATAGAAAGAGCGCCTAGAGTCGATCGCATAAACTAAGAATAAAGTGCAAAATGAGCGTACCTTGGGGAAAATTAGAACGAAAAGCGTAAAGAGAAGGTTCAAGCCTACACACTTGCGCCTTCCCACAAAGACTTTAGAAGGCAAAAGAAGGAGGAACAATTTTCAAATTTCTGAGATTTTCAAGAAGATAGAAATTAACATTCCCTTGCATATCACCAAATGCAAAACTATGCAAAATTCCTCAAGGATATACTGAGCAAAAAGAAGAAAACTGTTGATATAGGAGTGGTGAGCCTAAGACATGCAGCAATGATTGCAGTGCCTACCAGCTAAGATGAAAGATCCTAGTAGTTTTACCATTCCCTGCACAATTGGGAAATATGAATTCAAGGAAGCTTTATATGACTTAGGTGCCAGCATCAACTTGATGCCCTTATTAGTGGTATAGAGGTTGAGTTTGGGGGAACTTACTCCAACAACAATTACTCTGCAAATGGTTGATAAGTCAATGGCACAACCAGAAGGAGTCCTTGAGGATGTGTTGGTCAAGGTAGGAAAATTTATCTTCCCTGTGGATTTTGTTGTCATGAAAATGGAAGAAGACACATAGGTTCCTTTGTTGTTAGGAAGACTTTCTAGCAACCTGAGCCGCCCCGATCGATGCAATGTATGCAAGCTAACCTTGAGAGTGGGGAATGAAGAAGTGCACTTCAACCTCAACAAAAGCTTAAAACAGTTCGATGTTGATGAAGAAAATTGTATGGCTATAGATAACATTAGTCCCATCAGTTTTGAATCGAACTTCCGATTGTGAAAATGTCATCTATCATTCAATCAATGAAATGAGATGAATTTCTAGTATCTTAAGAGTGTTATTTAAATGTTGTATTCTAGTTGAAAACACTGTAACAGCCTCAATTTGAATGAAAACAAGATGTAGAATTCATGCAAAGAAAGAAAAGAAAGCAACTCAATACAAAAACCAAGATGTAAGGGTTAATATTGAAAGGATTGCCTAGTCATTTGAAATATGCTTTCTTAGAACTAGAAAAGGAAAAACCAGTGATTATATCTACTACATTGACTGAGAATGAAGAATAAAGGCTGTTAAAGATTCTAAAGAAATACAAGGAAGCAATCGCTTGGTCAATTGAAGATCTCAAAGGTATCGCCCTCATTTTGCATGGCCAACCGCTAAGATAATGCAAAGACTTTAATTGAACACCAAACGAGACTGAATCCAGTGATGAAAGATGTTGTAAGGAAGGAAGTGCTGAAATGGTTAAATGCAGGCTTCATTTATGTGATATCATATAGCTCTTGGGTGAGCCTAATTCATGTGGTTCCCAAAAAGGGTGGATTCACTGTGATCAGAAATGAAAGGAATGAACTGATTTCTACAAGAACTGTGATAGGATGGAGGGTGTGTATAGACATGCAAAAATCAATACTACAACCAGAAAGATCATTTTCCCTACCTTTCATTGATCGACGTTGGACAAAGAAGGTAATATCCCTTCACTCGCTTTCTTGATGGATATTCTGGATATAACCAAATTGCTATTGCACCTGAGGATTAGGAGAAAACCACTTTCACATGCCCTTATGGTACTTTTGCTTTTAAAAGAATGCCATTTGGGTTATGCAATGCTCCTGCCATATTTCGAAGATGCATGATGTCTATGTTCTTAGATTTAGTAGAGGAGGTTATGGAGATATTCATGGATGACTTCACAGTTTTTGGATCCAGTTTTGAACATTGCCTGCAAAATTTAGGGACAATACTTCATAGGTGCCAGGACAAGAATTTAGCTTTGAATTGGAAAAAATGTCATTTTATGGTAACAGAAGGCATTGTCCTTGGACACAGAATTTCTACAGCAGGGCTGGAAGTGGACCAAGCAAAAGTTTCCATCATAAAGACTCTTTTACCACCTACAACAGTCAAAGGAATAAGAATTTTCTTGGGACATGCTGGTTTCTATAGAAGATTTATTAAAGACTTCTCAAAAATTGCAAAACCGTTGTGTAGATTACTGGAAAAAGATGCCAAGTTTAATTTTGATGAGTCCTACCAATCTTCATTTGAAGAGTTCAGATCTAGATTAGTTGAAGCTCCCATCATGGCCAAACCAGACTGGAATAAGGAATTTGAGATTACGGTGATGTCGTGATTAAGAACTGACCGTATTAGGATAGAAAATCGACAAGATGTTTCAGAAATACTATACTTATGCCACAAAGAAACCTTCAAATGAAGCTTCCAAGAGAACTACTCAACTAACAAAAGAGATGTTGACCACGGTATTTTTGGCATGAAAAATTTGTGCCCTATATATTGGGATCCCATGTCATCATCCATACCCCATCATGCTATAATGAAATATTTTGAGGTAAAGAGCAGCTACTTCTCAAGATCGATCGCATGGGTATTGTTGCGTTGTGAATTTGATCTAGAGATCAAAGACAGAAGGGTTGTGATAATGTGATACCCGATCACTTATCAAGAATTCAGCAACATCAGTAAATGGAAGAGTAACTCGAATTAGCATAAAATTTTCCGTATGAGTTAAAGTATTCCAGCTTGTCATTCCACTACTCCCGGCATGTCGACATTGTCAAATTTCTAGCCAGGAGTAATGCCACCAGAATTCAGCTACCAACAGAAAGAAGTTAAGGACTGACAATGTGTTTAAAGGAGTATAGCTGATGATCCATTGTTATTCAAAAGAGGAGCTGATATGATAATCAAGAGGCATGTGCCAGAAAGTGAACAAGGCATGATCTTATATGAGTGTCATGCATCACCATATGGAGGACATTTTGCAGGAGACAAAACTACCCATAAAATTCTCCAATCAGGGTTTTATTGGCCTACCATATTCAAAGACTGTTTTGAATGGGTGAAACTTTTGCATCAATGCTAGAGAAGGGGAAGTATCGCTAAGACATGAAATGCCCCTTGCAAGGTATCTTGGTGGCAACTTTTTGATTATGAATGATTTCATGGGACTACTTCCATCTTCACTTGGAATTTGCACATACCCTAGCCGTGGTATTATGTATCCAAACGGGTAGCCAATAGTCATCTCTTAAAAAATGTTGCTAATATAGTTATGGGATTCTTATGTAGAGAAATATTTTGAGTAGATTTAAAGCACCAAACTATCATAAGTGATGGAGGAGCCATTTGGAAAATATAAAAGCCAAGAAACTCATGAGTAGGCATGGAATCAAACATATAATGAGTTTGGCTTATCACCCTCAAACAAACGGGTGTCGAAATTTCCACAGAGATGATGGGAGCCAGCCATTCTTTAGTCCATTTTCTGCTTACGCTAAAATTGAATAATTAATATACGTAATTGCGAAGAAACTCACCAATTTGTCATTAAAGGTATGCAAAGTAAGAAAGAAGAAAAGCAGAGAAAAATGCAAGTAAATAAGTGGATAAAATGCAAATAATGGTAGATGGTGAAATGAAAGCAACTGGCTGAGTCATTGATGCGCTAGGCTGGTCTCGCATACCCGGGCCAAGTAGTGACATCGTGAAAGTGAAGGGAATTTGATGCCGGCCGCTGCAGGGAATACGCCTAGGTACCAAGAAGGAGCAGAAATTAAAGAATGATGTCGCGACGTAAAACCCAGGTCGCGACATAAACAACCGCGCGCCTACGCAAAGATTATGATGTCGCGATAAAGAAGATGGAGCTGTCGCGCATCTACCTCAAGAAATTAACCAAGGTTACAGGTGAGATTCTACTGCCAAGTCGTGGACATCAAGAGTGAGATCAACTAAAGGTCGCAATCGCAGGTTGATGTCACGCATACATCGTGGGACAATTCGCTCAAGAAAACGAAGACATTAAGTGATGTCGCTGACAAGAAAACTGCGGTCGCTGACATCAGCGATAACCAGCGGAAGGGTGCGGTGAGATTCGGAGCCCATGTCGCGACAACACTACATGTCGCGACATCGTGAACAAACTTACTGAAACCCGCAGCGATTAACGGATGTCACGACAAGGCCATGATGTCGCACATCACAAGCGATCAACTCAAACCCGCAAGGGCATGAGATTGGTGTCGATAACCTCGAACGACCGCCTCCATGTGAGCGTAACTTTAAGTCGATGTCGTGACATTTATTCGATGTCGCGACAAAGAGAACCGAGGCTCGCAATCGAGCAAAGAATCCCGCCTGGGCTACTCCGAAATCCACAGTTACAGGTTATATCGATTAGGGGCCCAACTGGAAAACTCCTATAAATACGCCAGCCTACCCGTAATAGTAAAGCAAGCCTGAGGCTATAATCAAAAGAGAGATCCGCAGCCCCAGCTTCACTTTTTATTTTTTTTTTTTATTTCTTTTCTTTTCTTTTCTTTTATTTTCTTTTCTTTATTTTGGGTGCCGCATGCTCATTCTCGTTTTTTTTTTCTTTTATTATTTCTTTTTGATCTCGAATGTTATCGTTTTGTCAAGCCGAATACGTAATTCAATTCTTTTCAAAATTACTACTGAATGCATCTAAGTCTGCATAAATTTCGGATTCACATTATTTCGCCAATTGCGCTACCTTGATCGTATGATGCCGCCTCGTGTGATTCAGTAATTGAGGAACCCAGCTTCCATTTAGTAAACGTTGTAGTCAGAATTGATCTTTCCGTAGTAATTTGCAAAGATCTTGTTCATTTCGGCTTACGAATTTACTCGACATGGGTTTATTGATTTTGGATCTGAATATCGGTTTACTATGCAGATTGGGAATTGCATCATTACTGATTTCAGGAGGTCCTGCGAGTGACCTGGGGAAGACAATCCCGGGAGTAATGTACATTTCTTTGAAGGGTATACTAACTGTATTAGGGATCCTTTGAGCTTGTAAAGTTCCTTAGATAAATCCTCTTCTCACTTGAAGTCGAAGCAGAGTTGAACGACTTATCTATTTAAACAAGCGAGATTTCACCTCGGTCGGATAGTGAGGCCAATCCGTGTTAGTGAGATCTGTCGAGAAAGGTTGATCTATTTTAATTTCGAGAAAGAGTAATTTGGAAGTTGTATATCATGGCAGTAGATACTTGGGAGCTAAGGTATACAGTCTATAAAATGGGTATGAAGTATTGCAAAAGAAAAATACCCAGCTTAAGGAAGTTCTTGTTAAAAGTAGTTATCTCGTTCCCTGTAATTCGAGAGAATCAGGAAGAAGGAGATAACGAAATGTGGAGCGTGGAGAGATCAGCTGCCTTTACAAATGCCCAACAGACGGATTTTGAAACTTGAGATAATCGAAAATTTATTGATAGGAACTACGAGGAATTGATCGTTCACTACATTTGTTTCTCTTGATGTGTCTTAGGTGATAAGCGTGATATTCATTTCTTTTAAGTAGGAATTTATTTTCCTTCATTTGTTTATTGATCTAGTTGAATGTTCATTTCTCTTTGAACTAGTTAATTTTCGACTTTCATCTTTGGACACCCATATCAATTTATGGTCGAATAGTATTAATTTTGAGTAAGTCGGGGTAGTTGATGAAAAATTCTTGAGATCTGCGTGGGATCGATATGCGGGCTTATGTTCGTTTTATTACTTGTCGACTGTGCACTTGCGAATTTCGGACCAAAACCCGATAAATTAAATTGTTCTACTCTAAGAAGTTTTTTGGTTATGATAGTATGATGTCGACAAGTTTTATGGCGATTTTCTTTAGGGATTAGATAGTAGTCCTTAGGTGATAGCGTTATAATCTTGCATGCATAACTAATGCGTAAATAATAGACATGTTTGGTTCGGTCATCGAGTTTTGTAAACTATTTGTTGCCGGGGATTGAACAATAGTCCTTAGGTGATAATGCTATAAAATTTTGCGTATATGTTTTGGTCTTGTCAAGCAGAGTTTTATGGCGCGGATTCTTGGATTAGACAATAGTCCTTAGGTGATAATCTTTATAAAATTTTGTGTATATGTTTGGTCTTGTCAACAAGTTTATGAATGCTTGAGTTAGCAGGATCGAAGGGATTTATTAATCAATATTGAGATAAAGAAGGAAATCTTAATTTGGACATTTTTAAAAGAAAAGAACAAAAATAGCGTTTCAAGCGGTATTCTTTCAGCCCATGACCTTTATGAAACCAAATTGAAAATATTTGTTGATCAGGTAATCACATTAATGTTAGTATGTTTTGTTTCGGGAATAAAAGTTTAATGCATGTAGGAAGCGAGAATACGGATCGGAGTTGGCCAGGATGCGAGGAGTGGAGAAAACACTTGAGCTTGAGGAGGATAAGAAGGCGAGAAGAAACTCCACCATGGCGAGATGAAAGAGCGAGGAGCGAATAGGCGAGCATAGAGAAGCGATCGAAGACCTCCGATCACGGTCTGATGGAAGACTTACGGGACTTGATTATTCGGGATGAATACTACTGCGATTAAACGACTATGATTGAGGCTAATAATTTTGAAGCGAAGCGTACTTAATCATGATGGTTGTGACATCAGGTTCTTGGCCATCCCAGCGAGGACAAACGAGCATGCGGGAAGATTTCTCGGGATGGCTATCTGATAAGTTAAATGGGGGTTAGGCAGAAGTCATTAAAGCGCATCATTCCCATTCTCTTTTAAGGGATACCGACGGCTACATGAGTACCCAGTCTTTACCGTGTAACAGTGCGTTGACGGTTAGAGGGCGGTAGAGGCTTACTTATGTAGATTCTTTCCACCATCACTCACCTCCGAGAGAAGGAGAGAGATCATAGTGTTCCAACAGGGAGAAGATGAAAGCCTCTACGTGGCTTGGGAAAGATTCAAGCGGTTGCTGAAGAGATGTCCAATGCATGGGATAGACTTGAAGACCCAAATGGACATTGTATATCATGCCTTAAATGATATATCAAAAGGAATCATTGATGCTTCATCTTTGCGAACGCATTCAAGCGTAAAGGCTGGCGAGGAGCGAGGATCACGATCGAGGACTGACGAATGCGTATAGAAACTCCATTACGAGTTTTCAAGGAAGGCTGCCAGAGAAAGGGATGCAGGCGAAGCGAAGATGGCGGCCATGGAGGCCAAGTTGGACGCCATTATGCATCGAATAGACAAGCGAAAAGAAGACGCCTGCCTTGTGAGATAGGAGCCGGGTTGAAGAGGTAGTGAAGGGAAGTCTTGAGAGAGTAGCGGATGGTGTTTCAATTTTATGATCTTTGGAGAGGTTAAATGTTTGGGTGAACGAAACTACCATTTCAAACCCAATACTAACCTACCAACACGTATCATCAGAGTTGAGGAACCATGAGAACTTCGTATGGTGGAGGGGCTTAGCGAGGCGAGAAGCGATGCGAGAACCCCACGAGGGTTATCCCGCGGCCTACGAATTTCAGCGGCGGCAAGGAAATGAACACGAGGCGAATACGAGGTCGAGGAGGGCCACATCTTTGAAGAGCGAGATCTTGCGAGTTCATGGGGGATAATAAAAAATTGTTGAACCTCCATGAACAGAAGTTCGCAGAATTGGGAGCAGCTGCTACCAATTTTCAAGTTTTCCAGAATACTACCAATGCAACCTTAAAACACCGGAAACCTGAAGTAGAGGCGGTGACCCCAACCTGCTTGAGCGAGGAAGAAAGATGCCTTCCCCAGCGCGACACGAGAAAAATCTGAAGCTTGCATGGGTGCGGGTGAGGAGTGGGAAGGAGTTAGAGATGATGAAAGAAAAAAAATGGCGACAACGAGGAAAAAGACTGGCTCGTAAAAGGAGAGAAAGAATTGGAGAAAAGAAGGAAAGAGTGGGTAGGAAGGACATCAGGCCTCTGAGCACACGGTGCTTTCTCTCCTGGCCTATTGAGAAATCAAAAATAGAAGAGTAATTTGCTAAGTTTTTAAAAACCTTCCAGAAGCTAGAGATCAGTATGCCCTTTACTGAAGTAGTGACTCAGAGATGCCACTGTGAAAATTCCTTAAAGACATTACGACGAGAAGAAGAAGATCTTAGAAGAAGGGATTGTGAATCTCAACTGTACTTGCGATTGCTAGCCAATGAAAAGAATTGCCAGAAAAGATGAAGGATCCAGGGAGTTTTACAATTCCTTGCATAATAGAAGGAGTTGAAATCCAGAAAGCTCTCTGTGACTCAGGAGCTAGTATCAACTTGATGCCTCTTTCTGTTGCCAAACAATTAAGTTTGGGAGTGCTTCCTATGCCATTACTCTTGAATGGCAGACGGATACGATGGTAAGCCGGAAGAGTCTTGGAAGATGTCTTTGGTCCTTTGTTGAAATTGTCTTTCCAGTGGATTTCATCATTCTAACATGGAGGAAGATTCTAGAGTACCCCTTACATTTGGAAGACCATTCTTGATTCTTGGGTACTCGATCGTTATCTGAAAAGTTCTTACCTTGAGGGTTGGAGAAGAAGATTTACTTTGCTTTCAACTTGATCGGGGGCATACGGAGAATATAGACATAGACGAGGAGAAAATTTCAATGTAGTTGATGAAGTCTATAACCTCGATACGATGTTCAAAATGATTGTAATGATCAAATTTTTATCAATGAAAAAGAGATGAATTTCCAGTATATCGAAGATGATTACTTTCAGTTATTCATACAATGGTTTCATTACATAGAAGCGTGATGGCATGTGAGAGAAAGAGATGAACAAGAGGGAAGTAATGAAAAAGAGGAAATTCAACAGAACCGGTGAAGAAGGGCTTGTGTTGAAAGAAGCGCCAAGTCATTTAGTATGTTTACTTAGAACCACCCGGAGAAAACCGGTGATTATCTCTGTGAAACGAGTGATGAGGAGGAACGGCGATGGATCTTGAAGAAACATAAAGAGTCTATAGCTTGGTCCATTGAAGAGGAATTGAAGGGTGTCAGTCCATCTATTTGCATGCCTGAAATCTGGCTGGAAGAAAGCAAGACCAAGCGCAGAACATCAAAGGAAGCCCGAATCATAATGAAGGTAGTCGAAAGAGGTACTCGAATTGCTAAATCTTTGGTTTCATCATGCAATCTCGGATAGTCCTTAGGTGAGTCAGTCCATGGTTCCAAGAAGGGTGGATTTGCGTGATCATGATGAGAAAAATGAATTGATTCAACAAAACGGTGACGGGATGGAGGGGTATGTATTGATTCTACGGGAAGTTGAATGCGGCAGCGAGAAAAGATCATTTCACACCTTTCGTTGTCGGATGTTGGACGGGTTAACGATACGCCCCTCACTTTTGTTTTACGGATGGGTACTCGGGATACAATCGAATCGCAGTACTGAGGATCGAAGACCACATTCACATGCCCCTATGGTACCTTTGCCTTGAAGGATGCCATTTGGGCTATGTAATGCTCGGCCACATTCGAGTGTATGATAATACATATTACCGGTTGGTTGAAGAAGTGATGGAAATTTTTCATGGATGACTTCCTTTGTGTATGATCCGACTTTGATCAATGTTTAAACAATGCGAAGCCAGTACTTCAAGATGCGAGACAAGCAGTTAGCATTGAATTGGGAAAATGCCATTTTATGGTGGCCGGAAGGTATTGTTCTTGGGCGTAAATTTGCCACGGTATTAGAAGTAGACCCGATCGAGAGTATCCATTATCAAAACTCTTGCCTGACTACCACAGTAAAGGAGTAAGAAGCTTCTTGGGGCATGCTGGATTTTACAGGAGATTCATCAAAGACTTTTCAAAAATAGCCAGGACCATATGCGGTGCGGAAAGATACAGGGTTGATTTTTATGACTCTGCAAGGATGCTTTTGAAAATCAATCGATTAGTACAAACACATAATGGTTGCAGGAATGGGATCGAGGATTTGAAATAATGTGTGATGCTAGTGATTTTGCCATGGGGCGTGTTGGGGCAAAGAAAAGAAAAAAATATTCGAGGGCCGTATACTATGCTATTAAAACCTTGATGAAGCACAAGAGAACTACTCCTAGCGAGAAAAGGAGAGATGCTAGCCATAGTATTTGCTTGTGAAAAATTTAGGCAATACATTTAGGATCATGTGGTAATTCACAGCGATCATGCCGACAATAAAATACTTGATGTCAAAAAGGAAGCTAAGCTGAAGATTGATAAGGTGGGTGCTCTTTGTTGCGGAAAAGTAATGATGTGATGTGATCACTTAATCAGTAGAAAAGAAGCCGCAGAAGATGAGGAGAAATAATATTAGAGAATTTCCCGGATGAGCAAGCTGTTTAAGGTTTCTGTCAACTTCCAAATGGTATCTGAGCATTGTGAACTATTTAGCTTGTGGAGTAGTTCCTTCGAATTCACTTCCCGACAAAGGAAGCTTCCGAGCGACGGGTATTATATTTGGGATGATCCACTTTATTTAAAAGAGGAATGTGCGATATGATAATAAGAAAATGTGTGCGGAAGAAATGAACAAGGAAAAATTCTGGATGAATGCCATGCGTCACCTTATGGGGCACTTTTCGAGAGAAGAAGCATTTCATAAAATACTGAAATATGGATTTTATTGGCCGCGCTTCACCTGAGAGATTGTGCTGAATGGGTCGAGTTATGTGACGGATGCGAGAAGGTGGAAATATCGGCGGCGAAATGAAATGCTAAGAAGTATTATGGTAGTACCAATTATTTGATGTATAGGATGGATTTTTATAGGACAAAATTCACCATCATTGCAAATTTGTACATCTTGCTATGATTGATTACGTTCCAAATGAGTGGAAGCGATGTATTAAAAATGATCATATCTGATTATGAACTTCTTGCAAAATCATTTGACGAGATTTGGAACACCAGGGACTATCATCAGTGATGAAGCCATTTGCAAACAAGATATTTCTGAAAACTCATGGCGGTATGGGATCGAGCATGTAATGAGTCTAGCGTATCATCCCGAACCCGATGGGCGGCGAGAAATTTCAGCGGGAGATTAAAAGAATACTTGAAAGAGGTAGTCCCAGCAGGGAAAGTTAGTCTTCGAGCTTGATGATGCAACGTGGGCTTACGGTACATCTGAGACTCCCATTGGAATGTCCCATCTGAAGGTGTATTCGGAAAACCATGTCACACCTCCCAGAATTGGGAATACGACGATGTGGGCCATCGAGAAGTTGAACTTCCGATTTCAAAGCGCAAAGGAAAGAGAGATTTTCTGGCCAATACGAATTGGAAGAGCTGAGAAATGAAGCCTATGATATAATGCTACCATCTGAGATAAAACGAAGAAATGGCATGATCAAAGGATCTGAGAAGGAGTTCGAGGAGCGGGGAAAAGTTCTCTTGTTTAATTCTAGGCGAAAAGTTGTTTCGAGGAAGTTAAAATCCAAATTAGGTGGACATTGGGTGATAATAGTCTATTGGACAGTGTATCAGACGGATATTGAAAATTAGAGTAAATGGAATGAAAGACTTAACTGCTTATTTAAGCGAGAGGAAGGAATGAAAAGAGCTTGAGGATCTCTAAAAGAAAGAAGGAACACAACAACAAGTCCAGCTAAGGACTCAAAAGCGGCTTGGTGATGGGAGGCTGACTCATAGGAAATACGAATTTCTAATTTTATATATGAATTTTAGTTAGAATTAAGTGTTGATTTATTAGCAGTGTCTGAGGACTTTGTTTTATTTTGATGTAATCAGTGCTGGCATCGGTATTGCGGGATTCTCGTGAGCAAAATGCAAGGAAGGAGGGAAGAGCAATTCTTTGGATAACTTCAGCGACTCACATGGAGGAATACGGGGGAAAAAAGGGGCATTTTTTCCTACGTAAATTACGTAGAAGTGAATTTAGTACCGCCGTATGAATTCTTGTGAGGTGATTCATTTGATGTTGAGAGTTTAGAGTAGCTAAGGAATGAAAGATTCTAGGAACATTGAGCTTTAAGGCTGAAGTCGCGACAAGAGAACATCCGTTAAAAAGAAGTTGTCGCGACATCATAACACATAGAGGACATAATGGCTTTCCTGACGAGGATGTCTTGTCCCAGCGAGGTTGAGAAGGTCAGCGACAATTAACTTGATGTCGCGATAAATTGAAATGTTACCGGTGGAAATTTTTAAGGCTTGCCCTAATGACAACATTTTGTTTTAAGGTGGCATTAAAGTCGCGACATGTGGAAATAAATGAAATAATAATTAGAGCTCATAAATTTTGATTGAATTCTTGACGGTTGGAGTAACTTTTTCCTGACTTCCACTCTGCATTCGGAACAGTTCATTCTCTCTCCCTACGATTTTAAGCCCTAGAAAACCTAGGTCTCAAAATCTTGAGAAACTTTCCTTCTTCTGAATAATAGAACCATCAGAGCCTGACCACACAACGAAGAATTCATGGAGGAAAAGCGTCTGCGTCGAAGAAATCGTCGGGAAGAGCGGAATGAGAACACCTCTTAGAAGCATCGGAGGACCAGCGGTTCTGAGGGAAAGCATTAAAAGGACAATAAAAAATAGCGAGAGGAAATCAAAGATTTGTGTCGGAGGAAGCCTACTCGAACTGGGAGAGGGAAACATTATGCGGGAAGGGGTTTGTAGCGAAGGCGATTCAAAAACCACATCACCACTTTGAGGAAATGATAAAGAAAAGGTTGGAAACCCTCTGCGCACATCAAAGACGAGGGTATACGACGATAGTAAGAGTTCTACTGAATTGGTAGGGAGAAAGGACAATGCGTATGCGTCGGAGGGAGTGTGGGTCATGTAGACCTGAGCCATTAACAAGTTTATGAAATGTGGGGGACCTGAGCATGGGTCAAAATTCAAAAGCTCTGAAAACCCCGATTTGAAGGGTGCAGAGAAAAGCTCAGGCTGGAGAGGCTCGGCGAGGCGAGGAGAAAGGAGGACGAACCACAGGCAGGGAAGCCTCCCGAGGAGGCTGGGTATGGTTCTGTTCCTAGCCTGTTTTGGTTCCAACGGACATGCGAGCACGGTGAGGGACGGGGCGGTCATGCTATCTGTTGATACGAAGGGATATAAGATCGATATAGGAATGATAATAGAAAATTCGATAATGAGATACCATGAAGGAAACAAGAGAGGAGTAATCCCTCACCCGTGATGATTACAATCTTGTGTTTGAAGAATTTGGAGTGAGAGGGAGATGGAAACGAGAAGAAAGAAGTTAAATTTGACATCACCACTCTTATTAATGGGGAGTGAGTAAAAAGGACAGCAGAAGAAAAGAGTCTTGATTAAAACGGAGAAGAAGTTCCAAGCTGAGAAGAAGAAGTGAACACGAAGCTCCTCGGGATGTTAACCATTTCCCATTTGCGAGACAACTGCGAGACGAGGATGAAAGAAGCCCGATGGGTTCTCTTCCTTTATTAGTTCTCCTCCAGTCTGAGGTAGAACATTCAAGAAAGGGAGAAAGTTCTAGGGAACACGAGAGAACAGCGATCATGGAAATGCTTCTCTCCGTCTGAAACAAGATGGAGGCAAGGAGAAAGGAGTGGAGGTTGCAGAGTTCGAGGGAAGTCATGAAAAAGAACTAAAGAGATCGAATGGGAAGAGAACTGAGAGAAGAGAAAGAAAGGTTTGGCGGAGTTACGAGAGAACGAGGAACGGGAAGCAAGGCGAAAGGAAGGAAGAGCAGATGGAGAGTACTCCGGCAAGGAAAACTTGAAAGGAAATGGAAACAAGGGATAAAGATACGGTAAAGAAGGCCGAAGTTCGTCGAGGCATTCTCACAGCCAGTCAGTTAACGAGACAATCGGCTCTTGGGAATGCGGAAGGAAAGGGATGCGAAGCGGGAAGAAGCGGAGACAAAGGAGAACATCAGTAGTTTAAATTTCTTTACATGTCCTTGGTGAAAGATTTTGAGACAAAGATGGAAGGAGACAAGGTGTTAGATGGAAAGCGATGCACGTCGGGGAGGAAGATGTGGCTAGAGAGAATCTGGACTTGATCAGCTTGACAACACAATCGAAATTCTTCAGTGCATGTGAAATGGAGAAAAACATGAACACACTTGGAATGGGAGCGGAGGATGAGCGAGCAAAGGTGGACCTCTCGAATGAATTGGCCTGAAGCGAGGCCAAATGAAAGCGAGGAAAGAGGAGAATAGAAGTGAAGATTCGAGTCGTAACGATTGGACACTCTTGATCTGGATCCCCAGGACATCTATATACCAGTAAAGCGAGAGAAAAGAAAAAATAGACCTATCCATTCAATTTTCAATCACTCCTTTCTATACGTAGTTCTAGCGGGTTGCAATTGAATCGAAATAAAATGAAAACTTAGAATTAGAATTGTTGTGTGCGTCTTATTTTAATTTGTTAGTTCAATATTGTGTTGTTCTTTGGAAGATCATGATTAGGACATTAAAGTAGAAATTAGTTCCGAATAAGCTGGCGTGATGTAATGAGCGGAATTGAATGAAAGCGAGTTAGATTAGAATGGTGAATGCGAGAATAAGGACAAAATGAATACGAGTTTATTGAAACCTGGTGCAAAGTTACTTATATCTAGCCGATAAGTCCGGGAATTGAGAGAAATGTCTGAAAGAGGGAGCAAGAAAACATATTTTTGAGTTTGTGGTATGAACAATAAGTCAAGGAACACATTGAATATCGATAAATTTAAATACTCATTATGAAATGAGTCAAAATTACTCCCACATGGTTGATCTGGCTTATTCAAACCAAATTCTAGAATTTGTTAGATTATTGGTTGATGAAATCTAGGTAATCTGGTGGCAAGAGAGATAATCTGAGGCCATCCTTGGATAGTTTGAGCCATTTTAGCCATCCTACTCATATCTTGATGCATATACCATAGTTCCATAAATTGGACAACAAGCTTATTTTCAAAAATAACCAATGGAAACTTGACCCATTCTAAGAAATCAAATCCTCGATAAAGAACCTATGATTGCCCGAGAATCGGAGGAAGTAAGAAATGAAGTTTGAAATTATATATTTTCGAGGAACTTCAAGGGAATGAAAGAAAAGACGAGGAGCCGAAAAATACGATAGAAAAGAAACGCTTAAAGGGATAAGTTTTATCTTGTGGCTGGCACTCTCTTGAACAATTAAGTTCTTAGGGGTGTTTCAACACCTAGTACCCTAATGCCATCTGGTATGGGAGCTACTAACCCAAAGTTCGCTAAGAGTGTTAGAAAGCCTAAAAAGTTAAAACATTGCACTATCCTTAAATGGTGACAAACAAAGAAAAAAATTCCCCAGTGAAATTACAAGTGAAAAATAGGGGCATACGGGTTCGGGTGAAGGTCGAAGAGATGTCCCGAACATGAGATTTAAGGAGTTTATTAGAGAAACTATAAGAAAGAAAGAATGAAGGAGAGAAAAGGGTCGGGGTAATCTTAACCTAAAAATTCCTTCCATCCTACCCATTACCCGAGCCTAACAATATAAACAGACTGATTGATCTTGAAGAGAAGTGAAAAATCACTACATTAGTGGAGATCAATATGAAAAACAAACTTATGGAATTTGGAAATATGGAAACAATCAAAGCGGTGAAGGACTTTAGGGAGTTAATTATTTCCCGATATAGAAAATGAGAAAGGAAAATAATCTATTATTCAGCGAGGATCTAATAGATTATGTTGTTTGTAAAACAATTTCAGCAGTTTAGTTTTGTATACTATGAAAAGTAAGAAACAACCTTGAGCGGATTTGAAGCTATGATATCTCACGAAAATGATGCATACATTGTATTTCAATTAAATTGAATACCCTTTGCAGAACAAAGCGAGAAAAAATGTCCTTTTGTTTGAGGACAAACAAATCTTTCTTTTCCTTTACAGCGAGGGCCAGAAACAAAATTTTAAGTTGGGGGGAGTTTGATGAGCTTAAGAATCATCTCTTTTTTGATCCCATTTTGTTTGATTTTTCGATTAAATTGAATAATTAATATCACGAATTATGAAGAAACTCACCGATTTGTCATTAGCGGGAAGAGTAAGAAGAAGCGTTGAAAATCACGAAATAAATTGGATAAAATGATTGAATAAGCGGAAGCGATAAACGGGCCGGGTCATTGATGCGGTTATTGGGTGCGCCTGATCCGGTTACGAAGTCGTGACGTCGGAAAGTGAAGGAATTTGATGCGCCGCGGCGGGAACACGATCCCTAGGCGTGAAGAAGGAAGCGAAATTAAAGGAATGATGTCGCGTGGCGAGGTCGCGACATCAAAACAACTTAGTGCGATGCAAGCGACATTGCGTGATATGGCGACAGAAAGGCGATGTCGCGACGCGAAACTATTGGTTATTCTGGCGGAGACTTAATGCGAAGTCGTGACATCAGAGAATCAGGCGAAGACTTGAGCTATGAGGTTGATGTCCGCGACATCGAAGACACGCGTTCGAGAAACGATACCATTAAGTGATGTCGACGAGAAAAGCGAAATTAAGCGACATCGCATGATAGCTGATGGAAGGGTGCGCGGAGACTTGAGCCCATGTCGCGTGACATCACGATGTGGCGACATCGGGGCTGACCATTGAAAAGCTATGAAAGTTAGAATGGATGTCAGCGAGGCCATGATGTGTGACGTCCTGGCGATCAAGCGAAACCTGCGAGGGCATGAGATTGGTGTCGTGGCGACACGGCGACGATTCATAGGAGCGAACTTTAGAGTCGATGTCGCGACATGAGTTGATGTCGCGACAAGAAGAAGCGAGGTATGTTTGGAGGCGATAACTTGGGCGACCTCTGAAATCCACCCGGCGGGGTTATATTGGGATTAGGGCTGGCGGAAAGGAAACCACTATAAATCTGCTTGACTGCGAGAATAGTAAAGCAAGTCGGCGCATCGAAAGAGATGCGGGTAGCCTGAAACCGCTTTTATTTTATTTTCTTTTCTTTTCTTTTCTTTTCTTTTCTTTTCTTTTCTTTTCTTTATTTTAGAGCAGATGTTTGTCTCGTATTTCTTTTCGTTTATTTTTTTGGATCTGAATGTTATCGTTTTGCTGAAGCTGAATACAGAATTCAATTTCTTTTCAAAATTACTACCTGGAATGCATCGAAGTTCAGACAAATTTATGGGATTCGATTATTTGATTCAGTGCGATTATTCTTTTGATTAGAAGGATGTTGTCTCGTGTGATTCAGTAATTGAGGAACCGGCTTCCCGTTTAGTAAACGTTGTAGTCGGAATTGATCTTTCTGACAGTAATTTGCGACATCTTGTTCATTTCGGTTTGCAATTTGCGCCGGATTATGGGTTTATTGATTTTGGATCCCCGAATATCGGGTTTACTATGCAGTTAAGTGCGTCATTACTCGATTTCAAGGAAGGTCTCGGTGACACGGGGAAGACAATCTGGGAGTAATGTACATTTCTTTGAAGGTATCTTAACTCTTATTAGGGATCCTTTGAGCTTTGTAAGTTCACTTAGATAAATCCTCTTCTCATGAAGTCGAAGCCGAGTTGAGCGACTTATCTATTTAAACAAGCGAGAGATTTCACCTCGGTCGGATAGTGAGGCCCGATCCAGGTGTTAGGCGAGATCTAATCAAGGAAAGGTTGATCCTATTTTAATTCGAGGAAGAGTAATTTGGAAGTTGTATATCCTTGCTTGGCCAGATAACCAGGACTAAGATTATCTGAGTCTATAAAATGGGTATGAAGTGTGCAAAGAAAAATGCCCCGACTTAAGGAAAGTTCTTGTTAAAAGTAGTTATCTCGTTCCTGTAGTCGAGAGAATCGGAAGAAGGAGATAGTGAAATGTGGAGCGTGGAGAGATCATTTTACTTCACAAATACAGCAGACTGGATTTTGAAACTTGAGATAATCAAGAAATTTATTCGATGGAACTACGGGAATTGATGGATTCACTACATTGTTTCTCTTGATGTGTCTTGGAGTGATAGCGTTGGTATTCATTTCTTTCGTGAATTTATTTTCCTTCATTTGTTTTATTTCGGTCTATTTGAATGTTCATTTCTCTTTGAACTAGTTAATTTCCCGGCTTTCATCTTCGGACACCCATATCAATTTATGGTCCAAATAGTATTAATTTTCGAGTGGTCGGGATAGTTGATGAAAATTCTTGAGATCTCACGTGGGATCGATATCGAGACTTATGTCCATTTGTTACTTGTCGACTGTGCGCCTGAATTTGGACCAAAACCAATAAATTAAATTGTTCTACTCTAAGAGATTTTTGGTTATGATAGTATGATGTCAACAAGTTTTATGGCGATTTTGCTGGGGATTAGATAGTAGTCCTTCAGTGATAACGTTATAATCTTGCATGCATAACTAATGCATAAATGTGCAAACATGTTTTGGTCCGGTCATCAAGTTTTATGGCGCTGTTGGGGATTAGACAATAGTCCTTAGGTGATAATGCTATAAAATTTTGTGTATATGTTTTGGTCTTGTCAACAGGAGATCAAGAAAATTCTTGAAAAGACTTTAAGCTCTAGCAAAAGGGATTGGTCTCTAAAGCTTGATGATGCATTGTGGGCTTACATAACTGCATATAAAACTCCCTTTGGTATGTCCCCATACAAAATTGTCTTGGTAAACCTTGTCACCTTCCTCTTGAATTAGAGTATAAGGCTATGTGGGCCATCAAGAAATTGAATTATGATTTTAAGGCTGCTAAGGAAGAAAGGTGCTCGACTTGATGAATTGGAAGAGGCGAAATGAAACATGATAATGCTAGAATTTACAAAAGATAAAACAAAGAAATGGCATGATCGAAAATTTTGAGGAGGAATTTCGAGGGCGAGAAATCGGAGTCTGTTTATTCAACTCAGGGTGGCTGTTCCCAAGAAAACTGAAATCAAAATGGAGTGGTACCTATACAGTAGTGGCAAGTACAACCTTTGGAGCAGTGATATTGAAAACTAATACTGGAGAAGAATTCAAAGTGAATGGTCAGAGATTAAAGCATTACCTTGGAGGGAAGATAATTAAAGAGGTGATTCTAGGAAATCTTGAGTTAAGAATTTCTTTGAAGACAGAATAGCGGCCCGACATGTCGATAAGGACTGTGGCGACTTAGTGGGAAGCGACCAGTCCCTGATATTTTTATTTATGTTTATAATTCGATTAATGTGTATAAAATTTTAAGTTTTTTAGTTAGACTTGTGTGTTGTTCTCTTCAATTTAAATTTTTTGAGTGTTTTAAATTTGGTTAGTGGGAGTACAAGAAAAAATAGGTCTTCATAATGCTTCTAGTATGGACACGAAACACGAGGGAGTATAATACTCTCACGATTGCGTAAAATTTTTAGAAAATGCATTATTGAAGTTTGGGAGAATTAAATTTTCAAGTCAATATTGAATCTTATGCTTTAATGAGTTGCTTTGTTGAACATTTGAATGATGAACTGTTCTTGTTTGAATTGGGTTTCTTGAATGTTATACATGTTTTTACAAGTGTGCACAGGGTGGGGTGGAGTCAATTAAAGAAGACTAGAAGTTGTAGGAAGGAAATAGGATAAAAACCTTTGTTTTTAAAGACACGGAGATTTTTAAGGTCGCGACAAGGTTCTAAATTGCTAACATAAGAACTAAGAAAATTTCGTATCATAACACAAGCCTTATTATCAAGAACAAACTAAGGTCATGACTTATAGATTTTTGGGTCCTGATAGAATGTGTGAACCTAAATAGTGAATTATGAACCGTGTCGCGGCCATTAGAAAATTATGTCGCGACCAGGAATGACTGAAAAAAGAGAAAGGTATGTTGTGGCATCAATTTTATTATCAAGACCATATTCTAGTCGTGACAAACCAAAGTAGGTCGCAACCAAAATTGTCCAAATCCCAATAAATTTAAGTTTTAACCTTCTAATTTAGGCGTCGCAACATTAAATTGGACATTTATTGTTAGCAATTAGTGTTGTGACTTAGGCATTAATGTCGCGACATTCCATAAGATAATAATAACATTGAGCCCATCCATCATAAAGGCTGAAACTGAATAGCCAAATTCGTTCCAAAACTTCAATCCAGTTGCATCCTCACCCAACTGCTCATTCTCTTTCTCTCGAATACCAAAACCACGAATCTGTTTCCTAAAAAGCTCGACTCAAATTCTCACTCATGGCGAGAAAACCGAGCTGCATTAGGAGTCTTAATGAGATGATCGGTGAGATAATGAATGGGCTCTTTGCAGCTCATACGGAGGAAGAGGTTCACCTAGAACCTCAAGCTGAGGCCGATCAAAATGCGAGAACCAAAGTCTAACACAGTAGAAGAACTTGATTGAGGAAGAAAGAGGCGGTAGATAGAGAAGCAGTGAGGCATACAAAGAAAAATGGCGAAGGTGTAAAGACTTCATCTCGTAGAAGCTCGACCTTTATGGAGCAATCAAATGGTAGACAAAAACTTCATCGCGAAAAGGTTTTGGAAAGCTTATTTCCCTTTTACAAAAATAATAGAAAGGAAGAGTGGGGAATTCTATGTGCACAAAGAACTGGTTTCTCTCTTATGATAAGGGGTTACATCTCTGAATATGGTAGGGATGAGGGAGGGCTCGGTATATGTTCGAGGGGTATGGGTTCCTTTCGGACATCGGAAGGAGTGTGAAGTCTTTCAGCGAGAAGGAACTTCGAAGCATGGATTCGAAATTCAAGAAGTTGGTTGAAGACCCAGACCATGGAAAAATCATAAACTTGATAACTATTGGGTAGGGAAAGTGGGAGGCTACGAAGAAGAACCCACACCATGCTATCAATAAAGGGTCTCTCACAGAGGAGGCAAAGGTTTGGTTCTACTTCATAGCCTCACATTATAATTCGACTAAGCATCGTACTTTCGATAAGGAGAAAGAAGCCATAATTTTATATGCCCTTTTGAAGGGATATAAAATTACTCTGGGAAGGTTAATTGAAGGCTCCATCGGGGGATACCATCTTAGAAACAAAGAGGGCCCGATCCCAGCAACTGACCATCAATCGACTATGCATCCTTCTTTGGAGTGAGAGGGATCATGGAAGAAGAAGGCACGTATGCCCTCGGGTTTCTCCTCCCAACCACTGGCCCCGGGAGTATGAAAGGGGCAGAAATAAAGAAAAACAAAAAAGGGGATTGTAGAGGTAGAAGTAGAGCCGAGCGAGGAAGTGATAACGAGGGAAGTGAAAATTTCACTGAGACAAACTCCTCAGCAAAAAGAAGAAGAGATGCACTATAGGAATAAGGCCCACTAAGTCACTCATGCCACGATATGAAGGGACAATTTTCTGACTGCGAAGGCTAAGAAGAAATGAAGGAAATCTTGAAATAATGGAGAGTGTATTAATAAAAGAAAGAAATGGAAGAAAGAGAGAAAGAAATGGGCAGGAGAGACCGACGGCAAATTAGAAGAATTCTTAGAAGCTGATTTTAAAAAGAAAAGAAACGACAATGGGAGCAAAATTTGAGCGAGAGAAAAGAAAAAAGAAGAATGGAAAGAAGAAATGGGCGAAGGAGAAAAGAGCGCAAGAAAAGATGAAGGCCGGACTGACCTTCTGATAATCAATTCGTGAGAGATGAAGAATTACTAACAATTACGAGAAAAGAAGAGCTGAAATGGAAGATAACACAATGTAAAAAAAAGATAGAAACTTTAAGTATCTCTACAAAAGCTGATTCGAGGAGTTTATTAGGGCGTGAAGGGAAAGAGATAAGGAGTTGGAGGACAATGATGTCTACAGGAGGAAAATTTGGCATGAGAGCTTGGATATGATAAACACTAATTTGTCAAACATGCTAGGTTGTATTTATGAGTTGGAAAGCACAGTGAATAAAGTGGGTCAGAATCAAGATCGTTTGATCACCCTAGTGGAGTACACAAATGATATATGCACATCTGGAAAGGAAAAACCTTGACAGAAAAGACAAGATATCACATTCCCAAATTTCCTCACATTTAACAAGCTATGACATTGATCCTCCAAATATCATACCTACCAAATCATAAAAGAAAGAAAGTGAATTCTCCTGGTCTTTGCTTTTTCCCATCCCCAATTATATTCGTCTTCAGCATTAATAAAAGCCTAATACAGTTCATTGGAAGTGTCTTGTGATTTTTTCTCTTTCTAATCTGACAATTGGGTTTTGTTGCTCTCAATAATGTTGCAATTAGAACATGTATGTTGTTGAACTGCTTAATTGGGATTGGGTGGTTGAATGAGTTTGAGGAAATGTGAACTGTTTTTGGATGCATTGATCTGATTGAGTGAACTTGGTTGATTGTGTCATTCTTGTTTATCTGAAAGGAATGATTATTGTATTAAAGCTTTTAATGGTAAATGGCATAACAACCACTGATTAAATCCAAAGAACATTGTGACAGAAATGGGAGTAGGTTTCATTGAACTGAATTAAAAATTGCGGAGTTTAGTTTAAATCAAGTTAAAATTACAGAATTAGGAAAAGGTAAACAATTGAAAGAACAGATGAGACTCTTGAATCTATGTGTGTAAATAGTTGAGTAAGTATAAATCCTGGAAAAACATCACACATGGCCAGTAAGTCCTTAATAAATTGAAAAAGATTAGGGGCATCTTCTAGGGTGATTCACATCAAGGTTACAAGGTCCTAGAACTTGTTAGATTATAGGTCAAGGTGAAATCCTAGGCAAAAACAACTAACAAGAAAGGATAGAGGCCATCTTTGGAAGTTTGAACCTTTTTCAACCCTACCCTCATTATATGTAGATGCATACACCCCAGTTCCAAACTTTGAGCGAATATGCTAGCTTGTTTCAAATATAAACATTTAGAAACCTAAAATCCCTCCCTAAAACTAATCCTACAACAAAGAACCCTAAATTACCCAGTTTTCAAGACAAGAACTGTAATATGTAGAAGGGAACAAGTTTAGGGGAATATATATTTCTTTTGTATTATAAGGGAGGATGAGGAAAAATCAATTGAAAGATTAGAGAGGGAGAAAAATAAGTCAATTAAAAGGGAATAAGTTTTTGTCTTATTATTTTTATCTCTCATGAACAATTAAGTTCGCAGGGGTGTTTCAACACCTAGTACCCTAATGTCAACTAGTATGGGAGTTGCTAACCCAAAGTTCTCTAAGAGGGATAGAAAACCTAAAAGGACAAAACATTGCACTAGTCCTAAAACTTTGACAAGAGAAGAAGAACAAAAAGAATACTAGAAAAGGGAACTGGGCTGATAAATATGAAGGTGGCAATCAAAGAGGCCACAAGATTCAAGATAATGCACAAAAGCCAAGTATAGGGTGTGGACCATTACCCGATCCACGGGCCGGCGCGACTCGCTTTTAAATGGAAGGAAAAAATGTGGATTGATTTTCGAATTTTAGAAAATCCGTCCTCGAGGAGAACAGTTTTTCTTTGGAGTCGCCACTTACTTTTTGTTGTTATTTTATAAAAGGGAAAACAAAGTAAGAACAAAAACCCCAATGACTGATATGGAAAAAGCGGTCTGCGAAAACTAGATTTAAGGTTCGAGGGTCGGATTACCTATCGGGGAAGGTACCTGCATCTGAGGTAGCACCCCTCCCCAGGCCGAAACTCGGTCTACTAGTGAATTGGGTATGTAGGAGCATATGGGTCTAGATCGGAACAGGTCTCTTAGGCTAAACATACAACTTAGATCAGACCTGACCTGGTGGTATCTAGCAGCTGGCAAAACACTCAACGAGAGCGAATGGTAGTGTGCATGGTCCCCGGCCCTTGTGTACATAAGGTTAGCCAACAAACATAGCAAGCATGCATGAACACCCGAAACCTGAAAACATCCATGTGAAATTCATTACCCGACATTCAGCACATACCTGTGGTCCACAACGCTACATAAGAGGTCGATAAAAAAGCTCAAATGCCATCACAAATGTCGATCGAACACCATGCGCATATGAATACAGACCAACGACTAAGCATGTACGAAAGGTCCACCCCAGCCATGTATAGCAGGAATAGATAGGAGCAAATATTACATCATACATCATGCATTTAAAACCAAATATTGGATCTATACCAAAAAAGAAAGGAAGCGGTGAAAGGAGGTAAAGTGGTTTTGCTTACTTTGCTTTTATTCCTTTAAAAATCCCACAAACTAACCATACATACCAATGGCACATTGCCCGCTATCTCACTTTGTTCAAACCAAAACTGAACTCAGACCCTAAGGCAGCCTGGGTTTCCCGGGGTAACTAAGAGCACGCCATGATAGATTGGGTTAAGGAAACATGCTAAAATATAGAATTGCCCACGTGTTGTCTTACTAGCCGGTTGAATCGGTTTCAACAAATCCAAGCTTGGTGAAAAATTCTGAAACTTTGTCAAAGCATCCTTCATAGACTCAGGAATCTAATAAAATGAAGCGGTACAATTCGACTCGAATGACCAAAAACCATACAAACAAAGCAAAAATTACCCTAAATTGCTTGGATTCGGAGAAAACCTAACCCAATGAACCGGCTGGTTCGGTTTCCCAACCAGTCAAGATGGTTGAGAAAAGATCTCAAAACTTTCAGAACCTTCCTTAGAAAGTCAGAATTCAAAAAAGATAAGCGGAATTACAATTTGACTCGAATGACCAGAACCAGCACAAACGAAGCAAACTACCCAAACTACCATTCCAGCAAACTGAATTGATAAAACCAGCTAATCTGGTTCTCAACCAGACCAGACGGTTGAGAGAGGCTCTAAAAATATCCAGACCCTTCCTCAGGAGTAATAAATCCAAAAAACAAACCAAGTATAAAACCAACTCGAATGACTGAGAACCGACACAAGCAAGCGCCCAAGGAGCCGAAAATGCTGTTTCAGCTAACTGAATTCAGTGAACAGGCTAATCTGGTTTCCCAACCAGTTCAGCCGGTTGAGAGAGGCTCTAAAAATTTTTCATAACCTTCCTCAAGGAGTCAAAAAAAGAAAAAAGCAAACCAAGTATAAAATCAACTCCGAATGACTGAGAACCGTCCTAAGCAGGCGTAAAGAAAGACCGAACTACTGTTTCAGCTAACTGAATTAAGTGAACCGATTAATCTGGTTTCCCAGCAGTTCATCCGGTTTGCGAGAGGCTCTCAAAATTTTCAGAACCCTCTAAAGGAATTCAGGAATCTAACAAGATAAGCGGTGATTGATTCTCAGCTCGGATGGTAAGAACCAACACAAACAAAGCAAACTACCCAAACTGCCATTCCTGCAAACTGAACCTAATGAACCGGCTAATCTGGTTTCCCAACCAGTCCATACCATTGAGAGAAGGCTCTCAAAATTTGTCAAGAAACTTCTTAAGTGTCAGGAATCTAAAAATAACGGTGATAAATTCTCAGCTCGGATGGTGAGAACCAACCAAAAAATAAACCAAACTACCCAAACTGCCATTCCTGCAAAGCCTAACCTAATGAACCAACTAATCTGGTTTCCCAGCAGTCCATACCATTGAGAGAGGCTCTCAAAATTTTTAGAAAACTTCTTAAAAGAGTCAGAATCTAACAAAATAGCGGTGATCGATTCTCAGCTCGGATAGTGAGAACCAACCAAAAATAAACAAACTACCCAAACTGCCCAGCAGAAACTGTTAAACCGGCTCTCACATATGAGCGTGGCAAGCTCAAATAATTTGAGGAGAAACCTCAAAATTTGATCAGAATGTCTATTAAAGAATATAGTGGAGCAAGGGTATATATCTTACCTCTTCCACAAAGCGAAAGAAACCAAGCTAAGCATCTGGCTAGAATCAGCGAAAGAATGCGTTTGGGCAGGAAAAATGTCCTTCCAAGATCCTTCCACTTTGATCTTTCCTCCCCTTTATACTGATTCTTACTCTCAGCATCTGAACCTACCTGGTGTTTTCCACCTTCAGCTTTGGAAAACAATCTGCCTCGAAACAAATTCTTCCCCATTAACTCCTCTCCTATTTCCCCATGCAAGTCGAATCTCTTAAGATTTCAGCTTGTTTCTACCACCGCAAGTATCCACATGGATTCATGAAGCCACTGTAATCTTAATCCAAGGCCCTAAATAATTTCCACAAGATGCCCATGGTCGAGCTTGAGCTTATGGGCCCGACCTTATATACGATATGGCTCCAAAATCGCCAAAAACAGCTGGCCCACACAAGCAGCCTTACTAACCGGGGTTGGAACCAGCTGCCAACCAATCCATCCGTTGAGAAAATACAAAATGATATAATGTTTCCAGAATAAGAGACCAACAAAAACGTGCACCATTCCAAGTCTCCGGGGATGAGGGTGATAAGTATTCTAAACAAGAGGAGTGCTCAACAAAATCACCAAAAATAGTGCGTATGATTTATTTGCCTGGAGAACCAGTCAAACTGATTAGTCAACGGCTGATGCAAATATAAATTTAACAAACTTTGGTGGCGGCGAACCAAAACAAATGAACAAATTTCCTGAAGTTCGACAAGGAGATATGATCAAACAAGCTCAAGTGTTCACCACATAATTTAATAAACTTTGATCGAAATGGGTACCGAGGGGGCCCCACTTGCTTCCTATTATAGCACGATGCCAATAACTAAAAATAAGCCATGATGACACTCTAGGCGGAACCACGCACTCAACGGATCACACAAGCCCACCCGAGGCTCGTGAGACGCATTAAACCTGTGCGCCCTAATGGTAGATATAACCACAAGAGCAAAGAGAACTGTGCAGATAAACTGAAAAACGGTCACAAATATGCCCTTCAGAGTGAATGAACGAGTGAATCGTGGGTGAGCGCAAGACAAGAGTGAAAATAATTATAGTGAAGAACCAAGATGATCAACAATTTTGTCCCTTACTAAAATCAAGACTAACTAACAGAAGTCAATTCATCGGGCGGGACTTAAAGAAAACGCCAGGCACAATGTCTGAAGGCTGGATGATCCCGCCACACCAGACATGAAACCGGCTTATGTCGTGAAAAGGTAGGGATCCGTGATAGTACTGTAAGGTAAAATCCGTGAGTAATTTGGGTGCGGTAGGATCCGCGAGTACTCAAACGGGGATCCCGCGAGTACCGAAATGGATTCAAGCGAAATGTAAATGTGGATTCGACGGTACCGGAAGGTAAAATCCGTGAGTACCAAAGGTAGGATCCGGGAGAGTACCGAAATGGGAATCGGGCGAAAATGTAAATGTGGATCCGGGCGAAAACAAACGTGGATCCGCCAATACCGGAAGGTAACATCCGGGTGAGTACCGGAAAAGGTAGGATCCGAGCGAGTACTTGAAATGTGGGATTTGGGCGAGTACCATAAATGTGGATTCAAGAGTACTAGAACGTGGATCCAGCGAAAACGTGAAAGCGAACATCCGCGAGTACCGTAAAGGTAGGATCCAGTACCGAATGTGGGATCCGGGCGAGTACCGAGAATGTGGGATCCGGGCGAGTACCAAATGTGGATTCAGCGTAGTACCGTGAATGTGGATCCGGACGAGTACCGTAAATGTGGATCCGCGAGTACCGAAGGTAACATCCGTGAGTACTTAAAAGGGCAGATCCAAAGTAGTACCGAAATGTGGGATCTAGGCGAGTACCGTGAATGATCCGGGCGAGTACCGTAAATGTGGGATCCGGCGAAAATTGGTAATGTGGGATCCTAGCGAGTACGGAAGGTAACATCCGGTGAGTACCGAAAGGTGGGGATCCAGCGGCACCGAAATGTGGGATCCGGGCGAGTACCAAATGTGGGATCTCGGCGTAGCACCGTAAATGTGGATCCCGGGCGACTAAAATGGGATCCGCGAGTACCGGAAGGTAATATCCGGCAGCACCGGAAAAGGTGATCCAGCGAGCATCGAAATGGGATCCGGGCTAGCACCGTAACGTGATCCGGGCGAGTACCAAAAATGTGGATCCGGCGAGTACTGGTGAATGGGATCCGCCAAGACCGAAGGTAACATCCGGTGAGTACTCTAGTAGATCCAAAGTAGTAATCAAATGTGGGATGCCAAAACTAAGGCTCTGCATTTAATCCAACCCACTTCGGGATGACCCTAAACGAACCTAGAGCATAAACGGGAAACTCAGATGTAACCGCTGAGATACCGACTCGATGACAAAAGGGTATGCCTGGGCAGGACATCAAAGTTCACAAACATGTTTTATAAAACCGCGAACTTAATAACAAGATTGCAAATATATGCCCAGACAATCTCACAAATGTGACCATGGGTGAAAGAAAGCGTTAGTGCCTGCCCGGTATCAACGCCATGTCAAAATCTCATAACCCAGCATGTCAAGCCAAAGTCGAGAGCTCGAAACATCACAATCAATGGTCTGTGAAAAAAATCAATCATTTCATTCCATGACTAATATAAGGTATGCCCCAAAGGTGCACATTCGATGTTATGGCGTCTTGATGAAAAAAACCCAAAATAAATTTCAAGAACCAATCCGCTCAACAAGCCATCAAGACAATATGCACCCCTATCGAGTTGATCAATATGAGCGACCTACCAGGTCGCCTTAGAAGCACTCTGCTGTATGAAGAAACCCAGCTGTATGTGGAGCACACTCAAACTTTGATGCCAAACATCTCTAGGCTAAACAGGTTTCGCCAGCAGGCTACGCGCATTTGAGCCAATGCCAACATGAAAGGGGATGGGGTATGCCTCAGCGTGAACGCGGCCAAAGACATTAAGCTAATGGGCTATCCATGGTCCCGACTTCGGCGGGTCATCTATTCTGATCATGGACCTAAGGCAGCAATCAAATGGAGAAGCAATATAATCTTCTATATTTCAAGAACAGGACCGCCGACATCCCTTGTATTTCAATCAAAGATGTAACTCCGCCCATATAAAATGCTTCAAGCAAACACGAGATCCTTTTTATGGTTCCGCAGATCTACTACCCAATCGTAATGTAGGCCGAGGTGAAAGGTGAATAACATAATGAAACGGGCGCCCAAATACCTAATAACACCGCCAAACCCTTGCATGCGAATGTCGTAAATACCAAAGATCATGGAGTGTCGACTAACCAACATCCAATGAACAATGAAATGACAAGTGAAGTGCACCAAAGGACACGTCGCTTAAGGCGAGATTACGATCAATGGGTGAGCAGAAGAAGACTCGAAAAGCCGGATAAGAAATGATGAATGGATAAAGCAGTAAAAGGAAGAAACAAGCCGGATACAAATGTGGCAATGTATGACAATGACGCATCAACCTCGCCCGTGAACGCCAAGTCAAAGCAAGCTATTATAAGATGGGAGGGTGATGTAATGACCAGGACCTATAAAACCAACTGGCGAACTATGAGAAGATCATGCATACAGAGACAGAATCTCAAACCTAAATGAGTAAATATTAAACAAAACACACTTTTTTTTTTTTTTTGCTTTTGTTTTGTTTTGTTTGCTTCGTTTTTTTTTTTTTTTTTTTTTTTTTTTAAGGTCGAACCTTCAAAGTAGGTCGAATGCTACACACCACAATCAAATAAAGAACTCAAACCTCTAAGCCCAAATGGTCCTTCAACCTAAGAACCCATATCAAAACTCCATAAAGTGAATGAAGGGTGTGTGACAAACCTGACTGGTAGCCCTGGGATGAGAGCATGTCATCATCACACAAAAGGAGATAAAGTTAGAAACAAATAGAGATGATAAACTGGTATCAAAGATAGATGGTATGAAGAGTAAATGGAGAAGAAAAGAAACAAGCAATGATGCGAGAAAGAACAAACAAAGAATGTCACAATGCTCATAATGCTCACATATCCAAAGCGCACGTGGGCAGCCCCCAACCCGTGTCGAAAAAGTATGCATGCCAATGAAAGAATAGGCCATAAATAAACCGCGTGAGGCTCAAAGGGCTAGCAATAGGATATATCAATGTATGGTACAGAAATATGGTTACTCAGCTACGCGGCCACCCATCCCAATCATGATCTCAAGCGTAAACCTTCTTCACCGATCCATTACTTGATCGGGCTCGTGAACTCGACATTTCCGTCTAAGTCACAACCAGCCGCTCTTTCGAAATGTGATTCGATGACATAGCGCCCGGCCTCCAATTTGGTCTAAACTTACTGAAATGATCAACTTTGAGGACTCAAGATCATCGCTTTGAGTCCCGGCTTAATCTTTTCCAAATGCACGCCATTTTCCTCTCGATAAGCTCGAACATGACTGCCGTCAATCTCCTTCCTATCCGCGCGCCAGTTTGATTATAACTGGATCTGAGCCCATTCGCCTTAGATATCTGATGCCTAATGCTACTCTCATGATCCTATCTCACTTCAACAAAAACACCGCCTTATGCCATATACCAAAGAGGTATGTATCTCACTGAGGTACCAAGACGCGTGCGATAAGCCCAAATGCGAAAGGGAGCTTCTCTGACCAATCCCATCATGAATATCTCATCTCTTGAATACTCAATCAAATGTACCCAGGTGGAGGTACAAACTCTAGTGCCATGAGTGGGCAATGGGTCCTGTAGTCACGAAGACGCCCTAAATCAACCAAACCTTGATCAAGTCTGAATGAGCGTGTTTCAAAGGTAGCACAATTGTCTCGTATCATGACCACTCTTTGATGATAAGCAAACACGGTGAAGATGCGCTTACTACGAATCGGGTAGGAGTAGGAACGTAGTGGTGGTTGTGTGGTAGTGGAATAATCAAACCTTCAACCAATCTTTGAAATGCCATTTCGATGGCATCGAGTTGTGTAAAGCGCCCTGTAGAGCCTCGGCCTCGTGATTTTTCTTATCTGTGATGGTACTAAATAGTGGCCTCTACAGGCGCTGTGTAGCATATCTTGGTGTGTTGGCGAATGTAAGAAAAGTAGGCCCAGTTGGCACGAAAAGAGTAGCTAGTGTCTTTGATCCGCCTATCATGCAGTGGTATCACAGCGCCTTGAAGCGGAGGGTGGCGTGGGGACGTGTCTGTCATGCGATAACGGCATCGATGATGGGTCACGACTGCGGCTTCTTCCCTTTAGATGCGAAGGAGAAAATGCGCGCCAATCCTCTGAATATGCCTCTCGATGCCATAGAGGGCTGAATCAATGATCCAAAGGTATCGTAGGAAGCCCATGAGATGCCTATGTGGTGAGAACTCACGTAATCATGATAGTGCGCTCTGAGTACATCTATAATCATCTTTATCTTCTCTCATGGAATCGTAATCTTGACTCATCTGCCTCTTGCAGCCTCCCGACTCTCTTGGGGATACGTCCACTACGGTATTAAAAATCGCATCGATAAATCTTGCCCTAGATGGCCCACATTGTCCCTCGCTCGAAGGGTCACAATAGTCTGAAACGGCGTTGGGCGCCCGCCACTTTCGACGGAGGAAAAGCATGTCGCCGCGGCTCATCAATCTTTGCGCTATATTTGTATAAGCGCAAGTGAATACGGGGCACCCTATCGGTGTACCTCTCAATGTCGGTATGCGGAATAAGCGGCATTTATATGCATGTCATCATGCTCCGTCTGACTATGGCTCCATGAAACATAGAGACTGATCCTGCACTCAGTCCCTGCTCTCGATGCGGGCTGGTGTCGTCGTAAATACGATGGGGTCACAATGGAAGTGGCGGTGGTCATGTATTCTTAAGAACAAAGCTTCAACTGCGGGTGGTGAACCGGTGGTGGTGGTGGAGGTGGGCTGTATAGTCTGTGTTGCCGGTGGGTCCCGGATATTAATTGGGGGTGGTGGAGGTGGGCGTAACAAGTCACTATTTTGTCTTGTGGGTCCGGATGATGGTGGAGGTGGGGGAGAGTCATGCGGGGTGCTCCTCGAAATTGGCAATGGTTGGGCTGATGCCCATCAATCCTCTGTCCCAGTCCTAATATAGCATCCGATGCCATGGTATCGATAATCTCATTCATTTGGTAGGCGTAGCGTCTTTGGGGAGTCATATCTCTATGATTTGATGCATTCCTAGCCCATTGTGTGGATCTGAATCTCTAACAAGTCTACCTCGATCCGAATCCAGAAGCTCGGGAACCCGAGTCGCTCTTAATCAATAATCACGGAAGTAAAGTATCGATTAAAGTGACTATCGATCGGGGAAATCAATCAGTGTCACGATCCCATAATGAAATCCTCTGAGAATGTGCATGTGAGTATTGCATCTAATCACGATAAATACAAACCACATGAGAAGCGAATTTTGACATGGTAATACCTTTGAGGTGATGGCTGAAACTAACAAAGAAGAGCGGGTCTAGACTGTATGACTGGCACCACGGACTTTGGCAGAGATCTGTGACAATCGATGTTGTAGTCAAAGGTTAAGAAACTGGTAGCAGTATCAGCAGAATCCCTAGTGGAGCCTCTGGAGTTATTATTATGGACATCAAATATATCATGAGCATACATATACATCAAATATAGCCCTTATGCACCAGACCTTATTCCAAACCCTAGCTTGGTGAAGGTAGTTGGGAATGACTCCCCAAAAACATAAGCAATCAATGAGGAATAATGACCAAGACTAGTGATTAAGTAGAATACACACGTGCCCCACAAGCACAAACAAATCAAACAATCATGCAGAGTGAGGAGTAGTCATGCTTATTGAGTCTATTATAAATATGAAGCCTATCACATAGTATACACACACACAAATGAACCATTTATTAATCAGAAATATATAGCTAGGTACCAAATCAACTATGGGAAAGCACGCCTGAATCCAACATGTGAACACATACAAGCACAAACAAACCATAAGTGTATGCCAACAACAACCGAGTAAGTGATCATCACCATTCAGGTAGCCTAAGAGTCTATCAATAACGAATCCATGTGCTCCAATACACAACTCGTTCAAGCTTTGATCCTTCTTATGAAACCAGAGATTCTCGTCTAATCCCCATGATCTGCTTAATCATGACTCACACCGATCCACTCGCTCTGGCTGCAGACTCATTTAAACGGAAGGGAAAAATGTGGATTGATTTTCGAATTTTAGGAAAACCGTCCTCGAGGAGGAAGGCTTTTGAGTCGCCACTTACTCTTTTGTTGTTATTTTATAAAGGGGAAACCAAGTAAGAACAAAACCCCAATGACCTGATGGAAAAGCGGTCCTGTGAAAACTAGATTTCCGGGTTCGGGGTCGATTACCCATCTGTGAAGGTACCTCATATGAGGTAGCACCCCAGGTCCTAACTCCTGGCCTCTACTTTAGTGAACTGGTATGTAGGGAGCATATGGTCACGCATCGACGCCTCAGCTAAACATACAATCCTAGATCGACCAACCCAATCGCATTCAGCATGCTTAAAAACACTCGCCAACCAAAAGGGCAATGGCGCGCACTGCAGTCCTTGGCCGAGCCACATAAGGTTAGCTAACAAACATAAGAAGTATGCATGACAACAAACACAAAGTATCCATGTGAAATTCATTACCTAGCTAAAGCACATACCGTGGGTCCCTAAATTAAGCGCTACATAAGAGGTTTGCAGTGCTCAAATGCATCACAATGTCGAATCCAAACACCATGTGGCGTATGAATTATAAATACTAATCGACTCAAGCATGTACCGAGGTCCCTAGCCATGATAGCAGGGATAGGAGTAGGGCAATAATACATCATACATCATGCATTTAAAACCAAAATATTGGATCCTATACCAAAGAAAGGAATAGTCGAAGGAGGTAAGTGGTCGCTTTACTTGGGCATTCCCTTTAAATCCCAGCAACCAAAACCATACATACTAATCCCATTGCCCACTACCTCACTTTGTTCAAACCAAAACTGAACTCGACCCCAAAGGCAGCCTACTGTGCTCGGGGAAAATCAAGAGCACGCCACATAGACTGGATTGAAACATGCTAAAACATGGGGTCGCCCATGAAGCCGCCTTCGCACAACCCATGAATCGGTTTTCAAATAAACTAAACTGATTGAGAAAAATTCTGAAACTTTGTCGTCAAAACGATCCCTTCATGACTCCAGTAACTGACAAAATAGACGGAGTGCACCCAACCCGAATGACCAAAACCACAACAAAGCAAAGTACCTGAACGCCGCTCCAAAACTCTGAACCCAATGAACCGTTGGTTCGGCTTCCCAACCAATCATGTCGGTTGAGAAAGATTTCAAAACTTAGAACCTTCCTTAGAAAGTCAGGAATTCAAAAGATAAACGAGTACAATTCCGACCCGAATGACCAAGAAACCAACACAAACGGCTGTAAACTACCCAAACTACCATTCCAGTAACCTGACCAATGAACCGCGTTAATCTGGGTTTCAACCAGTTCAGACGGTTGCGAGAGGCTCAAAATTACGACCCCTTTCAAGGAGAACAACCAACAAAACAAACCAAGTATAAAACCAACCTGAACAACAGACGAGAACCACACAAACAGCGCCAAAGACCTAAATACCGTTTCAGCGTAACTGAATCTGTGTGAACCGGCACTTGGTTTCCCAAATCCGGCGTTCAGCTGGTTGAGAGAGGTCGTAATTTTTCATAACCTTCCTAAAGGAGCTGGAAAACAAAAACAAACTGGCGTAGAAACAACCCGGGTAATGACCAGAACCGGCCACAAACGCGCCAAAGACCGAACTACTGTTTCAGCGAACTGATCTGGAACCACTGAACGGGTTTCAACCAGTTCAGTGGTTAAGTAGAGGCTCTCAAAATTTTTCAGAACCCTAATAAAAAGAGTCAGGAATCTAACAAGATAAACGGTGACTGATTCTCAGCTCGGACAGAACCAAACCAAAACAAACCAAACTCCCCAAACTGCCATTCGCAAACTCTAACCGAATATAATCACTAATTTGCTTCCCAAACTAGTCCATGTTTATTGAGTTTTAGGCTCTCAAAATTTTTCAGAAACTTCTTAAAAGAATCAGGAATCTAAAAAAATAAACGGTGATCGATTCTCAGCTCGGATGAGTGAGAACCAACCAAAATAATCCAAACTACCCAAACTGCCATTCCTGCAAACCTAACCTAATGAACCGACTAATCTGGTTTCCTAACCAGTCCATACCCATTGAGAGAGGCTCTCAAAATTTTCAGAAACTCTTAAAAGAGTCAGGAATCTAAAAGAACGTGATCGATTCTCAGCTCGGATGAGTGGAACCAACCAAAATAAAACCAACCACCCAAACTGCCAGAAATCGGCTTGAACCGCTTTCTCACGTATGAGCGTGGAAAACCGCCTTCAAATGGTTGAGGAGAAACCTCAAATTTGATCAGAATGTTCATAAAGAACAGTAGTGGAGCCTAGGGTATATATCTTACCTCTTCCACAAAGCGAAAAGAAACTGCTTACATCTGCCGAATCAAGAAACGTGGCGTTTGAGTCCTGAAATGTCCTTCCAAGATCCCCTTCCACTTTGATCTTCCTTACAATTAATTCACCTCAGCATCTGAACTGTTACCTGCAAGTTTCCACCTTCAAGCTTTGGTAAGGCCCAATCGGGCCTCAATACCTTCCTCATTAACTCCTCTCCTTATTTCCCATGCAAGTCAGAATCTCTTAAGATTTCGTGGGCTTGTTTCACCACCAGCATCCATGGATCCATGGTGGGCCGTATGTAACTTAATCCAAGGCCCAAAATGACCCAATAATACTGCCCATGGTCGAGCTTGAGCTTATGGGCCCGACCGATATGGGCTCCAAAATCATAAAAAACAGCGCTCCACACAAGCTTACCCGACTAACCGGTTGAACCAGATGCCAACCAGTCCATCCGGCGTGAGAAAATTATGAAACTTTGATATAATGCTCTGAAGCATCAAGGGAGACCAAAAAACGGTGCACCATTCCAAATCCGATGAGGGAGAGATGATCAAAACAAGGAGGAGTGCTCACCAAAATCACCTAAAAACAAGAAGTTGTATACGACGCTCTCGATGAACCAAATAAACCGATTAGTCAAAACCGTTGAAAAATACGAAATTTTAAAACCTCCTGGCAATTCATGAATCCAACAAAACAAACAAAGAACAATTTGAAGTTCTAGAATAGCGTAGAGAGATCAAAACGTCAAGTGTCTTAATTTGACATACCTAATAAACTTTTGATTGAGATAAAACCCGAGGGGGCCCCACTTGCTTCCTATAGCACGATGCCAATAACTAAAAATAAGCCATGATGACACCTAAAGTGAACTACATACTCTGACTAACGACCACATATGCTCACCCGAGGCTCGAGACGACTAAACTTGGGTGGCCCTAATGGTGTTATATGAGAACGATGGGTGAGTGTACAAAAGAAAGGGATGAAAGAGGAAGGCTATTAAGCAGAAGTGAATAGAGGAATTTGGGTAATTTGCAGCCTAAACTTTCCAATTGTCTACCCAATTACCCAAGCCTAACATTACAAGCCAAAAAGACCTCATTAGATTCAAGGTTGAATTTGCTTACATTAGTGGAGAATGATAATGCATGAAAACAAGCCTATGGGACTTTGACTAATCTTTCAAGGAGAATCAGAAGGTGATTAACTATTTCTTTGAGAAGGAGAAAGGAAGAAGACCGACACACACGCACAAAAGCAGTATTGATTGATGATGAACTTAAAGAAAGTCATCCATTTTTCGAGTCCATTTTTCGATTGATTTCTATCACAAAAAGGGCCGAGATTTATATGCGAAATGTGGAATAGCATGCTATACAACGAGGAAATTCAAGAGAAAGAGAGGATAATGCAGTAGAAGAGGAGGCGAGAAAGTGTTTGGCGGAATGACATGGTGGCTGAATGATGTGACCAACGGGGAGGAGTGCCGCAGAGGAAAAGGTTTGATGTCGCGACGCCTGCCAGCCCGATAATGAAGAGTCACATCAAGGTCGCAACCACAAAACTCTGAGTCGAGCGACGCAAGGGCAGGTGGGCGAGAGCGAGCCGGCGGTCCTTCTGAGAAACTCAAGTCGGGCAACCATAAATTAATGAAGAACAAGACATGATGTCGCGACACCATTCGGGTGTGAAGTGGCGGCGGTAGACATAAGAAGTCACGCGACACAAGATTTTCAAAGAGTGATTTATCGAGTTGCTGACATTTAGAAGAAGGTTAACGACATCAACAGCGTGAATCGAGAAATTGTTCCTAGAGTGGGTATTAGAGACAACTTGCAAAAAAAGAAATTAAAGGCGAAGCGCACGTCATTTAAATTAGCGACGGCGTGGCTCTTTGGGAAGAATGGATGAGTGATTAGACAACTGATGTCGCGACCAAATAAAGAAGCTTACCCATGACGTATCTTTGAGTAGCGAGGGAATTGCGACAAGAATCGAGGTAGCGACATGTAGGAAGAGCCTTGAGGATGCTAAAGAATAGAAATCGCGACCAAATAAAAACACCAGCGACGAAATGCTTAAAAGCAGCGTATGCATGATAAAGAAATCGGGTCGCGACGTGGCACAGCAAATAGATTTGATTAATCACGAAATCACGAGGAGGCACATCAAAGTTGAGGCCAACGAGGAACCACATAAATAAAGCGGCTGCCTATTTGAAGGAGCGCTCTTAGCGGCTGAGAAACGAGAGATCTGGGTAGCTTTAAGGCTAAATGTATTTTAATTTTCTTTTTCTTTGTTTTGTTGTTATTTTAGATTAGATTGTTATTTCTTTAATTTTGGTTGAATGTTAGGCGGTAAAGTAGGCGAATGCGAGGAATTCTATTTCTTCCAAAATTATTTGGATCGTGAGATTCTGAACAAATTTTGGAGTCGGATTTCCGATGTCCAGATCTACGGTGGTTCCTCTTGATCGAAAGCCGTTGTAGATTATGTCAAAACAGAGGTATTTAGAAACAAACTTCACGAATAGACTTTAGTTGTTAGGAGAATTTACTTATCTTTCTGTGAAATTTATCGAAGCTGCGAACTTCGAGTTTATAAATCTACTTGTATTGTGTAGTTGAATATTACGTATCGATCGATATCGGTGTCCTATACCTTGATAGGATTGTTTCATGCTCACGATTTCGGGGAGGGGCCCTACGGGTGACACAAAGGCATTCCCGAGTGTGGTGTTTCAATTTCTCAAAGGTGTCTGCGAATCTCAGATAATGGAGATCGTAGGCTACTAATGAAGATGTATAGTCGATGTGATCTTCTCACTTGAAATCGAGATTGAGTTGAATGACTTATCAATTTAAAAAGAGAGTTCACCTCGATTCGAGCAGTGGATTCAATCCCTTGTGCGAAAGGATCTAATCAAGAAAGGATGAAGCTGTTCTAATTTTGAGGAAGAAAGGAAACTTGATGAAAAGTGTAAAGCAATATACCTATGTCTTAGGAGCTAAGGTTTGATCCATGTGTTAGGGGAGTATGAGTATTGAAAAATATCTACAGAACAAGGCTGACCCAGTTAAAAATTATCTGATGTCTTGAAGAATGGGAAAGATTAGATGATGAGACGATGTGGGAGAGATCCAGCGCACTACCTGTATTTATTCTTGGATGAGTTTTAAATATGTGGTTCATGAAGCAAAGTTAGTGTCTGCGAGGAGTGATGTTCCACGATAAGCGATATTTCAATGCTCCTTTAAGAATGTGATCAATAAATTTGTTATTTTAGATTTTAGTTTTAAATTCATTGTTATTAAATCACTTTTCTTAGTTTTATTATTTTAAGGTTTCTAAGAATATTTCAGTGCCTATCAAAGTCAAATAGTATGGGGAGTTAGTAGTGAGGGTAGTTGATTGAGAGTGCGAGATCTGAGAGCGATATACGGACTTAAATCAGTTTACTACTTGTTGACTACACTTGCATCTGGATGATCAAAACCAGAAGAAAATGATTTGCACTCTTAAGGAAAGCAAGCACTAATCGATCTGATAGATAAGGGAACACAACGAAACGAGTTTGAAGGGGCATTGTGGCGGGGATTAGATAATAGTCGTGGGTAACTTATTATAAATTTGTATAGGTATTTTGGTCCATCACGAAGAGGTGAACAAGTTTTTGGCGGCCTTGGGTTGCCCGAGGATCGAAAGAATTTGGTGAATCGATATTGGACCCAGCGAAATACTAGTTTGGACATAATTTATAAAGAAAATAGAAAATTTGCAAAAATATGATTGGCAGCCCGAGTAGTTTTGCAAGCTGAAATTTTATAGGAAGCTTTTTATGTTAAATACAATTTTGGTATCACTTGACTCCATTTGATCTCGGTATATTATAATTTGAGTTAATTCATGCCGGGAAGCCGGGGAGGCGGAATTGTTGCCACTAGTGCGAGATCGAAAGAACACTTGGTAGAAAGGTTAAAGTGCGAAATAGCGGGATGGCGGACCAGAAAAGCCGTAGGGACGATCAACCGGGGAGGTCGACGAGTACCTCAGGCGAAGTGCCCATGGAGGGGGACAGGAGACCCGATTATCTAAGATGGATGCACTCGGCGGTGAGGGACGACCCCGGCGATAGATGCTGGCTGGGGTGAGGCGTAGACCACGAGCCACCATGGTTCAAACGAGGAACGATTAACAGTCACCCGAAGATCAGCGAACACTTGGGGCGGGTTGAGAATGGCGATCTGGTTAAATTGAATGGTGTGAGACCCGAGGAAGTTATTAGGCTGCAGTTGTTTCCATTCTCTTTAAGATATATTTGCGTCGTGGTTTTGACTCACTACCATATGGATACATTAATACATGGGAAAGGCTGATGGAAGCTTACACGAAGGATTCTTTCACTCCATCCACACACTTACGAGGCAGAAGGAGAAGTACTACTTTAATGAGGGAAGATGAGAGTCGTACATTGCTTGGGGAGAATCTGAGAGGCTGGCGGGAAGTGATGTCCTGTCTTTGTGGGATGAACTGAAAGCTTACAAATGGACATCTTCTACCTGCTCACTGAATTATACCTCGAAGACAATAGTGCGACCTAACGGCCCGGAGCGCGTGGGGAAGAAGAAGAGCGGAAGAAGCGAGACGGGCGAGTGGGGGATCTTCTTGGTGCGGCAGGACCTCTTGGAATCTCGGGGACGACGTGGGTCAAAATGGAATGATTGAGGTGGCTGAGTCTATGCATGGAGGCATTTGGATGCATTGATGCCATCAGGTTGGATAAAGAAATGCACTCTTCAGGCAGGATAGGATGGGTGGAAGGGGAAGGCAATAATCTGCGAGGGGGGCGTGAAGAGAGGGGTTCATAAATTGGAGGAGAGCTAACTATTTGAGCATATCATTTCAAAGCCTAACCCGACACCACTTGACCTATACTGACGATAAGGAACCATGAGGAATTTCTCTTATGGTGGAGGAGCACGGCTGCACGTCCCGAACTTGGGCCAAAACTTTGTGGTATGCTCCACGAGGTTCGGCCGGCGACGGCAGGGGAGAGGGGAAATGAATATGTATGTAGTCAAGGACTGGACCTTTGAAGACTAGATCTTCGCGAGTTCATGGGGGAAAATATAAAGGCGTTAAACTTCCATGAACAAGGTTTGCTGCGGAATTGGAAGCTTGAAAGCCAATTCTCGAATTTTGAGACAGCCATGATACCTATAAGAACACAGAAACATAAATAGGAAGCGCAACCTGCGAGATCAGAATTAGGAGTGCCCGTGACACGAAGAAAGATCCGAAGAAGACGCATGGTGTGCGGCAGTGAGTGAGAAGGAAAGTCGGGAGAAAGATGGCAACGAGGGAGAAGGGGATCACTGGAAAATCTTTGAATCCTTGCAGGGAAAAGAAAGAAGAAGAGCATCGCGAAAGAAGAAGAAGAAGCGAAGAAAAATCCGAGGAACTCTATGCACCAGGTTCCATTCTACGAGCGCAGCGTCGAGGATAGAGGAGAATAGGTTCACAGAGTTTTTGAAAACTTTCGAAAGTTGGAGATAAGCATGCCATTCACGAGTGGTGTCACCACTTATGCTAAATTCTTGAAAGAAAATTTGCTTGAAGAGAAGATTTGCAAAAGGGAATGAGTAGTGAATCATTGCTACTTACAGTGCGATGATAAAGAAGAATTTACCGGAGAGAAGATGAAAGGCCAGGAAGTTTCCTACATTCACTGCATTGGAGGATTTGAAATTCAAAGGCTCTCTTTGTGACTCAGGTGCAAGAAGCCTTGGCAATGCCATTATACGTGCGAGAAGTGAAGTTTGGGGAGACACACTCGCTCTTTGTACTCTCGAATGACCAGGACGATGAGCGGCTTTGAAGGAGTCGCATGACCAAGGTGGGGGAATTTGTTTTTCTTGTCGACTTTATCATCCTGGACATTGAAGGTCCCCAGGTCCTGGCGCTGGAGAAGGCCATTCTAACCTTGGCCCGAACTACTTTAATAGATATCTTTGCGAAAGGAGTTCTCACTCTCGAAGGGGTTGAAAAATGTTGTGAATGCATCTCCAAAGTTTGAAGGCCCCAGACAGAATGAGGAAGATTACAAGTTGGTAAGATGATGTCATCTCAGCAACTGATTGTTATTATGATTATGTGCTGACTTCTATCAATGAAAATGAGATGAATTTCCGGTATCTTGAAGTGTTAGTGCGATTTGCTTTATCGATTTGAAAAGGTCAGTCTTAAACAAAATAGCATCCACAATGGAATAATATGAAGAAGGAATTTCATCAAAGGGCAGTCTGAAAGACTGGATTTAAAAGTTGTGAAGTCATCGAGTATCTTACTTGGGCTACCAAAAAGTAGTAGTATCTCTGAACTTAGGTGATCTTTGAAACTTATTTGCTGAAAATTTTGAGAATTATCAGTCGGTGTGGTCCATAGATGAATTAAAGGGTGATCACAGTCAATATGCATACTGCAAAATCTTTGGCGGAGAAAATGTAAGAGCATCATTGAACATCAAGAAGGCGAACCCGGTCGTGAAGAAGTAGTCGAGAAGGAAGTGCTCGGAATGGTTGAATGCTGGTTTTATGTATGCAATCTCAGACAGTCCTTGGGTAGCCAGTTCCCAGGGACAGGTTCAATGATAAAAATGAAAAAAAATATGATTAGTATTCAACAAAACGGTGACGAGGATTGGAGTATGTATCGATTACTAAGAAATGTTTCTGACGGCCGGGAAAGGATCATTTCTGTTGCCCCTTCGTGTCCGGATGTTGGACCAGGTTAGCCGGACACCCTCATTTTGTTTCTTGGGTGGATAGTAGAAATTAACGGTGCCGTGCATCGGGGACCGAGAGGAGAAAACCATTCACATGCCCTTACTTAGCACCTTTGCCTTCGAAGGATGCCATTTGGGTTAATCAAGTACTCACCTCAAGAGCCCATGATGTCCATGTTCTCAGGATTTGGTTGAGAGGTCATGGGAGAGATTTTTATGGATGACTTCCACGATGTATGGATCCAGTTTGGTATTGTCTAGCTCTGCTTGCGGCTTTGATTCTTCAGATGCAGAGACAATGACCAGCATTAAAGTGGGGAAAAGTGTCATTTCATGTGCCAGAGAAGTGTGATGCAGTCGTAAAATTTCTACTACGGGACTAGTAGTGTGAGTTTAGATTATCAAGACTCGCACGCCTAGCGATAAAGGGATAAGGAGTTTCTTGGGACATCTGGATTATGGGAGGTCGCCAAGACTTCTCAAAAATAAAAACGAAGACCATTATCGCATTTGGATTGCGGGAGAAAGACCTGAGGTTTAATTTTGATGACTCTGCGAGGCGACCTTTGAAGAAATCAAGATCAGTTGATTCGAGGAACCTATCATGGCTGCACGGAATGGGGATCGGATTCGAAATAATGTGTGATGCACGATGATTTGAAAGGAATAGCAGGGCAAGAAAAGAAGATATTGAGCCATGTATATATGCTAGCAAGAACCTTGATGGCCCCAAAGAAAACTGCCTCTGCGAAGAAAAGGAGATGCTAGCCATAGTTTTGTATTGGCTTTATCGTTCATTCCCTGCCGACCGTGCGACGATCGAATATCGTGTAGCTGAAAGGAAGCCAAACCAAGTGATAAGGTGGGTGTTATTTACTACGAAGGTTTGATACGGTAAGATAAGGGTATTGACAATGTGATAGCTAATCACTTGTCGAGGAGTAAGAAAAACAAAGTATAAGAAGAGGAGGCGAGTGTGATTCGATGAGCAAGCGTTTAAATTGTCATTCAGAAACTCCATGAGTATCTTGATATCATTAATTATGACACATTGGTGTGCCTCGATTCAGCTACCTGTGAAAAGAAAGCTCGAAGCCGGCCCGGCCGGGTGTACATATGGGATGACGGAATTGCTATTTAAAAGAATCGACATGATTATAAGAAGATGTGTTTTGAGAGGTGAGCGATCACAGGTGATTTTGGATGAATGCCATTACCATATGGGGGGGACATTTTTCGGGAGAAAAAAAACGGCTCATAAGATACTCTCAATAAGTTTTATTATTGTATCTTTAGAGAGGAGCGTCTTGAATGGGCCCCAGTGTGATAGATGCCAAAGTTGGAAATATCGTGATGAAAGCAGAAACTCTGAGAGGCATATTGGTGAATTATTTTTGATGTATGGGGGAATAGATTTTATGTGACCCTTCCACGAAAATCATTTGGAAACTTGTATCACGTAATGCGGAGTGGATTATGTGTCCCAGTGGTGGAAGCAATGACGTCAGTGGCCTTCTTTGCAGTGGTGAGTTTCTTACGAAGGATTTTGACGGTCGAGACACCCGGGACTATCATGGTGTGGGGAAACCACTTTGCAAACAAAATTTGCGAAGCTCATGGCCAGTGGTCCAGGCATATAATGAGCTGGCTTATCACCGAGGAAACTAATGGACAGCCGAAATTTCGATAGGAGATTAAAGGATCACGGAAAGGAAAGGCTGCATGAGATTGAGCGGGGGAAAGATTAGTCTTCGAGCTTGATGATGCACTTTGAAGGGCTTCTGGGACGACATTAGCTTCCGTTGGGATGTCCCCACATCTGAGAGGTGGTCTTTGGCGAACCATGTCGCCCTCCACTCTTGGGCGGAATACAAGCCATGGGCCATCGAAGGGGCGAACTTAGTTCAAGTGCAAAGGAAGAGAGAGCGCTCCCGATTGAATGAACTAGAATGAGAAAACTTGAAGCTATGTTAATGCTAGAATATACGAGACGAGACAAAGAAATGACATGATCAAGGTCTAAGGGAAAGAGTTCAGAGGCGGGGGATCGGTTCGCTGTTGCTCGTTAAGATTCGGGAAGTTGAATTCAAAATGGAGTGGACCATATAATTGGTATCGAGAGTACTACTGGGCAGTTGTACTCGGGCCGATCTTTGGGGAAGGGTGAAGTTGTGGTCGAGGCGAAGCAATATCTCGTAGGGAGAAAGAAAGGAAGAGCATCAGGGTTGAAGTGATTAGAGAAGGCAAAACGGCTAGTCCGGCTAAGGTTTCAAAGCGAGCAGTGGGGAAATGACGAATAGATTTGCTTATTTAGATTTTTAATTACTACCGTTTTGATTTTTATTCTTGTGATTTGTTAGGACTTGCTAAGTTAGTGATCAATTAAACCACTTTTGGGGAATTCACCGGTGTGCCACTCTACACACTTGCAGGAAATGGCAGGAGCTCGGAGGTGAAAAACCTGGAAGGCTTGGGCGGCTCTCCCGGCACGCTAGGATAAGACTTGAAAAAGGGAGTATTTTTCTCCATAAACAATTGCGGAAAATAAATAGAATGCATGTTTATGAATTGTTGTTTGGGAGTACTTTATTGGATAATATTAAAATTTGCAAGAATGACGAAATTTAAAGGCGTAGATCACCAAATTTAGAATGAATCTGGAACTAAGTCAGAAGGAAAGTTAATATTGAGAACATTTGAGTCATGACGAGAACATTTGGAGTTGTGACAGAGCCTTCAAAGGAATAGTGAAGATCAGCGACAACTCAACTATCATGAAATTACTTGTTGACAGAGGTAGAAATGGAGATGTCGCAACTTTGATGATATCTTATTGTCCTCTCCTGGCTTACTTATGTCGGCAAAACAATAATGTAAGTGACATAAGAAAAACCTGCCCCGACGGGGCAACTTTTAGAATCACGCCACCTATTGTGCGGCACCTGATGCTTTTTGAAATTTAAGAGTCGCGACAAGCGTATTAACGCTAAATGAAATGATCCACAATAATAATGATTGAATTGCAAATGTTGAGAAATCTCCCTCCATGCCTTATTTCATTCCTTGAAGCAAATACAACTCTTCATCTTCGCCTTTACTCTCACATTTTTCAATTCTTGAAACCACAGATCGAAATTCTTCCACAAAAAGCCCACATTCCTATTTCTCTTGAATGTGGGACGGGAAGTCAGCCTCAAAATGAAATCTAAGTGAGATCTGTGGAAGTATGCTGGCCCAGTAGGTCGAACCGACAAGGGAAACTGTGAAGTGAGACACCCGACCGGGTTCAGGAGAAAAGGGAAAGAAAAACATTGTTGAAGAAGGAGACTAGTGAATTTGCATCTGGGAAGAGCTTTCTGCTCCATCACGGGAATGCTGTGTCGGTGGGGTTTGTGGGAGAGCTGACCGACTCATATCCCACTACCGAGAGACCTTTAATAGAGCAGAGAGGTTGGAAACTTACCTTGAAACATAAAGTACGTCTGGCAATGGTGAGTTAGAGATTCCACTCTCGACACAGGTGGGGAGGAGGACCTTTGTTTATGTCGGAGGGAGTTTGGGTGTTGTGGGCTTGAAAACCATCGTGAGATGTCTGACGAGATGGAAGGAATGATCATGGATCCAAGGAGGTCGAAGATGTAGACATGGCTTGGCGGGTGAGGAAGATTGCGAAAGTGACCAGGCAGTGCAAAGGAGTGGGGTCGAGAGAAAAGGAGGAGCAAAAGACACTGGCAGGGAGATTTGAGAAAGAGAGCAAAAGTATGGTTTTACTTCGGCCTCTGTCATGGTTTTTCGACCAAACATGTGTACGCACTGATCAATAAAGTAATCATTCTTTATGCTATCTTGAAGTGAGAAGATTATCTGCGGGAGCGAGTCGTGAAAGCTGGAAAGTCACCATGAAGGGAATAAAAAGGGGTTTGATCCTCCACCGGAAGCCAACCTCGAGGCTATGTGTTTGAGTGACTGTGAAAGGAACTTGGGAAGAGAAGAAGAATGCCCCGAGGTTTCACCACTAACACTCCCATGAGGGACAAGCAAAGGGGCTTTGAGATCAAAGAAAAGAAAGGGAGTTATAGAAACATTCAAGAGAGAAAGTAAGGAATCTTGAGAAGAAGGAGGACACCAATTACGGTTGCGAGATCAGAAAGAAGAAGATCCGGGAAGCACATCGAGGAAGAGAACACCTTTGTTTGCGGAGAGGTAGAGAACAAGATGATGGAAGCCACATAAATTTCTCTCGACCTCATGACCATTTCCCATGAGGGCAATTCAGAACACATTAAGCTGGGGTGCTCGGGTAATCAAATGTGGGAGATGCTGGGTTAATTCGAGGAAGGAATGGAAGAAAGGAAAGGAATGGAGCCTCGACAAAGTGAGAGGAAGTGTATGAATCAGAATTGAAAAGTCTGATCAACGTTGGGGAGAGGAATGAGCGAGAAGAAGTATATGAAGCGAGCTAGAAAAAGATCGGCCAGTATTAGGAAGAAGAAATGAGCGAGAGAGGGAAGGCTTGGATGAAGGGAATCTTGGGCATCGAGAGGAGACAGGATTCAAGAAGGAAATGGAGGGAAGAGATCCCGAGTATTATCTTTTGAAGAGTTGCCATTGAGCCATGAGTCATTTCTGGCAGTGACACATGATGTTGATTCTCGACTCTACAACAATCGTAAAGAAAGGGACACTCGAATCGAGCCAAAACTATGGAAGGAACGGATCAAGGGATTCTTCTATCTACATGTCGTGTTGAGGACTTAGAGAAGAGGATGAAGGAAAGAAATAAAGAGCTTGATGATACAAAGATGCCTTTAGAAAGTAAAGCAGAAAAATTTGGATTTGATCAACAATAAATAACTCCAAATTTTAGAAGTCATATGGCGGGAAATGGGGCTACGATAGTACATTGGGGAAAGACAAGATGACGAATAAAAGGTTGATCTCTGCTTGAATTCAGTCAGCGAGAACAAATAGAGAGGAATGAAGAAGAGAGAGAATGAATGAGTTTTCCAAGGTGTCTCCTAATTTTGCTGCCCTTGATGCGGATCTCTAAATCTTTGTTCCTCCCAAAGAAAAATAAATCTTCAGTGAGTTTATCCTTCTCTTCCCTCTCTTCGGATTGTTATTCTAAACTTTGCATCATATCATAATGAATAAAATAAGAAATTTTGTTAAAGAAATGCGATGTTAACTGCGGGTTAAATTTACACAGTGGCATTTACTTTTTGGGTGTTAGAATAACATTAGGATTTAGTTGAGAGATGAAAATGACATATCATAATACGAGCAGGGGTTGAAGTAGTTTGACTAGAAGATAGGCTGAAGCTCACAATCAATAATTGCGAGAACCAAGAACAAAAATGACATATAGTGAATTGAAACACAAATTATAGTGGCTTGTTTGATGATGAGTCAATAAGGAAAGTCATAATTGAAGGCAAACTCATATTTTTGAGTTTGGCAGTATAAACGATGGCAGAACTGGTGAACCTTAAATCATGTAACTCCTACTTTGTGTGTGAGTCGAGGACATTAGGGTTGAGTCACGGTTAATCGAAGCCTAGAGGCTTGTTGAGATTGTGGTGATGAGGCGAAATCCTGGGTGTTCTGACTATATGAAATGATGTATATCCTTGGTAGTTTGATCCATTCTAGCCACCCACTTATTTATAATATATACACATACACCTTGGATAATTTGAGGAGCCAAAGCAATCATATCTTACAAAACAAGCTAAGTGGAATCCCGACCCATCCTAATCCTCCAGTAAAGAACCTACGATTACCCAAAATTCAAAGAAGGAGGAGAAGAATAAAGTTTGGGGAGTATGTATTTTTTGAGAATAAGGAGAAAACGAAAGGGGAGAGAAGAGGAAAGATCGGGGAAGACTGAGAGAAAAGCAAAAGGAAGAAGTTTGTCTTGTGGCCTGGCTTCTCTTGAACAATTAAGTTCTTGAGGTGTTTCAGCACCTAGTACCATAATGTCTGTGGTATGGGAGCTACTAGCTTAAAGTTACCGCTAAGGTGTTAGAAAGCACAAAGAAGACATAACATTACACTATTCTTTGAATAATTGACCAGGAGAAAAGTTCAATATTAGTGTGAATCATAGTGAGGTATATGAAGGAATGAACAATTTTTAAACAAAAGAAATACCCTAAGGATGAAGTTTGGGGTCAAAGCGGTGAGGAAAGAAGAAGGGCATGGGGATTAAGTAAGAAAGGAGAAGAAAGGGAGTGATGCAGGTAATCTTAACACAAAAAGTTCCATCCATCCCATGAGACCCTGAAGCGACAACATTTACAAACCTAAAGACTTCGATTGATCTTGAAGGTTGGAATTACCTACCATTGGTGGAGATCGATATGGACAACAAGCATATGGAATTTGGAAAATCTTGAAAGGATCAGCAGTACAGGGTTAAGCGACTCATAAGAAAAAGAGGAAGAAGACCAACCTACTTTTATTGGGATCAAAAAAGTGACTATCTTGTTGCTCAAAACAGAACAATTTAGTTTTGTACGAATTGAGAATTAACCTTCATACGGACTTGAGCTAGATATGCAAAGAAAGAATCGATTATGATCTTTCAATTAAATTGGATTTGTTGCAAAACAAGGAAAAATGTCCTTTTGTTTGTAAACAAAATCTTTCTTTTACACTAACTTTGCTAGGGAGACGAAACAAGAAATTTAAGTTTAAGTTTGATGAGCCAAAAGTCATCCATTTTTCAGTCCATTTTCGATTGATTTATCCCAAGGATGGTTATGATGTGGAATAACTCACCAAACTCATGTATATAGTGGGAAATTCAAGAGAAAGAGGATATTCTGATAGAAGGAGGTGGCCGAGAATGACCTGTTGTTTGAGATGATAATGTATAGCAGGAGAGGTGCACGAAGAAGGACTTGATATCACGACGGCTTTACTTGATGAAGAAGAATCACATCAGGTGTAACCCCGAAAACTCGATCTCGCGCCTTAAGAATTGAAGCGAGAAAACGGCGAGTCACTTAAAAAACTGAAAGTCGACGATATAAGTGTGGCGTGAAGAGTATGATGTCGCGACACCACCCATTTGGGTAGCGGCGAGAATGTGAGAAAGCGAAGCGGTGAACGCCATCCGACCGCGAATTTTTGAGCGAACATCGAAGTCGCGACATTTAGAAGAGGTCGCGACATCAGCAGCGAATCGAGGAATTGTTCCCAGAGTGGGTGCTAGACGACTTGCAGGTGAACGCGAAGGCGTCTCATTTTAGAAGTCGCGACCGAGGAAGATAACACGCCTTCTTTGGGAGAATGGATGAGTGATTAGACAAGCGTGTCCGCGACGGAATAAAGAAACGCCCGACAGTATCGAAATGGCGGGAATTGCGACAAGAATCGAATCGCGACATAGGACGAGGATGCCCAAGGCAGGCGCCGCGAATAAAGCCTGCGTAGAGTACGAGCGTGTCGCGATGAAAGGATGAGGGGTCGCGTGCTGCAACCAAATGGGCCGGTTAATGGGGAAATCCACAAGGGGCGCGCATCAAAGTTAGGGCCAAACTTGAGAACCACATAAATAGCGAGTGCTCACGAAGGAAAGCGACTCTTCTTAGCGGCAAACGAGAGATGCAAGGCCCTTTAAGGATCATGTATATTTTAATTTTCTTTTCTTTACTGTTATTTTAAGATTAGATTGTTATTTCTTTCAAATTTTGGATTTGGACGTTAGCTGTTAAAGTAGAAGCTGAATGCAGTCTATTTCTTCCCAATTACTTGCACGGATCGTCTGAATTCTAGACAATTTTGAATTGATTTCGATGTCAGATCACGGTGGTTCTCTTGATGTCGGCCATTGTAGGGTGTAATAAAAATGAATTTTAGAAACCCTGACTTCCATTGAATAAACTATTTGTTAAATTTATCTTTCTGTGTGAAATTTATCGAGGAAGCTGCGAACCAGTTTATAAATCACTAGCAGTTACGAATGATACCATGTCCCCATTTGATCAATATATCGGTGTCTTGCGTAAGTTGTTTCATGCTTTCACACATTTGATTTCCGGGGAGGCCCTGAGTGACGAGAGAGAGAGGCATTCATGAAAGGTAGTGAAGACAATTTCTCAAGGTATCACCGAACCTCGTAATGGAATCCCCAATGAGCTCTAAGAAGATGTAAGTCGATAAATCGTCTTCTCACTTGAAATCGAGATTGAGGTTGAATATTATCAATTTAAAAAAGCAGAGGGAGTTCACCTCGATTCGAGAGCGATAAAGTTCAATCCGTGTTAGCAGGATCTGTCAAGGAAAGGATGAACTGTTCAACGAGGAAGAGAAACCGGTAAAAGTGTGACCCATCTTATACACATATGTCTTAGGAGCTAAGGTTCATGATCCGTATTTAAACAGTATGAAGTATTGAAAAAGAAAAATATCGAGCAAAGGCAAGCAGTTAAAAAGTAGTTATCAATCTACGTGATCGAAAGAAGTCGGGGAAGATTAGATGAGAGCATTTCAATAAATGAGGAGAGATCAGCTGCTTCACGTATTCTGGACAGGTTTTCATCTGTAGTTCTGAAACAAAGGATTCTGAGAGAGTAGTGCGAGGAATTGATGTTTCTAATAGCCGACTCAATGCTCCATTTAAAAAGATATGATCGATCTGAGATTTGTTATTTTAGATTTAGTTTAATTCATTTTGTTATTAAAATCACTTTTCTTAGTTTTTATTATTTTAAGGTTTCTTTAAGAATATTTCAATTTACTATCAAAGGGAATCCAAATAGTATAAGAGTTAGGAGGTAGTCGAGGTGGTTGATTGAAATTCTTGAATCTACGTGGGAAATATTTGAACTAAATGCAGATTGCTAACTTTATTTTGACACAGTACACTTGTAGCATCTTGGATCAGCGATGGAGTTTTCATAAGGGAAATAAAACACTGTCGATACGAAGATAAGGACCCATGACAAACAAGTTTCTGTGGCATTATTACTTTGGGGATTAGATAATATTCCTTGATGTCGCTATAAATTTGTATTGCTAAATGGTGACAACAAAGTCTCACAAGTGTTCTTTGTTGCAGCAAAATATAAAGCTAAAGACACCGGTGAGGGTGACATGGTTTCATGTCGCGACTGGATGGATTAAAAGCATGTTGTAGAAGTAAAAGTTTGAGCAACCATTATTCTTAAGAACAAGGTAAGAAGGGTCACCGCTCAGTCGTGACACTATCTGGTGTGACTAGAAAATTTGAGTGAGTAGAAGCGATTGAAGGACAATGAGGTTGGGGATAAGATTGGAAAAAAGAATAGTGCATGACATGTGTTTTATGGGAGAGATCCGGCTTGAGGTATCGTAAGAAAAGAAACGACCTTGTAGCGACCTAATTTCCATGTCGCGACAAGAAAATAAAAAGATTAGCAATTGGATTCGCAACTTGCATGAAGGTACAGAAAGCAAAGTGATCTTCGCGACATGAAAGGAGGTTGTGACCAAGGATCGAGAATGACTATTGAGAAAATGGTGTGTGACATAAAAAGTTATGTGACATAGAATTGAGTAAAGGAAAGGCAGTTAGATCTCGACATGAAATTGTGAAGTCGCGACACAAGTACTTAGAATGGCTTATTCTTGACAGTGTCAGAAAGGGTTACGCAGAGAGAAGCGGTGTTGCAGCAAGTCACAACACATAATTCAGCAAAGGGAAGAAAGGCCCGAATCATGATATGAAAATTGACAAAAATGCACGGAAACGAGAAAATATGTAGTGTAACAAGAGTCATCCACTCTTTTAGAAAATGACATGGTCATGACCTGACCGTTGAGTAGCGTTTGCAACATGATGATTCTGATGATTCTCAGAAAATGCTAAGTAAAAGGCATAAATGTGGATTTAAGTCACTAATACAAGGAAACAGATATGGGTGGTCGCGATAAGGAATTCACGCCACGACAACCAACTCAAGAAACGCAAAAGAACAATGTCGCGGACAGAGGACATCGACATCACACCAATATTGCAGGTAAGGCAAAAGAATGTCAATGCTTCAGAGGACATGACGGACCTAACAAGTTGCGACAGGCCCCTGAGGTCATGACCTGAACAGCAAGCTGGGCAATTAAAATTAGGGAAATCCACCTAGAAGCCTTGGAATCAGGCCTAATTGTATAATTTTAGAGTAGATTTTTCTTTTCTTTTCTTTTCTTTTCTCGGATCCAACCAAGAACTATTAGAATGTTGAAGTCAGGATTTGACCTTTCATTTTCTTCTCCACTACTACCTTAAATTAATGAATCCGCACCAATTCTAGAAATTCGCTTCATCTGCTAATTGCAAACGTCATTAAGTATGTTTTTGATCACGCTCCATCATTGCCAGGATGCATGATGAGCACAAATTTCAATTAACTTGGATTTGTTGTTGTTACAAATTTTCTTACATATTAGGAGAAGTACTTGAAATTGGGATTTAATTTGATTTGATGTTGTTCTTAAATTCATTGTTCCTAGTAGTATCGAGTATCCTTCAAGGACTGCTTCATGCTCTAAATTTCGTGGAGGCCTCTAAGGACACATGATGGAGACTTCGAGCTTAACATTAAATTTAGGTATGTTAGATCAACATTGAAGAAACCACAGCTGAGAGTTCACTTAGATAAATTTACTTCACTCTACAAATTGAAGTGAAGGGATTATTTATCAATTTAAATAATAAGAGATTTCACCATGTCGATGGAAAGATCTTGATCTGTGTTAGATGAGATCTAATGATGGAAATGAAAAATCATCGAGATCTAAAGGAAGTCATCAACCATTTTGTAGAGGTTTTGCGATGACCAGGACTTGGGATGCACAAATTTGCGATCTTAAGAAATGGGGTATGAAGTGAAAAGAAAAATACCCAGATCTTATAAAGAGTGTTTTGAATACAAGTAACTAATTAGATCCATGCCTTTGAAAGAAGCAGGGACCTCTAATTAGTGAATTGTGGAGAAATCTAAGCTGCATTATTAGGCATCTTTGACAAATCCATATCCAAAATCAGGATTGAGAAGATCAATGGATTACAATGTAGAAATTGAGCATTTCATAAGCGTTTCATGTCGATATCCATTTCTAATGACCGATTTAGTCTAGTTTATTTTGTTTGTTTTAGTTCAAATTTTCTTTTAATTAGATAAATATAATATAAGTATGATCTTATTTATAATTTTAGTTTTTAAAACATTTACAAGGATGTGCAAATAGTGTTGGTCTTGAGTAGTTAGGGAAGTTGATTTTAAAATTCTTGTCAATCTCTAAGGGAATGATATCTGGACTTACATCCAAATTTTTACTACTTGTATGACCTGTGCACTTGCAGTGTCTTAGACTAAACCCATTTTATAATTTCAAAGAACATAAAATCCACTTTCTACTTTTAGAGCAAATTAGCTCGATTTTTGGTCCACTATGGAGCTGTAAGACTCGATGAGGCATTAAAATCGAGAGGTCTGATACATGCATAAGCAGCGAACAACGAGATAGGTGATTTAGCATCAAAAGTTCATTATTTTGTTTGGTAATAAGAAGACACGATATCAGTTCAGAGTGGTTTGTAAATCTATGCTCTTGATACTACTATTACACCAAATTACTTCGCCTATTTCGGTGGCTAGAAATTATTCCCAGTGTAGGAAGCGACAAGTCGAGCATTATATTACGTAGGAGTCACGAGGTCATTTCCATAGGGAGTGGTTTCCTAGATGATCCTTAGGGATTGCTATCCAATGAATGTGCGATTAAAGTAAAATCTGAGGGGTGTTGATTGATTGATTTATTAACCGATTGACTTAAAACTATTTTAAAGTGAGAAGGGCGAATGATAGGATCCTTAGGTTTTCTCTCACCACCAACTAGGTAACACCCACCTCCCACTTACAATCTCATCTAGGAGCCATTGATGAATGGTCTTTGATGGGGGATATAACTTTAAAAGCTTTTGTAAGACAAAGAATAATTGAACGATATCAAAGCTTGCTCAGACAATTTGCTTGGACTCTTAGTTTGCATTTGAGATCAAGCCGCAGCGTGTACGAATCTCGTTCTACGTTGTCCAAAGAAGATGCCAAACTAAGGTTTTATTAGAGTTTTCGCAAGTGTTTAATATCATACAAATCCCATTGAAGCACAAAGAGGAGTTGAGAACATTACCTTGAAGAAGGTGAGTTTCCACCGTTAGAACCCTATCATGGAGGTTTAGAACTCCATTAAAACTGAGAATTGATTCATAATTGCTAGAACACTAATAGTAACCGTGAATTGAGAAATAACACTTCAATTGCAAGGTTGAGATATAAAAAACGCAAAGTCTCTCAAAGAATACCAAGTTATAAAACCAACTAAAAGATTACAAATACTCAAAAACTCATAATCAGAAGAAAACTAGCTACTCTACTCTAGAAACCCTAGAAAGATATGAGAAAACACTCCAAAGGTTAGGCAGAAACCACAGAATCCGAGGAAATCCTTTATTCTGCCTAAAGTGGGCTTAAAACAATCCATTAGTGATCTCGAAGTGGGGATCAAAAGACGAAGCGTGCCCTTGCACCAAGATCGAAATTCCTCTTAAATTCTGAGGATCGCATGTTGGTACCGGTACCAGTTAGTGTGCGATCTAGGTACGAAGTCTGTAGTTCTCCGAAACAACACTTGGAGTGCAGGTACCACTGCAGTTTTAGTACGATTACCGGCTCTACTGGCAATGTGGGTACCGGTGCAGGTTGATTTGGTACGATTACCCGGTACCAATGTCTCCACGAGTTGCAGCTTCCTTCATAACTTCTGGGGCCTCGTGAGCGCCTAAGTGCAGCGATGATCAAAGTTGTCCTACGGAGCAAACCACTACAAAATGTGGGACATCGAATACTTTGCACACACATAAAAGCAGTAGAAAGGTCAAAGCACCTATTCATAAAATGAACAAAACATGAAATTTGAGGATTGAAACCCATGTAAATGATGCACTTTTATGTGTCGACACACTAACCTATATCTTGCTAGTCCTAGCGAAGATTTGATTTAAGTCCACTTTGCCCTCACAGGCTATGAGGCTCAACAAAGTGGACTAAGGAGCAGTCAAGCATTGCAAGATTCCCAAATAGAGCAAACATGAAAATAGCACTACAACTTAACAGAATATGCAACTACCTGAACTTAAATGAGCACCCAGTCCAAATGTAGTTGTAATAACAAACTTCTAATGAGATTTTCATATAGGGTATAGGTATTGAAATCGGAATGCAATGAAATCTGGCCCGAAATGAACTTCATTAAAGCGTAAGCATTTCACCACAGCCAAACAATCCCAACATGCGTAGAATTCAATAAGGAACACCTACATAACTAAAATAAAAAAAGGTCTTTTAAACACCAATGACCACGGGTTACATAATTAGGTTTATAGAAACAAAATGGGTGTTGACATGACATGGTTGAGGTCTCTACCCAATTGCCAACACCACCTTATTCTAACCCAAGATACCACTACTCTTTGTCCACCGCCTCTCCATCCGAGGATAATGCATCTTCATCTACATAGTTATCCAGCTCGTCAGAATCCCCTTCCAAATCAAGAGAAGGGTCGTCTACAACAACGGGCTCTCCTCGTAGAATGTGACCCTCAAGCTTGGAGAGCATGTGGTCCAGTATACCGCTTTCCCAGGTTACATTTAAACCATCCTTTGATTACAAGCTCCATCCTCTTTAAGGAGATGTACTCATCGGCCCAGGGGAGTGGCGATGTTGCTAGAAATATAGTTGGAGGGGATGTGCGACAGGCCTTGTGGAAGCGGCTCAACTTGCTTAATTTTGCTTGTGATGGGCCCCGGCCCTAGGAGAGAACTCTTTTTCTCACTAGAACCCCTTATCCCAACAGCTTCCACCAAATTTGTAACTAAGGTCGGGAAGGGGATGTGCCTTTTCTCAGTTGGGGACCTCAAAAAATCCCTCATTATACACCATATTACCAAAGCGTAATCAATGACTTTCCCATTCATTATCTCATACAGAAACTGAATTTCTTCCTTGCTTGGTAACTTCTTCTTTCCCTTTGGCCCAATCATATTGTGAATGACCTTATTCATCAATTCATACTCAGGCTTTAATTTCCCCGGGGTAAACTCTTTGCGCATAAAACCCCATGGAGTGGGGGTACGGGTTGGTGCGTGGTATTTCTGCGAGCAGATCGACATCAAGAGCTCTGTAATAGCCTTGAGTGGAGTGGGCACATCATGTGTGGCGGGGTGAGCATCTTTGTAGCGATCTAGCGTCAGTCGGGATTAACCATTAGTTGCTTCCCGAAAGTTGTAGTCTCGAGGAATTCACATTGATTCTCGAGTGGAGTAAATTCCACAACAATGGGCCCGATAGATAGCCTTTTACTTCCTCATCGACAAATTGCAAATTCTAATCCTAAATAATAGCACGAATGGGATAAATGTTTTTTTTTTTTTTTTTTTTTTTTTTTCGCCACACACTTTACTTTTCTTTCACTTACACACACACACACACACACACACACACACACACACCTTTTGCACACTTTTTTACTTTGACGGTTTCCTCTGAATTTCATTCCCAGCTCATAGTGGAAACCTCGTCTTTCAAAAACCAGTGGACCACTTTTCTCACTTTCAGTTCGGGTCGCTGAAACATAGCCTCAATCTCATCATCTTCACTCTCACTTTCTTCCTTGCTTTCTGATGGACCTTTCCTCTTTCCTTTTCCCTTTTTCACAATCTGCGAAGTATCAACCTTTCATTTTTTCACGGCTCGCTCTAGAGAAGAGCTGGTGGCCTTTCCTTTCCCTGTGTTCTTTGATCTCGCCATAGATACGGCGAGATAGAATAATGCAGAATGGCCCCTCAAAAAAAAAAAAATCTCCCGTAACTCATCTCGACATTATTAGTTTCTCCCACTTCCAAATAACTCAAAACTTTCCTCCCAATACCGATCATAGCAAACGCCCTAACCACCTAAAAGCATAAAACCACAACCGAAAGCCAACCAAAACAATCCATACCAACCATAGTGGAAAACCAGTCAGGTTGCTCTAGCTTGAGGATGAGAATCACTTACCCACACGGTTCCAACACTTTCAAACTTCACGTGCGAAGAACTGTTGATGTCTCGGGTCAGATTGATGGTGAAACTTGAGGAACTGTTTGACTTAGGGTTTGCTTTAGTGAGAAGAGAAGTTAGGGTTAGGGTTTCTCTTATATAGGAGTTGGAGGGGAATATGGAAGCGTTCAAAAAATGAGAGGAAGAGAGCTTTTCAAATAGTCCATCACGTACGGTGAAATGCAAATACGATAAGTGTGGTATCGGTGCCAAATGTCACGCCCTTTTTCATTATGGGTGCGGTACGGTAAGTGTGGTACCCGATACCAATATGTGTACCTGCAATCGAGCTGGGTACGGTGCAAATATAGTGGTGGGGTACCATCCACGAATTCAATTCTCTACGTTTTGGATTTCAATGTACACTCGCTTCTTGTGCGCTGAAACCCCCTCCAAACTAACTTGTGCTTACTCAATTGTATACCACACTCTCTTGACACCTTCACACCTTAGGTCATCCCTTACTCCCGCGTGATCAAGAGTCTGAGTTTGAAGACGAACTTACTTGACTGAGTTCAACAAGGGTGCAAAGATGATGACTCGATTATGATTTAGAAGTTTAAAGAGAAAATATGGCCTAAAGCATCTTTGACTACGTATGAATATTCCTCGAAAGAATAAGATGCATGTAGATGAGCATAGAATCTTAAAATGCAGAGTGAAGCCATGAAGCAAAATGAGCTTGAGACAAGAAATCAATGACATGTGTAGTTTATGAATGAGAATGATACCAGTCAAGATTGACTCTGGAGAATAGAAAATAATTGGGAAAATATGGTCCCAAATATGAAAAAAAAGTTTTGTGCATGCTTGTTACTGTGTATGTGCAGTGAAACTATATGGAGTGTATACATAAGGTCATGTGGCTGCATACATCAAAGGTCAAGTACCATACTCAAGAGAGCCGAAAATCAAAAAAATTGCATGCACTTAATTCCCTAAGAACACTGAATTAAACCAAATAGCATGCACTTAAATGGCTCTAAACACTAGTGTATGCCCACCCCCACCATGGAAATAAGCATTGCCCTCAATGCACTGATGGATACACACCATAGACTATAAGAGAGGGCTAAAAATACTGGTTACATAAGGGTCATACTCTCTTTTATTAAAAAAGAACTAAATGAATAAAGTGTAAAGAAATGCAATAAAAGGAAAAGAAAAGCTATATACAAAGGGTAAGATAGAGATTACGTTGAAGGAACATCCCGGTAAAGTGGATCTACCAGTTCTACGCTCTTCTGCATGGCGATCCAGTTCTCAGTAGGTTTTAAGCGCCCGACCATTGACTTTAAAGAGTTTCCCATTTTCTGAATTCTCAATCTCCATTGCACCATATGGGTGAACTACCTTGACGATGAAAGGTCCGGTCCATCTAGAACGGAGTTTACTAGGAAAGATGTGCAATCGAGAGTTGTATAGTAGTACCTTTGGGTGAGGTTCAAAGGTCTTCCTTACAATGTTCTTGTCATGGAAGAGCTTGACCCTCTCTTTGTAAATTTTCGAGGTCTCGTACGATTCACACCTCAATTCATCAAGCTCGTTCATTTTCAGCATCCTCTGCATTTTGCCTTAGCGAATCAAAATTAAGGTTTATGGCTGATATGCTGCATGTCTCCATTTCCACAGGTAGATGACATGCCTTGTCATAAACTAGCCTATAGGGAGACATACTAAGAATAGTCTTAAAATCAGTACGGTAGGCCTAAAGAGCATCGGTTAGTCGAAACGACTAATCCTTGCGATTAGGGGTAACCGTTTTTTCTAAATTGTGTTTGATCTCCCTATTGGCTAGTTCGGCTTGACCATTGGTCTGTGGGTGGTAAGCCGTGGAAACTTTGTGTGTGACTCCATACTTTTTTAACAAATTTTCAAAGGGTTTACAAAAATGGAGCCCACAATCACTAATGATTGCACAAGGCATTCCAAAGCGAGAAAAAATATGTTCTTTCAAAAATTTCAAAACAACCTTGTGGTCATTAGTTCTCATTGGAATGACCTCCACCCACTTAGAAACATAATCAACTACCAATAAAATGTAAAGGTACCCATATGAGGGGGGGAAAGGCCCCATGAAGTCTAAACCCCAACAATCGAAAATCTTAATGATTAAAATAGGGGTAAGAGGCATCATGTTCTTTTTTTCATCCCTCCTAATTATTGGCACCGAGCACAAGTTTTGAAAAAATCAAAGCAGCCTTTAAAAGAATGGAGCGATAAAAGCTGGAAACTGCGGGTTTTATCGGTAGTTTCTTGCGGGAGGAAATGCCCTCCACAAGCTTAGGAGGCGACGAGAAGGTGAGGACCCCAATTTGATCGTCATTGGAAATTACCTTCTCGATGGTGATCGGGACGATTATTTAAACAAGTATGGATAATCAAAATAGTATTTTTTTTATGTCCACCAAAAATTTCCTCTTTTGCTGGGAGGTCCATTGGGATGGAATTTGTCATGTCACTAGATAGTTTACTATGTCCACATACCCTAGGTAGTGGACAAGAGCAAAAAGTTGCTCATCAAGGAAAGTGTTGCCTATGGGTAAACCTTCAGAAGTTGTCTCCGAAACTAAACGAGATAGGTGGTTAGCTACCACGTTCTCAACTTCCTTCTTATCCTTTATGGTAAGATTAAATTCTTGACATAGTAGGATCCACCTAGTCAGACAAGGCTTAGTATCCTGCTTAGAGAGAAGGTACTTCAGCGCTGCATGATCAGTGAAAATGGATATAGGGGACGCTACAATGTAAGACCTGAACTTTTCTAGGGCAAAGACTACAGTCAAGAACTCTTTTTCCGTAGTTGTATAATTAGATTGAGCGGAGTCTAGAGTCTTGCTGGCATAATAGATCACAAATTCTTTTTTATCTTCCCTTTGCCCTAATAACCCATATGGCATAATCACTAACATTACACAAGATCTCGAAAGGGAGGTCTAAATTAGGAGATCGTATGATAGGAGTTGACACTAACATAGTTTTTAGTTTATCAAAGGCCGCCTCACATGCTTGTGACCATTCAAAAATGACATCCTTGGCAAGCAAATTGCATAAAGGACGTGCTATGGCACTAAAATCTCTTACGAACCTCCTATAAAATCCTGCATGACCTAAGAATGACCGTATATCCTTGACACACTTAGGAGTGGGTAAGTTGAAGATCAACTCAACTTTTGCATTATCTACCTCTATTCCTTCTCTTGACACTATGTGTCTTAGCACAATCCCTTGTGTCACCATGAAGTGACACTTCTCCCAGTTTAGCACTAAATTCTTCTCCTGACACCTTTTCAGTACTCTCCTTAAATTCTCCAGACATCCCTTATATGAATCTCCAAAAATAGAGAAATCATCCATGAAAATCTTTAAGATATGTTCTATCATATGCTAAAAATCCCCCATCATACCACCACTGGAAGGTCCCCGGTGCATCCACATAATCAGAAAGGGCATTTTCCTAAAGGAAAATGTGCAAAAGGCAGTGAACGTGGTTTCTCTTGATCTTCTAGGAACTATCTCGGGTTTGATTATACCCAGTACCCATCTAAACAGTAGAATTCATGCCTATGACTCTCTGACATTTGATCATGAGTGGGAAGTGATCTTTCCTAGTGCCAGCATTAAGTTTCCTATAGTCTGTGCACAACCTCCAACTTTGTGAGCCAGTGGGAATTAGCTCATTGTGTTCATTTGCTACCACAGTGACCCCAAATTTCTTGGGAACTACTTGGGTTGGACTGACCCACTTGCTACCTGTGATGGGGTAAATAACACCTACATCCAGCAATTTTAAGACTTCTTTCTTGACAACTTTTTTCATGATTGGGTTCAGTCTTCACTGTGGTTGTCTAGAGGGTTTGACATCCTCTTCTAAGTGAATCCTGTGTGTGCAAATCAAGGGGCTAATTCCCTTAATATCTACAATGGTCTATCCTATGGCAGTTTGGTGGGTTCTCAATATCTCCAAAAGTTTATTCTCTTGATTTGACTCTAAAGAGGGGGATATGATTACCGGGAAAGTTTCTTCAACCCCTAGGAATGCATACTTGAGATGCGATGGTAAGGGTTCAATTCAAGCTTAGGTGGTTTCTCTTCCGAAGGTAATACTTTGTCCTCAATTGGTGGCAATATTTCAAATCTGGGTGCCCACCTATTTGCTTATATTACCTCACTATGCTCAATTATGGAGTGTAGAAACTCCAATTCAGATGTGGTTATCTCCTCAACACAACTTGGGCTTACTAGACAAGACTTGAGAGGGTCATCATATGAAACATGATCTACATAGTTATGCACAATAGATTCTATCATATTTACCTCATAGACATCCTCATCATCCCCTATCTCCTTGATAACATTGAAGATATTAGATTAGCGGTCAATATTGCAAAGATAGTGTCATAGTCCTCCCTACCGATTATTATGATGGCATTGGCCGGTGGCCATGAAGGGCCTACCAAGAATCAGGGCCCCAGGTCCCTTGATTCACCACAGGTTGAGTGTCGAGAACAACAAAATCCACAGGAAAGTAGAACTTATCTACTTGTAATACGTCCCTTCACTATACCTCTAGGAATTTTCACACTATGGTCAGCTAGCTAAAGGGTGATATTAGTCGGTTCTAACTCTCCTAACCCTAGCTCAACATACACCGAGTATGGCAACAAATTAACATTTGCTCCCAAGTCCACTAGGGCATGTCCCAATTTCGAGTTTCCCACCACTATGGAGATAGTGGGGCTTCTGAGTCTTTGTATTTGAGTGATTGTTCCTAATCAAAGAGGTGGATTGTTCAGTCATGAATGCATCCTTGTTGAAACCTAACTTTCTTTTCACAGTGCACAAGTCTTTCAAAAACTTTGGCATATGACGAAATTTTCTTAATGGCATCCAACAAGGGAATGTTTACCTTAACCTGTTTGAACAACTCATAGATTTCATAATGATTGTTCAATTTCTTAAGGGCTCTCAACCTATGAGGGTATGGAGCATGAGGGACATGGGAAGCTTTATCTTTTTCTGGCTCAACATCAACAACATTTGTCTTAGGAACATGACGCTTGTCAAACACATCATCATCCCTTAGTGGTTCATTTTGCAAATCTTTTGTTGTTTCTTTGGAAAATTCCTTAGGCTGAATGGTTTTATCAATTGTTTTTCCACTCTGAAGAGTGGTGACAGCCTTGCAATGTTCAAAAGTTACATCGTTAAGACTTGAGATTCCAACACTATTTTGACCTTAAGGGTTTTGGATGGTCTGAGAAGGGAGTTTCCTTTTTTCTTGTTGAAAATTGCCCATCGAAGAGGTCAATTTAGTGATTTGAGATCTCACATCATTTAAGGCAATTCGAAATTCAGTGTTAGTGGATTGTTGAGCCTAGACAAACTGTGTCACAATGTCCTCCAAACTTCTCTTATGTGGAGGTTGGTAAAGCGATTGATTTTGATTCCCTTGAGAAGATGAGTGAAAACCTTGGTTAAGATTCATAGGAAATCCTTGAGGACCTTGATTTTGGAATTAAGGGGCTTGATTTGAAAAGCCTTGGTTTTGTAAGTACTGGCCTTGGTTATTTGGAAAATGGTTTTGGCCTCCCTCATTCTTCCAACTAAAATTTGGGTGCTTACCCCACCCTGGATTATAAGTTTCCGAGTATGGAGAATTGAAGGAGCTTCAACTGGTAGTCGAGCATTAGCTTGCTCTATTTGGATTGCTCCCTTGACTTGAGGGAGATTAGGGCAGTTAATGGTTGAATGAGTGGGGTCATCGTAAATGATGCATGACTTCTCCACTCCAAGTCCCATAGGCACTGAAGGTACCTTGGGTACAATAGTTACCTCATTCACCTTTTTCAATTCTACGGCCTCTAACTTCCTAGTTAAGTTGGCTATTTTCGCTTGCAGGTCATCATTCTCTCTTAAGTGATGTATTCCTCCTCCTGTAGGTGTACTATGCACTTTAGTAGTATCTAGGGAGGTATTAGTCTCCTAAGTTCGAGGCATTTTTACGTATTGTATCAAAATGTTACTTTGACATCTCTAGCGTTTTTCTCATAGAACTCCCCCGCACACATCATTTGGATGTATTGTTTGTTATTTAGGGAAAGTCCTTGGTGAAAATATGCAACAATTTGTCCAACATCCAAACCATGATGAGGGAGGGCGTGGAGAGGTCACTTATATGCTTTCCAGCCTAATAGCAAAGGTTTGGTTTTTCAGAAAAGTTTTAAATTGCTCGCATGAGTGCATTAGTACGTGCGGGAGGGAAGAATTTGTTCAGAAATTCATTTCGCATGTGTTCCCAAGTGAAAATTGAATTGGGAGCAAGAAAGTGAAACCATATTTTGGCCTTTTCCTTCAGATATAATAGGAATAAAACCATAAAAATTATATGAAGTAGATCCTGTGCGAGAAGCTGCGCAAACATCCTTAAATTCTCTCATGAATGAGTAGGGGTTTTGAGAATCCAACCCCTTGGTACGCGGGGGGAGAGACGAATCATCTCGACTTCATAAGAGGTGGTTAGCCTCTTCAGGTAGGCGAATACATGAGTTGTTGTGGTTCTTTGAGGTTGCAGAATCTCTCGAAGGGTTCTTTCCACATTAGGTAAAGGGGTAGGGGGAGCTCGATATTGATTTTGCTGAAAATTAAGATTTCCCCCTCCCGCCACCGGGGTTGCCGTCGGTGCAACACCATCTCCTTGTCGTGGAGGTTCATAGGGTCTTTGTGGGTTACCAGGTAACCCTTGGTCATTTAGATTAAAAAGAGTTTGCTAATTCTCGGGATGTTCCATTTGAGGGTTAGGGTTCTCTTGAAACAAACGTCTTACTGTGGACTCCTCAGGATGTCCTTGAGGTATAACTCTTCTGAGTCGAGTTGCTCGTCGAAGCGAGCAAACATGCACCAATATTACCACTGACTTAGGCGGTATCCACTTATATCTACAAAAGAATCAAAGAAAAAGGTAGAGAGCATTATCGGATCTGATACAATTTACAGAGTACCACTAGCTTCCTCTGGATCAACTGGAGTGCTCGCCACTCCTTTGACAATGGCGCAAAGTAACATCTATTTCGTGTACTAAATTATTCCGGAAGAATTAGCAGGAATGAGTGTCGTCAAGCATTATAATACTGTGGGAGTCCACAAGTCATTTCAACAGGGAGTGGTTTTCTAGATTATCCTTATGGATTGCTATTCAATGAATGTGCAATAAGAGTAAAATCTGGGCGGTGTTGATTGATTGATTTATTAACTGATTGACTTAAAACTATTTTAAAGCGAGAAGGGCGAATGATAGGATCATAGGTTTGCTCGCTGACTAGGTAACACCCACCTCCCACTTACAATCTCATCTAGGAGCCATTGATGAATGGTCTTCGATGGGGGATATAACTTTAAAAGCTTTTGTAAGACAAAGAATAATTGAACGATATCAAACGCTTGCTCAGACGATTTGCTTGGACTCTTAGTTTGCATTTGAGATCAAGCCTGACGTGTACGAGAATCTCTCGTTCTGCGTTGTCAAAGATGCCAAACTAAGGTTTTATAAGAGTTTTTCGCAAGTGTTTAATATCATACAAATCCCATCGAGAGAGCACAAAGAGGGGATTGAGGGTACCTTGAAGAGGTGAGTTTCCACCGTTAGAACCCTATCATGGAGGTTTAGAACTCCATTAAAGCTTAGAATTGATTCATAATTGCTAGAACACTAATAGTAACCGTGAATTGAGAAATAACACTTCAATTGCAAGGTTGAGATATAAAAATGCAGAGTCTCTCAAAGAATACCAAGTTATAAAACTAACTAAAAGATTACAAATACACAAAAACTCATAATCAGAAGAAAACTGCTCTACACTCTAGAAACCCTAGAAAGATGAGAAAACACTCGAAGGTTAGAGCGAAACCACAGAATCCGAACTCCCTCTATTCTGCCCTAAAGAGTGAGCCCAAATGCAATCCACATTAGTGATCTCGAGGTGGGGATCAAAGACTAGCGTGCCCCTTGCATAAGATCGAAATTCCTCTTGAAATTCCTACAAAGGATCGCATGTTGAATCACTAGGTACCCGGTTAGTGTGAATGCACAGGGTACCAAGAAGATCTGTGGTTCTCCAACAGCACTTGGGTACCGATACCACTCTGGTTTGAGTGCGGTACCACGGCTCCTGCCCAGCCCATGTGGGTGGAGATGCCGGTTGATTTGGTACCGATTACCGGTGTCTCCATAGTTGCCCGCCCTTCATAGCTGCTTGGGGCCTCAGGCGGCGCACAGGAATCGACGATAGTGATCAAAACTTGTCCTCTGGAGCTAAATCGCTACGAAAATGTGCACGGGACATCGAACAACCTGCACGCGCATAAAAATAGTAGAAAAGGTCAAAAGCACCTATTCTATGAAAAATGAAAGCAAAACATGAAATTTAGAGTTAGAGCCTTATGTAAATGATGCACTTTTATGTGTCCAACAATGAGCACATTTGAGGCATGAAATGTAGTGAATGTTTTTTCTAGCATGTCTTCTTTTGTGTGTGACACCCCAAACCCGAGGGTCCGTTGACCAACCGTCAACCTGTAAGAAAGCATTGGATATCGGGTGACAATACCATCTTGATGTCTTTGATTCGTGCCCGCGGTAGGGTGAGGCGGAATCCAACAAAATTTATTTTCTAAGTTCCTCTAACGTAGTATTTACTCTTGACATAGCGGTCTAGGGTCGAACATGGGGATGGGTTTTCATCCCACGAATGATTAGCATCAGTGTTTGAAAATGGTGAGGCTTTTGTTTGGATTTTCGGATTTTTGTTAAAAACAGTGGGGGTTGTATGTTCACTGACTAACTGTAATGGTTTAAAGTGAAATGTGAAATGGTAACTTTGAAGGCTTGGGTCACTAGCTTGATAACATGGGGCTATTAAAATGTCCTCGGGTTGTTTCCTCGCATTAGGGCAAATGACCTATAGTCAAAGCCAAGCCTGGGATGATCTTTGTTTAGCTATAAAGCCTAACCTAGAATCCTCCTATTTGAGTCAAACCAAGTACTAAGCATTCAAAGTCCCATTCGGTTTAAAAACCTAGGCTAACCTTATTTAGTGGCTCAAGTAAATGGCATCTAAGGGATGTCGGTGCATCTAGCATTAAGCATGCACTTTGAACCCTAAAGCATGGCAAGTATTGACCAAAGGAACAACATTAAATGGCATTAAACCCTAATTTGGAAGGTATGGAACCATAAATGCAGTACACATCATTTATAGCATGAGAATGACCTACGGCAACCCCAAAACAAATAGCCACCCTCCTCTTCAAAGCTATGAGGCAGCCAAGCATCCCTTGAGTTGTCATCCTCAAGGGGTGTGTTTGGCAGCCTAGAAAATGAAAGAAAGAGGAGATAGAAGAGAGCAAATGAAACCCTAAAATGAAAGCTGCGGGAAAATTTACATAAAATGAAAAGTTGCCTCCAAGTTGCTTAGGGTTACAAGTTTGTGGTGGTTTATATAGTACAACCCAAAGTGTGAAACTACCAAAATACCTAAAATATGAGATTACATAAGGGCTAAAATGGTAATACACCAAAGCGTGGTCGTTTAGGATCAAATATACAAAATCAGGGCGGCAATTTAAGCTATCGGGGGGGTTTCGCTAGTGCGAAATTTCGCCAGCCTAGCGAGAATTCTACGAAGATAATGAGTGAAATTTATTTATCAGCGATAATTTCGCTAGCTAAGCGAGGAAATTTGGCTAACTTGCTTGGTATGTGAGATAGCGAAATTGGTTGTTCGCTAGGCGCGATAAATTTCGCTAGCTAAGCGAAATTTCTTAGCCTAGCGAAACCCTACACATTCGCTAAGTTGCGAAATTTTCGCTATGATGCGAAATTTTCACAATCTCAACGAAATTTCGCAATCATAGCCAAATTCACCGGGATTGCTCTGCTGTGCATTGCTCACTTGCATCTTCCTTTTTGCCACTTTGCATCCCTTTCCTTTAAAAATCCACTTCAAATTCCTTCATTTTGATGGTTGAAAACACCTCAAATCTTGACATAAATGGCTGAAGTGCGAACCTGCAAAATTACCAAAAACAAACTCGAAATGGCATCGGTGAATTTTAAGCGGATGCACTTTATCAATTGGCTTAATTGACATGATTAGTGCGCAAAAAGCACTCAAAACCTATCTTGAATAGGGCTCAAAATAGCACTTTTTGGGCACTAATCACACCCTTCAACCGACACGTTCACTACTACAAAATAGACATTTGTTAACATATAAATTATTGACTTAATTCCATATCTGCCATTATAGGTCATTAATTTAAAAACTCTTAACTTATATGGAACTTTTAAAACTACCTTAACAGATGATAAATTCAAAGAAAAGCAATAATAACATATGAGAACCTTAGCTTGACTTATATTTTATAGGTCAAGGTTGATCTTAAATAATAATAATAATAATAATAATAATAATAATATTCATAATATTCATATTAATATTCATTAATATTAATATGAATATTATTATTATTATTATTATGGTTATTATTATTATTATTATTATTATTATTATTATTATTATTATTATTATTATTATTATTATTATGGCTAGTGTTATTATTATTATTATTATGGTTATTACCATTTTTTTGGATTGGGTGATCTCTTTATCATTCAATAAATCCCTAAAAATCGATATATGAGAAAGATGCCATTTATGATTTATCCCTCTCTTGTTCTCAATATCTCCTTCTTCCGGCTTTCATTCTCTACGGTACTATCAAAACTGAGGAGTCTATCATTGGTAGCTTTGATATCGAGCTCATCGATCGATTTCTACATCGGAGACTTCGTGCAAGCTTGGTGTCGGGGAAATGTGAATCGGATATGAGGTAATTCTACACAACATCAACACGGTGGAGTCCAACATCAAATTGCGAAAAGGTATTGTCTTTGTTTCATAGGGCTTTGGTAACTTTGTTGTTGTTTTCTTTGATTTTGGTGATTTCTCGTTGCGTTTTCTTTCCACTTCTCTAATTGGTGAATTAGGTGGGAAAAAAAGGGTTTCACGATTGTTGTTTGTCCTTGTCTTGATTTTGTGGGTTTGGTTGTCTTTGGCTGATCTCTTACGATTTGAGCGTTCTTTTGCTGCTACTTGGGCTTTTCAGCAAATTTATGTGATTTCTCTTATTGATTATGATGGATGAGTTAGGATTTGAGGAAATGATGGTGCTTACATTTCTGAGTGTCTTCTGTTAGTCTTATTTTCTAGAAGTTATGTATTATCTCAGCGAATTTCTTGAGATTGAAAATTAGTGGGATTTCTAGTGATTAACATATGATAGTAGCAGATTCTCTTGCTTGTTAAAATTGTTTTGTCACTTTACGGGGTTGGTTTACACTATGGATGGATCGACTTTGTGGGTTCTGATAAACCTTTCCCTTTCCTCACTTCCCCCTCTGTTATGTTTAAATGGGCGAGAATATGTATAGACTATGTAGCAGAGTTGGACTTATGGTTCATTGCGTTGACTATGGTTTTGAATGATTCAAGTTGAGCTCATAGGATTTTGTTTCCTATGTCTATATCCTTAATGATAACTTTTCGCCTCATTTACTTCACTTATAAAGAGAGAAAACATTAGTTAAATAGAAGTAGAAGTTTTTTCCTTTCCTTAGTTTTATGATGCTTGGTAAAGAATATATTCTGCTTGGTTTACCAATAAAAAAATATAAATTATTGTTCGATTATGTTTATTTTTACATGCTTATGGTATTATTGAGTTTTTTCCTTGGTTTTATGAAGTTTGGTGAAGCATGTTTGTGTGTTTATATATTTATATATTCAGTTATTAATCCTTCTTTTGAGGTCTTGTGATGGATGACGATTTTCTGAATGTTTTAATTTTGAATCTCTGCTTCCTAGGTAATACTTTTTGGTGGCTTAATTCCTATATTGCCTAGTCATGGAAGCCTTCAAGTTTGGCTCAAGTGGTAAAGGGGTGGTAAAGGGACGAGAGAGTTTATAGGTGTTTCCAAGTTCAAGTTCAAGTGGGGACAAAAATTTACCCTACGCAAAAAAGTCCGATCCCCAATATGAGTTCAAGTTTGACTTAGGAAATACTAGAACATGTTTGATTACAGGGCTTCTAATTATTATGGTGGAAGATCTTGCTTGATTATGATATGTGGTGCTTAAAGAGGTTTAATGGTCATTCTAAAAATTCCTAAATAGTTTTTTGTTGAAACTTTAACTTAGATGTGAAATTTAGACCGTATAATTTCTCATAGATCAACATGTTGTCTTTGTGGTCATAATTCATGTGTCTCCATTTGTGTGAGACTGTTCAGTAAAGAGTAGTTAAGCAAGTTAGCCCTACTAAATAAATTTTCAGTAGGACAACTAATCTAGTCTTGGGTTGTTGTTTCTATCATACCTCTGCAACTCTTTATATCCACCCAACAAGCTAGCAAACATTACTGTAATTGGATGAGCTCTATCTCTTCTATCATTCTATTTGTTTTGAGCAGTTCCACAACTTCAAGACTGGCAACCAGAATTTGGTCAGTTCCGAAAGTAGAAAGGTGTTGGATCAAGGGCATCCAAAACAAGAGTCCTATTCCAAAATTGCTAATCAACATATATATATATATATATATATATATATATATATATATATATATTATTCCTTGGAGTGATCCTATGACCTTGGATCTATAAATATTTTAAAACCAATCGAGTCCCCATCCTTCCCATTAGTGTTTCTAATTACGCATTATATTATTCATTGAATATATTTGCTTTTATCCATCAAAACAATGATTTTGATATGTCTTTTTTTAATTAATTTATTTTTTTCTTTCTTTAATTTTCTATTTGCTCTCTCTCTGTCTCTCTCTCTATGGCTCTTTTATTTTTATTTTTATTTAGTTTATTGTAGTCAGATGGTGTTGATGATGATGTAGTAGTAGTAGAGATGCAAGTGATGGTGGGGTTAGACTAATTTATTTTTTTCATAATCAAGTGATTGAATTTTTTAGCTCCTTTCAGTCTATAAATTTTCTTTTAATCTCTACATCTAATTTTTTGAAGTCCTACTATTTTAGGGATCTGATCACAAAGGTTATTCCTCAATGCTTCATAAAGGTTTGGAGGGTGCCATAATGGTGAAGAGTTTCCCCAAGACATCGGTTGATGTTTTGCATTGATACTAGAATCTGGTGGCAGTGAGTCCAATGTTTTCTTGTGTTAAACGTTCAAAACTGAGTTTATTTAGTGCTTGACTTCCTATGCTTAGAAATTTACCTTCTAGTGGAAAAATAAATGGATAATAGCCTCCATGGGGAAAATCTTACTTTGTTTCTTATATTTTAGCTTACTCTTCCTTGAACCGAGCTTTTTTTCCGCCTATTATTGTTTTGTTATTCACTTGCATGTTTTGTTATTACTTTCATATAGAATTTTGCTACTTGCAAGCTCTCTCATTCTGGTTGTTTGTCTAATTTTTTAAAAATCTTATAGTTTGAATGATAAATTCATCTAGGAAATAGGTCCAGCTATGTTGTGCTTCATCTTGTATAATAATATTAATCAAGGCCAGGCATTAATCTCAATCTTGATTAGGTATAATTTGTGACTATAGTTGATCTTCCTGTTGTGATATCTAGCACCAGTCTTGCCTTCGCAAGTTCTGGGATTATGATGTATGACCTGGTTACCTCAATTTCTGTGGTATAAACATACAACATCCACATCGTTTCTCACTTTCCTTATTCAAAATAAGTGCAGTTAATTAAGCTTCCATATGCACGCCATGATCATTTCGACATTCTTTTCTTTTGAAGTCTTCCATTTTACTCAAAATTTGCTTATTTGTTTCTTCATATGGATAGCTAAAAGAACATTGATATTTTCTGACTTATAGTTCTCTAAGAAGAGAGAATAAAAAAAAATCAAATCTTTTATGATTTGGAATCAAATAGGGATAAGCCTGAAGTAATAAATCAAGGTCTGAATTTTTAACAATGGGTGGTAGATCCAACTTGAAATAAGAAAAAATGAACTTGCATTTAAAAAAATCCTCATTAGTTCCTATGGACTGTAAGTGTGAGAAATGAAATAGTTTTCAACGTAAATTAAATGAAGCAATTTTAACAAATGGACACCCTAACTTGCATTTGTCTTTTTGAATGTTAATATGGATTTCAGCATGTGCCTCTATCTCCAAACAATCACTTCATTTTAGATAATCATAAGTTGTTAAATTGAAACATTGTCTAGATGAGAAGTTTATGTTGAATAGAGTTACTAGATATAAAATCATATTTGCTTATTGTAATTGGTATGAGGGCTTACTTAGAATTTGCCTTTATTGTATTATTTGACAAGAGATCTATTGAGTAAAAAACTAGTACTATTTATTAAATGGAAAGGCTCAATGAAGTTTCCGTATCTCAAATTCAGGATGCCGAAGAAGAGGCCAAGGAAGGGTGGCTTAGGAACTAATCAATAACACTACTAGCTAATCGAAAGAAGTCGAAGTCATTCTTGGATGCAATTTCCGAATGTTTGGGCTCTAATATCGCTAAAGTCTAAATTGGTGATGGTGTGCTTGTCCCATGTAGTGTAGTTCAGTAATGGTCTTGGTTCACTATTAGATGATATAGGAGTTCTTTTTCAAGCTCTTAATATGTGATAACAGAATTTTTAGTTATTAATTATTGGGGATCACTTGCTTATTAAATTTTTATTGAATATGGAAATAGTCGCTATCACCTGTAAATTTATCCAAAAAGATTTCGATATAACTTACTTGGAGGAATATGTGCTTCTCATATTTTATTTCATCCTTTATACTTTCCATGTAATTGTTTGTTTTTCGTTTTCAGATAATGTGAGCATTTTGATGGAGATATTTTAAATTGGCCTTGCCATTTCCAATATTGTGAGACTTTGGCTTCGACAAGGATGAATCCATATAGGTATGTTACTAAAGCTTGTTTAATTTGATCCATTAGCATCTGAGTTTGGTGCTTATTATTACTATTTAGTTGAGACTTGTATAAAAAAAATCATATTTAGTTTGGATAAGTTCAGCCACATGATTAAGTATGATCTTTTAATAATTTTAAAACGGTCCAAAATTTTCCAATATTTACTTTTCTCATATAAAAAATATTGAGAAAGAAACGAACTAAAATGACATATTGAAAAATTGGGGTTCCAACTTAGATGATTCAACTCGGCTGCCAATCCGAAGTTCGATTGGCTCGACAAAGCTCAATAGGTTTAGATTGGAATTTTGTTTGAAAACTATCAATCTGATAATATTTGGGTTGATGTGGATTAAAAGGGCAACCAATTAGAATCTGAATCCTTAAACTATTTCTTTATAATTAAATTAAATTATATTTTATTTCAATAAATTAAAAAAAAAGAATAATTAAGAAATAAATTTGACATTTCTTAAATTTTAATTCTATTAGAGTAATGATTTTATCCTTTTTCTCAGAATTGTTAAGCATCTTTGATGATTAAAGCTTCTGAACTTGTAAATACTATGTATATCAAGTTAGTAATCAACTATTTATTTTATGAATATCAAATATTTAGCTTTTAATATGTTGTTTTAGATATTGTTTTAAGACTTTATAATAATTATTTTATTTGATAACCATGAATCCTAAGTTGCTCATGAGCTTGGCATGGGTTGCAAATTCCCAATATGACCGACATTGGTTGGACATAATAATATGCGGGCAACGACTGCATTCCCTTTACCCATATCATCTTCTTATCTATCAAAAAAAATACACACACATGTGTTTGCAAGGATTTGCCTTCTAATCCGCCTAAGTTTTTGAGTTTCTTTTAGAGTGTTTAACAATTAATGTTAGTAATAAGAGGTTTGTAATCTACATCTATATTTTATGTATTATTGTAATTGAAAGTTTCTTATAATTTGAAAATTGTTATTTTGATTCTTGTTTTATTGTGTCTTTCCTATTAGGTATGTAGAGATGTACCAAGAAGAAGATGGTCAAGAATTTGAGACTACCTTTTCCAAAGTAGGATATTGTTTTATAATTTAAGTTTGTATATTACCTTAGTTGTAAGTTTTGAATTATGTTATTTTTTGTATTAAGAAATGATTATTTAATTTATTCAGAATATCTGAATGTATAAGATCGCTCGATATAGTTTCTTTACATTATTTATTGACTTAGTTTTTATTATTACCAAATTAAATGGATACCAAATATAATTTGGAAATATGTTTCACGTGCAACATGTTCATTTTCCATTAGAAACTCAAAACTATAATAAAATAATATTAAACATTTTATAAGCAATCTTGACATATGTTGAATCCAACTTTTGAGAAGTAAACATTGACATTTATAATATTAACAAAGATTTATCATTGGTTGAATTAGGAACAACCTTGACATGTATAAATGTCAAGGTAGTTTTGGACATTTCTTGACACTGGCATAGATGACATATATAAATAATAGCTTACCTTGACATATAATTTATCTTCGACCAGTGGAAAAACAAATAATGAAAGCCTTTTCTTGTAGTGGTTGTTGTCCTTTAGCAATGCTAAAACAATAATGGACGCATGCCGTGATTTTACAAAAAGTATATATATGGTTCAAAAAAGTGTATGTACGTGATAAACATTACCTTTAAAATAAACACCCTACACCCTGTTAGAAACCACATGAGAGAATGTAAACTATAAGAACAAGTTTTAGGTCAACATCGGATCCAAGCGAAATCAACTCACTTCACCAAAATCTAATGATTTTAATGTAACCGTATCGGCGCCAATAAATTGCAAAATTATTCCCCTTCCCCAACCTAACTATCGCCATGGCCTTAAATCAAGGACTGTAACCTAAATAGGATTAGCTACACTCTTATTTCTTTATTTGAATTACATTGTAAGGGTGCAATGCTAAAACTCGACTTCACTAAAGTCCGTAATCCGGGTCCACCGTGGGATGAATCCTAAATCAATTAAGGTTTAGGGCATCAAGCCAAAAGGATCACTTGACCACAAACTCCGCAGTTTCACCCCTGATCTCGAATGACTTCGAATTGAGCACCTACAACACGCTAAACTCCTACCCATCCACCCATGTAACGGAATACCACAAAGCTCGATGACTCCAAACCAACAAGATTTAGGCATCGGCTTCAAAGGCTTTCAATATATACCCTGACCGTGACTGCTCAAGGCAAAGTCACCGCTTTATTTTTCTTTTCTTTATTTTTTTCTTTTTCTTTGCTTTTCTTTTCCTTTTTGGAATTACATCGTCTTCATAGTACAGGTAAAACTAACCTATTATGGGTCGTCAATGCTTCAAGGCCGTTTTGCAACGTGAAAGGAGGTGCCAATTTCTCACAAAACTTATCGTACAACTGGGTGCCTGGTGTGTGAATTAGCTCAAAGGGGGAATGTCTGGGCTGAAAGCTTTAAAGCCTAATGGGACTAAAAACTGAATCATGCATGGAATTGTCCTAGCATTAAGGTAACAATAGGGTTTCAATTCTCCAATTAAAGGCAATTCAATTGTTCAATTAAAAGCAAAAGTAGATACACCAAATAAAGACACAAAAGTATTTTAAAAAGCTAAAGAAGAATGAAGTCAGGTTGCAGATCGTGATAACCAGCGAAATCAATTCCAAAATATGAAAATCACTTTCAACTGGCTTAGCATGGAATGCAAAAACTAATGGACACCTCAAGCATGATGGCTGGAGAAGGGGCATTTCCATTTGTTGGTGTCATCGCAATCAAGTAACACAAGGAAATCAAATGTCAAACTCGATTGCTACCACAAGTTTTAAAACAAAAGGAAATTTAATCGAACTAAACAATGAGAACAAAGGGTCATCGGAACTGCAAAGAGCCACCCTGTGACGTGTGGATCAGAGGGACTCAGGAGGGTCCACAGAGGGTTTCTCCCGACAAATTTCCTCGCAGACAACATGTATTTCACCTCATTCATCGACTGATCACCCTATCACCATTCGATTGAGTAGGTCCACTGAACCATTGGGGTATGCTTGCTGAACTATGAATGGACCCGTCCATCGCGACTTGAGCTTGCCCGAAATAGATGGAGTTTGAGTCACAGAGGACTTCGTCCTCACAAATTCTTCCCATTATCATCTAGTCATGCCATTTTTTTATCTTCCTTGCAATCTTCAATTCATAGGCATCATTTCGTATTTCTTCCAACCTATCGAGATGAGGAATCTCTGACTCCGGCCCGTTTAGGATCCATGTTCAATTTTTGATCGCTTCACCATGCCTTATATCTGACTTCCACCTACAAGGTGACACGCTTTACCATGCATCAACCGATAAGAGGGACATTCTGCTGATTGTCTTGAAAGTCGTCCGCAGCCCACAAATGAATCAAGCGCTTGATGGACTGGGCGATTTTCCGCTGTTATTTACCACCTTCATCGTAATGGTTCAATCTTCTCTGCTAGCAAGTTCACTTGGCTACTTGTTTCAGGATGGTAAGGTGGCTACTGCGTTTCACACCATATTTACCATGAGGTTTTCAAAAGGCTTGTTGCGTAAATGTGAACCTCCACGCACGATGGCTTTTGGCACTCTAACCTAGAAAAGATGTTTGTTTTCTAAGAATTTGAGTACCACTCAGGTCATTATTCCACAGGATCGCTCAACCCACTCGACACATAGTCCACTCCCACCAAAATGTATGTATGACCATAAGAGGCGGAAAGGTCCTGATGAAATCGATGCCCCAAACATCAAATAGCTCCAACCACTAAAATTGGGGTTCAGGGCATCATATGATTCGCGAGACAACTTCCCGAAGTCTTTGGCACCTATCACACACTCTGACATCCGGTGTGCTTCCTTAAACAAGGAAGGCCGTGAAACCAAACTGAGAAGACCTTCATCGCCGTCTCAGCTGGAAGTGACCACCACAGCACTTCTCGTGGCAAAGGGCTCGTGACTCCCCGCCGTTCCTTCCTGTGCACACACACTTCCCGATTATCCGACCGCATGATTTGAATAAGAAGGGCTCTTCCCAATAAAAAGAATGGATCTTCGCAAAGAAATATTTTTTATCCTGTTCTTTCCACTCTGATGGGATTTCCCCTGTGGCGAGGAAATTGGCTATGTGAGCATACTAGGGAGCTTTTTCTAGCTGCATCAGGGATTCTTCAGGAAATTCATCATTGATGGGTGGGCTATGAGTGTCGTGGGCTATTGTTAAATCTTTGGAAAGATGATCTGCCACTACATTCTCTACCCCCTTATCTTTAATTTGCAAGTTAAACTCAAGTAAAGAACCCATCTGATGAGCCTTGCTTTCGCATTTTGCTTGGTCAGAGATATTTTAAAAAGCCGGAATGGTCCGCAAAAATGACTATATCGTAATTCCAACCAAGTATGCTCGAAATTTTGTCTAAAGCATACACCACCGCCAACAATTCCTTCTCTCAGAGGTACAATTCTGGTGCTTCATTTACAGTTTTTCGATAATGTGCATCACATGAGGTTTCCCATCTTCTTGCCGAGCATCATTCGAGTAAAGCAAGATCACTCTTGCATCACACATCACTTCAAAAGGCAATCGCGCTTTTAGGTGCTCGTATTTATCAGCGATCTGGAATGGACTCAAATTTCAAAGCTCTCCTCGCATTCTTTCCCCAAACAAATTCGCATCTTTCTCAGAGCTCAGATGTGGCTTAGCACCTTCAGAAGTCTTTAATGAATCTTCTGTAGTTTATGACCAAGGAATTGCCTAACTTTCACATCTGCTGGGACGGAAGCTTGAAATAAGCTCCAATCTTGCTTTACTCGCCTCTATCCCCTGCTGGAAATAATGTGGCCTATACACTCCTTGGTTAACCATAAATGGCACTTTTCCCAATTTTTGAGAACCAAAGTGTTCTTCTCACTCACCTCAAGTGATGGCCTCCAGATTAGTCGACATTCTTCAAAATCGCTCCATATACAAAGGATGTCATCCATGTATACCTAATATGCGCTCCACCATATCGTTGAACATGCTAAGCATACATCTCCTCGAAAGTGGCTTCAAGGCCGCAAAGACCAAAAGGCATCCTTCTATAAGCATATGTACCAAATGGACAAGCGGAAGTGGTCTTTTCCTCGATCTTCGGGCACCCTCATCCTGAAATACCCCAATACCCATCCAAAAAGCAATAGAATGGGTGTCCAGAAACTCTTTCAAGGAGCTGATCGATGAACGACAACGGGAAGTGATCTTTTCGCGTTACTTCATTAAGCCTCCTATAATCTATGCACACTCTCCAACCGGTAGTGAGTCGGGTAGACAATTCTTCACCCTTTTCATTTTTCACAGTTGTCACTCCTGACTTCTTAGGCACCACTGAAAGCTAGCCTACCCAAGTGTCGCGAAATGGGGTAAATGATGACCCGCTGTATAATTTGTGACCTCAATGCTAACTACTTCCTCGTAGGTGGGGTTCAATCCTCCGCCGTGGTCGCTAATAAGCCTTAGACTCCTCTTCTAGGTAAATGTGATGGGAAAGTGCATTGGTTGGGTTTATGCCTTTAAATCAGAAATTTTCCACCCCAATGCTTGTTGTTCTTTTATGAAGGTGCAAGAGGTTATGCCTATGTGCAAAGGGGTCGCAGTTGATGAAATCACGATCGAACATTGCCTACTTTCTCCAGAATGCATACTTCAATCCCCATCGAGGGTTTGAGCTCTAACTCGTTGAGGTTCCCTCGGTTCGCCACCGCTATCAGAGGTAGGATTTCTATTTTCTCCTCCAAAGACCCCGCACTAAGCTCATGCATCGAGGTTCCGTTGTTCTTCAAGGCAAACTCATACCTCGGGGTTAATACATCTTCGCACTCACGTCAAGAAGCCCGCTTCTTCAAGAATTGCATCTATCATAGCGTACTTCTTCACATCATCTTCCTCCCTAAAAGTATGTCTTTTTACCCGATGAAAAATATTGAGTTCTAAGGTCATATCTCTAAATGTGAGCTGAATAACCCCATTCCGCAATCTATATTATGGCATCTCGAAGCAGCTGTGAAACGGCCTCAACATGATGGGCACATGATTGGCTCCCACTGCAACCGGCTCTGTGTCAAGTACGACGAAATCCACTAGGTAATAAAATCTGTCCACTTGTATTAATACATCCTCAATGGTCCCCTTCGGTATTTTAATAGACCTATCGGCTAGTGACAATGTGATGGAAGTGGGTTTCAGTTCTCCCAAACCTAATTGCTTGTACATGGAATATGGCAGAAGGTTTACACTAGCTCCTAAGTCTAATAATGCTTTCTCCACACTGATGCCTCCAATATTGACCGAGATTGTTGGACATCCCGGGTCTTTATATTTCATCGAGCTCATGACTCAATGATAGCACTCACTTGCCCGGTCAAAAGGCCTTTTGTTTAAATTGAGACTCCTTTTACGTGCATAGGTCCTTCAAGAACTTTGCGTAGGTGGGGACTTGTTTGATCATGTCAAGGAGAGGAATATTAACTTTCACTTGCCGCAAAACTTCTAGCATTTCTGTTTGGTTAGTGGAACTTTTCTTTTTTCGGAGAGCCTGTGGAAATGGAGGGGGTACACTGATCTTCACCTCTTCCCTGCTTGCCGATCGTTTTATGGTGGATCAATCATCGTGGGAGCCGACTTCACTAGAGCTGGGGATCATTGGTCTCGCTCTTGCCACTTTTTAAAGTCACCACGCTTAACTTCATCAATTTACATTTGATCATTGGTCGTGCCTATTTACACTCCTCTCGTTGTTGTCGTGGATCGAATGGAACCTTCCCTATTTCTGAATCTCGCACTGTCGATAATTCAAATTTTAATGCATATTGTCCAGTTTCATGTTGAGTGAACTCTCTACTGCTTCAATTTTCTGGTTAGTCTGAACATTCAACACCTTCTGTTCTTCTACGAATGTGCCTACTACTTTACTTAAATTCAGGATCGCCTGCTCAACCGGAGAAGATATTGGAGTAGGTCATTAAGAAGAAGTGGAGCTAAACTCACACAGGTTTCGAGGGACACGTGGGCAGTTTTTGTTTCCCATGACAGTTTGGATGATTTCTCCAATTAGGGTTGTGCTGCCATGGAGCATCTATGGGTGATTTATTTTGATTTAGGACATGGGCATGCTCTTGATGTAAAGGTTCCCTGTGATGACTATTTGTCCGATAATCAAAACAAGCCGGATGAGATGTGGTGGCACTCATTTATTGCCAGATTCGTGTCGGGCTTTCTCATTTCCAAAGTCCAACCCGAGTCAAAGTGGTCAATTTTGCTTCATCTCTCAGATCTTCTGAAGTGCATAAATGCCCCCTGTGGTTTGAAGGTTTTGATCTTTCTACTTTCCCTTGATTCGTTCATCCCATGCCTTTGAGGTTTCGGCCACATAGTTCAAAAGTCCATGGCCTCATCCGGGTTTTTGCTCAAAGTTACCTCCACACATGGTTTCCAATAGTTGCTTCATGGCTGGAGACATACCATCATAAAAATGGTTCACTAGCATCCATGTATCAAAACCATGGTGTGGGCATGCATTGATGGTCTCAATGAATCTTTCCCAACACTGATAAAACTTCTCAATACAAAGTGCTGGAGTATAGGTGTAGATCTGTCTCTTCAAACCTGCTGGTCTTGTGCCATCAAGAATTTCTTCAAAATTCAGCTTGAAGATCTCGGTCAACTTCTAATCGCTCTCGGCCCAGTGAATCGAGCCAAATCTTGGCTTCGGTCCTGGAGTGTCATGGAAATGCTTCACCGAGCAACCATGTCGCTAAACCTTCAAGGTAGTGCATACTCCTCAAAATCCCGTATGTGTGAATATGGGTTTTCATTCTCCATACCATAAAAAGTGGGGAGCAGGGTACTAGGTAGGTCTCACGCTACATCCCCTCAAAGAGAGGTATGATGCGTGAGGGGGCACTAACTTGTGGAGGGTGTATGTTCTCATCGACCAGATGCCGTTTGATTCATGGGAGGTGTTTGTTGACTTTGTCGCCTCGTAGAGGATCCATTTGGTCACCGGTGGCACACCGATTTCACAACTTTGTTCAATTGGTGCACTCACTCTTTGCAATCTACTCGACATCCCTTTGTCCCAAAGGTCGCATAAACAATTGCTACACAAATGACACAACAAAGAACACAAACAAAGCCATAAAGAAGTCAATGTTAGTTAAAACAAAATCGACCAAGAAGAAACAAAAATGCGGCAAGGATCTGCCAAGTGAAAACTTGCGCCATAAAGAATCGTAATTCAAAAAAGGGTCTAAAAGGTTACCAACACTTGTAATGTGGATTACAAGTACACATCAACTCCTCATACGTAGTTCGCACCATCCACAAGAACGGCGCCACATTTGATTCGTGCCACGGCAGTGGTGAGCGGAATCAACAAAATTTGTTTTCCTGTTTTATCGCCGTGAGTCAAGCTACCGCAAAGATAACGGTCTAGAGGCCGAACACGGGATGGGTTTTCATCCTAATAATGATTAGCATCAGTGTTCAAAATGGTGAGGCTTTTGTTTGGATTTTCGAATTTTTGTTAAAAACAATGGGGGTTGTATGTTCACTGACTAACTGTAATGGTTTAAAGTGAAATGTGAAATGGTAACTTTGAAGGCTTGGGTCACTAGCTTGATAACATGTAAGGCTATTAAAATGTCCTCGGGTTGTTTCCTCAAGATTGGGGTAAGGCAAATGACCTATAGTCATATCCAAAACCGGATCTTTGTTTAGCTATAAACCTAACCCTAGAACCACTCCTATTTGAGTCAAAAAACCAAGTACTAAGTATCTTCAAAGTCCCATTCAGCTTTAAAAACCCTAGCATTTAACCTCATATTTCAAAGGGGCTCGTGAATGGCATCTAAAGGATGTCGCATCTAGCACTACATGCACCGAACCCTAAAGCATGGCAAGTATTGATCAAATAACAACATTAAATGGCATTAAACCCTAGTTTGAACAGGCGGAACCATAAATGCAGTACTGACATTTATAGCATGAGGACAACCCGCAACAACCTTAAAAACTGTGCTAGCCACCCTCAGTTATACATGAGGTTAGGCCACATCCCTTGAGCTTGTCATCCTATGTGTGCAAGGTTCTGGCAAATTCTAGAAATGAAAGAAGAGAGAGAAGAGAGCAAATGAAAGTCAAGGGAAAATTTACATAAATGAAAAGTTGCTCCAAGTTGCTTAGGGTTACGTTTGTGGGGGTTTATATAGTACAACCCAAAGTGTGAAACTACCAAAATACCTAAAGTATGAGATTAATACATATGGGCTAAATGTGTTAATACACCAAAACGTGTCGTGCTAGATCAAATATACAAAAATCACAAGGGCAGCAATTTCGCTATGTGTGGGGATTCATAAGATAGCGAATTCCCTTGATAGTCTAGCTTAAAATTCGCCAGCTCAAGAAAATTTGGCCACAGTGAGATAGCGAATTGAGAAATCGCCACGCACGCTGAATTTCGCTAGCTACGAAATTTTCGCTAGCCTAAATAAAATTATGCGAGATAGCGAAATTGGTTAATTCGCTAGCACAAAGAATTCCCGCTTAGCTACCGGTCATAGCCTGTTAAATTTCCCAATTTCGCTAGGATTGCGAAATTTTCGCTATGATGGCGAAATTTTCGCAGTCTCAGCGAAATTTTCGCAATCATAGCGAAATTCCTGGGATTGCTCCTGCTTCACTGCATCTTCCTTTTTGCCACTGCATCTCACTTTCCTTCAAAATCCACTTCAAATTCCTTCATTTTTTATGGTTGAAAACACCATAAATCTTTCTCAAAGATAAATGCAATGAGGTACGCAAAGACCTTAAAATTACCAAAACAAACTCGAAATGGCATCATGGTACTAAGTGGACTCCGCACACATCAATTATTTAATTGATACGATTAGTACGCAGCACCCAAACCTATCTTGAATAGGGCTCAAAATAACACTTTTTGGGCACGAATCATGTGCCCCATTTATCGGGATCCACAATTTTAACAATTAAATGGCCACTCCCAGTCCATTTATCCATTTTCATTTAAAGAATGCAAGATTATAATTAAAAAAAGCCCATAAGGGTTTAATTTCAACTCTCTTGCATAACAAAATACATGGCAAAACTAGTTTGCACATAAAGTTTACAAAAAGGGTTTTTGTAAGCCACAATCCGATTTTCTTCACAATTGCGATCTCGAATGAGCGTCGTCCACCGGTGTACACCCTACACCTAAAATGTTTTCCCATAAAGGGTGAGCCACACCCAGTAGAGAATATTTCCTATAGAGGCTACTACCCATCTAAGTGCACATTCAATGGTCATGTTCCACAAATTCACATTCACGTTCCAAGTAAAAACATGCAATTTCTACTATTGAATCCTACATGTCATGCCATGAAATGAGATGAGACTCAATCATGTACCATGCCCCGAGTCCTTACTGACTCCCATCACTCTCGAATCTTTACCGACTCCTATCACATAATGCCAAAGCCCGTGCATGATAAAATCCATCATTTTTGGATTACATCCAATGATTATTTTAGAAAACAAATTCATTTGTTTTCAAACCAAAAATTTTTGGATGTTACACTTCAATTATCATTTATATACAAAACTCATGCGTCTTTTGTGGGCAGTGAATTTTTTGTGTCGCACCGTATGCTTCTCATGCCTAAACACTTTCATGAGCTTTCATCATTGGAATTATGTCTAACCACAAATACCGAGTCTTTCACCCGATGGGGTATCTATCCCTGCTTGCTATTACCCGACAAAAGTTTTATTTACCACTTTATTCAGTCGTGGGACTCTATTAGACTTCGTCCAACTTTACCGAGCCTACCCAATCAATCACCAAAAGCACTGTTGATTTTCAACCATGCACTCAATCTATTCAATGATATCCCGCATATGCAAATGTAATGTACCATCAGATGTTATATCATGCCACATGTATAATGAAGGCTACATGGACAACATAATCCACACCACCTTCACCCGTGTCATGGACAAACTACATCACTTGCATATGACTCATACTATATTTCATTCGGCGTCAATATATTATGCACGATATATCAACATCAACATATAACATGGGCACCCATGTTCAAGCAATATTATACACACAATCAAGCCATGTAATGGCTATTTGTACATATAAACTCATCACATTCCAATACATTGGAACACACATTATTGACATCCAAACATGTCACCCTTAAATAAGAAAATGACACTCAAACTAGCTTCTATACAATGGCATCGAATTTTTAACAAAGCATAAAACGAGCCTCACATACTACGCATCACTAGTGTAGCCTACTTTTGCCTAGGCAAAGTGGTTCGCCTAGGAAAGCAAAAGCCTCGCTTAGGAGGACCAGAAACTCCCCATTTCCTGTCCTTGGGCTTGCCCAGGCGAACATTCCCTCGCCTAAGCGGACCCCTTTGCCTAGGAAAACACCTCCTTCACCTAAGCGAAGACTCCCTTCTTCCTGCCCCTTGTCCCTGCCTAGGCGAAGTGCAATTCGCCTAGGTGAAAGACACCCGACAGGAACTTGAACATTAATTACTACCCAAATAGTGCTATTTTACACCCATTAACATGCCTTACACTTTTTGCGTACTAATCAAATTAATTAACCCAATCAGCCGTTAAGGACCTTAAAGAAGACTACTTAATCGCATTTTATGGCAAATTTTGTAGTTTTGCAAGCTAATCATGCTAAAGTTTTTGAGTCACTTCAATCACGGCTGAAGCCAAGATGAACTCGCTGAGTTGTAGTTCAAACTAAAGAAGAGAAGCAAGAAGTGAAGAAAGCGTGAGTTGTACGCGAAATTTTTCGCACTCCGCAAAATTTTACAGTTAGACAAGAATCGCAAATTTTGCAGGCTGCAAAAATTGCGAATTTTAAAAATTTCGTTGTGTTGCGACTTTCTCAACCTACAAAATCAGCTTACCCCTCGCCACTGCTCACCCTTCCCGCGCCACTCTTTTTTTTTTTTTTTTTTTTGTTCCATTTTGGTTTTCTTCCCATTTTGTCCTTGCAATAGTTAACTCCGCTTTTGTCTACTTTGGTAATTTGTGTGGTTTTAGGCAGTATATGTTTCCAAGCAAATGAACGTTAGAAAGACCCTTTTTCGCTTTCATTAATAACAATTTCTCACAGAAGCTACCTTCTTCCCGCTCTTTCCATTTTCTCTCATTTTCCCTCATTTTCTCACTAGTCAAACACCCTCTGAGGATGACAACTCAAAGGACAAGTGACTAAACCCCCTTTATCCTTGAAGTAGAGGGATGTTGGGCAACGGATGTAAGGGTTATGAGGGCTTCTCATGTTTTCACCGCAGGTATCTACTGTCATTTATGTGTCTCCTTCTAACCATAGGTTCAAATCCCTTGCACGCACCTCAATGACCAGACTTGCAATCTTAGTGGTTCAAAGGATGCTTATTGTTAGATCCACTGAGATTCATTAGTTGCCATTTATTAGTTACTCTAAGGTGGGTCAAGGAGATAGGTTTTCATTGTTTGAGACCATGAATGCTCAATAAATGCCATCTTTTAGAAGGAAAATTATTTTAGGTCTAGTTTTTATAGCTAAATGAAGATCCGGTTTGGGAGATGACTATAGGTCATCCTCCCCAACGCGAGGAAAAGGACTCGAGGACCCCTCAGTTACCATTAGAACCCAAACTCAGTAGCCGGATGTTTCAAGGAATTCTCTTTTATATTTTTTTACTTGTTTTACTTTCAGTTTCCACCATCAAAACCCACTGTTTTTATGAAAATCCAAAATCCAAACTAGTCTACCATTTCGCCTTAATCGCAAATCATTTATGCAAAGAAAACCCATCCGTGTTCGAATCTCTAGAGCCACTTATTATACAACAAAGAGGCCATGCTACAACATAGGAGGAATTAGGTTATAAATTTTGTTGATTCCGGACCACCCTCCGTGCACCACGAATCAAACATCCACCATTTCCAGCCCAAAAATGGAAAATAAACCAAGGTAGCAAGGATCCCTACCTCTTAGAGCGTGATAGAACTGTTAGGAAGCCTCGTGGGCACTTCCTAAACCCGAAACCTCAATTTCCCCTAAATTCCTCTCTTGGATCTTTAGCAAAATCCCTTTTCTGGTACACGGTAGCCCCTGCCAAGTAGATGAACTTCCATTCTTGGCCTGACAATATCTAACCAACAAAGCTCTACAGATCATAGAGAGAAGTTGGATGCCCTCACTTTCTCTCCCTCTTCTCTTTTTCTCTCTACGCGTGAAAACAGGAAGAAATGGGCTTTTCTTTTGCCCTAACCCCCTTTTTGTTCCAACTTAACCTTAAGTTATGAGAGTGGCACACATCGTGCCACGTGTCCAACCTTGCCTAGGCCCGTCTCTACCCCGAAACAATTTATTTTATCCCAGATTAAGTTCAAATCATATTCCATGAACTTAACTCAAGTCATTTTCTATTCTCTGAGATTTTCGTAAAAGTCTCGTTGCTAGGAGTCAGTCACCCCAAAAAACTTGAAAATTTGACTGTTTCGGAATTCAATGCAATTCGTCTGGGTGACTAGATTTCATGAGACGAATCTAACGGTGTGGTCCGTTTCATCATCTGAGATCGAAAACATTTCCAGGTTTTCAACTTGTACTATAGCGACAATTTACTATTTCACCATTTTTTTAGAAAAATTCCATTTTTTTTTCGGATTTACATTCCCCCCCTAAAGAATTTCTTTCCTTGAAATTCACACACACATACACATATAATCACATGCATATGCAACAGTCATTCAATATCAATGACTAAAACCTACCTTCTTCTCGAACAAGGATAGTCGCCGCACGATAAAGGTCTCATGTTCAAAATGTTGCCTCCTTCCAATCTACCTGCCGCGACAACACCTTTACTAGCCTCATAATCTTGCCTCATAAAACCTATTCTCGGCTATCCATGACACACATCGGTCCCTTCTCGAAGGTCCCATCGGCATTAATAGCAAACTCTCCTCAATCCACAACATGAGTCAGATCTGGGGTGTACTTTCGGAGCATAGATACATGGAATACCGCATGAACACTTGATAAGCTTGGAGGTAAGGCCAACTGATATGCAACCGTACCTACCCTCTCAAGTACCTCGAAAGGCTTAATATACCTCGGCGATAGCTTTCCCCACTTGCCAAATGTAACCACTCCTCTCTTAGGCATTATCTTTAAGAAGACATGATCTCCCACCTCAAACTCTAAAGGGACGCTCGGCTGTCGCCATACCGCCTCTTCTCCGCCGCATACCTTCTACCGACTTGCTTGAGAAGACGCTTCCATATCAAATCTACCTTCTGAGAGGTGTCCCTAACCAAATCCAAACTCGTGGTGGTTCTCTCTCCCACCTCTGTCTAACAAACCAGAGATCGACACAACCTCCCATATAAGGCTCTCATATAAAGCATTCAGATGCTCTTTAATAACTAAGGTTATGCTTTAATTCCGCTAAGGGTAAATGCTCTTCCCAACTACCCTTGAGATCAAGGACACATGCCCGTAGCATGTCCTCTAATGTCTAGATGGTCCTCTCTAACTGATCGTCCGTCTGAGGATGAAAAAGCAGTGCTCATCATCAACCGTGTCCCCATGGCTCACTGGAAACTCTCCCAAAAATGAGCCGTAAACTTGGGATCCCGATCCGATATAATAGATACTGGTGCCCCATGCACTCGGACAATCTCTCATATATACAACTCAACAATTCCTCTAGCTATGAAGGTTATCTCAGACACTTAAAAAGTGGACGACTTAGTGCTCTACCTCCACTATCACCCACACCGCACGCCCCCATGGTCCGTGGTGCGGGAGGCCAGTCCATCGTGACGTGTCCCTACTTCCATTCAGCCACCTTTAATGACTAGAGTAAACCCACTAGCCCCAGTGCCTTCTTACTCGTCGACACGTGAGACATCATCAATAAATTCCAACATGCTTCTTCTCATCCCACCTAGTAATATCAAGATAGATCATGGTACATCTTCGTGCCACCTTGATCGGAGTGAATCATGCATGCATTCCAGTACAATTTCTATGTGTTTTTATAGCCTAACTCAGATGATTCTCATCATATCACTAATATCATGGTGAGTCCCCATACTATAATGTTTTATAAGACATGCCGATATCGGGATCAAAAAGAAGCTAACAATAGAATAACCAAAGAAGTGAAAGCAACAAAGAAGTGCAGTAATGATTGCCTTTGGTACGTAGCAACGAGGCAACCCACGCCAGCGGCAGGGTACTCTCTCTCGTAGTAAAGAAGGGAGCCTACTCGCAGCTTAACCCGAAGGCCAGATTCGATTGCCTTGGGAAGCCAGCCAAGCTCCCTCGCCGCATAGCAAGGTCTCCTATTCCAAAATGGGAGCTCTAAATTCCATCTTAATGCTGATGGGCTTCGATTTCGAGGTATAAAAATGGGCTAAATTTTCGAGGCAAAAATGGGGATTGAGGTAGATCAAGACAAGAGAGACTGATAGAGAGGTAGATTGTGAAGACGACCCCATAGATTCACAACATACACTCAATTATGCATTTCTTTCTAATCTTCGCTTGATGCGAAAATCTTCACCGTAATGAAAATTACTATGAACTAACTTTTCTCTCTAGGGTTTTGTCAAACCTAACCGCACCGTTATGGATTAATACTTTAATTATGGTTTATTTAATATCGATATGAATTTCTATGGTTGTTTTATTCCTGAATTTAATCACATGTCATTCTTTGGCCAATTATGGCATGCTAATGCTAGGAGTCTGAGAGAGATAATGACTTGTAGGGACATGGGTAAAGCAACACTTGGTCAATCGTGAATGTAGATATCCCACATTCCAAAGCGTAGCACTGTGGTTTGCACATTCATGCATCCTGGAAATAAGGGGTCAAGCAGAGATGCAATACAATTCTACTCACAGATAAAGTGCTATATCTCGAGAGAGAATATCTTGTAGACACGATCAAATATTACCTTAAATATTTTAATATTTAATTTTAAATATTAGGCTTTCTCATCATTACCTTAAATAGAAATTTTAATATTAGGCTTTCTTTAATTCAGTTAATTTATTCATAATTCGCCATAGAATGGATCCAAATATTGTCTAGGTCACTAAACCGACAGCATGCTTCTTTATGGGAACGATAACTCTGACTAGAAGGCCACTTCATAATCGCTGCGTGAACTCCGGAGCACGATACTTACATTACCTGGTCCTGTAAGATTTTTACCAACTTTTACACGCCCACTTTCAACCCGTCACACCTAGATGCACAGTAAAACGAGAGCAATGGAACTCCCTGAGGATCTCCATTGTCGAATGGGGAACCACAACCCGTCCCCTATACCAAAGACTACCATTTGTGTGAATGGCCCAGTGATGAGTCTTAAACTCATCTATTTTTAATCCATTTTTTCTGGCTTATTTTTAATATATTCAGATCTGTTTGAATGCTAAATTATGAAATATTCACCAACTTGGTGTTTTACAGGTTTTAATTCAAAAAAGAGAAAATTCCAAAGCAGAAGAGTAAAGAGAAAAAGAGCAAATTGCAGCATTTGAAATACGGCCAAACATCCGTTAACAGCTGAACCTCACACGGCTAATATTTCGCTGCAACACAAATGTCCAATGTTGCATGAGCTGGTCATAAAGACACCGTTGTGACGTAAACGGGAAGAATCTAACAATCTGCGGAGACAAAGAAAGCTTATGTTGCGATAAGTGGTTTTCACAGGATGTCAATACTAAGAAGAATTTGTCAGCGACAAAGAAGTTCTCCATTCAGATAAATGAAACAAGGTAAGCATAAACGGCCACGAAAAGGGATCTATTACAGACACTAATTATTGCAACATGAAAAGCTTGTTGAGACGTAAGAAAGCCTCTGCAGAAAGACTCTCTCGTCATGATAAGGTAATGTATGTCGCTACACCAAAGAAGAAATATCTATCTCTATTAAGGCACATGTCAGACGCTTAAGGAAGAAGAAAACGTCATGCATGTATAAAATGCGCTCACACATGCATGCTTTCAATGAATCCACCTAGTCAATAAAGAATCCAATGTTGCAACATACTCGTTGAAGAGATGTTTTTATGTCGATGTGGACTTTATACAAATACGTAGATAAGATGAAAATTGATAAACAAGGTCACATGTGACTTTCTATTTCGCACAAAGATTCCAACACAAGGAAGAAAGGTCTTTACGCGGTTATAACAAATCAAGTCATGACACAAATATAAGGAATGCAAAGTCCCCATGAGCAGACAAACTATCGCACACAAACATCGACAACACCAAGAGGCGAAAGTTGCAAGATCAAATGAAGCAACAGAAATCTCCAGTTATGGTTACAAGACTTTGTCACGACATACTGTCAAACAAAATGCACAATACAAGAAACATAGCAAGAACCAAACAAAAATGTTGTTAATATAAAACCATCGCCACCAATTTGAAGAAGTCGCGACAAGAAACACTCACACGACACAATCGTCGATAAATGCAAACATAATTGTTCTAGGAACCACAGATTGTCGGATGTAATAATTTGAATCGTTAGACTTTGCAAGATGTATTGTTAAGAAGTAAAGAAAGATCTATCACATGAGAGAACTCGCTATGGAGTAGAATGAATATGAAGAAAAAGATTGACAATATCGACTAAGAAAACCTCGCACAAATGTAATCCAAGAAGGAGCACAGGAATGTCATGATAGACGATCGTGATGCCGCAACAGAGACCGCGATGAATTTAAACCCATTGTGACAAACTCTGTGTCACGATAGAATGCACCCAGCTAATTATAGGGAATCGTAATGTACCCCTCGAATTTAGTATTCAAACTTCTGTATTCTATAAATAGAAACAATTTTAAGGAAAGTGAGGCGCTAGTCGTACACTAACTATTTTGGGAGCGAGGACTCTTTTATTATATTTTTCTTTTTTTTTTCTTTTTCTTCCTAGATTACCTTAGAGGAATTTTCATTTGTTTACTCGGACTTGAAACAAAAGAATGTTCAGATGTTATAGTTGAGCCAATTGTTGTGTTCACTAATTACTGGCCTAAACCAAACAAATCTATGGTAAAAGATGGAATTCATTTTTCAGCTTGATTGCAAATGAGTGGAATTTTTCATCGCATTTTATGTCACTCATAATCTCAGCTTTCTAGAAACACAACTCCTCAAAAGATATGATATATGGCACTCCTTTCACATAATTAGAAAGAATCTTTCCTGGAATGAGAGTCTTGAAATAATCTGAATGGTATGTTCATGTAGAGTGAATTGTTCCCACATTAGAAACTTATAATCTACAAAGGACCACTATTTCCATTATACTCTGTGAGGCCCTCTCGAGGACACATGAGATCCTGAGAGTTCGATCAGTTACTTAGGGGTATATAGACTAATATTGATGAACCCAATGAGCTCGAAGATTACTTAGATAAATCTTCAATCTCACCATGGCCTGAGAATTTAGTTTAATTGATATATCAATTTAATTAATTAGAGACCTCTCAATTCTTGGAGGAGTTCTGATCTTTGATCCCATGTTAGCTAGATCTAATCAAGGAAAGGGAGAACTCCTTTGGGATCTCAAGGACGACATCATTCATCTTGTAAAAATCTGGCAATGGCCCTATCTTGGGAAGCAAGAAATCAAACAAAGTGAACTGGCATGAAGGATTTGGGAAAAGAAAAATACCCATCTTATAAAGAAATTTTGATTAAGTAATCGACTAGAAACATGTTTAAAATGAACAGATTTCTAATCAAAGGAACGAAGGTTAAGGGAGAAATCAAATTATACTACCCTTGCTTCTTTTGACACCTATATTCCAATTCATGATAGAATGAATTTATAATGATACAGAATTGATAATTTCACAAAGAATGAAATCCTAGTGTCTACTTCAAAGAATAATCAGTCTAACTCATTTATGTTTAGATTTTAAATTTTTTTCCTTCATTATAGATATACATTCAAATAGTAGAATTCCTGGCTCAATTACTGAATCTGTATGAAATGGAAGTTCAAAGAAGGTGGAACTTCGAGAAGCCGAGGTAATAATTTTAAATTCAACTTCCGTGGGAAGGATATCCGAATTTACAGTCTACTTTTATTACCAGACGCCTGTGCACTTTGACAGATAAGACCAAACTAATGTTTAATGAATTAATTGAAAAGTTCATTTTCTTATGAGCATACGTTGATTTTAGTCCGAACAAGTTTCTGTGCCTTTACTAGTGGATTGAGATATATAGTCTGTGGTACTTATGTCACAAATTTGGCTCATACATATTTGGGTCACCTAGCCTTCAAGACTGTGACCAACTCTGCGACTCAAATCCTGATATTTAATATCTCTCAGCCCCACCCTCGAACTCGATCACTCGTCATCAGGATGCATGAGCCACCAAACTCCCCAAAGTTCCATGAGTCTGACACTGAAGACTGCAGTCCCAACTGCCTCACGCCTCGATCGATCCGCCGCCACTCCCCGATAAGCCAATGATCGGATAATCACAATGAGTCAATGAATTCCTGTTCTTATAGCTAAATGCATGATTCACAAAGCCTTTTCATTAATATCACACTAATCCCGCGAAATTATAATGTTTCATAGAATATGACGATGTTGGAACTGCAAGGCCAAGTAAGATTAAAAACATAATATATGAATAAATGACAAAAGGCAGCAACAGGGGCATACCTGTTCGTCGCAGTCAAGGAGCCCTTCACCCTCAAAGACCCCCACCGCAAACAACCAAAAGCCCGAAATCAAAGGCCCTCAGTCCGCCGCTAAGCCACCTTCTCAGAAGGCCGAATCTCTCTTCCGCTGAACCTAAAAAACCCAGCCTTTCGCCGCTGATTGGCCCGCCTTATGGTATAAAAAGGGAGTAATTTCAAAGCAGAAGGGGGATTGGATTGGGAAGAAGGAGGAGATATGGGGAGTGAGAGGACGCTGACGATTCAGATGTGTATCGTAAAGTGCGATTTTTTTAGCTTTCCTTCAACCCACTTCATGATTCGAATTCTTCAATTTGTAGTGAATAATATGATGAACTAATTCTTTTCTAGGCTTTTTCCAACCCCAACCACAATTCTGATGGATGATTTTCAGTTTCAATATTTGAATGTTAATATGAGTTCATATGTTTGCTTTTTAATTATAAGGTTTAATTATATGTTATCATTCGCCAACCGGCATACTAAAGTCAAGTTTGAGATCGAGAGAAGATAAATCTCAGTGGGACATAGTTAAAAGCAAACACTTGGGTAGTCGAAGAATAGAGATGGATCTCCTAAACCTAAAGGTGGCACTACACTGCACATTTGCCGCTTTGAAGTCGAGGGCTGAAGTGCAGATGCAATACATCTGCATCGACTTAGATATGCAAATATATCGAGAGAGAGAATATCTTAGTAGCCATCAACTGCCAACATAATCTATATAAATATTTCAATAAGTCCTAATTGGATTGACATCCATTAAGAGTGGTAGGAGACTAAGAAACTTTTATATTTCATCATCAATATAACGCAATACACGAATTCTTAAGTTTTTGTTAATTCTAGTAATTTAGTCGAAATTGGCTTTAGGATTAGATCCAAATATTTCGTCATTAAACGACAGTCAACACGCTTCTCAGGAATCCACTTGACTCAACCACTACACTACAACCTCGACGAGTATACCATGTACGCCAAAAGTTAAAGTTTCAATCAATTTTACACACCACTGGTCGCCATCAGTTTTTGGCACCGCTTCCTGTGGAGAATAAAGTTGATATTGACAAATCGTGCTTATATATAGTAATTTGGATCAATTTTACTTTCTTTATATTCACTGATCATTTTTTTACTTTTATTCTGTTTGATGTTCTTCTTTTACCTGCATTTGTGTTAGTGGATTTGGTTTCATTCTCTTATCCTATGATTTCGTGAAAGTATTTAGAGCGTATGCAAAGACAAGATCACATGGAACCGCTCCATTCGATCCCTTTAACTAGAACTGACACCAGACGCTATATAGAAAGAATCAATGAATTCAACCTAAAACGCAAAGATCAAGTAGACGTTAACATATTCGATGATGGGATGAACCACATGTGAATATATCGATTTAACTATAGAAATTCATGACCACACCCTTCGTGATGTTCTCACATAATCCGTATACATGCTACTTGAGGAGTTTGCCTTAAGCTTACCCCTTACAATTGTTCACTACCTAATAATGATTTCACTGACGAGACAGCGAACAACTTTGAGTTAAAAGGAGTGACTCAGATGCTCAATATCATGTTCCGCTGGTTACCGACCGAGAACCCGACACATTCGACCATTTACTTGGTGTCCTGATAATTGCCAAGAGTAATGGGGTAACCGGGCAGCTTCAAACCGCAAGATTCCCATTGCCACCAAAGGATCAAGCAAACATCGGTCGACCGTACCAACCTCCAGACTCCATCACCTCATGCGAAACGACTTGTGCGTAAATTTCACCAAATTTTTCCCACCCTCAAAAATAGCTCAATCGTGCAAGAAATTAATACATTTGTGACAATTTCCAGGAACCTAGTGACGCTTGGGAGAGATTTCATGAGCTATTGAGGATTTCCACATCATAGATTAACTAAGGATGTAGTGCATACGTCTACAACTTGCCTGAGCGCCCACTAGAACAACTACTGATGCTTCCACGGACTGCAGTTCGAAGGAAGAAACCACGCTTCCACGATCTTGGAGGATGCCACTACCACTAATCACAGGCTCCAGAGATGATCGACACCTAAGAATCCTCAAAGACAAGCGCACACGTAGATTCTAAGTAATCGTAAAATTACACTGACTGCTAACTAAATAAACATGTATAAATAAGGCACAAGAATGCTGGCCCGTAATACCGCGGGAAATTTGTGAATCTCAGGTGATAGCATAGTACTCATGGTGTGTCGGGCCAGGCAGATGATGCAAAGCAAGCCCAATATGTGAATCAAGGAATCAATCACAGTATGTATGTGGGCAATGCATATCAAAACAGACACTGCACTGTGAGTCGAATGCGTGTCAAGGATGGAGAGGTAAATCAAGGTAACTTAACAATTAGAATTATGGTCGGAGGAATAGTCGAACAACATGCAACCACCCCTTGTTTAACAATGAACCAACCTCGAGAAAAAGTAGACTCGAGCAAGCACTCACTACCCAATTCTCGCACACCCACCTTTAAGTGAATGAGACCACAGTAAACTCAGAGTAACTGCACCACCCAATTGAACAATCGCAGCACAACCGAGATGAGAGGTGAAATGAAATAAATGGCCAAATCTGTCGGGATGAGAGGTAGCGGGGAGCACACTCTAGTAATTCGAGGTGAACCTAAGGCGCAGAGGGGTAACCTAATAGGGTAAAAGCGGTCACATTGAGAAGTGGTAAAGAACTAGCAAAGCACTGGGTGGCAGCCACCAAGGATGGGAGGTAGAGATGTATAGCTAATCCAAAATTTCATCCAGATCGACAAGGTAGTAGGGAATACCCATCGTAAAGTTGGATGAAGAAGAAACATAGCTAAGGGCTCCACCAAACATGGATCGAACCTACTTATCCAATCTTGTACTCAACACCTAAATGAAAGTAATTGATAAGCAATTCACCAATTTTCTCGAAGGTGTTCAAGAAACCCACATAAACATTCCGCTTACTCCATAAAATTAGAGTAGATGCCCAACTATGTGAAATCATGAAAGAGATAATCGTCCAACAAAGAAGACTCATCTAATTTCGAGATAGTGAACCCATCGAGAGGTAAAGCATCCCAAACGAAACTCGCCACAAAATCAAAGACCCAGAAGTTTTATCACACTGCACAATTGGAAATTCCATCTTAGAAGGCCTGCGGTGATCTCGGGAGCATGTATTAAATCCTCATGTTGCTATCTATATTCGTAAAACGATTGGGATTAGGTGCTTCCGCCTAAACTACAATACACCCAATCAAGATAGTCAATTAAACAATCTTGTGGCAAGAGAAGACGTCGAATAAAGTGGACAAGTTCATATTTCCATAGATTACTTGTTCTAGAGATATGGAAGAAGATAAAGAAATACCTATCATAATGGGTGGGCCATTTCTAGCGACTAGCAAGGCACTGATTGATGTGCAGAAGGGAGAATTGAAATTAAGAGTATAAGATGATGAGGTCACCTTCAATGTATTCAAAGACATGAGACACCCAACAGAGAGCGATGCATGCTTTTTAGTGGAGACTGTTGAGGCTATAGTGTCTAACCAAAGTGGTCCCATTGACCTTTTGGAGGCTGGGGTCCGTACGCAGTGATTCGCAGGAACTGAGTGAAGAGGTTGCCGAGTATGTGAACTGGATGAACTCCTTCGAACCTAATGGAAGGAAATACTATGAACCTCTAGGTGAAAACACTCAGACGCCACTACCCTCTTCTAAACAACCACCCAAGGTAGAGCAAAAGCCATTACCTTTCCATTTAAGGTATGCTTATCTTGGGGAGGCCTGCACCCTACCAGTAATTATTTCAACATCTCTGACAACATCAGAAGAAGATAAGCTATTGAGAGTGCTTAGAGACCACAAGAATGCAATTGGTTGGTCTCTAGCCGATTTAAAGGGGATCCGCCCCTCTATGTGCATGCATCAAATTCTATTAGAAGATGTTCATAAGCCGTCGGTAGAAGCACAGAGGAGACTGAATCCAACTATGAAAGAGGTTGTCTCGTATGAAGACGGAAGTGCTGGATGCGGGTTATATATCCTATCTCCACAAGATTCTGCAAGTCCAGCATACGCATCAAGAGAAAGGAGAAACAACAGTGATCAAAACAGTCGATAATACCTTATTACCTTCCAAAACAAATACGTGATTGGAGGATTTGTATCGATCAACGGAACCTAATAAGGCTACTCAAAGACCACTTTCCACTCACCGTTCGGATCAGACGCTGCATGCATTCAGCGTGGCATGAATACTAACGCTTTTTGGATGGATATTCCCGCACAATCAGATCGCCATAGCCCCAAGACCAGAGAAGACAATATCTTCACGTGTCTTCAGATGGTACTTATCTTCAGTTTTAATGCTATTCGCTATGTAACGCACCAAGCACATTTCAGCGTTGTATGATGGCCATATTTTTAGACATGGTTGAAAAGATAATTGAGGTATTCATGGACAACTTTTCAGTATTGGGGAGTTCCTTTGATGATTGTCTAGAAAACTTGAGAGTAGTGATTGTTAGGTGTGAAGAAACCAATCTTATGTCGACCGGGAAAAGTGCCACCTTTATGGTACAAGAGGGCATCAGACTCCACCACCGGATTCTCGGGCAAAGAGGAACGGGAGGTCAGATCGAGCCAACCGAGGCAATAGAGAAATTACCTCACCATTATCGCGAAGGGAATAAGAAGTTTAGACACACTAGGTTCTATCAAGTGCTTCATTAAAGATTTCTCCTGGGACAGTAAAATCAAGTATAATACCATAAATAGAGACACCATTTGTTTTTATGAACAATGCCCGCAAGCCTTTTCACTCGGAAAGATAAACCGGTGGATTGCCCATAGTTGTAACACTATACCGACCTTCCATTCGAAGCAATGCGACTTCTGGATTACGCCGATCGGAGCGAAGGTTGGGGAAAAAAGGAAAGGATATTTCAAAATAATCCACTATGCGAATAACTTTGAACGATGCCTCGCCTGAATTATGCCAATTACTAAAAAAGAGTTATCGGGCCATTGTTTTCACCTTGATAAATTTAAGACCTACTGATTGGCAATAAGGCAATAGTGCACACGACCACTCACCCATTAAGTACCTAATGACAAAAAGGATGCCGTTTACTACTACGATGGTACTCGTTGCAAGAGTTCGACTTTAGAGATAAAAGATAAGCAGGAACAGAGAACTTGGCTATGACCATTTGTCCTCGATTATGGTCGAGAGATTTAAGTGCGACAACGATAATTTCTCGTGATGAGCAACTCTTGGCAATTGAAGACATTCAGTCGGTTCCATGGTTTGCCGACTATGTGAACTACTTAGTGGCCAAAGTGATTAGTGCCCAAAAAGTGCTATTTTGAGCCCTATTTATTATAGGTTTTGAGTGCTTTATGTGTACTAATCATTCTAATTAACCTGATTTGCATATCAAGGTCCCTACTATTCTATCAGATCGCATTTTATGGCAATTTGCGCTATGGAAATATCTGAAAGCAAAATTGTCGAAGTCGATCCAAGCACAAAAGAATTCAAGTCAAACTCAAAGATTGCAAATCAAAGACCGTGAGGGAAAGAATAAATGATAAAACCGTAAAAATCGCACTAATCAGAATGTTTTTCCCCGCGAGCATCGCTCGCTTCTCCAACTGACGTTCCACCTACAACCCTCGCTTTTCCCGCAGCTTACACGCCTCATTGCTTTGTTACGCTTTTGGTTTTTTCCTATTTTAATCCCTGTAATAGCTTTTGTTTTGGTTTTTTTGTAACTTCCTTTACACCGAGCATCTATAAGCCTCACCAGATCAATCAACTTATCACGTCTGCACAGACAGGGGTGGCAGCTTCGCTCGTCGCTTCCTCCTTTCTTCACTTTCTTTATTTCTTTCCATTTTCTCAGTCGCCAAACACTCCTCCGAGGATGACAACCTGAGGATGGTTGGCTAAACCCCTTCCCTCCCTGGGAAGGTATGTCATTCAGCGCAGTGATCCGGAGGTTATCGAGGTTCCCTCGCTCTTCACGTTGTATCCACCGCGCCACCGTGTTCCCTTTCTAATCGTAGGTTTTTAGTCCTTTCAAATCTCCTTTTGTACTGGCTATTATTTGGTAATCTTTTTTAGGTTCAAAGGGATGCTTATTGTTAGATCCTTGACTCCCATATTCATTAGTTACCCTCTACGACCATTGAAAAGGAGTCTAGGAGACTTATTCTTCACTGTCAGTGACCACTGATGGCCAGTAGATTCCATTTTTCAAAAGGATAAATATTTTGGGTTAGGCTTTATAGCTAAATGAAGATCTGGTTCGGGAAATGACTATATGTCATCCTCCCCAACGCGAGGAAATGAACCCGAGGACCCTCGCTGTCTCTGTAACTTAAGCCCGATTCTCGATACTCAAGGAGACCTTTGTTATTATTTTTCTTATTTTTCTTTATTTTATTATCAGCCTGCAACCATCCAACTCCCCTGTTTTTAACAGCAACCCTTAAAAATCCAAACTTGAAATTCACCATTTTTGAATCACTGCAAATCATTTGTACAAAGAAAACCCATCCCTGTGTTCGACCCTAGAGCCACTATACTGTGAGTGTTTTCTACGACAAAGAGAGTAATTTTAGGATACAAATATTGTTGATTTCGGATCACCCTATTATGGCACGAATCAAATGGCGCCGTTGCCGGGGATGGTGCCTAAGTGCGAATGATGACCTATTGAACACTTGTGATCCTCATCACAAGTTCTGGTGAATTTTCAGAGTATATCTTTTAAAGGTTTTCATGGTGTTTAATTTTGTTTCATTTTATTTTGTTTTAGCTAACTTTACCCCTTTCGTAGAGTTTTCTTTTCTTCTTGTTTGGTGTTTGCTTTGTTTTTGTCAGTAGTGGGTTCGTGTCCCAGTGATGAGCTTCTAATCAAGGTTGAATTTGAACCTAATGGAACAGTGGACAAGACGGCCAAGACGTGGAAGTGGGTAACCTCAGTGCATATATCCATGAGGGATTACAGAACCTACCATGGCAAAGTCAAGAACTCGTGGAGAGGGAATCCAAATGAATATAGGTCCGAGGGACTATAGAGCCAATGGATGAGTTCACCATATGAAATTCTTACAAACCTAGCTGGAGGAACCACCTAAACTCCTTCACGGGAACCAAGGACTCCCACAAGATGCATCTCCCGAACCTCCATATTACGCTTCAACTCCTCGCCGCCTCGCCACCACAAATAATCCCTCCATTTGAATGCTTCATTTCTGACCTTACCCGTATAGTGGATGACTTTATGGCAAGAGCGTATGGGATTAATGCCTATTCAATCGTGAATCACACTATGGAAGACAATCGAACAAGAAATCGGATGGGCTGAAAACAGCCAGCATAAAACGGACAACCTCGCAAAACCCATCAAAACCCCACGATCGGGCCAAAGAATGTCCACCAGAGGAAGAGTGCCAAAGTGACACCATGGCAGAGGAGCAGTGTCAACAACAACCACACCAGGAGCTTATAGAGGATTTTATTGAATTATCTGAAGGATTGTCTGAATCCTCAGATATGTGTGATGTTGTTTTTCCAAGGGAGAACCAAGAAGAAATCCTTCCCTTTAAAACTGAGGAGGGTAGTGGAAGAGCCCCAAGAGCTTATTTTGAAAACATTTCCCACATAATTGAACCCCACTGCCACTGCCCAAGCCACCAAAAGCCCACTGCCAGTAGCCCCCTCCACTGACCAAGTGTATATTCCGCCACACCGAAGCACCCGCCAACCCTAAAGCATCCAGCTAAGGCCGCCCATCACCGCTTATGCAAAAACTTCACTAGATTAGTGGCCATTGTACGTAATTCTTAGCCACTACATCAAAGACACAAGCAACCGCCTACATTGCATGACACGCTGACAGCTCCGGGTGCCTGCCTCTGATTGGAGCACCAACCTCTGAGATTTCAAGCTCCGCACTTCACAGCCTCCAAAGGCCTAAGGAGTGGCTCGGGGAGCACGCCTCCCCACTTTTGTTTTAATTCTCTTGTTTTATTTCATTTTTTTATTTCATTAATTTTTCTTCTTAGACTTTCCCCTAATTTTTTGCTAATCTGTTTAAGCTTGTTTTTCACTTTTCTCAGAATTTTTCTTAATTTTTCTTGTATTAATTTTGCGCTTGGAGGAATTTTGTGCTTAAATGAAGATCAAGAAAGAAGGTGAGGGGAGCAGCAGAAAATTTCGCAATAATAGCGAAATTTTCGCTATGTTCAAAAATTTCACTATGTAGCAAAAATTTTGTACGGATGTCCCCTGAGCTAAAAGACAAAAATGAACATTAAGGTAGTAAAAAAAAAATTTGTTTTTTTATTATTACTTTATTTTATTTTAAAAAATTTCTCTAAAATATATATACATATATATAAAAAAATTTTATTTTTTCTTTTTATAAAAAAAAATTTGTCTCTAAAAAAATTTTTTTATTTTTATTTTTATTATTATTATTTTTTTATTTTTATTATTATTATATTTTTTTTATTTTATTTGTCAAAAAAATTCATCAGGTATAGCTAAAAATTTCGCTTATGTGAAATATCCTATCCAAATAGAACGCATCACATCCTCATCAGCAGGTAACACCCTTCCTAACTTTCCAATTCGAGCCCTATCAGCGACAATGACATTTGGTCAGGAGAGTTAGCGCGTAGCTGGCTTTCGCATTTATGTTTTCATACTATTTTGAGTAAGCCCATTTAAAGAGTGTTCAAAGGTTTACCGGTTTTCCTTTGCGGAGTCGTTATACTTTATACAAACTTTATTTTTTTTCAAAATCGCACCCAAATTTTTTGTGTTCCGCTTTAGCCTGTAGCTTGAAAAATTGAAGCTTTGTCCAATTCTATTGATGCTTAGATTGGTTCCATGCCCCGCTATGGGATAATAAATCGAACTCTTGTCGGCCGACCTTTTCTTCCACCTTACCTAACCACACACCGGTGCACATCGTGCTCTCTTCTATAACCCGAAAATCGCCTAAATTCTCCTTTACTTAGCACAACCTACTCCTAGTTTCAAGTATTACCTTTTAACAGTTAAGTGACCCCCATGAAAAGAAGGCCAATGTGTCTTCCAAAATAAAAAGAAATGAAAAAGAAAAAGAAAAGAAAAGAAAAAGAAGAAAAATTGCGTAACGTCATTTCAAACCCAAACACTGGGCCCGAGGGGTATATGGCGAAAGTCTTAGGCCCGGTGCCCTAAGCCAACTCGGGTCGGGAGCCATCGACCTGCTCGCTACCGGGTGGATAAAGTGGAGTCGACAAGTCAGGTGTTGGAGTCTCAACATCTAAGTCCCAGAAACCCGGGCGAGTTAGTGGTCGAAAGATCCTCGCGACTTTGGTGCCCTAAGCCTTAATTGGTTGGGAGTCATCTGTGAGATCCCCGCTTACATGGACTTTGGGGCGAGGTCGATTCCTCAAGATTGCACCCCTACAACACAAAAAGTTGTGGAATAAGATGGCCCTGATCTATTTAGGTCAAGTTAAGATGCTAGGTCGCGGCAAAGAGCTAAGTCGGGGGAGAGCGCAGCTTCGCGCTTATTATTGAGAACCCGATCAAATAAACACTTAGATTTTGGTGGAAGTTTCGTCGAGTCATCAAGAAGAAGGCTCTTTGATACTCAATTTGTATGGCATTCATTCCCTCTCGAGATAGTTAATGGGCAAGGCTCTGATGATTCTACATGTGGTTGTGTATTACTTCTTCACAATCTTTTTGAACTACAACCTTTTGTAACATACTTTGTTATTGTTTTGTATGCTCTCTCTTTTCTCTCTCATCAAGTAAGGGACTAGCAAATGTGTAGGTCGAGTGTAATTAGTGCCCAAAAGTGCTACTTCGAGTCTCTATTTATTATAGGTTTTGAGTGCTTTTTGTGTACTAATCATTCTAATTAACCCGATTTGTACATCAAGGTCCCTACTATTCTACTGATCGCATTTTATGGCAAAATTTTGCAGTTTTTGTGAGCTAATTGTGCCAAAATTGTTGAGTCGATCCAAGCACCGAAGAATCTAAGTCAAACTTAGCATTGCAAATCAAAGACCGCAGGAAAGAATAGCGTAAAATAGAAGAAATTGCACCGATCGCAGAATGCTTTTCCCGTAAGCACCGCTCGCTCCGCCGCACCGTTCCACCTGCATGCCCTGCTTTCCTACAAGCATATCGCTAAGGTTTTGTTACGCTTTTGGTTTTTCCTATTTTAACCTCAGGCTAGCCTTTTGTTTTGGTTTTTGTAACTTCCTTTACACCGAGCATCTATATAAGCCTCGCCTCCGCATCAATCAACTTACTTCACGCCCATTGTAGACTGTGGGCTGTTAGCCGCCGCTACTTCCTCCTTTTCTCCACTTTCTTTCATTTTCTTTTCCATTTTCTTCTACGCAAACACTTCAGATGACAACTCGAGGATGGTTATTAAAACCCTTCCTCCTTGGAAGTGTATACTGTTGGTGCAGATCCGGGAGGCACTGAGGTCCTCTTGCTCTTCACGCAGTATCCACCGCCACCGTGTTCCCTTCTAACCTGTAGGTTTTTATCCTTTCGAATCTCCTCAATTGCTATTATTCGGGTATCTTTTTTAGGTTCAAGGATGCTTATTAGATCCACTCCGATATTCATTAGTTACCCTATGACCCCTTTGAAAGGGGAGTCCGGAGACTTATTCTTCACTGGCTTCTGACCACGATGGCCGTAGGATGCCATTTTCAAAAGGATAACATTTTCGGGGTTAGGTTTTATATTAAATGAAGATCCTGCCTCGGGAAATGACTATATGTCATCCTCCCAACACGAGGAAATGAACCCGAGGACCCCTTATTTTCCCTAGAATCCTAAGCCCGACTCCGATACTCAAGGACCTCTCTATTATTTTTCTTATTTTCTTTATTTATTATCAGCCTCGCAACCATCCAACTCTCGTTTTTAATAAAGAACCCTTAAAATCCAAACTTGAAATTCACCATTTTGGAATCACTGCAAATAATTTGTACAAAGAAAACCCATCCCTGTGTTCGACCCTAGAGCCACTATACTGTAGTAGCTTTGCTACGACAGTAGAAGGAATTTAGGATACAAATATTGTTGATTTCGGATCACCCTACTGTGGCACAAATCACAAAGTGATTTCTCCGGAGTTTAGCTACCAACAAAAAAAGAGGTTCTTTGCACAGTTGAAACACTACTACTGGGAGGAGCCTATCTTATACAAACATTGTGTCGATCAATTGATAAGGAGATGCTTACCTGGGGTTAAGAATGGGTAGTATTCAATTCATCGCTATACCTTACCATGTGGGTGGCATTGAGGCCAGAGAACAAAGAAGAAGGTACTCCACCGTTTCTATCGGGTCACCTTATTCAAGGATGCTCATCATTTCAGAAATTAAATCTATGATAAGTGCCAAAGGATGGGCAAAGATCTCTCGTAACGCCCCAAAATACCCCGGAATTTTATAATAATTTTATTATATATTCCGTGTATGAATTAAACCAAACTCTGGGTTTTTCCGGGAAAATTGATAAATTGGACAACAGAAATGTAAATTATGTGAGCATCTAATTTAATATTATATGCTAAAAATGAGAAAATTGATCGAACCTGGAAATAACCCAAGTGAAAAAGGGCAAATGTGGAAAATTTTAAAATGGGAACCTAAGGGTCAATTTTTATAAAGAATAAATGTCTAGGTGAAATTATGATAAATGAATGGCCAAAGTGTATAATAGGAGACTAAAATGGAAAATTGGATTTATTGGGTGGCCAAACAAGGGCTATGCTTGGTGAATAAGTGATTTAAGACCAAAGATAAAAATGAGAAAGTATAATAAGTGTGTAGGCCAAACAAGGCCTTACACTTAAAGGAGTTATAAAGACCAAAAATGTGGTCTTAAGGCTCATTTGGAGCAGATCACGTTTTTGAGGAAGAAGAGAGGAGAAAAAGGGAAAAGCTTAGGGCTCGCTAGAGATCAAGTTCGTTGGCCTTGTTTCATTCCTGCTCCAAAGAGACCAAGCAACATACTAAGAGATTTGAAGAGGTTCAAGGTAATAAATCAAACCCTAACTCATTCTTTTGATTGGATTCAAAGTAAAAGCCCTAAATTGAGGGAAATGGATTTTATTGAGTCTAAAACCACATTCGAGTTGTTCGGGGGTGGATTCCATGGTCGACATTTTTGATATGGGACGAATTGAGAAGATTGATGAAGAAAAATAATCTTAAAATGCAAATCCCTGCATTTTTCTAGCAAACCCAGATAGGTACCCCAGACCGGCCGAGTGGTACCTGCGACCGGATAAGTAAAATTCCAGACGGCATCAGTCAAACCGATACACACCAGCATCGACCGGCAAGGTGGTAATCGAACCCAGACGGCCATAGCTGCACAAGCATTCACTACTTCTAAAGAGCCCCCGTTTTTGCTTAATTTGCACCGTTAAGTCCCGTATTCATACACTCGATTGTTTAGGACCCTAAGAAACGATTAATGGGGGTTCAAATAAGAATGAGACTAAGTGAAAACGTATCAGACCGCCGCCGCGAAGCAAAGTTCGTCGCACTTAGTGTCTTAACACAAAGACCGTTAACAAAAATAAATTTGTAATTCACTAAAAAATTGTTTGACAATCAAGTATCCACTAAGAGTGGCGTGAATGTTATTGACTAGGATGGGTGATGATCGCCAACCTAGGACCGAGATCGGTTATAGGGAAGCTAGATTCGACAACTTTGGCTCTGTTTCTCGACTTCCTATTCTTATTTCAAGTATTTCGTAGTTTACCAAGTAACTAAGTGAAATGAGTACGTGAATGAGTATATGAAATAAGTACATGATTGAGTATATCTTTGAAAAGATAATAATGCAAGTGAATATGGACTGAAATGTGATATTTGAAAACCGAATGAATGTGAAATGATGATAAGGACGGATTCATCAAACTAACTGGCCATAAATGTGAATTGAATGATATATCGAATGAACCGGCCCAAGGGATGCACCAATCGGGTATCCACAATAAGGCACCTGAAATTTTCCAATGTCCCACTCATGATGCCCCAATCGACATTCGGCCATGATGGCGTATGGCATTGAAGAAATGTCCCCTGGGCGGATGCACCAACGGCATCCGCCGTGATGGCGTATGGCATTTAAGTGATACTCATGCTCTGGGTGCACCAAACGCATATTCGCATGATAGGAGACCAATTGTTAAATGTGTAAGCACATTACCATCGATAATAAGGGCGGGATTCATCAAACTAATCCGCCATAAATGTGAATTAATACCAAGGTGAAATAACCAACATTGACGAGCATAAATGGGATTTTTATGTGTATATATACTTAAATCTCATAAATTGAATTGTGAAATGAATTGTTGCATTGGAAATGTATGCTATGATATGGTAAATGATTGGTATATTGAAAGCATGCTAAAACGAATAAAGATGAGTATATGTTGATATATTAGGCATGATTTAATGTTAAATGCATGCCGAGTTAAATTGAATATTGGAATAGAACTGTATAGAACCACTAAGCATGAAAATGCTTAGCGTGTAGTTTTATCTATGCGCAAGTATCGAGTAAGCAAAGAAAAAGAAGGCCAAGATCGCGCAGTGCAGAGTCATAGAGAGAGTACGGCGTATAAGTATATACTCCGTAATTTGCATATCATCTCTTTTGAACAAGTGGTATTTTGTAAACAAAAGGGTTAAACTCTAAACCTTGATTTTGTATATCATTTTGAAAAGGCATGAATGCCTTCTTTGTAAATGTATTTTGTTAAATGTTTATAGGCCTACCGAATTGCATTGAATTTGTAAAGGATCGTGGGCTCTCGCTTCAAAATCAAAACCGTCGCAACGAAATGACATGATAAATGTTTTGATAAGATAAATGAAAAGCTCGAGTAAACCCAAGCTCCTGGCTTGATCCACCATTCGACGAGCCGAGGATTCTGCTCGTGACATTTTGAAAAGAAAATCTAATAACACCTTAAAATAAAAAGAATAAAAGTATGGCCCTGGTTTCTGGCTCTACTTGCCAAAGGGTGGTGGCCTCGCTCTGGGGGACCCTATACTATCTCCAAACGAGATGAACCCCCCCATGAACCCACCTTCGAAGTTGAGCTGTTTGACTTATGGGAATGGACTTCGACCTTTCCCTCTCTTCATTCGGCCACAAGACCCCAATGCAGACTAAGCCCCAAATGGGTAGAGGCACACCGACACACACCAATGATGCCAGCAGGATAGTCAAATTCCTTCACGCCCACATATTCACCCGATCTCTAAGACTCCACGAGCATTGATCACGCATGGTGGTACTCATTTCGCACAAGTCGGGCCGGTAAAGTCCCGCAAAAATATGGGCAAACGAGACATCGAACTTCACTCGTGTATCACCTGCAAGCAAATGGACAGGTCGAGGTGTCAAATCATGAAATCAAGTCCATTATGCAAAAGACAGTCAATAGCTCAAGAAAAGACTAGTTGAAGAAGATCGATGATGCACTTTGGGCATACAAGACAGCCTTTAAGACCCCTCTAGGCATGTCCCCATTTCGACTAGTCTATGGGAAAGCATGCCACTTGCCTAAGAATCGGAACATAGAGCATATTAGGGCGACCAGCGCTGAACATGGATAGCAAATTAGCCTGAGAAAAGCTGATCGACAAAATTTTAATGAATTAGATGAGTTTCGCAACGGCGGCGAAAATGCCTCTCGTATCTATAAGGAAAAGAAAAAAGGGTGGCATGATAAACATATTATTAGGAAAGAGTTTGCACTGGGTCAACAAGTCTTATTGTTCAACTCTCAGCTACAACTTTTCTCTGGCAAACTATAGTCAAAATGGTCAGGTCCATTCACAGTAGTGCAAGTATTCCCCTATGGAGGAGTTGAGATACTGCATCCAGAGAAAGGACAATTCAAAGTTAACGCCAAAGGTCAAACCGCACTGAGGAGCATTCCCATTGAGAAACAAGACAATCGCTCTGGGCACAACTAAGAGAAGATAAAGAAGAAGACAAACAAATCCCAACAGATTTTGTTATTATTTCCGATCTTAGTTCTCTACGTTTCAAGATTATCGAGCTAACGACGTTAAACATAGCGCTTCTTGGGAGGCAACCCAAGCATTGTGAGATTCCCTTTTCCCCTCATCTCGTATTACTTCCAATCCTTTTGATTGCCTTATGGAAATTTTGTTTTTGTTTTTGGGCATTCTAACCTTAATTATTTTTAATATCTTGATGAATCTTAAAGGCGGAGGCCAAAACACAAAGGCTCCAAACTTTCTCTCGGGTCCATCAAGGGACGGCTTGCTTCGCCGCACGGAGGGAAATATTCTGAGGCATGCCTTCGTCCGTCGCAAGTGAATCGGGCCGACTACACTCTTCTCGGGTCCTGGCAGCAGCCGGCCGCTCTCGTCGCGAGGCCAGCTCTCGTCGCAGCCGGGAACCACGCTTCACCGCTGCGCAGCACGCTCTCGCCGCAGCCGGGTGGGTCCTTCGCCACGGCAAAGCGACTAGTATTCCAGGCCTTTTTAAATACCCGTGATGGCCATTTTTTTCCCTCCACCCATTTTTGGTGTGCCCCTTCATCTCTTATTTCTTCTTGTGTGCCTTTTTTTTTTTCAAATTTCAAGCCTTCAGTGACTACTATGGCGCCTAAGAAGACTATCCTAGCCAAGAGACACCGCTCCGATTCCACATCCTGGGTGACACTCCACCCTCCATGATCCGCGGCCGCTTTCATTTCTGAAGGCGTATCGTTTACCACTTATCGTTTATGAACCATTCCCTTTGTTCCGGAGAGGGGTTTTTCGACCTCAAATGTGTTCTTCAATTTCACCATCCAGACTAGAGGTTGGAAGACCCTGTATGCTCCCCTGACCCCAAGAGTGACCCTAGTCTTCCGCGAGTTCTACTTCAACCTGCCATTCCTGCCCAAGACCATACTTCTTCCGAGGTAGATGGGTACTCAAGCACAAGCCATCAACCGCTTCTATCACCAAGGAGGATCTAATAATGAGGAGTACCAGGCACAATTTGTGGCCACCGACTTTGAGGGCTTGATGCAGGAGCTCACACATGGCCAGGGCGTGTGGCGGCGCCATCCGTTGACGAGCGAGTTCACCACATTTCCGATGACGCCACGCCCCGCGCGAAGGCCTGCAAAATTTTATCTGTTAAGATTAAACCTTCCCTGCATCTTAGTACAATGACAAAGGACAAGACGATCCTCTTATACGCCATGACTAAGGGACTCCAGTTCGACATCGGGACGGTCATTGAGCGGGGGTTGATCGAGTCGACTCAAAGACGCAAAGACGCGCCCGATCCACCCTCCTCATCATCGAAGCAGTGCCGACGAATCGGGTTATGATGCGAGACTGAGAAAGTGCAGCAGCGCCTTCCCATTCCATTGCCCATAACAAAGTTCGAGAGCCCATACAAGTCGAATGAGGAGACCGACAAGGACGTCCCAATGTACCCACACCCAAATGGTGAGCGACCTAGCCGGGATTCGCGACCTAAGGTCCTCTAGTCTCGACCGTGATCCATGTATCGATCGCCCGCCCGACGCCTTACTAGAATGAGCGCCTCGCAGAGCACCGGTTGCCTTGCCAGACATGGACTCCATCCGGCTGAGATCACCCATCCGAGCCGCCCAAGACCAGATCACCCACAAATCTCACTCGGCCTCCTATCATTCCACACAAAGACCACCAATCGCAGTTGATATATTTTTCATGGGACATATCTCTTTACCCTTCTTCTTTGTTTTCTTTTTCTGCCATTGAGGACACTGTTAGTTTCAAGTTTGGGGGTGTGGGTGTATGAGGTATGACTATGTATGACCTAGTTTATTTTTACTATTATTTTGACTTAGTTTTATTTTGTCTTGGGTTATTTTTGCTATTCTTGCATGATTAGGTCCTTTTTTTTTTTTTATCTTTGCTATTTTTTGCATGCTTAGGTCCATTTTTTTAGGCGTGTGTTAGGTTGTTTCCTATGCACCAACATGTATGCAAATTGCACATATTAGAATATGACAGTCTTCATAATTGGTATTGAGTATCCCTGTCTTAATTTTGAGCATGATGGCAACAAAAGGAAGTTGTAGTAATCGCTAAAACAACCCATGTTCAATGGAGTAGGGACTCCGAGAGTGTTTGACAATTGGGACTACGTTGTGTAAAGTCAAGACTAACCATGACTGGCCACCCCTTTTTAGATCTCAAGAACTCAATTCCCAAAGTAGGCTATCCTACACACACACACGTGATCTTCGGGGTATGCTTTGATTTCGGACTCACCATACAAGAGTCCTACGAACCTTAGGAAGTAAACACCTAAGTGATGGGACACCGAGAAGAGGATCGTATATATATATATATATATATATATATATATATATATATATATATATATATATATATATATATATATATATATATATATATATATCTAATAACAATATGGATCATCCATCTAATCCCTGACATGCAACCGAGGGGCTTTTCAAAGCCTAATGCCCTAAACCAACTGGACGAGTCATCGACTTCACCGTCCCGCTACATGTGGGATGCAGGATAGATGATCTACACGATCTAGGACTCGAGGTTTGGTCGAGTGTCTCTGGTGAAGTTCTATGAAACCGAATGTCCTAAGGCCCTTAACTAACTGGTGGGGAGTTACCAATGGATCCCCGTTATAGGAACCCTCACCCAAAACCTCTTGATACTAGTACTTTTCCCAGATTTGTCTTAGAGCTAATCCCCTTAGAGTAGCTGAAGTGAATAAATTGGTGCATTCTCATCCTTCCGTGTTAAGCTACTTCAAATAGGCGAGTTTGATTCAAGTTTAGAGGTACTGTAGTCAAACTATGCATCGGAGATCACACTCTAACCGCACTTAGACTCCTTGGGAAAAATTATCGAAAGATTAAAATGGGTCAATTTACTGCCAACCGAGACCGACCCAAAGGTGTTCTGAAAGCTAAAATAATTAAGGTAGTCCCCGATCTTTGAACTCGGTTAACATGGACTCCTTCTTGCTATCAAGCCATGTGTGCCAGCTCATAACATCATATAGTTTCACGCTATTTTCAGGTGTCTCTAGGAGTCTATTCTTGCTTGGGGATAAGCAAGAAGCTAAGTTTGGGGTGTTGATTGAGATGAATCATGCGTGCATTTCAGTTGAATTCTCAGTGTTCTTTATAGTTAAAATGCATGATTGATTAGTGCCCAAAAAGTGCTATTTTGAACCCTATTTATTATAGGTTTTGAGTGCTTTTTGTGTACTAATCATTCTAATTAACCCGATTTGCACATTAAGGTCCTTGCTATTCTACTAATCACATTTTTGTTAAGAATTTGCGCTATTAGCGAATTATGTCGAAATTATCAAATAATCCAAGCACGAAGATTTGAGTCAAACTCGCGATTACAGACGTGAGACCGTAACGAAAGAAAGAAGAAAATACAAGGAAATCGAGGCACTGCGAAATTGGTTCCCGCACTGCTTCACCATCTCATATGACTGCTCACTCATGGCCGCCATTCTGCTTACTGTGGCCCCGTTTGCATTTGTTTTTGGTTTTTTCCCATTTTATCCTTGTAATAGCTTTTAGTTTCATTTTTTTTTGTAATTTCCCTTGCTCTGAGCCGTATATAAGCTATAGTCAAGGTTTGTAACAATCAATCACTTCACTTCGGCAATACAGAGAGCGGGCGGCGCTCGCCGCCGCCCTTCTTCTCCATTTTCTTCCTTTTCTCCCTTTCTAGCCACAAACACTCCTCCGAGGATGACAACCTCAGGATGGTTGGCTAGACCTCTTCCTCCTTGAAGCATAAGGCCACTGGGTACCACTGAGGTAAGCCGTGAAGTTCTGTTGTTTTTCATGTACGCAGCTATGGGTATTCAAGGTTCTACTTTTCACCCAGTTAAAATCTCTAGCACACCCCTACTCAATATGTATTTGGCAAGTTTTTTTGGTTACAGTGGATGCTTATCACTAGATCCACTGTTATCCAGTTAGTTGTTTCCTATTAGTTACTGTAGGGTGGTTTTGAGGATATGTTATCACCGCATGACATTTGTTCGCTTAAATGCTATGTTTCAAGAAGGGGAAATTTAGTGGTTTAGGTTTTTAAAGCCAAATGAAGATCCTGTCGGAAATGACTATATGTCATCCTCCCAACGCGAGGAAAGACCCGAGGACATGTTGGTTGCCTTAAAAACTCCTAACTGGCCCCGACACTTAAAAGGGGTTCTATTTTACATTTTTCTTTACTTATTTTATTTTTAATCTGAACCATCCAACTCCCCTGTTTTTAGCAAATCCCATAATCCAAACTAAATTCACCAATTTTAATCTCACTGTAAGTCATTTGTACGAAGAAAACCCATCCCTGTGTTCGACCCTAGAACCGCTATACTGTAGTAGCTTTGCTACGACAGTAGGAGGAATTTAGGATACAAATTTTGTTGATTTTGGATCACCCTACTGTGGCACGAATCAAATGGCGCCGTTGCCGGGGATGGTGCCTAAGTGCATTTGACGACCTGTGGAACACTTGTGATCCTCATCACAAGTTCTGGTGAATTTCCTTTTATCATTTTATTGTTAGTTTTTTTTTAGTTCATTTCACTGTTATAAAAAAAAAACAAATTGCTGCAGGATTGTTTTTGTGTAGGCTTGTATGCCCTATCTTGTTGTAGGGGCCGGCCTAAAGGGGTTAGAGATCGTAAATCAAAGTCAATTTGAACCCAATGGAAGAAGCCATACCGAACCACCAAGCTAGTGGGTAACTTTGTAGCGCAGAAGACAATCAATGCTCAATTAAGCTCTAAAATTCAACACTATGGAAAACAATGTAAACAAGAGAATTGATGGACTTCAAAGTGAAATGAGCATAAATTAATAACCTCGCAAAGACTCTATTTCAAGGCTCGCCCAAAGAGTATGATCATAAAAAGGAAGGAAATCCAGAGAGAGAGTGTCAATCGATAATTATTTCGGGGTGAGCGTACTCAACCGCAGCAGCCTTCTTCAGAGGAATTTGGCGCAGAACCGCAGAGGCCCCTGAGGAACTCCGCCGCAAGGGGAAGCAGGGGGAGGCAGGAAAGGAAGCAAGGGAGGAAACCCCAAAAAAGCTTATCCTTCACCTAACCCCAATTGATCTAAGTGCCACGCCCAACCCAAAAACACCACTACCAAGCAGTATATCCCGTCAGAAGCACAACCTATACATGAAGAACCCGCTTCCGTCGGCAAAGCTAAGGCCGCCTTACACCGTCGCCATGCAAAACTTCATGAAATTACACACTGCATTAATTTTGCCACTACATCAAAAACAATGGCAACTGCTCACATCGCATGGCACAAAGGATGGTCGCCGGTGCGGTTCGATTCGGAGCACCCAACTGCAGATTTCTAAGCTCCACTGGGGCCCAATGTACCTCCAAAGGCCTAAAACTGGCTCGGGGAGGAGCACAAATTTCCACCTTTTGTTTTCATTTCTCTTGCCTTATTTTAGTTTATTTTTATTTTGGCTTCTGATTAGTTAATTTTTCTTCTTAGATTTTCTCTAATTTATAGTTAATCTTTGTTTCTATTTATTTTTCAATTTTCTCGTAATTTTCTCGTGTTTATTGTAGTTCAAGTAAAATGTTCGCAGCAGGAGCTCACCCGTAGTATTCTTCAAGAACCTACGAATTTTCGTTGTGTCAAGGCGGTCTCGTGACCGCAATAGCGCTTCCCACTCCAAGCATGTGCCTTTGGTCAGGTACTATGCACTATTTTGTCTTATATGATATGTTATTATTATTTATTATTATTATTATTATTATTATATATATATATATATATATATATATATATATATATATATATATATATATATATATATATATATATATATATATATATATATATTAAAAATAGTGTTTTTCGCATTCCTCTATAAATTTCGTAACTCGCGAAATTTCGCAACCGCGAATTTTCGCAACCCGTCGCACTCTCATTTTGTTTCGCTCATAACTTTCTCATTCGAACTTCGTTTTAGGCGTTTTTAGTACCGTTGGAAATCTTAGAGAGTGTAGAATCCAGAAAGAACACTTTTGAAATTATTATGAAGGTGTAATTTTAAAAATGTTCCAACTAGTCACTTTTTTTTTTCTCTCTTTTCTTCTCCTAACTTGTTTATATGAAGCCCAAATGGAGTGAATAAGGTGTCAATGGAAAGCTTGCGAAGTCTCCTATCCAAAAACGAGCACATATCATCAGTGAGGGTATCTTCCTTCTTTCTAACTTTCCAATCCAAGACCCAGTATCAAGTGACAATGTGACATTCGCTTGGGAAAGTTACCACAAGTGGCATTTATTTATGTTTTTTTTATTATTTTGAGCGCCCATTTCGTGATGTCTGCTTGCCGGTTTTCCTTTTGTGAAGCCGTTTATACTATACGCTTACTTTTTCAAAATAGCACCCATTTTTTATGTTTCATTTAGCCTGGTGGTTTGAAAAATTAAAACACTGCGGGTAACTCGTTGATGTTAGATTGATGCCATGCCTAGTTATGGGATGATTAGTTGAATTATTGCTGTTCGACCTTTTCTTCCACCTTAGCTAACCACACACAAAGGGCACACAAGTTTAAACTGCCAAATTTCCTAAGCCTTGCAATAACCTACCCTAGTTTCGTTAACCACCTTTAATAGGTTAAGGACCCCCATGAATAGAAGGCCAATGTGTCTTCCAAAATAAAAGAAGAGAAAAAGAAAAAGAAAAGAAAAGAAAAGAAGAAAATCAGTAACGCTTGCCTTGAAACCTGCTAATCTGCTCGAGGGGTATATGGCGGCTCCTAAAGCCTAAGGCCTTAAGCCAACCGGGTTGGGAGCCACCTAATTTAGTGCTCACTTCACACCCGTGGATAGGTGAGGCTTAGCGAGTCGTAGGTGCCGGAGTTTCAAATCATTCAAGTCCAGGTGAAACATGAAGAGCGGCGGTCGGGAAGATCCTTACGACTCGTGCCCTAAGCCTTAATCGGTCGGGAGTCACCTAGAGATCCCTCGCTACATGGACTTCGTGAGGCTCTCAATTCCCGAAGACGCACCCCTACAACACAAGAAGAGTTGTGGAATAAGAGTGGGTCTCGATCTATTTAGGTTGGTTAGTGTCCTAGGTGGCGGCAATAGCTTATAGAGCGGAGAGTGCGCTTTTAGCATTTTATCAGTTGAGAAACCATCAAACAAACACTTAGGTTTTGTGGAAGTCTCTCGGTTGATTCACCAAGAAGGAGGCTCTTTCGATAATTAATTGTATGGCATTCATTCTCTCGAGATAGTTATCACAAGGGTTTCGTTGATTCTCATCGAGGTTAGGCATTACTCATTCACAACCTTTTGAAATACCATTTTTGTGAACATCATTTTTTATCAAGCCAGATGCTCTTTCTTTCTTTCTTTCTTTCTTTCATCAAGCAAGGGACTAGCAATGGAAGTTAGCAGGTGTGATTAGTGCCCAAAAAGTACTATTTTGAACCCAATTTATTATAGGTTTTGAGTGCTTTTGTGTACTAATCATTCAATTAACCCGATTTGCACATTAAGGTCCCGCTATTCCCATCAGACGCATTTTCGCGGGCAAATTTTGCGCTTTTGCTAGCGACTATGCCAAAATTGCCGAGTCGATCCACGAAGAATTCAGTCAAACTCAAAGATTACAGATAGAGACCGTGGCGTAAAGCAGCAAAGAAAATAAGCAAGGAAATTAGAGCACCTCGCGAAATCGTTCCCGCAAAGACTGCTTCACGCTCCAAAGATCGTTTCACCATCCCGCGCGACCGCTCATCATGCCGCCTCGCTCTCGCTTTTTACGTTGTGCCTTGTTTGCATTTGTTTTTGGTTTTTTCCCATTTTACCCTTGTAATAGCTTTTAATTTTAGTTTTTTTTGTAATTTCCCTTGCTCTGAGCCGTATATAAGCTATAGTCAAGGTTTGTAACAATCAATCACTTCACTTCTAAGAATATTGCAGAGCTGGCTGCGCTCATCACCGCTTCCTCCTTTCTCCATTTTCTTTCCTTTTCTCCCTTTCTATTGACAAACACTCCTCCTCCGAGGATGACAACCTCGTAGGATGGTTATTAGACCTCTTCCTCCCCAGCTATGGGCACACCGTACCACAAGGCCAGGTAAGCCGCAAGTCTCTAACTGCTTTTCATGTATGCCATGGGCATTCAGGTTCCGCTTCTCACCTTAGGTTAAAATCTCCTAGTGCACACCTCACTAACATGTATTTGGCAAGTTTCTTTGTTGGCTAGCGGATGCTTATCACTGTATCCACTCGTTATCCAGCTTAGTTGTTTCTTATTACATCGTAAGGTAGGTTTTTGAGATATGTTATCACCAAGTAGGGACATTTATGCCCGCTTAAATGCTATGTTTCAAGAAGGGAATTTTAGTGGTTTAGGTTTTAAAGCCAATGAAGATCCTGCCTGAAATGACTATATGTCATCCTCCCCAACGCCGTGTGAAAAAGACCCGAGGACATGTCAAGGTCTTAAAACCCTAAACCGTTGGCCCCGACACTTAAAAAGGCCCCATTTACATTTTCTTTACTTATTTTATTTTTAATCTGAACCATCCAACTCCCCTGTTTTTAGCAAATCCCATAATCCAAACTAAATTCACCAATTTTAATCTCATTGTAAGTCATTTGTACGACTAAAACCCATCCCTGTGTTCTGACCCTTAGAATCACATCAAGTAGTGAGTTTTGCTACTTACGTAGAGGAATTTAGATACAAATTTGTTGATTTTAGATCACCCTACTCGTGACACGAATCAATGATCTGGCGTCTTTTCATTAATATCACGCCTAATCCCTCATATTATATTGTTCTATAGAATATGGCAAATGTTGGAATCAAGGCGCCTAAAGATTAAAACATAACGTATGTAATGACAAAAAGGCAAGAAGAGTAGTACATCGGTTCGCTAAGTGCGAAGAGACTCTTCGTCGCTAATAAAACCCCTTGTCAGCAATAACTTAAAAGCCCGAAATCAAAGGCCTCTGCCCACGCAGCCACCTTCATCGCAGCGAAGCGAGGTTCCCTTTCCATTATGGGAACTCTGAAAAAAAACCCTAACTTTCTAGGCCAATGATGGGCCCACTTCTCAAGGTATAAAGGGCACTGAACCGTAAAGTGGGGATCGGATCAGAAGAAATGAGGAGATACAAGAGTGAGATCGTTAAACGGACGGGATGCATCACGGCACATTTTTTCTTCGTAGTCTTTCCTTCAACCCACTTCATGTGATTCGAATTCTTCCAATCCGTAGAATAATATGATGAACTAATTCTTTTCAGGTTTTTCCAACCCTAGCTACAATTTTATGGATTGATTTTTAAATTTCGCTTATTTGAATGTTAATATGAGTTCATATGTTTACTTTAATTCGGGTTTACATGTTACTGTCTGCCAACCGTGGCATGCTGTGCTGGGAGTTCCGAGATCAAGAGAAGATAACTTAGGATATATTAAAGCAACACTCGGGTAGTCAAGAATGTAGGCTATTCCAGACTGCGTGTGGCACTAGTGGTTTGCACATTTAAGCGCTTCGAGTCGTGGTGGGCTGAGGTGCGGTGAGATGCAATACATCCCACCTGGCGTAGATAGGCAAATATATCTCAGAGAGACATCTTGTAGGAAAGATCAACCCGCCAACATAACTCATATAAATACTTCAATAAGTCCTTAATTGATCGACATCCATCAAGAGTGCAGGAGACTCAGAAAAACCCCAGTTTCTATCATCAATATAATTCAATACACACAATTTTAAGTTTTTGTTAATTCAGTAATTTAGTCAAAATTCGCCAGATTGTGATCCAACATTGTCGGTCATTAAATCAATACACACGCCTTCTCTTCCAAGGAACGACACTTGACTAACCACTACACTACGCCAACTCGATCGTTGCATAATTACAAGACATGGGCTAGCATTTCACCAATTTTACACACTCCACCACTCCGCCGCCACTATACTAGTCAACACTCCCCGTGACTTCCGGCCGATCCATTATTTATCACTACTTTACCAGGTGGTAATGCAAAGTGAAATCATAATCCTTCATATACTCCATCCACTTGTGTTGCCTCATGTTGAGGTCCCATTGTGTGAAAATATACTTCAGACTCTTATGGTCCGAAAACACCTCGAACTGCTCACCATATAAATAGTGGCTCTAAGCCTTTAAGGCAAAGACAATGGCCGCCAACTCCATGTCATGTGTGGGGTAACTCTACTCGTGGTTCTTTAACTACCGAGAACCATAAGCCACAAGCCTCCCGGACTGCATCAAAACACATCCCAGTATGTCCTTGGAGGCATCACAACACATCACACTCTCCTCGTCTCCCTAGACTACTCTAATGTGGAGCTCGGCAAGGCTCCTTCAATTCCCTCGAATGCCTCACACAATATTCCACTAAACTCACCTCCTTCCGAGTCAACTTCATCATAAAAGTACTAACCGAGAAAAGTCCCACGAACCTCAGAGTACCCCGCTAATCCTAAGAAATCGTATCTCAAGATCGACAGCCCTAACTCATAACTCCAACCTTCTAGGTCCATGATACCCCAAGCCGATATCACATGCCCCAAGAATCTTCACCCTCGCAAGCCAAAATTCACACTTGCTGAATTTGGCATACAAGCAATGTTCTCTCAAGGTCTGGAGAACAGTTCTCAAGTGACCCTCATGATCCTCCTCAGACTTGGAGTAGATCAAGATGCCGTCCACGAAAACCACAACGAACCGATCTAGGTAGGGCTAGAAAACCCTGTGCATAAGATCCATGAATGCCATTGGAACATTCGTTAATATGAATGGCATCACTGTGAACTCAAAATGCCCATATCGCGTTCTAAACGTCGTCTTAGGGATATCTGTCTCCCTAACTCTCAACTGATTGTAACCAATGCGGATATCTATCTTAGAATAAACCCACGCCCCTCTTGGTTGATCAAACAAATCATCAATCCTCGAGAAAGGGTATCGATTCTTGATAGTAACCCTACTCAACTACCTATAATCTACTCAAAGCCAAAGGGTCTTGTCCTTCTCTGAAAATATTACCCGAGCGCCCTACGGTGTAAAGGTTCTACCTAATAAAACTCTTTCCATCAATTCCTTTAATCGCCCTTAAGTTCCGCACTCAATGTGCGCTTATTCTATGTGGAGTCATAGAAATAGGTGATGTACCAGGGTGTAACTCAATGGTGAAATCTACATCCCTCTATGGAGATAATCCCGGTATTTCATCTGGAAAAACGTCCTCATATTCACAAACCGCCTAAGGTAGACCCAACTCCTGTCTCACCCCGTTCTTCAAGGTAAGGCTTGCCAACAAACCCATAAACTACTTATGTCATCTAGAGTCATACAGGGCTTAGGGTAAAGCATCGTGTTTATCCCCCTTGAAACATAACACGAACATCATCTTGTGGGTAGGCAGTAACCCTCCTACAATCACAATCAATGAAGACTCGGTGTGCCGTCAACCAATCCATCCCAAGGATGACATCAAAATCCGACATGTTCACGAATTTATTGGGTCCACAAAGTGAGTGAAGAATCCTCAGATTCCTAACTCACAATCTCGACATATCTGATCAACACTCACCTTAGTTCCTAGGGGAGAACTTACATGCAACGACTCTTCCAGGGTTTCAACCTCTAAGCTCAAATCTTTCACACATGATGCAACAATGAATGAATGAGATGCACCATAATCAAACAATACTCTTGCCCATAAGCGAAAGAGTAGAAGGCAATTCGAATAATCGAATGATCCGTGGGCTCGGGCTCCGAGGTGTGATGGAGCAGACACGCCCTAAGTCCCTCAAGTCCTTCCTGTAAGCCCCGTCACCTCGATGCCCCCTATTTAATGGCTCGAAAGTGATGCAACACCCTAGATCGATACCGATTCTCAGTCGCAATGTAAAAGAGTAAACAAATTGTACCAAAGAACCATCACGACTGGATCGGGGTCCCATAATCGATCCTCGTTCTAAGGGCAATCCCGCCTCGCGTCCATGTAACACTAAATATACCCCAGCGCTGGACTTGCTTGCGGTATATTATAAGCTAAATATGAATTTTCGAAAAATAAAATTCGAGACCTAAACGAAAATTTGAGCTAAGGGTAAAGTGGTAATTTACCACTTGAGGGACCCAAAGGTAATAAAGCCAAAGGATGGATGCCAAAATAGAAATTTAATAGTTATATGCCAAATGACATAAATCCATAAGTTATATGCCATTATGGAAATAGAGAAGATGTGGAATTGAAATTGAATGAATGGAAGGGTTTAAATGCAAATGAGTAGTTAAAAGTCAAAATGGTTTTATTTGAGGGCCACACTTAAGAAATCCATGTTTTAAAGACCAAAATTTGTCTCATTTGAGGGAGAACCCGTAGAGAGAGAGAGAGGGAAGAGCAAAGAAGAGAAAAAGAGGAAGAGGAAGAAGAGGGAGGAGCCAAGATCAAGCAAATCCAAGCTCCAAAAAGGTATGGAACTACTAACCTTGAGTATGGATCCTTGGTTTTGTTTGGTTAATGGTTATTTGTTGTACCCAACCTAGGGTTTGTTAGGATTTCATCCTAACCAAAGATGTATTGGAATTAGGGGTTAACAAAACTCTTAAATGGCACAAGAAACATGAATCCTCCCTTTGAGTTGGATTTACGCTAATTGTTAAAGAAAGCTGGTTTCCAAGTAGGAACAAAACCCTAATAAATTTGTGTATTTGGTATGTATGGGTTAAGACCCATATTAGAATGGTTTTTGGAAGAAATTCATAATAGGTCTTTGAAATAAGAGAAGGATTGAATGATAAATTGAGTAGAAAAGAGATCATAAGATGAATTTGAAGTGGTCTCAAGTATTTATGAGGCATGTAGTCGACTGAGTTGAAATGATATGGAAAAAAATGTGAGAAAACACATTCTAGGCACTTTTCTGAGTTCCACTCTATAAGTGTAACTTGTACCGACAACTTTGATTCCGTCTACTGTACCAAGACAACTTGATTCCGGGTCATTCGGGCCAAGCCCTACAGAGGAAGTTAAGTTCTACCTGGTAGGGAACTTGTTCGTTTCTTCCGTTTCGACCAGCCAGATTTTGGGCCATATAATCTCTCATTTCTTATCCGATTTGAGTGATTCAAGTGATAAGTAAAATATACTTCATGAAATCTTAAAGAGAAGGCATCGTCAAATTCGATCCTAAGTGATCTAAAATCACCGTGGGGCCATGTGCAAGCCAAATTCCGGTTCCATTTTGAACATAGAGTAGTCCCGTTGTTTTGACGTAACTTGAGTTTCTGGTGGTTCGACCGGGTGATTCCAATTGGAATAGAACCCTTAGCACCTTAGATTTAAATTAGTACAAAGACCTTTTGTCAAATATATAGTTAGAACCCCGGAAAAATTAGTAATACGAACTGTTTCTAGTGTAATCCGGGGAAACCGACTAGTTTGGCATGAAATGCCATAACTTTATTGATGATCCGATTGGTTTGATTCCAATTCCTAAGCAAAGTAGATTCATAGAGGAATAAGAATATATGAATGAGGTGTGATTTCATAGGACATCATACTACAAGAAGATGGAGTGCCATACGTAATGTGCATGAAACAAGGGAAAATGTAGAAAATGAAGATGTATAGATGTGTTCATGAAACATGAAATGATTATGGAAAATGAAATGAAAACGACTGGAAACATGAATGTGAACATGAAAGGCAATATGTAATGAACACGTAATGGTTAAGTGATATACGATTATTACTTCCTCGCCACATAACCGTAAATGATAAATTAAAATGATAGGAATATATGAATGAATATATGATCGAAATATTTGTGAATGAGTATACATGAATGAGTATACTTAAATGAATTTATGAATGAGTATATGTGAATGAATATGTGAAATGAGCACATGAAATGTGTATGTGAATGAGTATATGAAATGAGCACATGAATGTGTATATGAATGAGTATATGAAATGAGCACATGAATGTGTATGTGAATGAATATATGAATGAGTATACTTAAATGAATTTATGAATGAGTATATGTGAATGAATATGTGAATGAGCACATGAATGTGTATATGAATGAGTATATAAAATGAATACGTGAATGAGTATTTGTGAATGAATTTATGAATGAGAATACGTGAATGAGTATTTGTGAATGAATTTATGAATGAGTATACGTCAATGAATTTATGAATGAGTATTTATGAATGAGTATACATGAATGAGTATACGTGAATGAATATGTGAATGAGTGTTTATGAATGAGTATACATGAATGAGTATACGTGAATGAACACGTGAATGAGTATTTATGAATGAGTATACATGAATGAGTATACGTGAATGAGTTTATGAAATAATGTACATAGATTGAGTATATCTTTGAAAAGATAATACGAAAGTGATTATGAAATTGAAATGGGATATTTGAAAACCGAATGAATATGAATAATAATAAAGACGGGATTCATTAAACGGAATCCGTCGTAAATGTGAATTGAATGATATGAAGAATGAATCGCTCGACGGATGCACCAAACTAAGATCCGCCACGAAGGCACCCGAAATTTTCCAATGTCCCACGGGCAGATGCACCACCGCATCCGGCCATGATGGCGCATGACATTGAAGAAATGTCCACTGGCGGATTCACCAATCGATCCGCCTGATGGCGATGACATGGTAATACCACATGCTCCGATGCACCAAACGGCATCCGCTATGACGGGAGAACCGAATAAGTAATACCACATGTCGGATGCGTTCAAACGGCATCCGCCATGATGGGAGAACCGGTCAAGTAATACCATTACGCCCGATGCACCAAACGGCATCCATGATGGGAGAACCGAATAAGTAATACCACACTGATGTTCGGGATGTATTCAACGGGCATCCGCCGCGACGTGGGATAACCGGTCAAGTAATACTCACATGCCTGATGCACCAAACGGCAAACCATTGCATACCACATGCTCTGGGATGCACCAAACTGAGATCCGCTATGATGGGAGAACCGATTATAATACCACATGCTCTGGGGTGCACCAACAAAGATCCGCGACTTCGAGAACCGGTCAGTAATACCATGTCGGATGCACCAAACGGCATCCGCCATGATGGGGAGAACCGACAGTATTACCACATGCTCTGGGTGTACCAACAAAGATCCGGCCATGATGGGAGAACCGAATAATTGATACCACGTGTCGGGATGCACCAAACAGCATCCGTCATGATGGGAGAACCGAATAAGTAATACCACATGTCGGGGTGCACCAAACAACATCCGTCATGATGGGAGACCGAATTGTAAAATGTGTAGGCACATTACCGAATGATGATAAGGGTGGGATTCATTAAAACGAAATCACGAAATGTGGAATTACAGCCACAGCGAGATAACCAACAATGACGAGTGTAATGGGATCTTTAGTGTACGCTTAAACTTCATAAATTGATTGTGAATGAATTGTTGTGCATTGAGAATGCATGATATGATATGGTAATGATTTGTATATTGAAAGCATGCGAAAAATTAATAGCATGAGTTTATGTGATAACATATATTATTTGTAAATGCATGTTAAGTGTGAAGGTTATAGGTCTCTCAAATCAGAATGGTCATGGATTGCCCGAAAAGAAGTGCTTTAGCTTAATTAAAAAGGTTCAAATAGAATAACATAAACAACATGTTTTGGAAAGATAATTGAAAATGCTCTGAGTAAACCTGCTCCATTGATCCGCCAATCTGGGTCAAGTCTGGGGATCTGTGTCGCGACACTTTAAAAACAAAATTTAATACAAAATGAAATGAACGCTTTGATCAAAACGTTTGAGTAAACCGAGCTCCAAATTGATCCGCCAACCTGCAAAGCTCCGATCTCTGGGTCGCGACACTTTTGAAAATAAAATTTAATAAAATGAAATGAATGCTTTGATTGAAAACGTCGGAGTAAACCGGCCCAAATTTTTGATCCGCTAACCGCCGTCGAGGATTCGTCGCGAAGACTTTTGAAAATGAAAATTTAATATAACGAAACAAAAGGTTTTAAACGGGCATCCCAGATCATGAAAGGTAATAGGAAAAAGGGAGTTGATTAATGGCTACGGCCGTGATAATGATAAGAGTCTAATATGTATCGTATTAGTCCGACGGACACTCGTATGAATTCGATATGACTTGATTTTGCTCAATCATTACAGATACGTATAAGTTTACTTTTAATATGATTTGATCTGACACACATGTAGTAGATATGAGTTACAACCTGTAAAAGACATGACACAGGGAAGTAATATGCACAAGATAATGATATGAATCAATGTAATAAAATCTACGTATATCATGAGATGAGTTAGAAGTCACATAAGAATAGACTTCGTTATATGAATAAGTAAAAGTAAATGTAAAAGAGACAGTGACATCGATTATTGTTATTGGTCGTTATTGTCTATATGTTCCCACTAAGCGTAAAGCTTAGCACGGGTGTTCAATCCGTGTAGGTACTGAAGAGGAGATAAAGAGGACAGGACATTCCACACCAAGAAGACGCGGCCATCTCGTAGATAGGTGCTCACTCAAGACTGCCCGATCTCTCGATATATTTGTATTAGATATGTATATATATGTGTATTTGTATAAGAAATGGGACTTAGTAAATGTGTATAAATTTTAATGGATACCACTCTGGTGGTAGTTCATTTTTAAATGTAAATGATTGTTGGTTATTACAAAAATTATTTGTATACCACATATATAAGGTTAGCTCTGAAAAAAAAAAATAATAATAATAATAATGAGGAGTCCCAGTATATGGTTTCGCACCCCGAAACCGGTTTGATTCGCCTAATCGGTCGGACTAAACGGGGCGTGATACCAGCCGGGGTGGCATCGAAACATGCTCTCGCCTCACCGGGCTAGAGCTCAAGTGTCTCTCATTCAGATGATCCATCCACTCTCGCCCCGATAGTCGTACTTGCCCCTCGAAACCCTCGTGGAGTAGAATTTCTCTGCTTCTTTCCTGAGCTAGAAGAAGAGAGTTTTCTCTCCTCCCTCTTATCACTAGCACCCGCATCTTGGATGCTCTGTGCGTCATCCACTTCCCTTTATGGCCATAGCTGTCTTGACCATCGAGTCCAAATCTTATAGGAGAAGCCCCATAATTTTACCCTGAATGGACAATTTCAAACCATTATGAAACTTTCTCAGTTTGGCCATGTTCGTGGCCACATAATCATCAGCGAAACGGGCTAACTTAGTGATCCAAACCACGTATTCAAGCACTATCATTGTTCCTTGTTTTGGTTCTAGGAACTCTCGAGCTTTTGCATGTTGTGCAAATGTGGGAAGTACTTAGCCATGAAGAGCTCACGGAACATGTCATTGCCTCCAAGTTCCTTGAGGCTTTGACCCAATCTCACCACAATTGGGATTCACCCTCTAGTTGGAATGCGGCTAGCTTTATCTTAGTGGCGTTAGAGGTGACCTCCATTGTAACACCACCAAAATATACCCTCGTAGTTTTATAACATGTTTAGGGTATAAAATAAGTTAAATTTGTATTTTTTCGGAATTTATATTGCTAAGAACGAAAAATGATAAAACCGAAATTAATGCAAGAGTCTAATGGTAAAATAGTAAAATGTCACATTAAGGACTCAAGGGTCATAAGATACGTTTACATGCCAACATAGAATATTGAGAAGTCAGAATCGCAAAGAAAGAAAATGAAGGACTAAAAATGCAAAGGGAAAAGCTAAAATGGCTTTCTACAAATAAGGCCTTATGAAGGAAAAGATATAAGACCAAATTTTTGGTCAATTGAGATATTTTCTCATTTGTGAAAGAGAGGAGCTCAAGCAGAAATCTGGTGTAGGAAATGAAAGCCATTCGGCTTTTGTGCAATCCATTGTTTTGGTTCTTCTTGCTTCAAGCTAGAAGAAGGAAAAAGAGGAAAGTTTGTTTCAAAAGAAGAAAACCAGGTTTGGAAACTCCTCAAACTCCTTTCTTGTTTATGTTTGTGTTAGGAAAACCCTAACTCTTCTAAATATGTTATATGGTTGTTTGAGTTGGTTGTGATCCTCAATTGAGGAATGTTTGTTTAAAGGAAATGTTAGGGTTTTAGGGGAAATGCTGTCAAAAATTTTCCAAAACCCAGGTTTTTGTCATGGCCATCACTCATCCAAATTGAGTGATACAAATTTCAAAACTGACTATAGATAACAAATATTCTGAAATAAGTGTATCAAATTCTTTGACCCCATTAAACCTAAAATTCATTAAAGTGAATCATTATTTGTAGGAAATATTTCTGTAAAGTATCTAAGTGCAACAAATAAGAAGGTTGATATATGAAATTTGAACACATGAACAAGAATACAAAAATGTAAATGACTATATGATATCCCTAACTCGGATAAAAACCTAATAAGCTTGATTTCTACATATATTCCAAAGTGGATGGACAAGTAGGCACGCTTATGAGGGATTACAAGTTATGTCTGGCCTGCTTGGTCATTAAAGCAACCCCGTTTGGGTCATTACAGCGGCCCTATTTGGGTCACATAATACAGGCATACAGTCCCCGTTCAGATAATTATGATACTTCTAAGATATACGCCTGGGCTTAGTCATACAAGATAGTGACAGCCATCAAGTTCAGTAGCATGATACCTTCTGTATATACATACTTATCTCCTATATCCAAGTCTTTGGAATATACACAGTATGGGAAATGATAAGATGATATAAGATAATATGAAACATGACATGAAAAAGGCATGAATATGTGAATGATATGAAAGATGCATATGATATGTAAAAGAAGATATGTTTATAAGCTATTGTATATGTATATTGAAATTATATCACGTAAGTGGTCATATGTTATGAGATGTTTCTAAGCTATAAGCTTAAGACAGTGTGTTTCATCCCAGAAAACAAAGAGGACATTCACGGAGACCTTGCAGATCCCGTATTAACACAAAGAATAGAAGCCCACCCTAAGTAGGTTTTGATTTGTTTTTGTATATGTAACTATGTGAGTTTTTGAAATAGTGAAATTGTATAAGAAACCAAGAGAATGTAATTTTGATATATGTATATAGAATATTATGAACAATTTTCACTACTGCGGGTTGTTTTTGATATACATGCTTATAAGTTTTATTTTTATGAAAATATATATAAATCGGGCTCCACCAATGACGTAAAAACAGTTAAAGAATCTCAACTCGTCGCATTCCCACTCTTCACTTAGCAGGGGTGCGCCATCCATAGGTTTAATATCTTTTGACTTGCTCAACCAATGATTACCACCATCGGGTCCCCTCTCCTCCCTCAAGGTCGAGAATTGAGCGCTGCCTTAAATCTCTTGAGGTTACTCGCCTCCTTAGCGCATGGCTAATTAGTTTGCAGCAATAGTGGCACTTACAACACTCGCCCGTGCACAAGGCACTCACCACAACACTAATATCCTCCATAAAGGCTTACTGTCAAAGGCCGCAATGACCGGTTAAGGCCTGCCTATCACCTCTACATCATCTTTCTCGACTTTCCATCTACACATGTCAAATAGAAAATTGAGATTCCTTTTTCTCGTCAACTAGTAGTACATGTGCCAACTACTAATAGACATCAAAACTCGAACCATCCATTCTTTCTTTTTCCGAACCCCCAAGGTTATGTGTTCTAACCCTAGTGTTCTTCCTTCTCTATACACAGTTTACAATGCATATAAATCACACAACATAAAGCAATCTTATATACAATTTACCATGTATATAATCCACACAACACGCAGCCCACAGTCATGAAACACACAATGTATGCAATGGTCTAAACTCCATCCCCACCAAACCCTAGGTAATCACATACCTATGCTCTAATGCAAGCTGTGACATTAGAACACAATGAATCTAATGACCTAGACCCATATCCATCAAGTCCTAGGTAGCCGTATACCTAAGCTCTGGTACCAAGCTATGACACCCTAAACCCGGGGGTCCATTGACCAACCGTCAACCTACGAAAGACTCATGGATATCAGGAGACCCGATACCACACTGATGTGTTCCATTTACCAAGATCCACAATTTTAACAACTAAATTGCCACTCCGAGTCCATTTATCCATTTTCATTTAAAACATGTATGATTATAATTAAAAACAAGGCATAAGGGTTTAATTACAACTCTCTTGCATAACAAAATGCATGGCAAAACTAGTTTGCATATAAATGTTACAAAAAGGATTTTTGTAAGCCACAATTCGGCTTTCTTACAATCAAGGCCTCGAATGTTGCCATCCAATCGGCACACCTTACACCTTAAATGTTCTCCATATAGTGAGCCATGCCCAAGAGAGAATATTTCCTATGTGAGGCTACTCCCTACCTAAGTGTACATGCAATGGTCATGTTCCATAAATTCACATTCACATTCCAAGTAAAAACATGCAATTTCTACCATGGAATCCTACATGCCATGCCATGAAATGAGATGAGACTCAATCATGTACCATGCCCCAAGTCCTTACCAACTCCCATCACACCCGAGTCTTTACCGACTCTTATCACACAATGTCAAAGCCCATGCATGATAAAATCCATCATTTCTGATCATTTTAGAAAACAAATTCATTTGTTTTCAAACCAAAAACTTTTTGGATGTTACACCTCAATGATCATTTATATACAAAACTCATGTGTCTTTTGTGGGCAATCTAATTTTTGTGTCATTAATCAAGAAGCCCCACGCCTAAACACTTACCTGGCTTTCACTGAATTGTGTTCAATCACAACACTGGTCTTTCACCCGGTAGGCATCTATCCCCGTTGCTATTACCCTAATACATGTTTTCTTTTTACCATTTTATTCAACATTGACTTACTGACTTTGGTCCAATTTTACCAAGCCCACCTAATCAATCACCAAACGCAGTGTTTATTTTCAACCATGCACTCACACCCATTTAATGTCATTTCCCTATGTATATGCAATGTAATGTACCATTACATGTTATATCATGACACATGTATAATGAATGCTACATGGACAACATAATCCACACCACTTACCAGTGTCACACAAACTCACCACCTGTATATGACTCTATTAATTATTATTTCATTCATGTTACTGTTATTATGCACTATATATTAACATCAACATACAACATGTCATTCCATGTTCAAGCAATGACACACACACAATCAAGCCATGTAATGGCCATTTGCACATAAACTCATCACATGCCAATACATTAGAACACACATATTGACATTGAAACATGTCACTCCTTAGTCAAGCAATGACACTCTCAAACTAGTCATACAATGGCCCCGAAGCAACACACAAACAATCATAAATCGGGCCACAAAACCGACCCCAAACAGGCCATAAACACAGGCCTCACACAGTCACAAGCTCACCCAGGCGTAGCCTACCTTCGCCTAGTGTTGACTGATTTTTGTATAGACCAAAATATGAAGGTCACCCAAATTCTCAACACAGCTACCAAAGAACTAAATCAATCCCAAGATAACAACGCTAAAAACTTGTTGACCAATTTTTCAACATTGCTACCAAAGACTAAACTAAGTTCCCGGCAACCGTGCCAAAAACTTGTTGACTAATGTTTGGTATAAAATATGTTATTTTCTTGGTTGAGAAGGCTTCAATTAAAATTGTGTTTTAGTCTAGATCAAGTGCGCAAGTCATTCCCACGAAGATTGATGAAAAATCTAAACATCAATCACCCCATCTACTCAAAATCCTTGCTATTTGAACTCTAAAATTAAACGTGGTTTTGGTTTAAACTAAATGAAAGTAAAAAAAAGAAAAAACTAATTAAAACTCTATAACTTATGTATAAAGAATTTAAAATAATTGGATTGAGAAGTTCACTGGGTAAGTAACACTGGGATTAAGTTCAGTGTATAATTATCAATTTCTGCATCATTTTATAACATTAGTTCAATCATGAATTTGAAATTTGAACTAGTCAAAGATGCAAGGTAGTATTGCTTAGATTTCTCCACACACCATACATTTCATTAATTAGCCATATTCCTTTCGAACACATGAGTCTAATCAGTTACTTGTAGAATGTAATCCTCTTTCTAAGATTTGGGTATTTTTCATTCTCAGTACTTCACACCCTTTTCTTAGAACTGAAGACTGTTTGCCCCTATAGACAGGATAATGCAAGCTTTCCCCAATTTAATTGGCATCTCATCCATCAAATCTGACAAAATTCTCTATCTCCTTGATTAGATCTCAACTATCACATGATCAAGATCCTTTCATCAAACAGAGGAGAAACCCTTAATCAACTAAATTGATATATCATACGACTAATCCACACACCATGAGTAAATTCCATGGATTTATCATAGCCCTTCAAAGTTATTAGTTCCATAATATTACCTAACATACCCCTGTGTAATCGCTCCATACTCGTGAATCTCCATCTTTGTGTCACTCAGAGGGCTTTCTGAAAATCATAGCAAGATTCAGTCCTTTTTTGGGTACAAGCTACTAATATCTGAACAAGCCACTACAAAATCAATACCACTTAAATAAATTCAAGATTTCAAACTATGACATTCTTTCAAGTTGAGCAGAAAAAACAATAATTAACATCGATCCAATCCTTATGGAGCCTAGCCTTCAAACTGATTACAAAGAACAAAGGGACTAATCGACGTAAATTCACTGAAATTGCAACCGAACTAAAATAGATGAACTCCAGAAAATTTCCAAATTCATTATTTTAGACAATAATGAAAAACAAAATTTTACAAATAAAACCAACTCGAAACTTTGTACTATATCACTACTCAATTCCAAGAAAAAAAACTAAATGCTACTCTAAAAACTAAATAAAAGAAAAAAAATAAAAGAAAAAAAAAATAAAAAATAATATACAAAGGAGTTCCAGCTACCTAGAAGTTCTTGGTTTTGTAGAAGTTGTGAATAGTGCCCTAGATGCGTCTATTTATAGATTTTCAAATGATGGACCGCACTTCTAGGCTGAAATTGTGGATCCCAAAAAATTATGGCCCAATTGACTACTTTGTCACGACATAGAAAGTTCTGTCACGACATAGTTCTCATCTTTGTCGCCCAGATCTTGTGGTGGCCTACAGTTTTTGTCACGACATATTTTCATGCTCTCTTCTTGAATTATGTCGCGACATAGTTTTTCCAAGTCGTTCGAATATCTTTGGCTGCGGACACGAGTGTCTTCAGGTCACGACATAAAAACTTTGTTGCAACACAACTTGTCATTTTCTGCTGCTTCTGAATTTTGTCGCAACATAAATTTCTTTGTCGCGACAAAACTTCTTGTTTTTCAGCCTTTCTCTATATTGCGACATAAGTTTGAAATGTCGCAACATAAAATACATTGTCGCGACAATCTTCTATTATCCCCTCTTTATCTTTTGTCGCGACATAGTTTTCTTTTGTCTCGACAAAACTTTTTGCCTCTAGCCCTTCAACTTGGTTGCAACATTCTTTGCTATGTTGCAACATACGTTTATGGCTCTTCTCAATCTCTGTCACGATAATAATTTCTTTTGTCGCGACAAGGTTTCTTACTGATGCATGGGTCTGTTGTCGCGATAGACTTTTTCTTTGTTGTAGCATAATCTTGTTGTCTTACACTGTTGAGACTGAACTCTAAGTCGTGACAGAATATGAAGATGTCACGACAAATTTTCTTCTTTGATCTTTGTCGCTAGCTGGACTGTTTGTTACAACATCGAAATCCTTGTCGCGACAAACTTGTCTTAACTGGTTTCATTTCTCTTCCATTTTCTGTCGCGACATAGTTTTCTTTTGTCGCAACAAAAATTTCTTACTCTGCAGCGTTTATTGTCGCGACATAAATTTGATTATTGAGACAAAACTCTATTGTCACTGCTTGATCATTGTCGCGATAGAGATCTCTGCCTTCAGTTCTTCATTGTGTCATGACATAATTTTCTAAGTCACAACATTCATCTTGCAATTCTTCTCAACTTTTGTCGCAACAATAGATTTCTTTATCGCGACATACTTCACTTCAACCTTATGTTGTGTTTGTCGCGATATAAAACTTCTTTGTCACGAAAAAGTTGTTCTGCCTTCCATTGCTTACTTAAATTTTGTGTCATGACAAAGTTATCTTTTGTCACGACAGAGCTTTCTACTATCTTCAGTTCTTTATGTCGTGACAGAGTTGAAAAATGTCGCGATAAGGTTCCATTGCCATTTGCCTTAGTCAATGTCGCGACATAGTTGTCTTTTGTCACGACAAAGTTTTATCTTCTAATTTCCTTTATGTCTCAACACCATTTAATTCTTTGTTGCAACATTTCTCAGTCAAACTCTCTCATATTATGTCGCAATAGAGTTGTGTGATGTCGCGACAATCTTCGTTTCTGGCTTGAGTTTCAACTTGATCTTTGTTGCGACATAGCGCTTCCTGTTGTGACATAGCTTCGCCGTTCTCTGCGGATCCTCGCTGACATAAAATCTCTTTATCGAGACATAGTTTTCTGCCTTAGCCAAAATTTTCTACTTTTCATCCTAAAATTGTCTATTTTTTCATTTAAAACCTGCAAAACACAAAGTTGGTGAATATTCCATAATTCAGCATTAAAATTACTCATAAACTTTTAGAAACATGCCAAAAAATGGATTAAAACTAGATGAGTTTAGGACTCATCACCTAGGAGAACCAGAAACTTCCCATTTCCTATCCTCGGGCTCGCCTAGGCGAAGATTCCCTCTCCTAAGCAAACCCCTTCGCCTAGGCGAACACCTCCTTCACCTAGGCGAAGACACCCTTCTTCCTAGGGAAGCCCCTTGATTAGCAAGTGCTCAAAAGTGCTATTTTTGAGCCCCGTTTATTGCGTGTTTTGAGCACTTTTGTGTACTAATCAGCGTATTAACCTTAATCGGCACATTAAGGTCCTTGCTATACTACATCGATCGTATTTTGTGGCTAATTTTAGTTTTTGCAGCTATTTATGCCAAAATTGGTCGAAGTCGATCGGGGCGATGAAGAATTCGAGCCGAACTCGCGATCGGCAGCATCGTGAACCGTAAGGAAAGAAGAGCGTAAAATACATGAAATCGAGCATCAAGAAGATTTTCGGCAGTGGCTGCGAATTCCCGTGATCCTCGCTAAAAGCCTTTCCCGTCGCTAATGCTCATGTCTCCCGTGACCGCTCACCTTTCGCTTCGACATTTTCGACTTTTTTTTTTTGTTACATTTGTTTGTTTCTTCCAAATTTGTCCCTTGTAATAGCTTTTGTTTTTGGTTTTGGTATTTTGTAAAAGGGCTCGCTTATAAAAGCCCTGCATAAGCACCGTAACAAAGCCATCTCTTCATTAATAAAACTTTCTTTTGGCAGAGCTTCACTTTCTCCCGCCTCTTTTTCCTTTCTCTCACTTTCTCCCCTTTTCTCCCATTTTCTAGGCGTACCAAACACCTCCAAGGATGACAACTCGAAGGACAGTGGCTAGGAAACCTTCTCGAAGGAAGGTCGGGAGTGATTTGAAGGCAAATGGAGGGGTTCCACTACTCTTCACGCAGTACCACCGGCAATTTTGTGTTTCCTTTGAACTATAGGTTTAAATCCCTTAGACTCACCTTGAATGGTTATTACTTACAATCTGGGCTCATTGATGCTTAATGTTGGGATCCATCGGGACGCGCTTGTTAGTTATCATTTACGATCCCTTGTAAGGTGAGTCAAGAGAGTTGTTTTCACCGTCGAGACCATCGATGCTCAAGTATTACTAATTCTTTTTCAAAGGATGGTTATTAAGGGTTAGGTTTTATAGCTAAATGAAGATCCGGTTCGGGAAATGACTATGTCATCCTTCCTAACGAGGAAAGGGACCCCGAAACCTCGCTGTCTCTACGAATCCAACCCAGTAACCTAACACTTCAAGGAGTTCTCTTTTATATTTTTACTTGTTTTATTTTCAGTTTTCAAACAATTCAACCCACTGTTTTTAACAACACCCAAAAATCCAAACTTAAATTCACCTTTTTGAGCTCACTGTAAATCATTTGTGCGAAGAAAACCCATCCCTGAGTTCAACCCTAAAACCACTATATTACAAGAAATTTCTCCGCTACTCTGGGCAAGAAGAGGGAATTTAGGTTACAAATATCGTTGATTCCGTGCACACCCATCGGTGACGTAATCACCCTTTGTCCTCGCCTAAGCCGGCGACTGAACACAAAGAATTTGAACATCCACCATTTTTAGCCCAAAAATGGAAAATAAACCAAGGTATGAAGGATCCCTGCCTCTTGGAGCAAGATAAAACTGTTAGGAAGCCTCGTGGGCACTTCCTAAACCCAAAACCTGTATTTCCCCCAAATTCCTCTCTTGGATCTTTGGCGAAATCTCCCTTTTCTAGTACACACACATATCCCTCGCCGAGTAGATGAACTTTTGTTCTTGGCCCAACGAAATCCGACCAACGGAGCTCCATAGATCGTAGAGAGAAATTGGATGCCCTCACTTTCTCTCCCTCTTCTCTTTTTCTCTCTACGCGTGAAAATAAGAAGAAATGGGCTTTTCTTTTGCCCTAACCCCCTTTTTGTTCTAACTTAACCTTAAGTTATGAGAGTGGCCCACGTCGTGCCATGTGTCCAACCTTGCCCAAGCCCATCTCTACCTCGAAACAATTTATTTTGCCTCGCCTTAAGTTCAAATCACTATAGTTCTGCGAACTTAAATCAAGTCATTTCCTATCTTCTAAGATTTTTGTAAAAGTCTCATTCCTGGAGTCAGTTATCTTAAAAAACGTGAAAATCCGACTGTTTTGGACTTTAACGCAATTCGTCTAGGTAACTAAATTTTACGAGATGAATCCAACGGTGTGGTCCATTTCGTCATTCGATATTTAGAAAATTTTGAGTTTTCAACCTGTATTGTAGCTTCAATTTATTGTTTTGCCCTTTTTCAATAAAATTCAATCTTTCCCAAGTTTTACATTGTTATTTACTCTTCTCATAACTTCAATTGGGAGCTGACTTTAAATAATACAGAGTTATATTTACTGATTATTTTAAAATCTTGCAACCTCAAGCGTCTCCAGTCTTATTGAGATTTTAGGTGAATCACAGTTTTCTGGTGGTCATATCTCCTCTTTAACTTATTCCATAGAGCAAGGGGTCCCTTTACTATAAGGTATTCATTTTTCAAATCCTCGTTAGGATGATATCGAAGGAAAATCAATGCCTTTGCGCGATCCTGCAAGGATGCTTGATTTCCTTCTTTAATAGTAGCTCCAAAATTCATTGCATCAAGATGTATTTCAGCATCAAGGATCCAAGATAGATAATTCTTTCTAGTAATGTCATGCCACAAACTTTGAGTTTGTGATAAAATATTAGACTTAATTTAATAAATATAAATTATAGATTCCATCATGATCAAACCAAATATATATAATTGTAGTTATGCACAATCGAAATAGCGTCAAGCTAGGGTGAGGGAGTTAGTTACCTTTAAAGCAAACTTGTGCTGATAACATGTTGTGAAATATGTGATAAAATTGAAAAAATGAAATGAAATGTATTATTATCTTTATATTTTTAAATAAAGAGAGAATGAGAGAAGAAGAATTAAGGATATCAAGAGAGAAAGAGACAGAAGGAGATGGAGAGAATGAGAGAGGTTCTTCTTTTGTGTGATACACTTAACAAATAATGAGGTGTGTTTTATACGCTTCCTCAATCACCTAATACATGAATCATATAAAAGATGTTCATAAAATAAGTTTATAAAAAACTCATAATGATCATAATTCACCATTCAATGAAGCCTTTATGAATGGAAGTTTATTCATGAATTTTAAGGTCACATTATGTGAATGTTCACCACATTTACAAAAATTTCTCTTTCATTTTTTTTACTTTTAATATTATAAATAACAACGAGAGTTTCCTTTAAACATAGAGAGGATTATGTTTATATAGATGGATTTACTCGCAAACTTTATAAATATGTTTTGAAATTATGAATCCATTTGTATATAAAATGAGTTATATCTAGAAAGTGCTTTTGGGTTCAAAACCAATAATGGTTAGAGTGATTTAGAATTATCAAAAAGTCTTGATTTTTTCTAGGATGATCGTGGGTTTTTCAATCCTATACTGCCCTGTCTTTAATGGCACATGTATGAGATTTGTATAATCGAAGCTTTTGACGTAGTTTAATTTCTCAGAATCGTGTTTTTTATGAGGTGGGTTCGTGATATTGCCTAGCTTTCACTCAGATTATATATTAAAAATTAAATTAGTTTTTATTTTTATTTACATTTTAATATATAATGACAATAATAATAATATATTTTATAATAAAATAAAATTATAAAAAATATAATATCTTATTTATTTATAATATATATTAATTTTAATATAATAAAAAAAATATTAGTTAAACGACATTTGTATGGGAATTTTTCATTCCCATCCTATCTGCCTTGTCCCATTGAATATTTTTAATATGATAAGTATGGGAAACAATTTAATTTAACGGAACATATTTGGGTTGGGGCCATCCTGCTTGAACTCGTCTCATTGGCATCCCTGTGCTTTGCACGTTTGGACGATTTTAACCTAAAAAGAAAAAAATATGTATTTTTTTAAAAAATTAATTCTAAAATGTATCTTCATAATTTTTATGTTTATATATATATATATATATATATATATATATATATATACACACGTATATATGTATATATGTATGTAACATGAAGTAAGGGATTGAATGAGGATGTTGGGTTATATAAATTTGACAAAAATTAATAAACGAGTGTTGTAGTCCAAAGTTAAAATTCTAATGGATTGCCAATGTGGGCATAAATGATAAACTTGCTCTCATATTCAAGTTCATAGGCGTAAGAGATATTTTTTTACTCTATACTATATCCACATTGTGTGTATGTATATAATCATTATTTTGTTTTGTTTTATATCTTGAATTTTCAGTTGGTTGGTCAACTCAACCATGATGAGCTTTGTGATCTTATACACCAGCAATTACAGTCGTATGATGTAAACTTGGAGGATGATCTTTGCTCTCTTTCTATATCATCGGCATCCCAACAAGAAGTCCAAGGGCACAAGCACAACTGAATGTATTATATATATATATATATATATATATATATATATATATATATATATATATATATATATATATAAAATATGTTTAATTAAAATATGTTTAATTAGTTGTCGGAATATACTAACTAAAGAAAAAAGTATTCAAAAGAAAATGTTTTTTCTTTTTCATGTTTGGTTGTTCAAATGCATAAAAAGGTCTTAAATATGATTAAAATCAATGAAAAATTTTATATATTTCAAATTATTTATGCTATATATATTAAAAAAGGAATTAAGATAAGTTTAAAGAAATATATCACTTTCTCTTTTGTTTTTTCATTATATTTTTATTTAAATTTTCCAAGCATAAAAAATAAAGTCAACGTTTTTTATAGATTTAAAATTCAATTTGTGTAGACCTTAATAATATGCTTAATAAAAAAATCTTAATAATATGCTTAATAAATAAATATTTATAATATGCTTAATCCTTGACACAGATCCTTGAAACATAATATTATAACCTGATATGTAAAGTAAATAATGTAAAAAAATAAATTATTCTTTTGATAAATTTATATATCAGAACAACCCAACAACTAATTTGATAGTAATTGTATAACAATTTTGTTGTAAATCGTCTCAAATTCCTAACCGTAAGGATTCATATTTTAATAAAGAAAAAAAAAATTATTCTAATATTAAATTTCTTATTGAATAAAAAAAGTTATAAGAAATATCCCTATAAATATCTTAACATAAGAGGGGAAAACTTGTAACATATATCAAGATGAACTTATAAATACCATATGTAACGAATACAAATGTGAGAAAAAATGAGATACTCAATCAAGTAGGGAGTTGCAGTTTAAGGTGTGGATACAAAGACTAAGGAAATATGAAATGTTTCCGTTACTTAGATTGTTGTGTTTGGTTTTATCTTCAACATAAACGATGACATTGTTCATTAATCATAACATATGATGACAAGAAAAGGATCTGAAAAGAATATAAAAGAAATTATAAAGTTAGTAATCTTGATTTGAATATATATTATATCTATTCTAGGGAGAATTATGTTTATATACCTGAAGGGGAAATAATTTAATAAAACGTGTCTTCAAAGGTACAGCAATCAGTGAAGCTATACAGTGAGGAAAGAAATCTAAAAAGTATGCTCACATACAGTCATTTTTTAGCCATTCCAAAATTGCCTTGATACAGTGATTTTATGTGGGGCCTGGGTGACACACCCCACCCCTACTATCTGGGCAGTGTGTCGAAGCACCACGTAAATCCTCAAATTGCTAATTCTTAACGACTAGAGGGGATCTCGTGAAGCCGGCCGTATTGCTGGCTTCAATCTCGTATAAAAATTTTCTTTCTAAACTTATGATTTATGAAATTTCTACAAAGATAATGCGATATAAGACATGTCCCAACCGTATAATAATAATTTACACATTTCCAAATATGGCAACCAACAACATTCTTTTCACCAGAGCCTCAGCTCAACATTTTCACAAACCACCTTATGTACATACATATTATCTTTATACAAATTCAAAGTATTTCTTACACAAAACAAGATTAATACAAAGACAAATACGTAAGTCGAGAATCCAACCGTCTAGGCGTCCAAGGTGCTCTGACTGAAAATAGTTTTTAAAACAGAAAATAATGAGCTAAACGAGCTCAAGAAGTGTATGCTTTATAAAAGATTTCTTTTTCTCGAAAATACTTCAAAACGTAAACTCTCTTACAAGATATTTCCTGTAAATTCTTGCTTTGTTTCGCTTTTAAAAAGTTTCCAAAACTTTTGATACTTGATTAAAAGTTTAGAAAACTTTTCATACTTGTTTGTTTGCTTTGCTTTGCTTTTCTTTAAAAGTTTATAAAATTTTTCATAAACCTCTTGCTTTAAAAGTTTCTAAAACTTTTTATAAACACGGGAGTCTGGGCTCAACCGCTTGCTTTTAAAATAAAAACTAGAGTCCGCCTCAACCGTTTGTTTAAAATCAGCCACTGAGCCTAGGGCTCAACCGATCGCTTTGAAATCAAAACGGAGCCCGGGCTCAACCACCAATGGTTGATTTTTCAAACTCGTATAAGCACGCTTATAAATCATCAACCACTGAGGCCTTTCTCGCTTGTCGCACCCAGTGAACACGGAGCCCTGCACATCGATCGTGCTCTGGAAGGACTCCGGGTCCGCATCACCTAGGTGGAAGGGCCTTGGCCCACGTCACCTTTTCCGGTAAATATGGTGGAATTGACCTAGGTCTCCATCACCATAATTTAGTTAGAGCTCTAACCCTATATACTCTAGTATGTGCCACGACCTGTTTTAAATGCATGATGCATGATCTAAGTTTTCCGACCAAGCAAATCTAAAATGCATGTATGATATCCTAACACCACCGCAAGCACTTGATTTTAATACCTCGACCGGTATGCTTACTTAAGACTGTGGATTTTGGTTAGCCTATTTTACAAAATAAGACTTTGTTTGCTTTGTTGCTTCTTTTGAAATATGGTTTTACACCAAAACCATTGTCATTGTTTTATAAAAGTACGGGTTGATTACATCAAAACCATTACTTGTTTGTTTTTCACATATGGTTTAATTCAAAACCATTTTGTTTGCTTAAAACTCATTGCTTTAAAACATGGTTTATACTCAAACCATTAAATACCAAGGTAAAATGCTTTATAATAATAATACACTAAAAGATTTTAAAAATGTTTCTTTAACACTCCACCTTTGTTTACCAAAACTTGAGCACACCCACTACTTTCCCGCCTTTGCTTTTAGCCTACACACTCCAACGAATACTAAGAATCATTAATCACCCGCGCATATCGTAAAACTTAACGTACTTCACATCGCAAGTCACTTCTTAGTAATACACAACATTCATATAAATCCAAATTAACAACTTACCCTTGAGCACTAAAAAGCCCCTAACAAAAAAACCACTCATTTTGGTAAACCTTTTTCCAATAATACTCTCTTGACTTTATTACCCAAAAATTATTCAAACGGTCTTCAAAAATTATGAAACTCTCCAGATCAGTCCTTTATATATCCAATGACATCTCTTTAAATTTTCAATTTAAAATTTATTCTCTAAGGCCCTTAACCACATAACACAAGTTACAGCATTTTTGATACCAAATTGGTTAGCTCACTGGATCACCTACTGTTATTCTTGATTTCTGGGGTCTTAACTCCATAAATGGGAATTGGTTTCTTCACTCATTTGAAGCTATGGTTCTAAGGTTTCTTCTCCAATTGGAATCACCCAATTTGGATCATCAAAACTCAGGTTATTGTATTTTACATCTAGATTACTCAAATTGGCATAACAGAATCTGCACATAGCTCCACTATGACAGATTTTTGGGTACTTTGGGGTTACAATTTGAAAACTTTCTTCAAGTAAATTATTCCCCTAAAAGTCTATTTTAACCAGAATTTTGAATCACTCAATTTGGATGAGTGAAACTCAACTTATGGCCAAAACACTATAACAATACCCAAAACAGAGCATAATCTGTGAGCTACACGAGCTCACCTTTCAGTTCGTATTTGGGAGCCTTAGATCTACAATTTGCTCTTGGTCCCTTCTATACATTTGTAGCTCTATATCTTATGGTTCTTTACCAATTTGAATCAATTGATTTGGATGATTATAACTTAATCTATAGCCAAAACAAAACAGGGTTTTGCCAAAAATTTTGACAAAGAATTCCTTTTAAAAACCCAACATTCTCCTCGTTTTTTACAACTATTCCTCAAAACCAATTCAACCAACCGCACAACACAAAACAACCTCAACCCTAGCTTTAGGAACTAGGATCAAAACCCAAGAACCATGGAAATTCATATAAAGGTCCAATAATCCATACCAAAAAGCCTAGAAATCCAAATATATACATGATTCCATACAAAAATCCATACCTTTGTTCTTCTCCCTCTTCTTCTTCCTCTTGCTTCTTCTCTCCTCCTCTCTTCCTTTCTCCTCCTCTCTTCTTTACGTGGGAGCCCTAACTTGGGAGACCAAAACTGAATTTTGGTTTGTCTCATGGCCTTTTATAATCCCATATTTACCTTACTACTAGGTCCTCCATCTCTCAAGAAATTGAAATCAACTTATGTTATTTATACGATGGCCCATCATCTTTTCATTTTATGGTTTTCTTGTTATCCTTTTGGCAATTTACTACTTTACCCTTCCTCTAACATCACATTCCGGGTTCATAAATTTATCATTTCACAATTTCATTCTCCAAAATACAACAATGGCACTTTGTGCTCGTATGCGCCTCTACAGTTACATGTACTGTACACTCTCTCAAAACGGAGCGTTACACTGAGAGTCATGTAGGCAAAGTGGAAAAATGAGTCACCCAACTCAAAATTTCCAAGCATAATAATGAAATATTTTAGGCAACAAGAATTGGTAAGAATATTTGGGTAAAGAGTTGTAGGGGTTTTGCATATTCCTATTAATCCTTCGACGGTGGAAACTCATATGGGCAGAGATGTAGGTGTTGGGGTTCAAATGGTTTCCGACACAGTAAATTGTTTAGAAGGATGATCTTGATGGGGAAGGAAATGGTAATGTAGATTCGGATTGGGAACGAGGGCGAAATGAAGATTGGAATGAGGAAGTTGAAATGAATATTGGGGCACGAACGGGTGGGAATGTGATAATGAGACAAAAATCATACATTGATTGAATTAAGAGAATGAGACATAGGAACCCTATATAGCAACCTGAGTAGCGGGAGATGCAGATTTCCCAATTATTCTATTAGACAATAATTTCCGATAAAGCAATTTTAAGTTGGGCATATGATCACAAATGTATCCTCTTTACCATAAACAATAGATCCATATAGAATGATGTTGTTTATTACTAAGAAGGCCCAAAAATGTAGCACATAATCGTTGCCTTCATATGCAATGGGAAAAAAGATTGCTTTGTTTGGTATGAAACAATTATCAAACCCAATTTTTTCATATACACTATAGTAACCTCAAGTGGTATTATAGTTGTGAAAAATCCAATGACATGGGTGCTTATCCTAATTGACTAATAAACTATTTGATAGGTATAAAGCAAATTGTTACTATGACACCATGGCTATCTCTACAAATTTGGGACGTGTAGGTATGAGATGCATAATTGAAGGAAAATTGTTACTAGTTTCTTGGCATGACAATGTATCAATTTTTGCATGTTTGAAATTGGGTTTATGTTGATGTTGTAATGACATATTTGATTAAGGATATGGGATGAATTGAATGCATTTGATAAGGGGAAAAAAGGAAACAAGTTGGTGTAAACTAATTGTGTTAACTAGTGATGTACATTTTTAGCTATGCGGAATGTTGCAAAAAAATTGATGAATAGGTAACACTAGAGTGGTTAAAGGTAACACAAGATAATCTGTATGCTAACAATGTATGGATAAGGGGATAAACATAGTTCATGTCATCTATGTTGATGTAATTATCAAATATAAATTAATTATACATGGACAATGACATTAGTTTGTATATGATAACATATATCATGGGATATATAACCCTTGCAATGTTTGATATGGTGGTATATAATGTAATAATTTTATATAGAAACAAGTTTATCTAATGACATTATAAGATAAAGAAGAAATGTAAGTTTGTCAACCTTTAGGATATGTGTGATGATATGTGTGACAAATGTTATAATTTGTTTGGTTGTGAAATGAGGATAACATGATTGTTAATTGGGAAAAACAAATGCGATCTCTTCTCACACTGATGATGCTTCAATTACATAATGTGATTGATGTCTTTTACATTGATGATTTTAAGTAAGATACAAACAAATGTTACATATTTGTAACTTAGAAGGTCCTATGAATAGTTAGGTAAACATTGATATATGATATATTTAAGAAATTTTTTTTCTTACAGATCTTAGTGAATTGTTGTTGGAGTAAAAAAGATGGTCTACGCCACAATGAGTGATTGTTTAATGGAGTCCATAAGTTCATTATATTGCTATCTATATGTTGGTGAGGAACTTTAGCAGGCTACTGATGAGAGTGCAATATACAAAGGTGGTAAGCGTGATAAAATTTCTATTGAATGAGGTATGACATTTGAGGAATGTGTTAGGATAACATGTAATGAAATGAATGTTGGGCCAAAGGGTGCTATATTTTCATATACACTCCCATTGGATGAAATAACTCAACAACCTTTAAGAAGTCAAGAAGACTTAATCAACACGATTGGAAATAGCGAACACTATGCACGTGTGTTTATTTCGATAGTTGCTACAGAAAATGATGATGAGGTTTCTTCCCCAATCCATATTCCTATTCCTACCCCTATAGTACAAAGGTAAGGAAAGTGTAAGAAGTTCAATTGGATTAAACTTATAATGGATATTTTTTTTGACCATATGAGAACACAACCTATAATAATATAAATTGTGAAATGTATTGAAAGTAAATTGATCAGCTTGTGGTTTGCATTTCAGGGTTGGTGATAATATGGTTGAATCAAACTTTGTCGTCTAATGTTTTGCAAGGTTGGAAGGGATTAGCATTTCATCCATTGGATTTTTCCCAAGGTCTTCAAGTTCAATTGGTGCGACATTACAGTCAAAAGAATTACATAATGCGGTCATAGGAAGTGGGTAGACGTTTGCAAGTGTTGATACTTTTCGTTATGCGATATATTTGTTATCATTGGCGGGTCGGTTCCAATATAAGTTTAAGAGGAATTCTCATAAATAGATGGCGGGTTGGTTTCATTATGCATGTCTTGTGCTGACATGTCTATAAAAGATTACAGCTCGTGCAATAGGTGATCTAAGAGTTGTGCAAGTGCATACTTTTATAAATATGCATATCAAGACCATTGGCGATTCAAGCAGCTTGCAACCAATCCTACATACGAAGCGAGGTAACCATATTTTGGATAATGTTATTCGTGCAAGCAAAAATTATTTGTCAAGACAAATATGTAAAGAATTACATTGAAACTATGACATGCAACCTACATATTTGCAAGTATGGCATTTGAAAGAGAAGACTAAAGAAATAATACATGAAATGCATAAATACTCATAGAAGTTGTTGCCATGGTTTTGAAATTAGCTAATTGAAGGAAATCCAAGAACAATTAGATATAAAGTATTCTTAGGATGGACGATTCACACAATTGTTTGTTACGCATTCTCCCTCGATTCAAGGGATTGAAATGGGTCGTCATCCCATCATTGTTATTGATTTTTCTCATATGAGTGATGTGACAACCCTGGGCCAGCCACCAGCGTGCGATGTAAATGAAAGGTCATCCTTTGTTCATTTACCTATACACTAATAAGCATGTATCTTGAATATATTTTGTAGCGGTAGAATTTAAATATATTCAGATCCACAAATCAATTCGACTTATACAAAAACTTTACATTTGTTTACAAACAACAAAAAGAATATTACATATACAAAATAGACCAAAAAGTCTTCTAGTGGGCATCTAACTATATGTTGACCTTGGAGACTGATGAGGGTTATCCGGCCTTCTTGCTTCTGCTTTCGTACCTACACGGATGAAAACCCGTGCTAAGCTTTAAGCTTGGTGGGAATAAACTCATGGACGACCACTAACGGATCATCACACTTTTATACACATGCATATACATCTAACATATCATATCATTTAAACATGCCTATATTTGCTGCGCCATCATATAATATTACATTTCTTATCAACGTTCATACATATCATATGTCATATTGATCATTTGTTTTATGTTTCATGCGCATGTAGAAGTGGATAAAGGACTATAAGGGCAGCGTTAGCCTCTTTATCTGAACGAGTGGTATAAGGGCGGCAGCTATTATCGACCTACGGACAATGACCATCTATAGGGCCGAAGACTCTTTATTATCATTTATGCGAACAGCCAGTATCTAAGAGCCCGAAGCGGCGCTAATGGCTAGGGGCCAGTGATGTTATCACGCGGTTTTATTTTTCCGCAATAGGCATGCCCGTCTATCTCTGTCGGGTTCGCGGACAATCCATGTGTATTTTATGTTCAATACATATCTCATATTCCCGAATAATTATTGTCATCCGGTGATCATCTCTGATATTTACAATCATTTATTAGTATCTTTGCATTTTCATATCTCGTGATATATACATGAATGGTTACCATGTATGCTTAACGAGCTATTACTATCATTCAATTTCATCAAACTATATGGATGGATTCTAGACTCGGGCTTTCATAGGGTCCAAGAACATCAAAACGGAGTTCGAGTTGAAGAAATTATAGCAGATCCAAAGTTGAAGGCTTCCTATGAACAGTGACTACGAGCAAAACCAGCAGGGCCTACTATTTTTCATGATTTCTGGACCTAATATGAGTTCCAATTTAGTCAAGCTATATATGGATGGATTCTAGACTCAAAGATATTTCCATAGAGTCAAAGAACATCTGAAATGGAGTTCGGACGAAGAAATTATGACCGTCCGAAGTTGAAGGCTTCCTATGAACAGCGACTACGTGCGAGAACCGGCCAAGGCCTCTTGTTTTTTTGTGATTCTGGACTAATATGAGTTCCATTTCATCAAATCTATATGGATGGATTTAGACCCAAAGGGCTTCCCGTAGAGTCCGAGAACATGTCTGAAGAAGTGTGTAGGAGATTTGAAGGCTTCCTATGAGCAGTATTCTGGCTTGAAACCGGCGGGCTCTTATTTTCTTGATTTATGGACCTAATATGGTTTCAATTTTATAAATCTATATGGATGGATTTAATACTCAAAGGTCTTTCCATAGAGTCTAAGAGAACATAAACGAGGAGTTCGAATGAAGGGAGTATGACCAAGACAAAACATGGGTTTGGAGAAATTTTGGCTTGACATCTCTTACAAAAAGCCACACGATATTTCCTTAATAAATATTCGCAATTGAGGATTACAATCGGCCAAAGCTGAAGTCAGCGTAGCAAACAATTCCCAAAACACATATGGGGAAGACTTGTGGTTTGCTAACCCCATCTACATAATTAATGGGTTAGGAGAGTTTCTGCAAATCTCTCGAGAATTTTGGGGGAATCCATCGTAGTTTACATCTGACCCCCGAATCAACCACAAAACCAAACGAAACAACTGTTAATAAAACTACGAAACACCACCAATATACCAAGTAAGGTTCTTTTAGACCAAAATTCATTAAAAAAAATGGGTTTATGGTTTGATTTTTCCTTTAACTGCCTTTCTTTCTTCCTTCTTCTTCTTCCTTTCTTCCTTTCTTCCTTTCTTCCTCCTTTCTTCTCTTCTCTTCTCTTCTTTTCTTTCTCTCTTATCCGGATGCCCTAACTTAAGCCAAAAGAAATGAGATATTTTTAAGGCTTGTTTTTCCTTATACCCATTTTCGGGGTCAAATGTCCAAATTGCTATTTGGTCCTTCCTTTTCCTTCTTATTCTTCATAATTCAACTTATGCGTATTCTATGACATATAGACTATTAAATTATGACCCTTGGGTCCTAAATTGGTAAATTATTAATTTACGCTTAACTCCTGTATAAATTCCTAATTTTGCTTATTTTACTTTTATCATTATTTTATTCCTGAAAAAATATACATTTACTTTTAATATACCCAAAAATTGTTATAAAACTATTAGGGCATATTTTAGGGTATTACAACTCTCCCCCACTTAAAGAAATTTCGTCCTCTAATTTTTTTTTTTTTTTTCTGGTGAAGAGTTCTCGGATGCGTGCTTTCTATAGTTGTGGCTCCCCAGATAGCTTCTTCCCTGCCATGATATTTCTAGAGCACTTTCACTAACGATACTTGCTTATTCCATAACTATTTCACATCTCGAGCCAGAGTAGCTTTCGGCTCTTCATCGTATAGGCTTTCGTCTGCTTGCCTTGCACATCACACGCCTAGTAGTATGTGTGACTCATCAGTGGTATCTTGAAGCATCGACATGAAACACATTGTGTAATTTTGCCAATTACGGAGGGTGCTAAGCGATATACAAGGCGGTCGTTCCAAAACCTCATATGACCTATGAACCTCGGACTGATTTTCCCTTTTTATAAGCCGTAAATTTTCCTCCACGTGATATTTTCAAGAAGACCTTGTCTCCCTTCATATCACGATGTCTCCTCTTCAAATCGGCATAAGATTTTGTCGATCACTAACCCTTAACACTTTTAGAATAACCTGCACTCTCTTCCATATCTTTCATTATGTCTAGACCAATCACTATGCTCATTTAACTCAGTCCAGCCTGAGGATTCTACATTCCAGCCAGTACAAAGCCTCGTGTAGTCAGCACCAATACTTGATGAAAACTATTATTATAGTCCGTCATCCAATGGAATATACCTATCTGACACAAAAATTTTCATGACCATGACCTCGAAGCATATCTTCAAGTACTTAAATCAACCTCTTTGACTGTCCATCTGTTTGGATAGAATGTTATCTTGAACTTGACAGTACCCAAAGTGTGTAATTCTTCGACTTGATGTAAACGCGGATCTCTGCTCGACCTGATAGATAGCAGTACACCATGCGATCATTTTGAAATCTCCTCCACATATACTTCGACTAGTGAATCCATCTGATAGTCCATCTTGTAGAGTATAAAATGGTAGACTTTGTGAGCTTATCAATAATCACCCAGTTTATAGTCATGCTTACATTGTGTGAGGGAAACTGTAACACAAAATCCGTAGTAATGTTATCCTTCCATTAGAATTGGAAGGATTTTAACATAAACACAGGCACTTGATGTTCGGCTTTGACTTCTTGTACGTGGGCGGAACACATACTCGAGTCCGCATCTCTTTTCATTCCTTTCCACCAATAAAAGCTTGTTTCAAGTCATGGTACATCTTATTACCTCCCGGGATGCATGGTAAATATCGTATTATGGGCGCCTCAATAGCAACACTGCCTTTAGCTCTTTATCATCTGGCACACATAATATGTTCTGGAAATACATACTTCCAGCTTCTTTCACTGAAAACTCGATCTCGTCACCATCTCTAACCATCTGTAACTTTTTCTATAGCTCTTCATCATTTTTCTACGCATCTATAATCATTTGCTTTAAAACAGGTTGCGCTTCTAGTTGAGCTAACATAGCTCCATCATCACGCTAGTCGATCAACATATTGTAGTGAAATTGCTACCACTATCTTTCGGCTTAAGCATCGGCTACTACATTAGCCTTCGGTGTGTTGGTTCGATGCGGTCATAATCCTTGAATAACTCTAACCACCTCCAGCATCTCAAATTTAACTCTTTGCGTTAGCAAGTATGAGACTCTTAGGATCGATGTCAATTCTACCTTTCCATGTATAAGTAATTAATAAGCCATAATTTCAAACAAGCTACCACAACCCAGCTCTAGGTCATGGGTGGGATAGTGTTCTGTTCATGTGGCATCCAATTGTCCTGAGCGCATAAGCCACCACTTTCTCATCTTTGCATTAACACGCATCCCGAACCAATGCCCGAAGCATCACTATACAAGGTATGCTCTTTTTTTTCCAAAATAAGTGCGTCGATGCGGTGTTTTAAACCGACATCCTTTCCATTGTTCAAAACTATTACGACGTTGTCTGTCCACTCAAACTTTATTCCTTTCCTGAGTAACTTGGTGAGCGGAGAAGCTATGATAGAAAATCTTGTCATAAATGACACATAATAACACCTTCAGGCCTAGAAACTTCTCACCTCGGTTATTTCGAGGTGGTTTCAATTCCTGTGACCTCGATCTTTATAGGGCAGGCTCTTATACCCTCACGTGACACAATATAGCTAAGAGAAGCTTCCTTTGCCAAAATCACATTCTTGAGCTTAGCATATAACTTCTTTTCTCTTAACTTCTATAGGACTATTTTCAGATGTTGTTCATGTTCTTGGCCATCCTTAGAATACCTTTAGGATGTCATTATTAGAACCAGCACAAGGTGATCCACATGAGATTAGAATACATTCATTAAATCCGTGAATGTTGTCGGTGCATTAGTCCAACCAATGGCATTACCAAAACTCGCAATGGCCATATCGGCGGGTTCTAAATGCGGTCTTAGACACATCCCCTTCCTTTACTCGCGATAATATCCGGATCGCGGTCGATCTTCGGAACACTGCTCCTTTGATCAAAAAAGATCTTCGATTACGACAATGGTACTTGTTTTTCACTTGTCACCTTATTGATTTCTGGAGTAATCGATGCACATGCATAGAGTGCTATCTTTCTTTTCCACCGAATAAAATAGGTGCACCCAGTGAAACTCTTGGAATTAAATACAAACCCTTTATCTAAAAGCTATTAGTTGAACCTTTGCTCCTTCAACTCTCTTTGGAGCCATCACATGTAAGGTGCCACTAGACACGGGGGTTGTTCTTAGCCTGATTTCTATGGATAAGATTTTACCTCACTCTCAAGGGAATGCGGTAACTCGTCGGGGGAATGCATCTGAAAATTCCCTTACTCTTTGGAATCTTTTCACATCGACTTGACCTCTTTTGGAGTCGGGTATCAAGAAATTAGAATGCCTCATATCCTTTTCTTATAAATCTCTCGCCTACATGGCTGGAATCGCATTGGACATTAGCTAGATCTAATGCCACATATTATCACCTCAGACGAATCATAGCATCTCCCAACAATCTCTGTATTTTTGTCCACGATCAATGATGGCTCAGGTGTTTAGTCAAGCGATCCATTCGGGAATCAATTCAAACTCTGGAATGGTAAGGTTATCAAATGTTGAAACTCTCTTGTATGTATAACAATGGGGCAATGAATTTTGTATGCGCTATTCACACTAGCGGTGTGCCCCAGCGAACTAGTCACATGCATGTCATATCTGAAATTTCCATCGTGGTACTGTCAAATACATGCTCCATGCCCACATATGAATGAGTAGATCCAGGATCAATCAATGCATGCATCTCAATATCATTTAAAGAAAATATACCAGCTATAACCTCAGGAGCATCCTGATCCTCATGAGCCTTCATAGCATATGCTTGTGCTGATGCTATAGGCATAGGATGATCCACTGTCTCTGAAACTATGCCTCCTCGTCCTCTATCTTTGAGATGAGGCCACTACAGCCCACACCTTGATCATGGTCGAAAGTGGTGCCGCAAATCTTCTGCCACTTCCTTGACTTCTATTATCCCTTGACTCTGGGGACACTATCATCAATTGCTGAGGCTTCCCACGCAGAAACACCCTCTGTCAATAACTTGAAAACACCCAGTGTCGTCTATGTAATGAGTGCGCCGAGATTTCTCCACAATCGATTGAAGCACCTCTGCCGCTAGATATCTTGTACCTCCTTGTCTTCCTACTCTTGTAATGAACCCTACTTGACTACGGCTTGAACATCTCTAACTCTTTTACCCGTTGAGAGAGGGAGGAGGCTCCTTTTGAGAACTTCTTCTTTTGAGAATTTTCTTTGCTACTGGTTTCTAGTCTCTCCACTTTCATTACAGCTTAGACCAGTGATAAAGTTCACTGTTAGAGAGAAGTCATTGCTCTTGGGCGGTCACGTCGATCCCTCTCCACCAATCTGATTTGAGCGTGTGAATTCAATTCTGCCTACTTTTTTTATTTTTTTCCATTTTCATATTGTTATTTTATTATTATTTTTTCTCTTATTTCCAACTACTGGAAAATACAAAAATATATATATACCCCCCTTTTTTTTTCTTCTATTTTCCAGAACACTCAAATAAATTTATAAAAATTTATTTTATTCACTTTTCTTCAGTTTTACACCTTGTAAAACCTTAGAAAATAATTTTCTTCACATTTTTTTTTCTGGACCATGTTGTCCAAAATTTTCTCAAAGCCTCATGATCCAACACTAAACCTAGTGTTCAACTTTAAAATTTATTAAAAAAAAAAATTTCATTATCCAAATAAATTTATTAAAATTTATTTCTTTTATTTCCTTCTTTGTTCCAGTTTACACCTTTATGAAGCTCCATAATTTATTTTTCGACACACTATATGCTAATTACTAAACACGTAAAAATCACAACACATAACAACCATGTTATGCACCAAACACACAACCATGCATCAACACACACAAAACACACATGCGATTGTCTAGTTTTGTTAGGTACGCTCTAGGTAATCATACCCTAGCAGGAACATCAAACCACAGTAGTGATGGATACTAAGCAGAGCTCCTAGGTAATTGTTTACCTAAACTCACGATACCAATTTGTGACGCCCGAATCCAGGGTTCCGTTGACTACCGTCAGCCGCGGGGCTGCTGCGTGAATGTCGGGTGACCAGAGCATCCTACCATAATCGGGCGAGTCTCAACTTTGTGCAGGGCTCTACCACCCAGTACAACTTACTGTCCTAACGTCGATCACATGATACATATATGGACAAAACGGCCTCTTGGGCTACATCCCTCATCATACGTCAACTATATATCATGTTTTCAAGAGTTAAAGTTTACTCTTATACAACACATATTAAAATCAAAATCTAATACATGTGTCACATCGAGGAGAACCCTCCCAGAAAGCCACACTCAGTCTTTTCTTTACAAAGCTGCGGCCTCTGGGACAGAGCAGTATCGTCACGCTCCACTGTACTTGAAAATATGTTCCCTTGTGAGGGTGAGTAATGCTCCCCGATAGTGGAATCACCTAAATGGGCTACTCTCCACCTAAGTGCATATGAAATGCTCGATGAAAACAAACATTCAAGTAAATGTGTGATCTAGCAGATAATACACATGCCTCAACTCATATCCAGGGAGTCTCACCAAGACTCCCTCACACTTGCCTAAGCCATGTATGAAACCTTATTTTTAACAAAGATATTTGTTGTGTTGTGGACTACCCTCCGATATAATTGGTGGAATGAACTCGGAGTGTTATATTTAGTGGACTACCCTCAGAGATATATCAATTGGGCGACTAAGCCGATTGATATTTATATGGACTACATAGATGTATATCAATTGGAGCGACTACGGCGATTGATATTTTTATATGAACTACCCTAGATAATAATTATTATTAGTCAGCCTCCGAAACCACTCTCTCGATGAACCACCTCATCAAGCTCCACTCCACATCGTTAAGGTGCTGCAGTGCATATGGAATCACGTGATGCCAATTCGGTACGAGTTTATATAGAAAATGTAAATATATAATCATGCATATATTCACATAATTTAGATCACACAATCATGTCATGTAATTTCACAATTCATTACACAAAAAATTAGCTCACTTGGGCTAATTATCAAACCGCAGCTTAATTTCACTTGAATTGCTTTCGGTAAACATTTTCACACAAAATTTATTTCGTGTCACTATTCGAGATGGTAGTAAAACCCTGCAGTTTCTTGTTCCCATCATCAATCATCGGTTCACTTTAGGAACTGAATTTCATCATTTTGAGCCTCACACACATCACAATACATTTAAGCACATTTCATCGCGACCAACCCGAACAGCCCGTGGGCAGTGCGAGCATCCGTGGGTTTCTAAAATTCGATAATTTGGTCCCGAGTTTTGGGGCCAGATCAAGCATGGCCGGATTCACGAGGCCTCCAGCAGCTTCAACATCATAAATACACTTAAATAAAGTGTAAAACCCAAGTAAGATAAATCCCCTACCTCTCGGAGTTTGTGAAACTCACCAAAGCCGGAATCAGCGCGTAGGCCTCTCATGTCAAACTGACTTTCCTTCTTGGCCGAAGGATTCAGACGGTTCGGATCGCGTAAACCTAGAAGTTTGATACTCTCTCACTAAAACTATGAGCCACACTCTCTGCATCCCTCTCTCTCCCCTTCACTTGCGTTTGTTCTTTGTATTTCAAAGCAAGAGGATGACAACTATTTGGATTTCATCTTATTATCATTTAGAATTTTAAAAATGACATCGTCCATAACTTGAGTTTTGACACTTGGCATATCGACGTCCATTTTCACATTTCTCACTCATGCCGCCTTGGCACATGAGTATATGTTGTATGTGACTTTTGTCACATCGAATATCGTTTTAAGACACCCAAAATGCGATGCCTTGAAAAACATGCAGACTCCGCATCTGAGTGACAAGGGTGATGTGCTAAGCTGGAGTTCACGAGGGCGATTCCAACGGTGAAATCGTTTCATCGCTCGAGATCTAGAGAATAAATTTCGGATTTTGGTAAATTACAATTTTCTGCTTTTAGAAATTGGAATTTCTCAGTCTTGCATTAGCAGCTCTCGACGGCTTCTTCGAGGAAGATCCATCCCATCTGAAACAGTACATCCACATCAGTCGACCGTTTACTTAACATATCGTATTTTATCTTATAATCTATCACAGAAGGTTTAAAACTTGTCGAAAACACTAAACTGAGCTCGATACCAAGTAGCTTTTGTGACACCTGAGCACGCCACCCACGTGCAATGTAAGGCTGAGGGTGTCGCCCCATTCATTACAGCCTGGCAACCAAGCATGTATCTTGAGATGTATTACGCCCAGCGGCGGAATTTCAAAATATATTCGAATCCGTAAATGGGAGATGTTAGAGCTTATCTGAAACTTTACATTTGTTTACAAACAAAAAAAGAATAATGCACATATACAAAATAGACGAAAATTATTTCTAGTGGGCGTGTATGTGGTGACCTTAGAACTAATGAGGGTTATCCGACCTTCTTGCTCTACTTAGTACTACATGGATGAAAACGTGCTAAGCTTTTCGGCAATTGGGAATAAACTAAATCGACGACCAACTGACATAGATCATCACACTTATATACACATGCATATATCTAACACTTATCATATCATTTTAAACATGATTATACATATCTCATATTTACTTATCATATCATGTTACATTTCTTATCAACGTTAAATATAAATGTCATATGTCATATTGATGCGTTTGTTTTATGTTTAAATGCATAATAAGCGCTAGAAGTGGATAAAAGGAAAGCTATAAGGGCGAAGGCATGCGAAGCGATTAGTGCATAAGGACAAAGGCATTGTTATCATTATGCGAAACGACCATCTGCTTAAGGGCGAAGACCTTTGTTATCATTGTCTGAACCAATGACCATCTATAAGAACTGAAAGGCGTTATGGCCAACCCCAAAGCGGAGACGACTAATCGGTATATTTGCGAACTTGTTTTTCCACCCAATAGAGCATGCCCATCTATCCCTCTACGGAGTTAACGGACCATGTGTGCATTTATGTTCGATTACATATCATATTCGCAAATAATTATTGTCATCCGGTGATCATATGCGATATTTACAATCATTTATTCGTATCTTTATATTTTTCATATCTCATTATATACATGAATAACTATGGTTACCATGTATGCTTATGAGCTATTTACTATCATTCCAATTTCATCCAAGTATATGGGATCGATTCTAGACTGAGGGCTTTCCGCAGAAATTAAGAACATCGAAGCGAATTCGGACGAAGAAGTATAACCATCAGAGTTAAAGGCTTCCTATGAATAGTGACTTCAGTGAACCCGGCAAACTACTATATTTCATGATTTCTAGACTAATATGAGTTCAATTTAGTCAAGCTATATGGATGGATTCACAGACTCGAGGGCTTTCCATGAGTCGAAAATCCAGAAACGGAGTTCGGACGAAGAAATTATAGCGAGGTGAGATTTGGGACACGTCGTGTGAAACCCCAGGTGTGTCGATGTAGACCACGAGAAGGTTGAGGCTGTTTTGAGTTGGGAGAGGCCGAAGTCGGTCTTCGAAATACGCAGTTCTTGGGATTGGCTAGATATTACAGGAGGTTCATTGAGGATTTCTCCCGGTTAGCAGCACCTATGACTAAGTTGATACGGAAGGAGGTCAAGTTTGAGTGGAATGACTCGTGTGAGAGGGCATTCCCGGGAGTGAAGCGAACTACTTGACTCTATTTTGGTAGTCGAAAGGACAAGGTACTCAGTGTCTTGTGATGTGAAGGACGGGCCCGGGATGTGTTTGATGCGCCGGTCAGGGAGGGTAGTGGCTTATGGTTCGACAGGTTGAAGAATCACGGTAAATTACCACCACGTGACATGGGTTGGCGGCCATCATCTTTGCCTTGAAAGATTTGGCGCCACTATCTATGGGAGCAGTTCAAGAGGTATTTTAGGACCACAAAGTGCGAAGTATATCTTCCTACCGGCGGGACCTCGACATGAGGCAACGTAGATGGATGGAATATCTAAGGATTATGACTTCGCTGCGTTACCATCATCCGGTAAGGCAAGCGTGGTGGCGATGCACTTTCGATCGAGTCACGAGGAATGCGGCTAAGTATAGCTTCGAGGTGGCGAGATGATTGAGGCGTGGGGCGATTCGAGGTTACGGTACAATGATCGGGCTCGAGGTGTTATGGGAAGTTTGAGTGACTCGCTTCCCTGCGGCGAGGGTGATTGAGTCTGGGGCGGGCGTAAAGTGGTGTCCATCGGGGCCCAGTGCGGTCAGGTATGGGTGATGAAGGTTGGGCTATCCACACTATTGGCAGTCTTTGGTATAAGGGACGGGTTGTGGTTCCCCAGTTGATAGAGTTGAGAGAGGAGATCCTCAGTGAGTTCCATTGCTCTCATTTCGTAGTGCATCTTCAGGTGGCCGCGAATGTCGAGATCTTCGTCGCCCGATGTGTGGGCGATATGAAGAGACACATTGGGTTTTGTTCAGCGGTGTCTCACATGACGAAGTGAGGCCCCGAGCACGAGCTGCTGGGCTACTCCGGCCATTGGGTAAGCGAAGTGGAAGTGGGAGCATGTCACGATGGACTTTGTGGGGCTGACGCACGAACATCGGCGTGAAACGTGATGCGGTGTGGGTCATAGTAGGCCAGGCTCTTAAGTCGGCACATTTCCTAGCCGTCTGGATGACCTTTTACTGCTTCCGGAGGAATTACGAATTTATATCTGGTTGTTGGGTTACATGAATTACCCGGTATCCGTTGTATCGGACCCGGTCCCGGGTTCGACACACTTTTTGGAAGAGTTTCGAAGGCGGCGGGACCGCGATTGATGATGAGCAGCTTTTCATCCCACAAACAAATGGTGATCGAAGAGAGAGAATAGAAAGGGCATTCTCTTTCGACGTAAATCCTAGATTTCAAGAGGTAGCTAGGAAAACATTGCCACGCCAGTAGAATTCGCGCTATGGCTGCGATTGCTCGAGTGAAGCATCGAGATGGCACCACATGAAAGGGCCTTATATGGGAGGGGCCATGTCGATCCGATTTGTTGGGCCGGAGGTGGGGAGAGAGCTCCACCACGGGTCACGACTTGATTCGAACACCACGAAAGTGGGTCGATGCGGAAACGCCTTCTCACGGCTCGAGTAAACGAAAATTCTGGCCGATCGCGGCGGCGCCTCACGGTTGAGAGGGTGATCATGTCTTCTTAAAGGTGATGTGATTGGTACTGAGTGCTATTTTGAACCCTATTCGAGATAGGTTTTGGGTGCTTTGCGCACTAATCATATCAATTAATCAATTGACGTGTGTAGGTCACTTAGTACATTTGATGCCATTTAGGAGTTTGTTTTGGTAATTTTTGGGTCTTTGCGTGCCTCGACCATTTAGTTCAAATCGATGTTAGATACGTGTCGAATGCGAGATTCACGATGTCTTCATCCATTAAAAATGAGGGAATGCGAAGTGGAATTTTGAAGGAAGGAGGATCACGATGGGGATGCGTGAAAAATTTGGATGCGGTAAATGACGAGGAATTTTCTCTATGATTGCGAAAATTTCGCTAGGATTGCCAAAATTTCGCTAGGATTGCCAAAATTTCACAATCATAGCGAAAATTTCGCAATCCTAGCAAAAATGAGAATTTTCTCTAGGCTAGCGAAATTTCTCACAGCTAATTTGTTGTGCCTAGCGAAAATTCCCAATTCATTATCTCACACAAAATTTATTAATTGTGAAATTTAGCTAGTCTAATAAATTTAGCTATGCTAAGCGAAAATTCCTACACTCTTGAGTGATGTGATTTTGATATTCTTGATCTAAACAACCTAGTTTTATCTATTACATTTTGTGGCCCTTATGTAAATGGCAATATTTTAGGCAATTTTGTATTTTCACACTTTGGGTTGTCTTATATAAACCCCCACAAACATGCTTAGAAAGCAACTTTTCATTATATACTTGATTTCCTTAACTTTCATTTTGAGGAGGTTTTCATTTGCTCTCTTCTCTCTTCTTTCTTTCATTTCTAGGCTGCCAAACACACCCCTTGAGGATGACGACTCAAGGGATCTTGGCTGCTAAACCTCCTCTTATGAGAGGAGGGTTGCTAGCTTGGTTTAGGGAGACTCTGCTATGAGGTTGTCCACTCTCTTCTTGTAAATGATTCGAATTACTGCATTTATGGTTCCATACTTTCAAACTAGGGTTTAATGCCGTTTAATGTTGTTCCTTAATTGATACTTGTCATGCTTTAAGTTGATTAAATGTAATACTAGATGCTTGATATCCTTTAGATATCATTCTGGCCGTGGAAATGAGGGTTAAATGCTAGGGTTTCAAAATGACTGGGACTTTAAATGCTTAGTATTTGGTTTGACTCGAATAGGAGTGGTTCTAGGGGTCAGGTTACATGGCTAAACAAGATCCGGTTTGGCTTTGACTATATGTCATTTGCCACAATACGAAATAACTTGGGGACAACGTAATACCCCATGTTGTCAAGCTAGTGACCCAAGCCTTAGAGATTACCATTTGCGCGCTCCTTTAAGCCATTACGATTCGACTGGTGAACAACCCGGCCTCACTTGTTTTTAGCAATCAGAAAATCCCAAACTAAAGCCTCACCATTTTCAAACAACGATGCTAATCATTCATGGGATGAAAACCCAGAATCCAGTGTTAGACCTGAACCGCTTTCTTGCGATGGCTTATTTCTGGCGATGGGAGGAAACAGAATATAAATTTGTTGATTCCATGTCGCACTACCGTGCTTGCGAATCAAATGGCGCCGTTACTTAGGATGGTGACAAACTACGTATGATGAGTTGATATGTGTAATCCCGCATTACAAGTGTTGGTGACTAACTAGGTCCTTTTGAATCCAAGTCACGGGAGCGCAAGTTTTCTCACTTAGCTGATTCTTTGCCTTGTTTAATTTCTTCTGAGTCGGAGTTTTTGTTTTAACTAACAGCGACCTTTTGAGTTTGTGCGTGCTCTTTGTTATTGTCTTATTTTATTTAACGAAGGTGTTGCATGCGACCTTGGGATAGGGGGACAGCATCGGGTGGCGCAAAGTGAGTGCACCGATTGAACAAAATTTGTGAAATCGATTGTGCACGAGTGACGAATGGATCTGCGAGGAACTGACAAAGTCGACAAAGCTTACATGAATCCAGCGACATACGGTCGATCTTGCGGGAACACATACACCCCTCTTAGAGTTAGTGCCCCCTCTGTATCATGCCTCTGCGAGGATAGCAGCGGTGAGACTTCTGGTGCCCCCTTGCTTCCCACATTTCATGGTATGGAGGAGCTGAATCCATATTCACCGTAAGGGTTTTGAGGAGGTATGCACATAGAATTTTAGGAGGAATAGCAGGCAGCAGGTTGCTCGAGGCGAGAAGGCATTCCGTTGACCCTCGAGACAAAACGAAATATGGCTCCTTCCTTTGGTAGAGCGATTAGAAGTGTTAGTCTTCAAGTTGAATTTTTTTGAAGAAATTCTTCGTGCCACCAAGACCAACGAGTTTTGAAGAGAGCGGGGGAGATCTACACTGCTAGGCCTATGACAGTGAAAAGTTCTACCAATCTTTGGGGAGAGATTCATAGATACCTACCATTAATGCGAGGCCGCCATGGTTTTGATACATGGATGCTAGTGAACCATTTTTATGATGGGTATGTCTCCAACCGTGAGCTTGACTATTGGAGACCATGTGTGGAGGTAACTTTAGAGCAAAGAACCGGATGCGGCCATGGACTTTTTTGAACTATGTAGTGAAACACCAGGCATGGGATGAACCAAATCGAGGAATAGAAGATCAGCTTGAACCACGAGGGGGCATTTATGCACTCTCAGAAGACACGAGAGATAACAAAATTGACCACTTTGACTCTCGAGGTGAAGAAAGAAAGATTTGAAATGAGAAGCCGACGCAATCTTGGCGGTAAAGAGTGCACGCATCTCATCCAGCTTGTTTTTAATTATGGAGACGAATAGTTGTCTGGGGAGCATCGAGCATGCCCTTGTCCTAAATCAGAAATAAACCACCCATAGATGCTCCATATGCTTGCCTATAACCCTATTGGAGAAATCATCCAAACCTATCATGGAAGCCAAAACCCCACATATGTCCCTCCGGGAACGCGGCGAGTTTGGCTCCCTTCAACACCTATGGCGACCTACTCAATATCTTCTCCGGTTGAAGCGAGGCGATCTTGAATTTAAGTAAAGTGGTGACACATTTGTAGAAGAACAAAGGTACTGTGAATGTCAGGACTAACGAAAAATTGAAGCGGTTGAGAGCTTCGCTCGGCGGAAGTGAATATGCACTCTGAGATTTCGAGTTGTCGACCGGCCTACGGGGTTCAAAAAAAGGAAGGTTCCACTCCAGTCCACGACAACGGCCCGAAGGAGTGCATGAAGTAGGCTCAACCCAATGATCAAATGCAGAATTGATGAAGTAAAGCGTGGTGACTTTAAGAAGTGGTAAGAAGCTGAGACTAACGGTCTGACTCTGCGAGTATTGCGGTGGTGACCCGCCCGCAAGAAGATCGGCCGACAAGCGGAAGAAGGTGAAGAGCGATTGTACTTATCCGTTTCCCATGGGCTCCAGAAAAAGAAAATTCCGTTAACGGCAAATCTTTAGAGGTTTTGCGTGAGTAAAGTTAACATTCCTCTCCTTGACACTTGATCAAAGCGAGTCCCCACGTATGCGAAATTTTGAAGGACTTATGCCTTGTAAAGGGTTTAATGTAAACAAGAAGGCCTTCTGTTGAGCAAGTGATGCTATCATTGAGTCTGAACTCGATTGAAATACTCCAAAGACACGGGGATGTCCACAATCTCGGTTAATATTGGAGGCATTAGCGTGGAAAGCTTTATTAGACTGGGAGCTAGTGGAACACATTCTTGTATTCAATATGCAAGCAGCCCGGGTTTGGAGTGAACTTAAACCCCGCGTCCATCACCTGGCATCACTGGCCAGATGAGTCTGATAAGATACCAAAGGGACCATTGAGGGCGTGTTAATACAAGTGGGCCAATTCTCTGCCCGGTGGACTTTGTCGTACTTGACACAGAGCCGGTGCGATGGGAACCAATCATGTGCCCATCATATTGGGGGCTTACATTCTTGGCTACTTGAATGCCATAAACCGTCGAATAGGGTTATGTGCAACCTCAATATTTGGGAATATGACCTTAGAACTCAATATTTTTCATCTAAGTAAAAGACATATGCACTCAGAGGAAGATGACTGTGAAGAAGTCTGTATGATAGATGCAATTCTTGAAGAACAGTCTAACGAGCAGCAAGTGCAAGATGTACAACCCGTAGTTATCTCGAGTGCCTCGAGAACAACAGAACCTCAATGCATGAGCTAGCGCCAGGGGTATTGAGGAGAGGCATTAGAAATCCTACCTCTATTAACCGGTGACGAATCATGGAACCCAAATGCTAGAGCTCAAACCCCTCCATTGAAGTCAAAGATGAATTTCGAAGAAAAGGGCAATGTCCAAGCTTAGATTTCATCATCAAGTAACTATTTCACAAGAGAATAACCCGTTACACCTTCTCAAAAAGGAACAAGCAAGCATCAGTGGAAAATTTCGATTTAAAACGCATAAACCCAAGAATCTCGCACCCATCACATTTACCTGTAAAGAGGAGTTCGGTTAGCAGTCACAATGTAAGGTCAACCCCCACTCGCTAGAAGTGTCTCGCATTGGAAGTCCCGAAATTGCTCTCAAAAGCTTCCAGATCATTTACCCCATTTCGATAGCACTTGGGTGAGCCTAACTCAGGGAGTTTAAGAAGTCGAGTGACAACTGTGGAAAATGAAAAGGGTGAAGAATTGCTCACCCGTCTCACTACCTGGGTTGAGAGTGTGCAGATTATAGGAGGCTCAATGAGGTAACAAGAAAAAGATCACTCGTTGCCATTCATCGATCAACCTTGAGAGAGGGTTTCCTGCATCACCCATTCTATTGCTTTTCGATGGGTATTCGTGGTATTTCCAGATAGAGATCACCCAGAGGATCGTGAAAGACCACTTTCACTCTGTCCATTTGGTACATATGCTTACAGAGACGCCTGGGTCTCCGCAGCCTACCACTTTTTCGTGAGATGTATGCTTAGCATGTTCAGCGATATGGTGGAGCGCATAATGGAAGTATACATGGATGACATCACTGTATATGGAGGCGATTTTGAAGAATGTCTGACTAATCTGGAGGCCATCCTGCAAAGGTGCATAGAGAAGAACCTGGTGCTTAACTGGGAGAAGTGCCATTTTATGGTTAACCAAGGAATTGTTTAGTAAGCACATTATTTCCGTGCCAGGAATAGAAGTCGACAGCAAAAATCAACTTATCTCCAAACTCCGCCGTCCCAACGAATAAAAACAAAGAGGCAATTCCTTGGTCATGCTTCTATAGAAGATTCATAAAAGACTTCGAAGATTGCTAAACCCCTACAAGATCCTAGAAAAGATGCTAAATTTCTTTTTGGGAGAAAGAATGCCGAGAGTTTTGAAGAGTTTAAGTCCCATTTGACTATCGTTAATCAATAGTACAGAGCACTGATCGGGCAGCTGCTCGAGGTGATGTGATGCAAGCTTTATCTTTTCTATCTGGAAAGTAAAGATTTCTAGCCAAAGAGAGATGGGAAACTGCTGTAGCTCCAGTTATTCCAAAGAAAAGCCTGAATGAAGCACAAAGGAATTATACTACTGCGTAGAAGGAATTGTCAAGGGAAGTGGTTCATGCTTTAGACAGCTTTTCGAAAGCATACTTGGCCTGGGTCTCTGATATAGTCATTTTTACGGACCATTCCGCTTTGAAATATCTCCTGACCAAGCAAAATGCGAAAGCAAGGCTCATCCGATGGGTTCTTTTACTTCAAGAGTTTAACTTGCAAATTAAAGACAAGAAGCGGCAGAGAATGTAAAGGGCGCATCATCTTTCAAGCTTAACAATAGCCCATGACACTCTCATAGCCCACCCATCAATGATGAATTTCCGAAGAATCCCCGATGCAGATAGAAAAAGCCCCCCGGGTATGCTTCACATAGCCACTTCTCGCATGTGGGAAACCCCATCGTAGGGAAAGAACAAAGATAGAAAGTATTTTTGCGAAGATCCATTCTTTTATCGGGAAGAGCCCTTCTTATTCAAATACTGTGCAACCGTATAATCGTGAAGCAGTGGAATTCCCGAGCCACCGGCCAACAAAGTGCCCGTGGTGGTCACTCTTGCTTCCCAAAAGACAGAATAGTTAGGCTGCAGCCTGTTTCTACCGGGCCTTCCTGAGCGCAGGAAGCACACCAACGTACGAGTGTGTGATAGGTGCCAAAGACTCGGGAAGTTGTCTCGTCGTCATATGATGCCCCTGAACCCAATTTTAGTGGTCGAGCTATTTGATGTTTGGGGCATCGATTTCATGGGACCTTTCCCCACATCTATGGTCATACATACATTTTGGTGGGAGTGGACTATATGTCCAAGTGGGTTGAAGCAATCCCCCGTAAAACAAATGACCACAGAGTGGTACTTAAATTCTTGAAAGCAAACATCTTTTCTAGGTTCGGGGTGCCAAAAGCCATTATTAGCTTATGGAGTGTCTCACATTTCTCGCAACAAACCTTTGAAAACCCTCATGGCTAAATATGGTGTGAAACACGTAGTACACCTACCATCCTCAAACAAGTGGTCAAGTGGAACTTGCTAACAGAGAGATTAAAACCATTCTGATGAAGGTGGTAAATAGCAACAAAAGACCGGGCCACCAAACTGCTTGATTCGCCGCTGGCCTACGTAACGCCTTTCAAGACACATTGAACGCCCCTTATCTGGCTGGTATATGGTAAAGCGTGTCACCTTCCAGTGGAGATCGAATATAAGGCATGGTGGGCAATCAAAAAGCTTAACATGGATCTAAGCAGGGCCGGAGTCAAGAGATTCCTCAATCTCAATGAGCTGGAAGAAATACGCAATGATGCCTTACTTGAATTCGAAGATCGCAAAGGGAAAGATAAAAATGGCATGACCAGATGATAACTGGGAAGAATTTCAGCGAGGGGGACCAAGTCCTCCTATATGACTCCAAACTCCATCTATTTCCGGCAAGCTCAGTCGCGATGACCCGGTCCATTCGTTCAGCGCTACCCCATTGTTCGAAGGACCCACTGATCCAAATGATGATGGTGATCGTGGTCAATGGACAAAGCGGTAAAACCCATGTGGCGCAAATAGACCGGTCAGTGAGAAATTCTCCGCTCGACCCCGAGTCCCACAAACCACGCCTAAGGGTGGCGTGCTTGTTCCAGCAGCCACTGTTCTCATTGTTTAGTTTCGACAAATTTCCTTATGTTTAAAAATTGCGGGAGTCCCGGTAGTTCGACATTTGATTTCCTTGCCATAGTCGTAGTACATCCTCAACAAATGGAAATGCCCCTTCTCCAGCCATCATGTTTGAGGTGGTACAGTCCCACCCATTAGTTTGCATTCCATGCTAAGCCAGTTGCAGTAATGTTCATATTGGCCGAATTTCGCTATCGGCTATAATCTCGCAAGGCCGCCTTCATTTTTCTTTAATTTTTTAAATCATTTTTGTGTCTCCATTTTGTGTTTGTTCTCTTGCCTTTAGTTGGAGAATTGAAACCCTGTATGTTACCTTAATGATAGGACAATTCCATGCATGATTTAGTTTTTGGTCAATTGAAATTTCAGCTTTCGGCCAACATTCCCTTTAGCTAATTCACACACCGCACACCATTTGCACTATTAGGGCTGCGGAAATTATATACCTCTTCACTTTGCAAAGCCGCCTAGATCCGTTGATAACCCATAATAGGTTTTGTAAGCAATTCTTTATATGAAGACCAATGTTGTTCCTCCAAAAGCGAAAAGAAAAAGCAAAAAGAAGTTAAAAGAAGAAAAGAAAAGTAAAAGACGTGACGTCATTTCAAAACCCGAACACGGTCCGAGGGGTATATGGCGAGTGCTTCCTTAGCCCGATGCCCTAAACCTTGATTTGTCGGGAGTCATTGACTTAGTGTTCTACACGGGTGGATGGGTAGAGTTTAGTGACAGGTGTGCTTAATTTCAAAGTCATTCTGAGTCCCAAGGTTTTTCCTATAGAGTTCGGTGGTTAAGTGATCCTTTGGCTTGATGCCCAAACCTTAATTGGTTGGGAGTCATCGGTGGACCCCTCGCTACGGACTTTTGGTGAAGTCGAAGTTTTTAGCATTGCACCCTACATAATCAAGGAAGAAATAAGAGTGTAGCTAGTCCTATTTAAAGCTGGTCGGCCAGCTTTTAAGGCCATGGCAGCAAGAGCTAGGTTTGTGGGAGGGAATAGCTTTGCTTATTTATTGGCTCAAACTGGTTACCTTAGGAACACTAGATTTTGGTGAAATTCAGGTTGATTTTGAAATTGGCATCGTCTCAAAACTTACTTTTGTATGGTTTATGTTCTCTCATGTCGGTTTTTCATACGTGGTGTAAATTATTCATGCTAAAGGTAAGGCTTTCTACCAGACATACACTTTTGAACCACATATACTTTTTGAGAAAGCACCAGATAATATTACCCTTTTTGTTTTGGGCATGCTAAGGGACTCAAGCAACGCGGTCGGAAAGTCTGGGGAGGGTGGATTAGTGGGCTCAAAAAAGTGCTATTTTTTTAACCCTTATTCAAGATAGGTTTTGGGTGCTTTTACACACCAATCATATCGACAAGCCACCGGACGGTGTAGGTCCACTTAGTACCACCGATGCCATTTCGAGTTTGTTTTTGGTATTTACAGTCTTTATAATTCTCTACCTATTTATTCAAATTCGATGTTAAGATACGCGGTCGAATACTGAAGATCACGATGTCTTCAACCATTAAAAATGAGGGAATTCAAGTGGAATTTTTGAAGGAAGGAGGATGCGTGGGGGATGCAAGAGAAAAGTCGATGCAATAAAGCGTAAATTTTGGCTATGATTGCTAAAATTTCACTAGATTGCAAAAATACAATCATAGCGTAAAATTTCGCAATCCTAAATAAATCGAGAATTGCCAGCTAGCTTAAATTTCGCTACCAATAAATTGACGTGGGCTGGGGCTAAAAATCTCACTCGCTGAACCACAACACTGGCTCAAGTAGGCTAGTGAAATTTCGCTAGCTGGGCGAAATTCCCAGACAAATAAAATTGCCGCCCCGTGATTCAGAGCTCTTAATCCCAAACAACCCCTCGCTTTTATGTACAATACCATTTCGCCCTATGTAAGCCAATATTTTAGGCAATTTTGTATTTTCACACTTTGTCAGACTATATAAACCCCCACAAACTTGTAACCGAGCAACTTTCATTATATAATGTTTCCCACAGCCATTTTAGTGGTTTCATTTGCTTCTTCTCTCTCTCTCTTTCTTTCTTTTCATTTTCTAAAGTTACCAAACACACCCCTCGGGAGGATGACAACCTGGTATGGGATGCTGGGCTAAGCCCCATGCCCTTGAAGAGGAGGGTTGCTAGCTTGGTTTAGGGCTACCGCTGCTGTCCCTTGCTGTCGTAAATGATCTCAGCACGCATTTATGGTTCCATACTTTCCAAACTAGGGTTTAATGCCATTTAATGTTGTTCCCTCGTCAATACTTTATTACGTTTTTTTATGGTTCAAGCAGAATGCTAATACTATGCACCGATATCCTTTAGATGTCATTTACGAGTCGTGGAAATGAGGTTAAATGCTAGGGTTTCAAACTGAATGTGGACTTAAATGCTTAGGTATTTGGTTTGACCTCAAATGGGGAGTGGTTCTAAGGTTAGTTCTATAGCTAAACAAAGATCCTGCTGCTTTCACTATATGTCATTTTCTCCTAATAAAGCAGGAAATAACCCGAGGACACCTGTATCGACTTCCATGTTGTCAAGCTAGTGACCCAAGCCTTCAAGGTTACCATTTCACACTTTCCTTTTAAGCCATTACAAGCCAACCGCTGAACAACCAACCTCCCCCCTCGCTTTTAACAAAACCGAAAATCCAAACTAAAGCTCCTCACCATTTTCAAACATCGATAAGACCATTCGTGGATGAAAACCCATCCCCGTGTTCGACCCTGCACTCCTATACCGCGCAGCTTCTGACTACTATAGCTGAGGAACTTAGGAATATAAATTTTTTTGATTCCGCATCACCCTACCGTGGCACGAATCATGATGTCTAAGAGAGGAGTGGTCATATTCGGAAAACGGGGGAAACTATCGCCAAGGTTTGTTGGGCCCTTCGAGGTACTCGAGAAGGTAGGGGCAGTTGTATATCAATTAGCATTAAAACCGAGTTTATCGTGCCTGAGGTATTCCACATGCTCCTATGTCTCCAAAAGTACACCCGCATCCACTGCAATGCAGACCTGTGGCAAGCTTCAAGATTTGATAATGTATTTAGATCCTTCCGAGGGAGGACCCTGCGCGCATATGGATAACCTAGAGCGTTTTACATACACAAGATTAGAGGTTAGTGAAAGTGTCAGGGCAACACAAAAGGAGTGGAGGAGGCAATATGGGAACGTGAGGACAATGTACCGTATATCCTTCCTCTTGAGGACGGAGGTACGTGGTTTAGTCATTTGGCATTTAAATTACTGTTACATATCATGTGATTGTATGTATATATGTGTGTGAATTTCGGGACAAAATTCTTTTAAGGGAAGAAGGATGTGAGACCCCGGATAAAGTAAAATGATAGACACAGGTTGCAAACTCGAATTTCTCTAGATCCGATACAACGCGGTCATACCGCTGAGTCTGCCTCGAAATCTAGGGTACATAGCCTGACTGGTCGACCCGAGAAGGCTCCACCGCACGTATTTCTCGAGACCACGGACAAATGAGTGGTGACACGTGGCATGAAGATGCATGCCACGTGGCACCCGAGAGAGGACACTTGAACTTGGTGGAAGCTAAGTGTCACACTGCATGAGAGGATAGTGGTGGGAAAGTGGGCATGAATGACATGTGGAATGCTATGTGTCATGAGGAGAGAAGGAAGAGGTGTTCTACACCTAGGTAAGTATTCTCCACCTAAAGCAATTTGTTCGGTGGAAGAGGAGAGAAAATAGAAAAAGAAAAGAGGAGAAGAAAAGAAAAAGAAAGAAAGAAGAAAAAGACAATCTTAAAAGAAAGAGAACCGCCAGCTTTCCGATTAACAAAAAAGGAGTCAAGGCAGCGGAACTGATCTCGCACTTCGAGAGGCAGGTTCCCTTCCTCCGGGTTAGTCTTTGTTTAAGAGCTATGAAATGGCCACAGAGGTTACCTGAAAAAGGTTGGTTTAAAGAATACCATAGGAACAGTTGTCGGGTCGGGACCGGTTTCCTGGTTCTGTACTCAGAACCGGGCAGCTCTAGAACCGACACACTATACTGGGATCCGAAGGTGATGATTCACAAATCGCGGCATGCCGCTTTCTCGAGCTGGGAGATTGCAATCCGCTTTTTGTGTGTGTTATTGCTTCTGTTTGAATAACATGCAGATTGTGAGAAAATGATGTTAATACATGCATGATTGTTATATATTAACGTGATGCTTGGTGTAAAAGCATGTATTACGAGTGTCTCGTACGTAGTTCCCATCATGCATGTAACATGAGATATTATGTAGTGACATTATCATTGCATGTGCACGGGGTCATCGCATGAATCGGGTGTGAGTGCATGAATAAAATGGGTATTCGGAGGGTTGTCCAGTAATAGTGATTCAGAGGGTTGTCCAATAAATTATATCGGAGGTTTTTCCGATGAACTCTATCGGAGGGTTGTCCAATAAGGGGTTCTCGAAGATGGTCCAGTGGTTCGATACTCGGAGGTTGTCCAGTGGTTTACTATTCGGAGGGTTGTCCAAGTGTGTAAAATATTCAGGTTTGTCTCGATATATCGAGGTTGTTCAAGGGGTTTCAAAACAAAAGCTTTTGTTTTGAAAATAGTTTTCATACATGGAAACATGTATGAGAGAGTCATGAGGATCAAAACACATAGACATTCATAGAGAAATGCATATTTTATATGAATGTGTGTGAATGATTTTTATGGATTATGCCATTGCATGTGCACTTAGTGGGGAGAATTCTCAGAGGGAGACTTTCTTACCGGGACATAGCTCACCCTGCTGTAGGAAAATATTTTCGTGCACAGAGGTAAACCAAGAGAAGGCACTCATGAGGTCTTAGTTGAGAGGAAGATTAAGATGGCTTATTGTGTTCTTTGTAAAATTCTCTGGGTAGAAACCCTGTATGTTTTTAAATTGAACCTGTCACAAAATTTTGTACTTTTGATATAAATAGTCTGTAATTAAACTCGATTATATGTTTAATACAATTTGGTAAGGGATGTGTCTTGCCTTGAGGGGATGTTTGGTTGTGTCTGAACCATAGGAAGTCACTCTATTTCGATCCTATGTATTAGCTGAACTTTAAGACTGATTTTTGGTTGGGAAATAAAGGAAGAGCCTCTTCTCGGTATAGTCTCATCCTCCATTCAAGAGCTTCGATGTAGGCTGAATCACCCAAACCAGCCTCATAGCTCAAGATATGGACCCTGAATGGAGCGTCTGAGAGGGTGAGCCACGTGGTCGAAGCCTTCGGTCGTAGCTAACCTCTTCTTAGTCGAGCTGACCTTCGGGGGCGTAGAGCTGACCCTTCTGGCCCGCTGGGATGAGCCTGCCTCTTTCTGGGGCCTGTGCTCGTGTGGGATGAGCTGCGGTATGGCCGAGCCTGCTGGATGAGCCGGGTGTGGCCGAGCTAAGCAGACGAGCCAGGTATGGTCGAGCTCAGCGTGGATGAGCTATGTGTAGCCAACCCGCCAGTGATGAGTTGTGTGAGGCCGAGCTGACCTCTTTGGTCAGCTCTTCTTCTGGTCAGAGCTTAGCAGGGAATGAGCTCGGGCTATGCCAACGGGACGACCATAATTTTCTGCTCGAAATCTCGGTTTTCTTTTGCGCTGCTCAGACTCTGTGGAAAGCCCTTTGAGTCTAAAATCCATCCCTATATGTCTCAATACACCTAAGCTCATATTGTGTTAGAAAGTGATGAAAGACAGTAGGTACCTGTCGGTCTCGCATGTCGGCCGTCGCTTCATGGAAGCGCCTCAACTTCGATGACCATAACTTCCTCGTCCGTAAGTCCTGCTTTCTGTGTTCTTAGACTCTATGTTTTCTGAGCCTAGAATCGACCAATATTCCCGTGGATGGAATTTGGTGCTCAAATATAGCCGAGATGACCTCTCTTCTGGCCGAGTTGATCCTGGGTCGGAGCCACCCTCACCTGGGGGAACGGCTCTGCCAGCGCCTCAACTTCTGACCCACCATAACTCTCTCGCTCAAGTCCCGTTTTGTGCGTTCTTGGAATCTATGGAAATATCTCTGAGTCTAGAATCTAACCATATGCATGTGGATGGAATTTGGTGCCCACATAGGTTTTGAAAAGTTGATCATTTCAATAAGTGCACTAATTACTAGAGTCTTGAATGAGAGGTACTGTTATGTGTCATTGCTTGATAATTGAGTGACACGTGAGTATGCATGAATGAGGCTATTATATAGCTTGTTGTAGGTTACATGTGGAAAAATATATATATATAAAAAAAAAGTCCCCCGGGATTTGGGGTGTCACACAAACAATTCCCAAAACACATATAGGGGAAGACTTATGGTTTGCTAACCCCATCCTACACAATTAATGGGTTAGGAGAGTTTCCTAAGTTCAAAAATTTTTGGGACCATACTTAGTTTCCATACAACCACAAATCAACCACAAAACCAAACCAAAACAACTCCAAATCTAGTCTAAAACTTCCAAACACCACCAATATACCGAGTAAGGTTCTTTTAGACCCAAATTCATAAAAAAAAAATGGGTTTATGGTTGATTTTTCCATACCTTTGCCTTTCTTTCTTCCTTCCTCTTCTTCTTCTTCCTTTCTTCTTTTCTCCCTCATTTCTTCTTTTCTCTTCTTTCCTTTCTTCTATCCGATGCCCCACCCTAAGCCAAAAGAAATGATATATTTTTAAGGCTTGTTTGGCCTTATACCCATTTTTGGGGTCAAATGCCCAAATTGCTATTTGGTCCTTCCTTTTTCCTTCTTATTCTCAATTCAACTTATGCATATTCCTACTTTGACATATGAACTTACAAATTACGAATCTGGGTCTGGACTGGTACCATTAACTACCCTTAAGTACTGTATAAATTCCTAATTTTGCTTATTTTATTTTTAGTATTATTTTATTCCAGAAAAATATACATTTACTTTTATTATACCCTAAACATGTTATAAAACTATTAAGACATATTTTGGGGTATTACAAGTGGGCCATACAAGGGTGCGTTATTTTCAGCATCAGCATTTGATGCAGATCATGGGTCGTTCCCTTTGACATATGATGAGATGTTCATGTTTGAAATTAATGAAAATTGGTTGTGGTTTTTACAAGAATCGAAGTATGTTGTTGATGAACGTGATGTTGTAATCATATCCAATCGTCATCAAGCCCTACTTCTGAAGTGTGGCAAAGGTGTTTGGGGAAGAAAACTATGTCTATTGTTAGTCATATTAAATAGAACTTTAATAGCTATTTGATGAAGCACAATATGAATGGTAGGGAATGGGAATCAAAATGTGCTTGAGATGCTTGATGCAGTCACATATGCACATTTGGATAGTGATTATGATGTCACAATAGAAATATTAAGGACTTTTAATCCTGAATTAGCTAGGTGTGTTGAAGAAACAAGCCCAAATATTGGGTAATGTTAAAATTCCCAAAAATGCGTTGGGATAAAATGACAAGCAATATTGTTGAATCATTCAATTCTTGGATGTGAATGGAGCATCATCACAACATATGAGTTTTTTTTTTTTTTCATTGAGCTCATGGATAAGTTAAACCATCTTCTTGTGAAGCACCAAAGTGGTATTGAGAAGTAAGTAGGTTCATTCGCCAAGATCGATGCCAAAATTGCTTCCTTAATTGTGAAATCTCAAGCATGCCCTCGCTTTATTTATACCTTGGTGGTTTGACCTCAAGATATCAAATGGAATCGGCAAGAAGATGGATTTGCGAACAAGTGTTGTTAGTTGCAAAGCATGCCTAGGAATTCCATGCAAACATGCATGTGTAGCCAAACATTTGAAGGGCTTAAAGGTTCTTGATTATGTAAACGATTGTTTTAAAAAAAGAGTGTTAGACCATGGTATACTTTGCTAGCATTACTCCTATGTCACACGTGACGTGCTTATTATCCATGAGGACGGAACAGTATGGGATAGGTTGTGCAACCTACTTCCTGCCCTTGTAGCTCTAACAATGAAAAGGTACCATGTAGACCGAAGAAACGGCGAATTGAATTCCCTCGTGATCAAGGTCGCAAAATAAATTATCCACTTATTCGATACAATGAGGTCGCCATAATCCTTCTATGTGCATGAATCCACTATTCACGTCGAAAATTATAGCTTTACTTTTTTATGTGGAATAACATATTAAAATGGATAAATTTAAAAAATAATTGTAAAGAGTACCTCCTAAAAAAGTAACCTTAAAATATCATTTTTGGATCAAAAATGTCTACCGATTTAGTTATAATGTGAGGAATTAGACAAAATGTCCATAAGGATTTAGTTATCATTTGGGGGATTTATCTTTATACTTTAGGGGCATTTTTGTTTGAAATTGTGACATTTCAAGATTACCTTTGCAAGGCCTCATTCTTGAAATTTTTTGGGATTTATCCCTTTTAATTCAAATCTCTCTTTTTATTTTTTCATTTATAATTATTGTACTCTTGTTCCAAGACATTATATGTTATGGCTTTGGAAATAAAAATATTCTTTTATATTTATGTTCTAAATGTTACATACATGATAGGACAAAGAGTGTTCCCCTATGCATTTTGTAACAACTAATAGCTCAACACACAGACAGATAAAATATCTAGAAAAACAACATATTTGCAAAACATGATCATAAAATTGTAACAATCATTTGGATTTTTCATCAATTATTAATTTTTTGTTTTATCATCATAATCATTGTATTTCATCTCTTTTGATGTTTAATAAACAACATGTAATAGTTGAATTTTTGCACTCACTACAAAAAAACATGTTTCTTTTTCTCTCTCTCACTGTGAAAGCTTTTAAACCAATTATACGATATGTACTCTTAAACTAATTACAATGACACATAGCAAAAGAAAACATGGCAAAAAAAAACAATAGGCAGTGGAGTAATTCCTTAATTATATGAAATCTTTCAATTAGAAAAATGTGGAAACATAGCATGAATATTTGGCTTGTGATAAACAATTCTGTCTTGGTCATAAAATTGTTAATCCCATCGACATAAAAGTGGCGTTCAATTTCTACATCATTCATTTTACACAAGTTCAAATTGAGGATGATAAGTAATTAACAAAAGACAACCTGGTTGACAGACCCAGTATAAAATTGTAGTCATCAATCATCATGTACTTGTTTTTAGTTTACTATGGGAAACACCCAATATAATGCGAAGATGTTGATTTTGAAATTATTTGTTTGTCAGTTGCATGCATATGGATCAATCCTCATTACTTAACTTTCTCTGCATATTGAGTAATCCGTAGTACTCGAACTTCTACTCACTATACAGGCGGTTTTAATTTTTATTTTTCATTAATTTTATGAAACAAAAAATAACTATATATGATGATGGCCTTTCCCAAACCATCATACTTGAAAACGTTTTCGTTCTCTATTTAAACTTTAATAAAGTATTAACCAATAATAAATAGTTATTAAGTAAATAAAGAACACCATCAAAATAAAAAAATACTGAAACCATTTTTTTAGGAGAAAATATTTTTTGCTCTTGTTCTCTCTTTTATTTGGCTACATTGCTTTCTTTTTTATCCACGTTGAGCTTTGAACCTAAACATCCCATAACCCCATTCCAATATTTTACCACTTGAACCAGGCTTCAAGTCCTCTTATAACACTATTATTTCTACAACTGACTGCTAAAAATGTGATCATCGATAAACAAATTAATTTAACCATCAGAAAGATTATTCTATAGTCTGGTATAACAAAAAAAGTGAACTAGGTAAAATTTGTAAATGATATGAAAAATTAAAATAAATAAAACCACATTGTTTGATAGAGGATGACAATTATTGAATGCCTATCCATTTTAGAGATGTATTTTAACAGTAGCTTACTAACAACCCAACCATAATGCCTCATCCACCGTCCAAAAGCAATGGTGTCATATCCCACATTGGTTGGTGGAAAAAATTTCTAATACTAAATAAATAAGTATGGACTCCCTTAACATACAAGATTTAAAGTCATGAGGACTTGGGCTAGAAAGAGGACAATGTCTACATGAGTTGTCCAAGTCATCACAAATCCAGATAGAAATCCATCCCTGATCCCGATGTGAGGATCTATTCCATTTGTATGAGGTCTTTGTGTAACGACCCCGAGCTCAAATTACTCAGGTTTCATGATCCAACCAACCCTGGGGACGTTTGGTTTATTTCTTTTTATTTTCCGTGTTATTGGGTTTTCTTTCAAAAAAAATGTCACAACCCTAATCCTCTGGCCTCGACCGAATGGCGCATCCAACCTGAGTCCTGGCTATCCGGACGCTTTCATTTATCTTATCATAAAAATTTTTATTATGTCATTACTAAGTAAAAGCGGTTTCAAGCCTTTAAAGTACCATAACTAGCTTGGCTACCAATGCAATTTGCCGCCCATAAACATTTAACAAAATACATTTACAAAGAAGGCATTCATGCCTTTTTCAGAATGATATACAAAATCATGTTCGTGAGTTGAACCTTTGAGCCACAAAATACCACGTGGTTCAAAAGAATGATATGCAAATGATCTGGCATATATACTTATACCGTCAGACCTCTCTATGACCTCCCGCGCTTCGATTCGACCCCGCCTCATACTCGATACCTGTGCATAGATAAAACTATACGCAAGCATTTTCATTCTTAGTGGTTCTATACAGTTCTATTCCAATATTCAATTTAACTTGACATGCATTTAACATCAAAACATGCCTATTATATCAACATATACTCATGCTATTCATTTTCGCATGCTTTCATTTTACAAATCATTTATCATATCACAACATACATTTTCAATGCAATAATTCAATTCACAATTCAACTTATGAGATTTAAGCGCATATACATAAAACTCATTTATACTGGCCAATGTTGGTTATTTTTACTTTAACTATTCAAATCACATTCGACGGATTCCGTCTCATCCTATTATCATTCGTAATGTGCCTACACATTTCACCCGTCTCCCCATCATGACGGATGTCGCTTGCGCACCCCAACATGCGTGATCACCTTAAATGCCATACGCCATCATGACGATGTCGATTGGTGCATCCCGCCGCGGGATTTCTTCAATGTCATACGCCATCGCGATTCGCGGGATGGACGATCGGTGCATCCCGCCTGCGGGCGTTGGATTACCGGGAAGCTTCGACGATGTCGATTGGTGCATCCCGGTCAAAGTGTTTCATTATCTGGGTATATCATTCACCCAAGGTGTCAGGAATTAATCGATTCATTTACAACTCAATTTATCATTCACATTCATTCTGCCAAATATCACATTGGCTCCAAATTCACCTCGTATTATCTTTCAAAGATATGGCTCTCAATCTATGTACTTCTTTCATGTACTCATTCACGCATCATTTCATATACTATTCATGTACTCATTTCATAGTTACTTGGTAAGCTACCAAGGAGGTTCTCTTGAACAAGAATAGAGTCGAGAACAACAAAACCTAAGTTGTCGATCTAGTTTCCTTCTCTTCGATCTCTGGCCCTAGGTTAGCGATCATCACCGTCCCTAGTCAATAACATTCACGCCACTCTTAGTGGATAAACAATTATCATGAGCTTTTAGTGAATGACACTTATCTTTGTTACGGCCAGGGTTAAGACACTAAGTCTGCCCAATGAGGAACTCCGCTTCGCCGAGGCGAGGAGGTATGGTACGCTTTTCCTTTAGTTCTATCCTTATTTGAACCCCCATTAATCATTTCTTAGGGTCTCCAACAATCGGTATACGAATACAGGACTTAACAGTGCAAAAATATACACAAACAGGTTAATGGTGCCAGTGGCAACGGCATCACTTTAACCGGTACCTATCGCCCTCGACCAGCAAGGGCCGGCAGGTCAGTTGGCGGCAATTCCACCACTTCGCCTCTCGCATCATGGGGTACCAGACCACTTTTTGGTACCCAAGGACCACTTTTACTGGTTTTTGCCTATAAAACATTGGATTTTTGCATTTTCATCCCTTTTTCTTCCACAAACCTTCTCCAATCCATACCATATCAAAAATTCACCATGGAATCCACCCAAAACAACTCCAAAGGTGGCTTGTGAATCAATGAAAACCCTTTTTCTCCCAAGTTAAAGCTTTTTCCCCAAATAGAAAATCACAAAACGATGAGGTTGGTGGTTTGATTTTTCTTACCTTAGCCTTCTTCAAGCAAATCTTCTCTTCCAAGTTGTTAGATCTCTTAGAGCAAGAAGTGGGGAGTGCCAACCAAAAACTCGACTTGCAAACCCCAGCCTCTTTCTCCTTTTTCCCTCTCTTCTTTCTCCAAAAACCAGATGGCTCACTGTAATGATCACCTAAGACCAAGTTCGTCTTTTAAATCCTTTAAGTGTAAGGCCATGCTCAGCCTACACACCCATTTCATTTTTCATTTTTGTCTTAACTCACTTAATCTTCTCATAAGGCCTTGCTCGCCACCACTCAACAAATCCAATTTTCCATTTTTCACTTGGGTAAATTTCTGGGTTCAATCAATTTTCATTTAGCATATAACCATATAATCATTTATTCAATATTCATTTAACAATTCCCTGAATGGGCCCAAGATGGCCTCACTTATAGCCCGAATGTGGCGACCCTAGGCTCTCATCCGACTAGCATGAAGTCCCAAACCTAAAACCCAAGGGGACGCCCTGCTTATTTCTTTAGTTATCATTTTATTAAATTTTTGTTTTAAAAGTGTCACAATCTAATCCCCGACTGACCCGAATGATGCGATCCGAACCTGAGCCCAAGCATTCCGACGTTTCATTTATTTTATCAAAAACATTTTTATGTTAATTCATTTAGTCAAGGAAACGTTTCTAGCTGGGGCAAGCCCATAATCATTTACAAATATAGCAATTCTGAGGCCCATAAACATTAACAAAATACATTTACAAAGAAAGCATTCTATACTCTTTTTCAAGATGATACACAAAAATCAAGTTTCGTGGTTTAACCCTTTTGTTTACAAAACACCACTTGTTCAAAAGATGATGGCGCGTGCCCTGAGTATACACTTTTACGCCCGCATTCTTCTCTATGACTCGGGGCCGCGCGATTCGGGCTTCTTCTCTTGTTATTTCGATACCCGGCGCATAAGTTAAAAACTACACGCTAAGTACATTTTCTGCTACATTTAGTGGTTCTATACAGCTTATTCCATATTCAATTTAACTGCAAGCATTTATCATTAAACTATGCCTAATATATCAACATATACTTATGTTTTCAATGTACAAATCATTACCAGATCATATCATATCATGCATTTTCAATGCAACACCATTTACATGATACATCATGTACATATTCCACATCGCTATTCGCTCTGATTCATCTCGATTCAATTCGGGCGGATTCCGCTTGATGAATCCCACCTTATTATCATCTCTGGCAATGTGCTTATACATTACAATTCTATCTTCCATCATGACCGATGTCGCTTTGGTGCATCCCTAAGATCGCGGTATCACTTATTCGGTGGTCTCCCATCATGCCGGATGTCGCTTGGTGCATCCCCGACACGTGTATCAATTAAATGCCATATCACCATCATGACCTGATGTCGATTGGTGCATCCCCGCCAGTGGGACATTTTCCAATGCCATACGCCATCATGATCGGGATGCCGATTAGTGCATCCCGCCAAGTGGGTTATCAGAATTTCGGTGCTTTCAGATGGATGTCATCGCGATCCCACGCTTATCTACTTGGTATATTATTCACTTCAATACCTCGACGATTCCGCTTTGGGTGAATCCCGCCTTTATCATTCGGCTTTTCATTCTAAGCATCGACATTATCACATTCAATTCATATTCACTTTCGTATTATCTTTCAAAGATATACCAATTCACATAATCATATCACATACTCATTCATGAACTCTCGGATCTTCATGTTCTCATTCATAGTTAATTGGTAAACTACCAAAATACTTGAATTAAGGGATAGAGTCGCAGAACAAACCAATTATCAATTCCGTTTCTTTCTCGATGTCAATCTGACGAGGTTATCGTCTTCACACACTTTTTAATTAGTACAATTTATTCACTCTTAGTGATTACGCAAATAATCGTACTAAGCGAATATGTTGAGAAGCAAAGCTTTGCCGGCGGTGAGGTGCGATCACGTTTTACTTAGACTCATTCTTATTCCCACATGAGTCTACTTTACTTAGGAATTGGAATCATTCAATCGGATTATCGACTAAAGTTATGGCATTTTCGCCTTAGTAATCCATTCAGGTGCCCAGGGACGGTTTGTATTACAAGAATTTTCCGGGGTTCTAACTTCATTTTGACACTATCTCTTTATACTCATTTAAATCTAAGGTCTTGGGGTTCTATTCAATTGGAATCACCCAATTCGAACACCAGAAACTGAGATAAATCCGAAACAACCGGACTACTCTCTATGTTCAAAGCTGGAACGAGTTTGGCTTGTAGCCCCACTTTGAGTGAATTTTTAGGCCTCTTAGGATCAGAATTTTGGTGATTTATTCTTTAAGTTTTGTTCTCCTTGAAGTCTATTTTATGTAGCCACTTGAATCCTCAAATCGGATAAGAAATAGGCAAGTTATAGCCCGAGAAATACAAAAACTGGTGAGCGAAACGGAGCGTAGTCTGAGTACACTAAAGTGTACCCATTTTGGCCCACAGTGACCAAGAAACGAAAGTGTACCGGTACACTTTCAAAGTGTCACCGGTACAAGTCACCGAAATGCCTTAAAATGTGTGTTTCTACATTTTTTATACTTTGATCCCCGATCAATTCTACCTTCAAACACACATGAAAACCAATTTCCAAATTCACCTTGGAATCTCTTTTCTCTCAATTCCTCTTTCAATTACATATATTTCTTTAAAAATTCTTTTATGAATTTCTTCAAAGATCATTCAACATGAGTTATGACCCATCCTCAAACCAACCATGATGATTAGTTAGGGTTATTCTAAGCCCATAACTGAAAACTCTAATTAACCATGGATCCATCTTAAAAGAGAGGATTCTATGATTATCTTGTACCATATGAGGTTTACCCACAACCTCAACAAGTTGAGGTTTGTGTGATCTCTTCCACAAAAACCCTAGACAAAGAGGATATTCTCCAAAACAAAGTCTTAGGAAATCAAACACATGATCCTAAGATGAATACACTTCTGCTTGGTTTTGATCTTCCTCCTCCTTCTTCTTCCTCTTCTTCCTCTTGTTCTCTCCCTTCTTCTCCTCTCACACGGTTTTGCTAGGAGCAAATTGAGACCAAATGAATTTTAGCTTTTGTTTTCCATTTTTTACTCTTTCAGCTTTTCATAAATTCTGATTAGCCTCATATCTTTAATTTTTCAATTAAACTTGTTTTATTTATACTATGGCCCATCTCTACTCCTTTTGATTTTATACCTGTAAATCTGTTTATGCTGTTCTAGAGCCAAAATTTCCGGGTTCACTAAATTTATCATTTTTCCGGGAAAAACCCGAGTTTGGCTCAATTCATACCCAGAATATAAAAAAATTATTATAAAAAATTCTAGGGTATTTTGAGGCATTCTGATTCTCACCCTTAAGAAAATTTGGAAGTGCAGAAATTTACCTTGGATTAACGATTCGCAGTGCTGGCTGCATCGTTTTCACTTTCCAAGTGGCTTTCGGTCTTGGTTTTCTCGATACCATGGAAATGTAGCGACCCTGGCCCAGATCGAGATTTTCTTGGTTCTTGCTTCCATATAATCAAATCAGGTCTAAGCTCAATTGTCTCAGGAAGAGACTACATGTCGGATCAAGGCAATACCTCAGTGTATTGAGACATGGAAAACGTGCTGGATCTTTTCCGTCCGGGTAATCTTGTCCGCCACTCTTGGACGCACGATTACTTCATATGGGCGTCATCCCCGAGGCCTCGGCATACTTTCAGTCGTACACTTCTTCCAAGGCGATACTTTTAAAAACACTTTTTCACCCGACCTCATATCGAATATCCTTTCTCTTCATGTGGTATATGACCTGTGCGCTCGGTGGCCACTTTGATTTCTCCCAATCATTTAACTTTTCTTGATCGTATCCGTCGGGGTGATCGCACTTTTCTTTCACTCAATTCACGAGTCCAACCGCAGCGATTGTTACACATTTTCTTCCATATAGGGCCTCGTAAAGCGTGTTCAATACTTGATTGAAAACTATTGTTGTACACAAATTCAATAAAAACGGATGTGTCGTCAGAGCTACCCTCATGTCCCCGTCGCCCGCGACTTAACATATGTTTCCCGAGGAATCTGGATCTCTCTCACGATTGTCCATGATGCGGGTGGAGCGTACTAAATTCAATCGAGTGCCTTGGCCTCTTGCAATTTTCCCAAAATCTCGATAAACCCTCGGATCTCGGTGAAATTATGGATCTGAGGAGATCCCGTATAGCCATTATTTCCTTGATATACGACTCACGCTGGCTTGTCAGCGAATGGTCGGTTCAGCTGGTAGGAAGTGGTGACTTGGTCAATCATCCCTCGACCCAAGGCGGAGTCATGCTTTCTCCTGTCAGTGGCAACCCGACCCGCAAAATCCATAGTTATTGGTCATTCCACTCATTATTACGATGAGGCTGCCCGATAATCGAGAAGAACTTGATGCTCTGCCTTTGCTCTTTGACACACGGACACTTGGTTATAAATTCGATACATCTATTTCATTAGGACCACGGAATGACATTTTCAAACGATACATCTTTGTGCTACCATGATGGATAACCAAGATCCCAGCTATGTGCCTCTTAGTATGAGCACTTTCCAATTCATCGTAAACCGGGTACACAAACTAGAGCCTTATAATACAACACTCATTTCGTCCTGAGCACCAGGTTTCTTTACCATCTCCAATGCGATCTATTATGGCGAGATATTTTCTCATCTTTCTTTTATTGCCTCTAGCCTTAGATTCAACAAATTATATCGCTACTAGTGCCAGCTCTTGCCATCGTCGATAATGACAATTGGCATTTAACGCTCGGCGTTTGCAGCATCTTCCTACTCAAGTCAGCCACTACATTGGCCTTTCAGGGTGATAATCAATCACTTGTGGTCATAATCTTTATCAATTCCATCACCTCGGATTTGTCTCGAGTTAAGCTCGTTGTGAGAGGCGAATGCTTAAGACTCTTATGATCGGTGTAAATGAAACATTTTTCTCCGTACAAATAATGTCTCCAAAAGTTTCAATCTTAGTACAATTGCGGCCAATTCTAAATCATGCTTAGGGTAATTCTTTTCATGGCTTCAATTGTCTTGAAGCATAAGCTACCACTTTACCCTCTGGGTGGACACATCGAGTCCGTTTAGTGAAGCATCGTTATAGATCACATATTCTTTCTGTGGTCGGTGAGTTAACCTTTGGAGCCTCGGTTAAGAATGCTTTTAGCTTTCAAAACTTCCTTGACATTTTCCTCCATTCATACTTTACATTTTTAAGGCGATCTAAATGCGTGATGCCGTCATAGAAAACCACAATAACAAATCTTCTGCCGTAACTTTGCTAGTCCCGAGAAACTACGAATTTATATAACATTTCTTGGTGGCCATTCGATAACCACTTCTATTTTCTTTGGATCCACTCAGTTCCTTCTTCCGATACAATGTGCCCCGAAGGACACTTGATCGACGAAAACTCGCAGCTTCTTGGAGTTTTGGCGTACAAGCTAACTCTTTTCTCAAAATCTCCAGTACTACCCGAAGGTGTGTGTCATGACTTTCTCGATCTTTCGAATACACAAGAATGTCGTCTATGAACACCACGACAAACTGATCCACATACGGTCGAACATACGATTCATTAAAGTCATGGCCATTGGAGCATTAGTGAGTAAGCGGCATTAGGAACTCATAATGTCCATATCGTGTTCTAAACGTCGTCTTATGCACATCGGCATCTTTAATTTTCAACTGGTGATACCCAGATCTCAAGTCAATCTTTGAAAAGATACTTGCACCTTTCAATTGGTCGAACAAATCATCAATTATGGGTAACGGATACTTATTCTTTGGTCGGCTTGTTAGGTTAATATAATCAGCATAAATGAAGTGTACCATCTTTCTTCTTGACAAAAAAGCCGCAGGGCTCCCCATGGTGATACGGCAGGTCGAGATAAATCCTTTTCCTAGCGGTTCTTACAGCTATGATTCCAGCTCCTTTAGCTCGAGTGGAGCCGACTATCTGGGTGTAATGGATCACTAGGTGTGGCTGTTATGGCGTCGATAGTAAGTGATCTCCCTGCGTAAGGCAGTGCAGCAACTCTTAGAATACGTCCGGAAAGTCACTAACGGTAGGGATATCGGATACACTAGGCCTTTCCTTTACCGTATCGATCACATAAGCCAAATAGGCTTCACATCCTTTTTGCACCATCTTTTTCGCAACTGTTGCGGATATCACATTAGAGAGGTGGTCGACGCCTCTCGCCGTCAAAAAATAACCTCGGCTGTCCATTCGGTGTCATACGGTCCTCTTTTCATTCTCTGATCAACTATCGCTCGGTGTTGGGATAACAGTCCATCCCGATATCACATGCTGAAGGATAACTCAATCAAATCTCCCGAAAATTCATGCTCTACCGTGTTTTTGATGGGGCCAGTCTTTATACACTTTGTTCCTGACGACACTATGCAGGCGGGTTCGTCACGAATATCATACTGGTTTCACTCTCGGTAAATTACCCGGTTGGGTATGTCGGTACACACATATGAATGAGTTGACCACGGGTCACATCAATGCATGTACAAAGTGTCAGATAATTGAAATTACAGGTTATCACGTCGGGGGGCATCGGTGTCTTCCCGCTACTTTCATCGCATATGCTCTAAATTTGAGCCTGAGCATCCTGTCTTCCCTTGTCTGTGTCCCTTGTCTCGGAACCTTTCGGTGATGCAACCTCTTGCTGCCTTCCGTCTTGATGAAACATTGCCCAGTCGAGTCTTTGTGAAGGGACGTGCCCTAGTACATTCTCTCGTATTTTGTTGCTCCGTGGATCCTGACCCAAGCAAGCACCGATCCAATCTCAACGAGAAATCTCATATTTTCTTCCACACCCAATGGGAACAACGAGACATCTTGTCCTCACCAGGGCACTCCTTGTGCGCTTGCCAGCGACGGCGGCCGTGGAGACAGTATCTCTGGGTGGCATTTGTAGGTTGTGCAGGATCCGTGGTCCCTGAATCTCTTACTCTGCTGTGATGGGCACTTGGTAATGGGATTTTTCTTTCCATGTATCTTTTCTTTCATTTTTCCTCTTTCTTTACTCGTTCGGCATTTAGGCGCATCTTAGTGATTTGGAATCGTCATGGCAAAATCTGTGACATGGGCCGAATGTGGTAAACAGGCCGTCTTCAAACTTCGACACTTCTCTTCTCCACTTACTAACATATCGGGAGCATACTTGCTCCAGCGTGTGAATTCTCTCACGTGTTCGGTTACATGATTGCCTTTGCTTGATTAAATGAAGCTCTGCCATATTGTTTAAATAAATCGGCCCACATAACTCTTCTTGAACTCATCGAAGAACCTCCGTGTAAGCCTGCGGTGGGCGGTCACAGTCACGGAAACCCACCCTTTGGGCCAAGCCTCATCCTGCGTATTAAGTCGCACATTCCATTTTCTCTTATTTGTCGTGCATTTGCCTGACATTACTTTCGATCCTCTCGAGGCAATTTTACGCCATAGCCAGTTCAATATCCTTCTTTCCTTAAAGTCTGCGGTCGGTACCTTGCCATTCTTTCAATGGGTCGGCTGTGAGCAATTGCGGTGGTTGCGGCTCTTTGTAAGGCTGAATAGTTGTTGGAGGATACCCATAGTACCTCCTACTACTTGTTCCGGTTCATTTGTTGGTGGGGCATGAGATGCTTGTCCACCTACCACACTAGCAGGACTATCAGGACAATTTCTCGGGTCACCCTCGACTCATCGATTTTGAACTATCCATGCTTACCTATTAAAATCGACCAGATCCGTCGGAGTCATATCATCTCTTTTATATGCAAATGCCTGTATGTCAAATACCATTTCCAAAATCTTTTTTTCAAAATCGTTTGGGGCCCACCCGAGCTGAAACACAGGCTACGATACTTAAAATGTGCGACCCCTAGCTTAGATCCAACTCGAGTCGGCCAAAGGAAACAGGCGCGGTTTATTTCTTTTAGTTATCGTTTTATTAAATTTTATTTTTAAAGTGTCGACGAATCCCGCGGCGAATGGCGGATCGAGCCAGGAGCGGTTTACTCAGAGCGTTTTCATTTATCTTATCAAAACATTTTATTAATTCATTTAGTTGCGAGAAGCGGTTTGATTTTAGAGGCAAACCATAATCATTTACAAATATAAGCAATTAAATTTAGGCCCATAAACATTAACAAAATACATTTTACAAAGAAAAGCATTCTATACTCTTTTCAAGATGATACACAAAAATCAAGTTTCGAGGAGTTTAACCCTTTTGTTTACAAAACACCCTTGTTCAGATGATATGCAAAAATTCGAGTATACGCCTCTGTGTACTTTCTCTATGACTCTGCGCTGCGCGATCTTGGGCTTCTTCTCTTTGCTTACTCGATACCGCGCATAGTTAAAACTACACGCTAAGCATTTTCATGCCTAGTGGTTCTATGCAGTTCTATTCCATAAACTATGCCTAATATATCAACATATACTCATGCTTTCAATGTACCGTCATTTCATAGTATCATATCATATCATGCATTTTCAATGCAACAATTCATTTCATGATATTCATACATATCCATAAAATATCTCATTACACTTTCGTCAGCGTTGGCTATTTCGCATGGCTATTACGATTCTAATTTAAAGCGGATTCCGTTTGATGAATCCGCCCTTATTATCGATGGTAATGTGTAGCATTTACAATTTCTATCTCCCATCATGGCGGATGCCGTTTAGTGCATCGACGCGTCGGTATCACTTATTGGTCTCCCGTCATGCGGATGTCGTTTGGTGCATCCCGACACGTGGTATCCAATTAAATGCCATACGCCCGTCGCGGATGCGATTGGTGCATCGCCAAGTGGGACATTTCTTCAATGCCATACGCCATCGCGGCGGATCTTAGATTGAGTGGAAATCGCCCGAGTAGGACATTGGGTAATTTGGGTGCCTTTGTGACGGATCTTCAGGTGGTGCACTCCGTCGAGGCCCGTTCATTTGGTATATTACTTCACAATTCCGGTTCCATTTAGGTGAATCCGTCTTTATAATCATTCGCTTTTCATTAGTTATCGGTCCATCATTGATCTCGTATTGGCTTTCGTATTATCTTTGGCTTGTATTTCAATGCATGTCATGCTCGCGTCTCTTTCATTCATGAACTCGATTCATGTTCTCATTCATAATTAATTGGTAAACTACCAAAATAACGTTAAGATGAAATCGAGAAGAACAAACCAATTCTCATTCAATTTCTTTCGATGTCAATCTAGGCAGGGTTATGCGTCTTCTTTGCGCCTAGTCAAATACAATTTATTCACTCTTAGTGATTACGCAAATAATCATACTAAACGAATATCGTTGAGGCAAGGAAAGCTTTGCCGAGGCGGTGAGGTACAGTACGTTTTTGACTTAGACTCATTCTTATTCCCCTATGAGTCTATTTTACTTAGGAATTGGAATCATTCAATCGGATTATCTGACTAAAGTTATGGCATTTCATGCCCGACTAATCATTCTTAGGTACAGGGACAGTTTGTATTACAAAATTTTTTCAGGGTTCTAACTTCATTTTGACACTATCTCTTGTACTCATTTCGTCTAAGGTTCAGGGTTCCTTCAATTGGAATCACCCAATTCGGAGCAAAACTCAAGTTACGTCTGAAACAACCTGGACTACTCTATGTTCAAAGGCTGGAACTAGAGTTTGGCTTGCACATGGCCCCACTTTGAGGTGAATTTTAGGCCTCTTAGGATCAAATTGGTGATTCTATTCTTTAAGTTTTGTTCTCATGAAGTCTATTTTGTAGCCATGAATCCTCAAAATGGGATAAGAAATGAGCAAGTTATGTGGCAAAATAAAAACTGAGTCAGCGAGAACGGGCGGATTATGCCGGTACACCCCTAAAGTGTCTTAGGTACACTGTAAAATGACCCGAAAACGAAAGTGTGCCGGTACACTTTCCAAAGTATCTGGTACAAGTCACCCGAAATGCCTTAAAATGTGTGTTTTCTCCACATTTTTTTATACTTTGATCACGATCAATTCTACCTTCAAACACACGTAAAAACCATTCCAAATTCACATGGAATCTCTTTTCTACTCAATTCCTCTTTCGATTACATATATTTCTTCAAATTCTTTTATGTGAATTTCTTCAAAGATCATTCGACATGGGTTATGACCCATCCTCAAATAACCATGATGATTAGTTAGGGTTATTCTAAGCCCTAACTCCAAGACTCTCGATTAACCATGGATCCATCTTAAAAGAGAGGATTACATGATTATCTTGTACCATATAGGGTTTTACCCACAACACCTCAACAAGTTAGAGGTTGTGTGATCTCTTCCACAAAACCCTAGGCAAGAGACCATTCTCCAAAACAAAGTCTTAGGAAATCAAAACACACTTGATCCTAAAGATGAATACATACCTTAGTTTTGATCTTGCTCTCCCCTTCTCCTTCTTCTTCTCTTCTATTCCTCTTGTTCTCTCACTTCTTCTCCTCTCACACACGGTTTTTGCTAGGGCAAAGGTGGAACCAAATGAATTTTAGCTTTTGTTTTCCATTTTTATATTTTCAACTTTTCATATAAATTGCAATTAGCCACCCTTATCTTTAATTTTTCAATTCGACTTGTTTTATTTCTCACATGGCCCATCTCTACTCCCTTTTGATTTTATACCCCTGTAAATCTAAATTTTATCCTTGTTCTAGTGCCAAAATTTCTGGGTTCACTAAATTTATCATTTTTTCCGGAAAAAACCCAAGTTTGGCTCAATTCATACCCAGAATATAAAAAAAAATTATTATAAAAATTCTAGGGTATTTTTGGGGCGTTACACGGAATATATAATAATTTTTATCATAATATTCTAGGGTATTTTTGGGGCGTTACACTTTGTCTATCTAGCTATGCAATCCCATAGGACACATCCAGGACATTAGGCTGGTGGGAAGAGGGGAAAGGGTGTTATTCACTTCCCACATCGACCAGAGGAAAAAGTTCCTAGCACATATAAGTAAGCAATCATCTTAACCTAGTAGATGTGTTTCAAAGTCCTACAAGCTTTTTGGGCCCAAAAATGACAATATCTACTTTGTTACAAATGATATCCTTCTATTCTAGAATATAATTTTCCATGGCAAAAGTAGGCAATGAAAATTAGAAATCTTTCTAAAAGCAAGTTCTCTTAAAATTTTAAAAACTTGTTACATTGATTTATTGGATATATTGAAATTGACAAAAATTACAAGTTCCCGAAACAACTTGTTAAATGAAGGTATGGGGATATATTAGTACTAAGTCAACAAGAAATCACAAGTTCCAACCATCATGATGCACACATTAAACACCATAAAATCCAAAAACCACAATCATAGAAGTACATAACTCAATCAATATCACCAACATAAGTGTCCTTTTATTTCACTTCTCAAAATGCACACATAAAACGCCACAAAATCCAAAAACCACAATCATAGAAGTACATAACTCAATCAATATCACCAACATAAGTGTCCTTTTATTTCACTTCTCAAAATAAGGTAAATTTTCTAAGGCCAATGGGAGCTTAGGTAATCATTCTTAAAGAAAATTGGCAGAATAAGGCAATAAACAAAATCATAACTTGAATGGATAACTCGAATGGATAATGGAAAAGGTCTACATGTGCATGCATGCACCAATTTCAAATTTAAATTAAGAAGTGCAATGAGACATACCTTTTTCCCCACCCTTAAGTACTGAAAATCAAGCCATATTGTCTGAGGAGAGTGCAGGATTATAATATCATGATGCTCAAACATGTTTGAATCACCATCCTCTGATTCCTCAAAGGGCATTCAAGTGAATTAAACTCACATGGTTATCCTTCAGGTATGGATCTACGTCATTACTTGGGTAGTAGGTGTCCCCAAGCCCTTCTTCAGACTCATCTACGTGCTAGGTTTCACAAATGACAATACAACATTTTCCAACAAAAGAAAATTTATTTAGAAATGCTTGCATATTATTTCCCATAATTCACAACCATAACAAAAAATGAAAATGAAGAAAACACACACACAACAGCGCTAGGGAGTTTTAGACTTATAGATACTAGCATCCTCATCATCATAATTATCCATGTCAAGTTCCTTACGTACCATCGGTATGTCGCGAAGCAATCACGAGTTCTTTGGAGTCTTGTCCAATGCATCTGCAGTGGTTAATGCATAGGCAATTGTATCATCTTGCTTAGCAGCATCAATTTCCATAATTACATCATCCTCCTCGCTTTCACTATCTCCACTACATAAAACACATACATCATAAGCACAAAATGGGCTACCACATAGCACTCAACCACGGTTTTTTTCCCATTTAGAATTTTTCATATAAATTCAAAAACCAAACTTATCAGTATATATATATATATATATATATAGTAATTAGTAATATACTTAGTTATAAGCAAGGATAAAAGTATCGTTTTTTAAACAATATATCGGTAACATGATTTTATGGATACTTAGGAATATATCAAAGAATATTGTGATCAGAATTAATTGAAGGAAAAATTATATATTTCATTTTATCACAAATACCTATTTATATCTGAGAACTGATCCCTAAATCAAATAGGGAAAGACTATGAAGTTTCCTAACTCTACATGAATAACATGTTTCCTTTTCCAACTAGTTTCTAATTCTACAATACTATAACACTCCCCTCGAGTTTGGAGCATAGATGTTGATTATGTGACTTGTTTACAGATAAGCGACTTGATCCCCACTCAAAGGTTTTGTGAAAATATCTTCTAATTGTTCTCCAGTCTTTACATATCATGTAGAGATCAACCCCAACTGAATCTTCTCACGGATAAAATGATAATCTATCTCAATATGTTTAGTTCGTTCATGAAATATCAAGTTACATGTTATATGCATGGCAGCTTGGTTATCACATCAAAGCTTAGCTGGTATTGAAGTTTCAATGCCTACTTCTATCAATAGCTCTATACTCGAACTCCATACTAGACCTCGAGACAACACTTAGCTTCTTATTCTTCCATGAGATCAGATTTCCTCTAACAAAGACATAATATCCTGAGGTGGATCTCCTATTTTCCTTTAATCCTGCCCAATCTAGATCAAAAAAGCACTCAATTCTAGTATGCCTATGCTTCTTATACAATAATATTCCATGTCCAAGAGCTTCTTTCAAATAGCATAGAATTTACTCTATAGCTACCCAATGACTAACTATAGGAGATGACATATACTGACTCAAAACACTTACTGAATAAGCAATAACCGGGCGAGTTACTATAAGATAATTCAATTTCTCAACCAGTCTTATATATCTCTCATGGCCTTTAATTAGGTCTCCTTCCTTAGTGATCTACACATTAAGAGTCATAGGAGTATTACAAGGTTTGGCACCCAATTCCCTATCTCAGATAACAAATCGAGCACATATTTCCATTGAGACCAAAAATTCCATACTTACTTCTCTGACTTTAACACAAATACTTATTACATTCCTAAATCCTTTGTGTGAAACTGACTATGAAGAAAGGATTTAAGAGATAATATACCTTGGGAGTCACTCCCAGTAATGACAATATCATCCACATACACTACCAGTAGAATAATACCAAAACTGGAATTTTTATAGAAGACATAGTGGTCAGACTTACTCTTCTACATGCCAAATGTCTCAACTGTCTTACTGAATTTACCAAACCAAGCACAAGGACTCTATTTCAAACCATACAGAGATTTTCTAAGATGATACACCTTCCTTATCTCCCCCTGAGCAACAAACCCCAGAGGTTGCTCCATGTAAGCACTCTTCTTTGAATATCTCCATGTGAAAGACATTCTTGATATCAAGGCGATGCAAAGTCTCGATCATATGAAACGTAAGAGAAATAAACGAGCGGGAACATATGTCGGCTTAGGCTGCCGGGGAGAAAAAGTGTCCAGCGGAATAATCAGCGTCATAAGTCGAGGCATGGCCTTAGCAGCAAAGCGAGCTCCCAATATAGCAACGAGACCCATCGAGGTTAAAACTTTATTGCAAACACTTGATCGATGGCTAATAGCCTTCTTTCCAATAGGTAAAATCACCAAGTCCCATGTGTCATTGTCATCTAAAGCCTGCATTTCATTCACCATAGCACAACGCCAACCAGGGTGAGATAAAGCCTCATGGATAGTCTTAGGAAGAGAGATGGAATCAAGAGATGCAATAAAGGAACAAGAGGAAGACAACAAATGGTTATAGGAAACAAACGAATAGATTGGGTGAGCACACTGACATTTACCTTTACGGAGAGCAATTGGAAGATCATCATTACAGGCGGATCGTGTGAAGCAGTAATGTTAAATTAGAGACCAGAGGGTTTTGGCACCCGAATATACTGAAGTAATGGGGTTTTAACATGAAAGGGAGGCTGGAGTAAATTCGATGGAGCCAGTGAGCAATAGTGTACACTAATAAATCATCAGCCTCCTCCTAACGTAGCAGGAGAAGAAAGGGGAAAACGGGGGTAGTTTGAATAATGTAACATCAATAGACACAAAGGAACATCAAAGAGTGAGACAATAACACCAATACCCTTTTTTGAACATGAGAATATCCCATAAAGATACACTTTAAGGAATCTGGATCAAGTTTAGAGACTTGAGGACGGACATCTCGAATAAAGCATGTGCATCCAAATACCTTGGGATCAATAGGGAACAACGAATTATTTGGAAGCAGTAGTGAGTAGGGAGTAGCTCGATTAAGGCAAGCGAGGGCATTCTATTAATAAAAAACTAAGTTATGGGTATTCGACCCAAAATGTTTAGAGACATTCATCTAGAACAAAAGGGTCGGAGCAATCTCAAGAAGATGTCTATTCTTTCTCTCAACTACCCCATTCTAAAAGGATGTATCAACACACAAGGTCTGATGGAGAATCTCATGTTGTAACATGAAGGACTAAAGGTTTTATAATATTCTTTGGCGTTATCAACTACTCAATGTTTGAACATAGACATGGAATTGTGTTTGAATTTCATAACAAAAGGCACTAAAATGAGGGGAAAAAAAACTCAAAACGACTTTTTATTAGATAAAGCCAAGTGACACGAGAGAAACCGTCAACAAAGTAACGAAATACTTAAACCCAATGGGAGACATAACTGAACAAAGACCCCAAAAATCGGAATGAACTAACTTAAAAGGAGCAGAAGCTTATTTATTGACTCTAGGACTCAAATGCACACGATGAAGTTTAGCATATTGACACGACTCACGGTTCAATGAGGATAGACTAGAAAACTAAGGATATAAGCTTCTTGATAGAGAGAGAGAGAGAGAGAGAGAGAGAGAGAGAGAGAGAGGGATGACCCGAGGCGACAATGTAATTCGATTGGGGTAACAACTCTAGAACGAGCAACAAACTTTGGCACCTTTGTGTCAAGGATGTAGACCCAGGACTCGCATCTTTTGCCAATACTCCGGCCTTGAAGATCTGAATCAAGCAATGTCGAGAAAGAATGAGATATTGCGACTAAATTGTATCGATGAGATTTACTCATAGAAATTAAATTAAAAGAGAATTGTGGTAAACTCATAACATAGGTCAAAGTGATTAGAGGAGTCATATGAATTGACTCTAACCCAAGGACACAAGATGTTGATCCATCTGCAAGGGTAATAGTAGAGGTAGAAGGGTGAGACTGAAACATAGTAAATAAACTAGAGTTACCTGTCATGTGGTCAGTGGCTCTAGTGTCAATGACTCATGTGGAGGAAGAGGAAATTAACATTGGTTGGTTTTACCTGACTCAACGAGTGTAGTGATAGAAGTAGATGCATACTAAAGTGATTTTTGATAATTACCAGACTTAAATCTTTGATTTTTATTCTGCAACTTCCTACAATTACGGCATACATGTCTTGATTTATGGCAATAATGACACCCAACTCATTCTTATGGTTTCTTGTTAGTCATAGAGCGAATCCCAACCTCGACAGTATTTGAAAATCAGAAAGATGCGAAAAATAGGATCTTTTACTGGTAAGGACCACCTTTCCATGAAAAACACCACACCTAAATGGATTTTGGCTCCCAAAACCTTAAATCACCTCTTCATGTCATTGAATCTCAAAGAAATGAAGGAAAAAATGAGAAAACCCTAGAAAACTAAAGCTGTAGGAGATAAAAGTGTTTGAAAAATAGTATTGCTAGGCTTTCGAATGTCAAATAAATTATCTAGATGCCTAGTTGTAACGCCCAAAATACCCTAAAATTTTTATAATAATTTTATTATATATTCCAGGGGTATGAATTGAGCCAAACTTGGGATTTTCCAGGAAAACTAATAAATTGTTAAATTTCGAAAAGTGAAATGAATATGTGAGCACATGTGATTTAATATTATATTCTAAAATGAGAGAATTGATTGAACTAGGAAACAAAAGTGAAAAAGGGCAAATTTGGAATTTTTTAAAATGAGGACCTAAGGGTCAAGAATAGAATAAGCTTAAATGCTAGAGTGAATTAAATGATAAATAAAAGTGAAATGGAGAGTTAAAATGCCAAAAATGAGAAATGGGATTTATTGTGTAAGCCAAACATGGCCTTACACTTAAATAGGGAAATAAGACCAAATGTGGTCTTAGAATGCTCATTTGAGCATAAGCCCAGTATTTGAAGAGGAAAGGAGAAAAGGCTAGGAGTTTTGGGAAATAGTTGGAGATTTGTATGAATCTCTCCGTGTTGAATAAAAGATCTTGCAAAAGAAGGGAAAAAGGCTAAAGGCAGTGCAAGGGATTTGAGAGTAGAACCAAACCCTAGATTTCTTTAAATGATGTTTGGGTTAGAAAAACCCTAATCCATCCATAGGGTTTTGCTCATTGTTGGTTTAGGATGATATTAAAATGTCTTTGGGAGTGATTTCTAGAGTTTCATTTAGGTTTTTGAGGATTTTTGGAGGAAATCGTAAAAGTGCAAAAAGAAGGAAAATTGGGCAAACATTGGCTCCTACGTAAGTAGTGTAGGGAGACCTGCCGTGACATAGTCTGCTTGTCGTAGTGTGTGGGATAACACCATTTCTTTGTAAAACCGAGAAATTCAAATTTCTGAGAAAGGAGTAAAATGGTAATTTCGGTCAAAATCAGGAATTTTTCTAGATCTTGGATGACAAAGCAGTTTCCATAGATTGGGATCGTCATTAATCTAGTTACCATGTCGAGATTTTGATGAATTAGGATAGACGAGATTTAACGTTTTTCGAGGCAGGAGTAGTGCCGGGACACTGGCATGTATTGAGTGGCCATGAGGCGCCACGTGTCAAGTGTGGTGGAGTGAAGCAAATGAGCTCAAGTGTGGGTCATAAAAGACATATGGCATCATGTCATTGGGTGGAAATCCATGGTAGATGGATAAGAGGATAAGGGAAATCCTAAGGACCACTAAAAGTGTGACATGTGGCAAGTGAGATGACATCTCAATTGACCTCTATCTTCTCCCAGGCGGATTTGGGAGAGAGAGAGGAGGGAGGAAGAAAGGCAAATAGAGATGTGAGGCCCGAGTTTTTGGGTGACTCTCACTTCTCTCCTAGATTTCATAGATGATCGATCAGTCGAATCCAGATGAGACAAGGGCGAAGTTGATCCTTTCACAAGAGGCTACGCGTGAGTGCCGTGATTGTGGAGTTTCAACAACTCCAAGAGGTAGGGGTTTTCTCCTACTTGGTTATTCTTTGTGAGCCCCATTTTAATGGATGAGATGGCAGGGATAGTAGTGTTTCAGTTCCAAAGATTGGGACTGAGTGATGAAATCCCTATAATGGTTGTTGGACAGTTTTGAGACTAAGGTTGGACTGCTCACATGACTTTGTGTGTTGTTTGTGTGATGCTTTGTGCAATTCCAAGAGGGACTGTCGGTTTGTTTATTAGCTCATGTGAATTAATTTTGGGTGTATTGCTATGAATGAATAACATGTTGCTTTGTGTGAATTTCATTAATATATGCATGCTTGATATATTAACGTGAATTATTGTGAATGGCATTTTGCATTTCATATGCACTGGGATAACCTAGAACAATAGGTATGAGTGCATGACATGAAAAACATAGTTGTCAAATGAATTTCATGGGAATATTTTCCAAAGAATTGCCTTGGAGAGTTGTTCAACAGTTCATATCGGAGGATGACCCATGACTGTTTCGAAGAGTTATCCAGCAATTCACCTCGGAGTGTTGTCCAATAGAATTTTATCAGCAATTTGTATTATGTTTTCAAGAACAAAACCTTTTGTTTTGAAAATAGTGTTTTCTCACACTTGGCTTAGGCATGCATGAGGGAGTCAGTGAGGGCTCGAGAAGTGGGAAAGGGTTAGTCACATTCGCATCCATAACATGTAGACATTCGAGTAGAATCATGAATTCACTTGAATGTGTGAACTCTTCATTGCATGAACATAGGTAGGAGTAACCCAAGTAGGAAGATTTCACTACTAGGCGCACTACTAGGCATTGCTCACCCCAGTCATGGGACCCCTTCCAGTCTGAGGTATTCGAGAGACGATTGCTCACTAGGGCCGCTTTTGAGGAAGAAAGTCGACATGTGGCTTTAGTTATATATCTTTTGTAAACATGTGAAACATTCTGATTGGTACATGTTTGTATAGAATGTAATTAACTCCTGGAAACTATTGCAATATAGTTGGTTATATTTTGGTGAGTATGGATGTATGGGCCGACATTGGCCATTTTGCTCATGTTTGAGTCTCGGGTAGAGACACTCTTTTTGTAGCATTGAGACATTATTGGCTACATGTCTCCATGAGTTGTGGTTGTCAGCGGATCCACAGACCGAGGTGTCACGGCAGTATCAAAGCCTGGGTTTTTATAAATACCTAAAGCTCGATGTCGGATGCTAGAGTTATTATAGCTTAGTAACATCAACAAGTTAGGTATGCGATTACAGGACTTGATGGGCGCGAGGTTAGATCATGCATTCATTGTAAATTACGATGGTTGTTTCGTGATTACACGTGTTGTATGTGTTGTGTGTTTTTGTATGCTTGGTAAGTAGCATAGAGAAAAATGTTGAATAGTAGGGTCGAGAAAATATAACCTTAGGGGTTTGAGGAATTATGGGCAAAATGGTCCATAAATGAGAAAAAAAAAAGATTTTTTGGACAGTCGCTCCAGTTTTTAGATATGAACAGGATGTGTTTTGTGGAATTCTAGAAGATTATTCCAGTTTTCGCACAAGGAGAAAGGGTTGTAATTAAACTCTTTAATTTGTGAAGTATATAAATAGCAGATGTTTATATATTTTCTAGTGATTTGGAGGGTCAGGCTACTGCATCTTAGGAGTAGCAGGTTTTGTAAAGGCTATAAGAGCCAAGAAGTGGCAGGAAGGCTACTGGAGGATTCTAAAAAAAAATGGAGGGGGGGTGTTGCAGGGGACAGATAGAAGGGCTACTGCCCATTTCCGGCTACAGGCCCAGCCATGACCACGACAAGTGGTCGTGACGAGGGCAGCGTGGCGTGCGCATGGTAGGCGAACATGAGCAAGCAGTAGGACTCGCGATAGCGTGAGCGCGCACCCACGACATAGGTGCTGCACGTGCGACAAGTTTCCCCTTTCCCCGAGTCACGACATCAATTTTTGTATCGCGGCATGGCTGGGCTAGGACTAGGTTGGTACTAGGTCGCGACATGATTTTTCATGTCGCGACAAGGGCAGCTGTTGGGGCGTCGCAACCCGGATTTTAGCGTTGCGACACGAAAGCTGCGTGTAAGTTGAAGATGCAATCGCGACCTCAGTCTTGGTGTCGTGACGAGGAGAAAACTGTTAAGTGTATCGTATTTGAAGCTCCACTATGGGCTGAAGTGGTTGATCGGAGTAAATCATGCATACATTACAGTACAATTTATAGCTCAATTTTCATGATTCACATTCATATTCACTGATATTGCGCTAATCCCCTATACCACGATATTTCATAGAACATGGCAAAATCGGAATCAAAAAGGAAGCTAACAATAGAAGGAAGGAACCAAAGCAAAAATCACGACAAGAAGTGCAGTAAGTCATCTCGGTCTGGCTGTGAAGGTCTAGCGTAGTGTAAGCGCCCAGCGGCGATGAAGGGGGTCTGTACTTGATGAACTGGCGAATGTTAGTCACCTTGGGTGCGCGCGTGAAAGCCCACCGGCTTCCCAGCGTAGCGACGTTTCCCATTCCAAAACGGGAGCTCAAAAAATCTAACTTCTAGGCCATTGATGGGCCCGAGTTTCAAGATATAAAAGGCAGCGATTTCGAGGCAAATAAGGGGAGAGAGACAGAAGGAAGGAAGCGACGGATAGAGATCGGTGAAGACGAGGCAGAAGTCGCGAAGAGCGACTTTTCTTCATTTCTTCCTCTAATTCGTGTGATCTTTGGAAATGCTCGGTTTGTAATGAAAATCACTATGAACTAACTTTTCTCTCTAGGGTTTTGGAAACCCTAACCGCACCATTATGGATTAATACTTTAATTGGTTTTATTTAATATCGACACGAATTGCTATAGTTGTTTTACTCCTAAATTTAATCACATGCTATTATTTGGCCAATTATGGCATGCTAATGCTAGGAGTCTGATATCGAGAGAATGACTCATAGGGACATAACTAAAACAACACTTGGTCAATCAGGGAATAGAGATATCCCGCATTCTAAGTGTAGCACTAGGGTTTACACATTAATGCATCTCGGAGCCATACACCCCACTAGCGAGATAGGCAGTTATATCTCGAGAGAGAATAGTTTGTAGGCACGATCAACTCGCTAACATAAATCATATGAATATTAAATAAATGCACTATTTAGGTGAAATCCATTAGGTGTGATAGGCGAAGGTAAAACCCTAGGTTTTCTCATCACTACCTTAAACATAAACTTTAAGATTAGGTATTTTTCTTAATTTAGTTGATTTATTCATAATTCGCTACAAGACTGGATCCAAATATTGTCCAGGGCACTAGATCAGTACTTAGCATGCTTCTCTTCGTGGGAATGACACTTGACTCGCCACTACACTGCGTGAACTCGAAGAGTACACTTGCGCGCACAGGCTCGCATGTTTACCAACCTTTACACACTCACTAATAGCATGTCGAGTTTTTGGCGTCGTTGCCAGGGAGAAGTTTAGTGTTAATATTGACAACCGTGCCATAGATTGTACTTTGGATCAATTTTATTTTTTTTTATTTAGTTTTTTTTATTATTATTCTTAGTTTTAGGCATTGTGTCTTAGTTCATCTGTGTTGTTACTTAGTCTCGCTTTCATACCGGTGATTTTAGGAAAGCGATTAGTGTGGATGCAAAGACAAGATCGCATGGAATTACTTCCATTCGATCTGAACCGAAGATGGACATTAAATGGGTCTGAAAACACGTGCAACCCAATTTGAAATCATGCAGAATCAAGAGGATGAAGGGTAATTCCAAGGAAGGAATGAACCACAGGTGGAGCAAAATGGACAGAATTACAAAGATCAAGCCACACGATCTTTTGTACAGCCTGATAATCCATACATGCTACTTGAGGAGTTCGCCTTACCACCTACAGTTGTTTAGTCAGCTATATGATGACCACCCATTCAAGTGAACAACTTCGAACTGAAAGGAATAACTCTGCAAATGCTCCACAACATACAGTTTCATAGGTTGCCTAATGAGAATCCGAATGCGCATCTAACTAGTTTTATTGAAGTCTGCAACACAGTCAAGTATAATGGGGTAACAGAGGAAGCTCTCAGATTACGTCTGTAACACCCCAAAATACACCCTAGCAGTTTTCGACATGTTTAGGGTATTTTGTAAGCGTAATTTGAATGTTTCGTGAGTTAAATGTCTGGCATGGAAGCGAGACCGGAAGTACACAAGTTATAAGGACAAAAGTGTAATTTGTCCAAAAAGGGGCTTAAAAGTTATAAGTTAACAAGACTATGGGCCAAAGTAGAAATAATAGGAATTGTGGTGTAATTCCTAGAAGATGGAGGACAAAAAGGCAATAAAGGAAACATTAATTATATAAGGGAGATGGAGACCAAAAATAATCCATTTTTTGGTCTCCAAACAAGAAAGAAACGGGTAGAAGATGAGGAGGAAGGAGAAGAAGAGGAAGGAAAGGAGAGATCAAGCCAAGGTATGGATGCTTGACTTTGGTATGGATTTTTGTATGGAATTCTCAAGTTTTATGTGAAGGTCCATGCAATTGTAGTTAGGAGCTTGCCGAGCCTAGGGTTGTTAAGTTCCATCTAACCAAAGTTTTCTTGAGTAGGGTTGGAAAAACTCTAAATGACACAAGATGAGTATGAAATCCTCATTTTGAGGAGGGATTCATGGTAATTGAGTTAGGGTTTAGAACAAACCCTAAGTAACCTTTATAATTGGTTTATGTATGGGTTATAACCCATATTATAGTTGATTGGGAGGAATTCATGATCGGTTTTTGATGTAAGATAAGTATAGAGTGAAATTGGGTAGCAAAATATGGAAAAATGGGAGAAAACTACCATTTCTGGTCATTCCCAAAGACCTGTACCGGTACAGGTTAAAGCGTATGCCGATACGAGTTTGGGTTAGTCGTTTTAGCTGACTGTCACCCGTGCAGTCATGCAATGCCGGTACACCCTGCTCTATTTTGACCAGTGTTCGTATTTTAGCAATAACTTGCCCATTTCTTATCTGATTTGAGTGTTTCAAGTGGCTAATTAAACTAGACTTCAAGGAGAACCAAACATCCAGAAATATACATCGTCAAATTATGACTTCCCAAGTGGTCCAAAATTCACTCAAAGTAGAACATAATCCAGCTAAAGTGCGCACCGGTTTTGATCATAGAGTAGTCCGGGTTGTTTCGGACGTAACTTGAGTTTCGGTGCTCCGATTTGGGTGATTCCAGTTGGAGGAGAACCCTTAGCACCTTAGCTTCAAATGAATACAAAGAACTAGGGTCAGGTATGAAGTTAAGCCTCCTGAAAAAATAAGAAATTCTAGTGTAATCCGGGTAAACCGACTAGTTTGGCATGAAAATGCCATAACTTTCGTTCGAATGATTCAATTGGAATGATTCCAATTTCTAAGAAAAGTAGATGCATCGAGGGACAAGAATACATGAACGATGTGTGAATACATCAGTATTCCTGTATAAGTATATGAAATATGAAAATGAACTGAAACATGAACATGAACATGAAAAGCAATATGTCATGAACACAGAAGGTAATAAAGATAGGTTATGAGTTATGAAAGACATATGATCATATGACTACCTAGGACCGAAAAATGAATGAGTGGACGTCCTATGGTGCCGACGCACTCGATGGTGCTTGGCACTCTGATCGAGGGTGCGGCACTCACGGTGGTGCTACGGCGCTCACGTGCGTGGGTATGCGTTTTGATTGGTGCTCGGCACTCCTGGCGAGTGCTAAGGCACTCTGTTGCGTGGCTTGGTGCACGTCTGATGCGGTGCTCAAGCTTCTGGCGACACTACGGCACTCTGTTGCATGGGCGGGGCACGTCTTTTGTCGGTGCTCGAGGCACTCTGCCGGTGCTACGGCACTCCTGTTCTGTATTGTACCTTCGGGTACTTATTATACTGCGTCCTACTCATTTCTTATGATTGGTCTAGGTAGTCAGATAGACATATGATAAGACACTGAATAAAGAATAAGAGTAAAGATCTGAATGTACCTCACATATACGTTACGTAGTACCTCTGGTGCTCTATTATCACAGTAATCTCGTAGTACCGCGGGTACTCGTATCGGAAAAATAAGTATAAGTTACGTAATATGAGTATAAAGTCCAGTCATTACCTACGAAGATACTTCCATTATAATGAATACGTAGTACTACGGTGCTTTTGTATACTAATAAGCTCTGAAACTCCTACGGGAAATCCGAATAAGCATAAGCATGTTATAAGCATAAGAAATTGTATAAGTCTAAAGATGACTCTGATATGAACCGACAACTCTGTTTGTTTTGGGATATGTTAAGATCTATATATAAACTGGTATGTATTTGATGTGTGATCATTACTACGAAGAGACTAATGTCAGGTATGCATTATAAGTCACGATCGACCTTGTATGTGATATGATCCACGATGCTGTTGGGCTTATCATTTTCTGAATGCCTTCACCTGAGAATAAGATCAGTAAGACAATAATAAGTTATAGCACAAGTGATATAAGATCAGGTAAAGACAAGTATAATGCTCTGTGTAAAGGCCATGTATAAAATACGAAATACATGTATAAGTTCGTAATATACGTATAAGATCAGAAATACAAGAATAAGTTACTTGATACGTTATCGTTCAGGTAATATCTACGTAGTACCTACGGGTACTTTGTATTAGAATATAAGCTCCATGTAAGATCCAGTCTGAGGAATAAGATCAGAAAAATAAGAATGATTATGTAAAACAAAGTATAAGATCAGAGTAAGACAAGGATATGCTCAGAGTAGTACAAGTATAAGATACGAAATTACAAATATAGGATTACGTAGTACGCCGATTGCCCGATGGAGTCTAAGCTCTATAACTCCTACGAGAGATCTGGCGGATGATATCAATTCGACGAGTTGAGTATAGATGTCCTTTGGGAGAGATGCGAATAAGTATCGTACGATACAAGCATAAGTATGTGTCCTACGGGAGACAAGTATAAGTATATGTATAAGCTCAGTACCGTATACGAGGAATCTGAATAAGTATGTGTCCTACGGGAGATTCGTATAAGAATAAGTCTGCTATAAGTAGAAGATCCGAATGCTATAAATATAAGATCCGAATGCTATAAGTATAAGATCTGAAATAAGAATAAACTATGAGTATAAGTTAGAATAAAATAAGTGCGCTATAGATATAAGATCCAAGATGCTATAAGTATAAGTACGATTAAGCATAATTACGTAGAAGCGTAAGTAATTGTATAAGTTCATTATATGAATGCACGAATATTGATATACATTATTGTTTTAATCTTTAAATGTTTATATGCATAAGACATATGTTTCCCACTAAAGTAAAAGCTTATGCAGTTTTAATCGGGTGTGAGTCTGAGAGAAGACATACGAAAACTTCTTGCTATCTGGTGGTGACACACCCGATGAGGTTCATCACGATAGGTCTGCGCTCTGAATATGTAATTGAAATGTAAGTTGTTTTTGTATATGTATAAGTAAATGGGACTCAAGTTATATGTGTATAGATTTTGATGGACACCGCTCGATTGTAGTTCTTTTGATTTGTATATAATATTTTGATTTTGTTATAGATGTGGGCCATACCCACAGTACAGTTCGGCTTTTTAAAAAAAAAATCAGGTAAGAGTCCCGGTATATGGTCGCACCCCGAGACCGGTTCGGGATCCGCCAATCGGGTCGGACGGAGTTAGTGATAACGTCTATTCCCACTTTGTCGCAGCGACCGGCGCGAAGCATTGGTTGACTATCCAGGAAACTTCCAAGGATCCATTATCTCATGGAATGACCTAGTGCGAGAAATTTCTAGCAAATTTTTTCCCACCCTCGAATACGCCTGGTAGTGCGAAATTAACACATGCAGATAATTCGAGAGGGAGAATTTGGCCGAGGCTTGGAAGAGATTTCATGAGTTATTGAGGAGATGTCCACACAACAGGTTGACTAGGTGGATGCAGCTGCACACGTTTTATAATGGTTTAAGCGATTCAGCTAGGACAATTGTTGATGCCTCAGTAGGAGGTGCCCTGATGAAAAAGACTACAGATCAAGCTTATGAGATATTGGAGGATACATCCACTAATTCTAATCAGTGGCCTCGAGATAGATCAACACCTAGGAAGCCCTTAGCGGGAGCAGACACAAAAGTTCTCAGTAATTTGGTAAACCATGTCGCACAGTTAACTAAATAGCTACAGAAGCAGCCAAGTACAGTGAATGCGATTCAGAATAATCCTTGGGAGATCTGCGAGTCTTGTGGAGGACAGCACAGTACTATATATTGTCAGTCAGGACATATGACAATAGAGCAAGCACAGTATGTGAATCAGCAGAATCAACAACAGCATGGACAGTATGGAGGTAATACATATCGAACGATCTTGGGATGATCGGGCGAGGTTGGAAGGTAAGCGAATAATGAACTCATGGCGAACTACTGGCGAAGACAACGAATAGTATGCCATCACTTCAAGCGAGCAAACGCCATCTGAGAAGAAAGTGGATTTGGAAGAAGCCTTAGCTTATTTGATGACTTCCCATAGCACATTTATGAATGAGACGAAGGCCACATTCCAAAATCAGGCTCGGCAGCTACAGAACCAATCGACCCAACTGCAGAATCAAGGGACCCAACTTAGAAACCTGGAAGTGCAAATAGACCAAATGCCCACATTGTTGACTGAGAGGCAGTAGGGATCATTACCTAGCAACTCAGAGGTGAAACCGAGATGAGAAGGTAATGAACATGTTAATGTTGTCGCATTGAGAAGTGGAAAAGATGCAGGAAGATAGAACACCATCCTATGCCCGTCTGGAGCAGGACAGTAAAGGTGCGAAAGGTCACCATCAGTTTAGTTGTTTGTTATACACTTTGAATGTTGTACGTTGCAGGAAGGTCGAGTTAACAACGTTAAACATAGCGCTTCATGGGAGGCAACCAAAGTATTGTGAGATCACCCTCGTTTTTCCTAGCAGTATTTTCGATTTTGGTTTACTTTTCGTTTTGGAATTCCTACTTTTGTTGGTTTTAATGTGTTTGTGAGTTTTTTGTTTCAGAGATACTAAAGGATGCAAGCCCAGCCATGTCCACATTTTGAATACGTGGCCCGCCTGGATCTCTTCGCCCGGCTAGCATTATCGAGCACAAATTCCTGCTGACCTCACTTTACGGTCGCGATGGCATAGCATCCTACGCCCGGCGCGAAGCCGCGCCCCACTTTTGGGTGCCTTGTGACCGAAGCTATCTACGCGCGTAGAGACTCTTTGCGGCTGCGGAATCCTTCACCATGGCGGCTGGCCTTATTTCTAAGCCTTATAAAAACCCATTATTTGTTCGGTTTCCCTCCACCCAGTTTTTAGCCGTCTTTTCATCTCTTGCCCTCGTCTGGTTTGTGTTTTTTGCAACTCTATAGCCGACATCGCCCTGTGGCCCCGAAATGGAGTCGGTAAGCGACGATTGCTGCGGCTCCACCTCGCATGCAGCACCACCCCTTCTAGACGATCTGCGCCGATTTATCTCTCCGGAGGCCTAGTAAGTCTATCACGAGTCTTTGTTCAACCGTTCATTTGTTCCAGAATGAGGTTTTTCCCACACCTCAATCTGTTCAACTTCACCATACAGAACAGCGGTTGGCAGACACTTTGTGCTTCCCCGATCCCCGGAGTAGCCGGTCGTGCGGGAGTTCCACTCCAACCTGCCCTTCAAGGTTGGCACCACTGTCTTTGTCCGGGGCAAGTGGGTCAATTTCAGCGCCCAGGCCATCAACCAAATTTACCGCCTGCAGTATGACAACAGTACGGAGTACCGAGCACTATTTACGGACATAGACTATGAGAGCCTGATGCAAGAGCTCACTCAAGGCTAGGGCCAGTGGAGGCGCCATCCATCGTCTGACGAGTTCACCACCTTTCAGATGCAGTCCCTCACGCCCGTGGCTAAGGTTTGGTACAATTTTCTATGTGTTAAAATTAAGCCTACATTACATCTCAATACAGTTACAAAAGATAAGACAATCTTCCTATACGCCATGACCAAGGGTTTCCAATTTGACATCGGGCGGAGTCATTGGCGAAGGAGTTGATTAGTCGACCCACGGTGCATCCGGGCCATAATCCACCCCTCCACGATCCCTTTCGGCTATGCCAAGCGGACAGGTCCCAATGTTGGACTCCAAGGAGTAGGTGCAGCAACTCCTTAGATACATTTACCTGAGGAGAAGTTCAGGCCCAGGAGCGAGTCGGATGATGAGACCGTAATGATCATCCCAAATGGCCACACCCAGTGCAGGTGACCTTGAGGTCCCCTCCAGTTCGACTTAGTCCCTCGCAGATCAGATTCATGCACTTACCACACGGTTTGACGCCTATTAGGACGAGTCTCAGGAGCATCGGATTGCCACTAAGTCGGGCGTGGGCTGCCATCCAAGCGAAAGATGGCCACCATTCGCTAAGCTAGGACCCCACGATCACCACGGCAGTAGCTGACTCCTCTCTCTTCACACCCCGCCACCGCCACCGCCATCGCCACCACCACCGCAGTGATCCTCTAGGACGTATCTCTTGGCCTTTATTGTCTTTTTCTTTTCGTCAGTGTGGACACATTAGTTTTAAGTTTGGGGGTATATGTGTGGGTATATGGGTAGGCTCAAGTATATGGGTAGGCTCATAGTTATTTTACGTATTTTGATGATATTTTTTTTTTATTTACTTTGTTATCTTTGCATATTTTAGGTTTTCGACTGTGTTAGCTTGTTCTAGTTATTTTAGTGTGTTTTAGCATATTTAAAGACCAAGCCTTGTCCCTATGTACCAACATATTTTCATTTGGCAACATTATGATATGGTGACTGCAAGATTTAGTTTTAATTGGTCTCAGCTCTAGTTGACCATGATTTACAAGCGAGTCGTAGAAATGCGCAAAAGCATGTGTTCAATAAAAATCAGGGGACCCCAAGGTTGTTTGACGAATTGGAATTTTGCATTGGATAACGTGAGAATAATAATGTGCATCCACCCCTTTTAATTCTCGAGAAATCGATTCGAGAAATGGGTTATCATGCACACACATGGCGATCTACAGGGTAATAACATTTAGGATTTCACATGCAAGAGTTCTATGAACCTTAGGAAGTTAAACACCTAAGTGATGGTACACCTTAGAAAAAGAAGAGGATGCCTTTGAGCCCCCGATTTTATATATGTTGTTTAAAAAATAAAAAATAAAAATAATAATAATAAATTGGATCATCGGTGGAATCCGGACATAGGCCAGGGGCTTTCAAAGCCTAATGCCCTACCAGCGGCGGGCCATTGACTTCAGCGCCGCTACATGGGACAGAGGATGGATGATCTTCATAGCCTAGGACATCAAGGTTTGGTTGAGTGTTCGGGGTGAGTTAAGGGGCTGAATGCACGTGCCCATAACAACTAGTAAGTCACCAATGGGTCCGATACGGGGGCCTCACCTAAAACCTCCGCCTTGGTACTAGTCGCAGTGCTTGGTTAATCTCCTTGGAGTAGTTGAAGTGAATAAATTATTGTGTTCTCTTCATACGTATTGAGCTATTCGAAAAGGCAAAGGCTAGATTCGAAGTTTGGAGACGCTGCGGTCAGGGCTATACAGAATCACACTTTAACCGCACTTAGACTCCTTGGGAAAAACTATTAAGCACTAAAAATTGGGTTAACCTACTTGGTCAACCGAGACTAACCAAGTGCAGATTCTTGAAAGTTGAACAACCAAATTGGTCTTGGAATCTTTAATTGGTTCTTATTGGCCTCTTGTGTTATCATGTTTGCTAGACCCCTATCATTCGGTGTTAGTGGCGGCTTTATCCTTGCGTTCTAAGTCGAGGTATGTTCTTACTTGAGGACAAGCAAGAAGCTAAGCTTGGGGGTGTTGATTGGAGTGAATCATGCATACATTCTGATCTGAATTTCTATGTGTTTTATAATGATTGCGTGATTCACATTCATATTCGATATTGTGCTAATCCTTATCTTATGATATTTCACTGAACATGGCAAAATGAGATAAAGGAAGCTAACAAAGAAGGAAGGAACCAAAGCAAAAAAATGGAAAGAAGTGCGGCAAGTCTCTCGGGTACAATGGTGAGGAGGTCTCGCTACGATTGTGTGACACTTCCGCAGCAAAGGGGTCTACGCCGCGTGAACACGAAGGCAAGATGTTAGTGTTAAGCGCCAGTGCGCCAAAGCGGCCTTCACCTCGAGTGCGCGGTGAAGCCTTCGCCACGGCGTAGCGATGTTTCCCATTACAAAACGGGAGCTCGAAAAATCTGACTTTCTAAGCCATTGGTGATGGTTCAGAGATATAAAAGGCAGCGAATTTAGGCAAATAAGGGGAGAACCGCAGACGGAAGAAGCGAGAGACGAATAGAAGAGATCGGTGAGACCGTCAGAGATCACGACGACTTCTTTTCGTATTTCTTCCTCTAATTTGTGTGATGCTAAATGCTCAATTTGTAATGAAAATCACTATGAACTAACTTTTCTCTCTAGGGTTTTGTCAACCCTAACCCCACCATTATGGATTAATACTTTAATCGGTTTTATTTAATATCGATATGAATTGCTATGGTTGTTTTACTCCTAAATTTAATCACATGCTATTATTTGGCCAATTATAGCATGCTAATGCTAGGAGTCTGATATCGAGAGAAGATGACTCATAGGGACATGTGTAAAACAACACTTGGTCAATCAGGGAATAGAGATATCTCGCATTCCAAGTGTAACACTAAGGTTTACACATTCATGCATCTCGGAGTCGAGGGGTCAAAGTAGAGATGCAATACACCCCATTAGCGAGATAGGCAGTTATATCTTGAGAGAGAATAGCTTGTAGACATTATCAACCCGCTAACATAAATCATATGAATATTAAATAAATGCACTATTTAGGTGAAATCCATTAGGTGCGGTAGGCGAAGGCAAAACCCTAGGTTTTCTCATCACTACCTTAAACAGAAACTTTAAGATTAGGTCTTTTTCTTAATTTAGTTGATTTATTCATAATTCTCTACAAGACTGGGTCCAAATATTATCCAGGGCACTAGATCAGTATTTAGCACGCTTCTTTTCGTGGGAACAACACTTGACTCGCCACTAAACTGCGTGAACTATACGCGTATACTTACGCGCACGGGCCCACATTTTTACAAACTTTTACAAGCTCACTATCACCAATGGTGTCAGCACAATATTTGGAAAAATTGGTTTTGCGACATGGTTTTGGTGTCGCGCCATGGTCCCTTTGCTTAGTGGGTCGCGACCCGAATTTGTGGCGAATTCGCCCCGTATTACGGCGTGGAGGCCTCGTGATCACGACACATGGAATCTGTCGCGACGTGGCTAGCCTTATGCAGCGACACCCGATTCTGGCAAACTAGCTAGGCAAAATAACCAACAAAATTTATGAACCTAACCCTTCTACCTGCTGTGAGCCTAGCTAACGTAGTATGGCTCTAGGTCAACTTAGGATGGGTTTTCTTCGCACAAATGATTTACATTGAGCTCCAAAAGGTGAATTTCAGTTTGGATTTTTGGGTTTGATAAAAACAGTAGTGTATGGTGGTTTGTAGGCTGAAAATAAAATGAAGAAAAGTAAGAAAAAAGAACCTCAAGCATCGAGCCACTGGGCTGAGATCCCAAGGTAAATGAGAGAGGTTCTCGGTCCTTTCCTCTATTGGGAGGATGACCTATAGTCATTTCCCGAACCGGATCTTCATTTGGCTTTTAAAATCTAAACCCTAACAATTTTCCTTTTGAAATAAAGCACTTATTAAGCATAAATGCTCCCGGACAGAGAAAACATGTCCCCTGATCTACCTACAGTGACTCATAGAAGATAACTAACCGAATCTCAATGAATCTAGCAATAAGCATCCACCGAATCCCAAAAGGATTCCTCGCTGTGATACCGTCAATCAAGGCATCTCAAGAGGATTTAAACCTAGATTGAAAGATAGAAACATAAATGCTAATAACCGGCATGCTAAAAACAGAGAACCAAAATTTTACCTCAATTCCAGTTTTCCAAGAAATCTCCTCTTCAAGGATGAAGGGGTTTTAGCTAAACATCCCTTGAGTTGTCATCCTCAAGGGGTGTTTGGCAGCCAAGAAAATGAAAGAAAATGGGAGAAAATAAAAGCAACGGGAAAAACTGGCTGTGCGCACCAAAAATTTATTCAATAGACAAAAAGTCTCCCTTTTTCAGTGTGTACAAATGGCTTATATAGCCACCAAGACAAGCAAAATTACCAAATTACATGAACTATCACTATTACATAGAGGGTAAAATGGGAAGCAAACCAAAAAGTGACAAAAGAGCCAAAAGGTAAAAAGGCAAAGGAAAGTGAACAGCAGTGCTGAAAGGTGAACAAAGTGGGCGCAAGAGGCACTCTCGCAACCCTCGCTTACTTCTCTTCTTCTAGCTTCTACTTCTTTCTTCTCGTTCTCACCAGCCGAGTTCACCTTGATTCTTCGTGCTTCGGATCGACCAACAATTTTGGCATAATTAGCTTCCAAAACTACAAAATTAGCCACAAAATGCGATCGCGAGAATAAGAGTGGACCTTAATGTGCCAATCAAGCACTACGCTGGATTAGTACATAAAGCGCTCAAAACCTGCAATAAACAAAGGTTGCAATGCTGACTTCGGAAAGCATTAATCACACCCCAATCTAAAATCGTAGTCCCTTAGCAATGAAAGAAATAAATAGAGAGCATACAAAATAATATCAAAACCGTGTTCACAAAAATGGAATTTTCAAAAAGTTTGTGAATGAGTAATGCCTAACCCTCAGTAAGAATCACCAAAACCCTTGCCCAATAACTATCTCGAGAGAATGAATGCCATACTGCACTGAGTATCAAAAGAGCTCTCTGGGTGAATCAACTAGAGACTTCCACCAAAACCCAAGTGTTTGTTTGACTGCCCTCACAATAAACTACCAAACTGCACTCTCTCCACCAAGCCATCGCCACCACCCAGGACAACCAACCTAAATAGATCAGGACCCACTCTTATTCCACACCTTTCAGGTTGTAAAGGGTGCAATGCTAAGGAATCGACTTCACCAAAGTCCATAATCTGGGATCCAGACCGATGACTTAACCAATTATGTCAGTGGCATCAAGTCATATGATCTTTCGACCGCTTAACTCTTCAGTTTCACCCCTCGACCAATGATTTTGAGACTCCAAAGACCTACAACTTGTTAAGCTTCACCCATCCACCCATGTAACTAATTCAACTAAGTCTAAGTGACTCCCAACCGCCTACTGTAAGCACCGGGCTTTAAAGATTTTCGCCTCTATACCCCCTGACCAGGTTCTGTTTCAAGGCAAAGCGTCGCGACTTTTCTTTTCTTTTTCTTTTTGTTTTTCTTTTTTTCTTTCTTCTTTTTCTTCTTTTCTCTTTTCTTTGGAAGACACATTGGCCTTCAACTCAGGTGGTCCTTAACCTATTAAAGGTAGTCAACGAAACTAGGGTAGGTTTTGCAAACTTTAGGAGATTAGGCAGTTTTTCATCTTATTGAAGAAACCTGATGTGCACAGTGTGTGGTTAGCTAAAGGTGGAAGAAAAGGTCGAAAGCAACAAGAATTCAATTGACCATCCACTTAATTAAGCATGAAACCAATCTAACATCACCACCGACAAAGTTTCAATTTTTCAAACTCCAAAGTTAAGCAAAACACAAAAATATGGGTGTAATTTGAAAATCGCAAGTGCAGGCAAAGTACAGACATTATATATAATAAAAATGACTATATTTTCAGCTTTTCAAAACAAACCAACAATGGCCAAACAAAACAACTATACAAAAGGAAACTAAATAGCAAGTCATTAAACTTAACAAATGGGCTTGCTCAAAAACATAAAACAACACCTTTCCTTAACTCTCCCCCCAACCAAATTCAACATTGTCCTCAATGTGGCCGTGAACGGAAATTTAAGTGAGAAAGGACACTCTTGATGAAATGTACCGTTTGATGGATAGGAGACTTCATGCCTCACCTGAGACCTTATTCACTCCATTTAGGCTTCAAATGAACAAGTTTGAAGAAGAAAATGTGAGGAAAGTGATCAGTTGAGAATTTTAAAAATTACACCTTTATCATAATCTCAAAAGTGTTCTTTATGGATATATTTACATTCTGCACTCTCTAAACTTTCCAACGATACAAAAATTACCCAAAACGGAGTTCGTATGAACCACTACTAAAACAAAATCCAAACTACAAAATGGGGAGTCGCAAAAATCCGCACGCAACCCCGCGACCGCATGGTTGCAAAAATTCGCAATCGTGCGATTTTTTTTTTTTTTTTTTTTTTAAGAGACAAAGAAATTTTTTTTTTAAATATATTATTATTAATATTATATAAATAAAGAAAAAAACATTTTGAAATGCATTGTTGATGTTTTGTCTTCTTCCTTTTTGCTCAGTATGCCCGACTACAGTGCGGTTGTAAAAATTCCAGCAGGTAAAATTTGCAGTGTACGAAATTTTCAGCGTTCTGAATTTTCGCAGTGCCAGAGCCTAACACGAGAAAGTGCAGATTTTGCCTTCTCTTTGCGAAACTAAGCAAAGCACACGAAAATAAGCGAAAAATTAAACAAGATGCGGGAAAATTAAAAATGTACTAAAAACAAAGTTAAATTAAAACTAGAGAAATCTAAAGAAAAGCAAATAAATCAAAATAAAATAAAACTAAAAACAAGAAAATCAAAACAAAAGTAGAAGGGAGGCGAGGCGCCCTAAAACCCGATTTCTACCGTACCTATGGAGGGCTGCTGAAAGCAAATTGGAGCTTGTAGAAATGCTGAGATCCAGGTGCTCCACATTTGAACCAGCACCCGAACCATCCGTTGTGCCATGCAGTATGAGCAGCTGTCAATGTCTTTGATGTAGTGGAAAAGGTTTGAACATAGGCCACTAAGTTCCTAAAGTTTTGCAGCATAGGCAGTGGAGATGGGATGGACTTTTCGATGGAGTGTTCGGTGTTGAATGTTGTAGGTGTAGAGCGGGATATAAACTTGGTCGTGGGGAGTCTTTGCTAGCCGGTGGCTTTTGGTGGCTTGGGCAGTGGCACTAGGATTCAATTTTATTGGAAGTGGTTTAAGAATAGGCTTTTGAGGCTCTTCCACTACTTCCTCTGGCTGCGCCCTCCTCGGTCGATGTGGGAGTGCTTCATTTTCTTGTTTTTACATTGCTCCTCCTTGTGGCTTGAATTGATGTCGGGGCACTCTAACTACGGATTCACTTCCTCTTGGTGAACATGTTGCTGATTGGTGAGCCTTGAAATGGAGTAATGCAGGTTGTCAAATTTCTAATCAATTTCACTTTGCAGGTTGTCAAATTTCTGATCCATTTCACTTTGAAGCCTATCTAATTTTTGGTTCAGAGAGTTCTCCATAGTATGAATTCTTTGACTTAATTGGGCGTGAATGTCTTCTACTCTTCACAATGTCACCCTGACTTGAGTAAGGTTCAAAATGGCATTCAATTGGATAGGTTAAGCGTAATTGGTTGAGGTGAGAGTTGAAGCATAATATGGAGAAGCAGGAGGTGCATATTGTCCCTATGAGTGATTTAGGTGGTTCCCCCAACTAGGGTTGTAGGAATTTCCATATGGCGCATTTGTTGGAGGTACCATGCATGAGGGAAAACTCATCCGTGGAGGGTTTCTATAGTCCCTCATGGACCTATAAGTATTAGGATTTCTCTCCACTAGGTACTGACCGTGTTGTTCTTCCTCTAGATGTTCCATTGGCCTCAAACTAATATTCAATTCAGAATTAAGCTCATGAAGAATACTGACTTTAATCAACACATACAGTTTCTAATCCTTTGAAACATGGATTCCCTACGACAAAAATAGAGGCAAACACCCATGACAAGAAACAATCCCTCTTAAAAGGTTAAGGGTTACCTAAAAATAATAAGCGTAATTTGAAAACTAAGCTATGATAAAATATATCTGAGGAAAAAAATGATAAAGAAATTCACCTTGACATGATGAGGATCACAAGTATTCATCAGTCATCGATTTGCACTTAGGCACCATCCCACAGCGTAGCGCCATTTTGATTCGCACGTCGCGTGTAACTAGGTAGCTTCGAACCAATGAAATTTTAAACCTAAGCCTTCTCTTGTTGGCAAGCTGTCTTTGTAGTATAGTGGCTCTAGGTCGAACTCGAGGATGGGTTTTTCCTCGCACAAATGATTCTGATGAGCTCAAAAGTTGTTAGTTTGGATTTTTAGGTTTGATAAAGCAGTAGTGTATGGTGGTTTGCGAGGCTAAAAAAATAAAATATGAAAAATAAGAAAAAGAACTCCTTGAAGCATCGAATTTCTTGGGTTGAGGTCCACGAGGTAAATGAGGTTCTCGGGTCCTTTTCCTCACGTTGGGGAAGATGACCTATAGTCATTTCCCGAACGGATCTTCATTTGGCTTTTAAAATCTGAACCCTAACAATTTTCCTATTCGTGTCCCCGCGCACTGTGCACACAACCCACCTATTGTAGTGCATTGTGATGTGCGCTGTTTGGGTCACTATGTGGAACACTATTCATGTACACTATTCCTAAGTCACTGTTTTTAAAAAAAAGTACAAAATGAAAAAAAAATTTGTGTATAATAGCTATACTGGAATGTTCTTTGCATTTACCTATGAATGCCTTGACGTGGTGTGAAAAAAAAATCGATTATTGAATAGTGTCTCGGCGTATTTACACCCTTAAGAATACTTCATTAAAACTCAACTTTTCATTTGACATGTGTAGATAGCTAGTCGATGGCGGACGTAGAGGTGGTCCACGAGGTGCTGGTCGGGGCACCACATTTTGATTAGAAGGCCTTTGTTGAGGCGAAGTAGGAGTTACGACTCACTTCCATTGCACGGGCTAGTCTGGTTGGTAGCGAGTCAGAGGAGTAATATCAGGAGGTTGAGGTGCATCATCTCAGATATTCCGCAAGGGAGGAGATCCGATGGTGGCAGACCATTGGTTTAGACATATTGAGAAGGTGTTGGAGGCCATGGATATCACCTCTGATACGGCCAAGATCAGGCTAGCCGTGTGTTAGCTAGAGGGCGAGTCCCAAGTGTGGTGGGACTGGGTTAAGACCTCTAAAGACTTAGAGGCAATGACTTGGGCAAAGTTCCATGAGCTCTTCATGGGCAAATATTTTCCGGCCACTACTAGGTATGCGAAAGCCCAAGAGTTCCTAGAGCTGAAGCAAGGATCCATGACCGTGATAGAGTATGTGGCCAAGTTCACAGAGTTAGCTTGCTTTGTTGACGATTATGTGGCCACAGATGCGGCCAAGGTCAGGAGATTTGAGAATGGGCTGAGATTGTCCATTCGGAGTAGGATTGTAAGACTCCGCCTACAAGACATAGACTCTATGGTTGGGACAGTCATGACCATAAAGAGGGAGATGGATGATGCATGGAGCACTCGGGATGCGGGTGCTAGTGGTAAGAGGAAGGAGAGTCAGTCTTCTTGGGTTCGCGAAGAAGTAGGGCTTCTGGTTCACGTGGGTTCCGAGCCGCGATTACAGGCCGGGACGGATTAGGGCTACCACTCGGGGCGGAGGCGGATGGGTATGCTTCCATTGCGGCCGGCCGGACACATGAGGAGGGTTGCCCCAAGGCAGGGATCCCAAGGTTTCGGGACGGCCTTGACCCAATCGGTATGGGGCGAAGTGGATCTGATTTATTCCCTCGCGCCACAGTATGGGTCGAAGAGCTGAATGTCAGTCCCATGATTCACGGTGCCTCGCGTTACCTGCGAGCAGAGAAATTTAGATTATGGGCGGCGGAGGACGGGGCCCATAGGCGGGGCGTTAGGATTCGGGCGTGTCTACGCCATCACATCACCATTTGAGCCTGAGAAGCGTGATCCTCCCGAAGGTATGTTGTTGCTATCTTGCCTATGGGCAAGAGTGTTGTTTGATTCTGGTGCATCGCATTCATTTATTGCTGCATCGGTTGTGCGAGAGTTAGGCTTGGAAGTTGAGACCTTAGAGGGCGGCGTATGTAAGTTCTCCCTGTGTATTGACTAGGGGCGACGTATCTCACGATATGTTGGTTGCAGTGAGATCTCTAGATACGCTCCTGATGGACCCTAGGGTCATGGACGTATTAGAGTCTGACGTCATCCTTGGGATGGATTGGTGTTGCATACGAGTCGTCATCGGTTGTGAGCGTGGGAGGTTGCTACACGCGGGACGATACTCGTGTTGCGATTCTGAGGACAAGCATGATGCTGCTACTGGGCCGTATCACGATTCAGATGGAACACTCTGATTGGTGGGTTGGGTGACTAGCCTTACCACACGGAGAGACAGTGAGGTCGGACTTGGATGCACTTTCGGGTGGTGTCTTGAGTACGAGGGCCGCTTTGGGATGAACTGCAGGGATTACCTCAGCGAGAGGATGTAGACTTACGCGTATTGAGTTACACCTGGCACGTCGCCCGTCTCTATGACTCGAATGGGATGGCTTGTTGGAGTTACGGGGGAACTCGGGGTCCGGATAAGAGCTACTAAGGGTTTATTAGGCCAGGCGCTCACCATGGGGCGCTCCGGTTTTGTTCGCAAAGAAGAAGGACAAAACCCTTCGACTGTGCATTCACTATCGATAGTTGAACAAGGTTACGATCAAGAATCGGTACCCATTCTCTTAGATGATTAGTGGCTTGTTTATCGATTGAGAGGAAGTATGAGTCTACTCCAAGATGAACCTCCGCCTTGTTACCATCGGTAGGAGTTAGGAGACAAATATCCACTAGACGGCGTTTAGGGCAGTATGACACTTTGAGTTTATGGAGATGCCCTTTGGATTGACGAATGCGTCGGTAGCATTCATGGATCTCATGCATAGGGTGTTCCAACCCTATCTAAATCAGTTAGTCGTAGTCTTTGTGGACGACATTTTGATCTACTCCCAGTCTGAGAGGGAGCATGAGGATCATTTGAGGTTATTTGCGGTGAGAGACCGTAATTGTCATGGATTCGATAAGTGTGAGTTTTGGCTTACTGAGGTAAGATTTTTGGGACACGTGGTGTCAGCATCAGGCATATTAGTGGACCGCGAGAAGATCGAGGTCGTGTGATTAGTGCTCAAAAAGTGCTATTTTTAACCCTATTTATTGCAGGTTTTGTGCACTTTTTGTGTACTAATCGCGTAATTAACTTGATTAGCGCATTAAGTTCCTACTATGCAATAATCATTTGTGGCAAATTTTCTGATTTTACTAGCTAATCTGACAAAAATTTCGTCGGTAGAAATCATAACAATCAAACAAATTCGAGTCGAACTTCGAGTTGTAGGTCGAAGCGAGGAAAAGGAAAGGAGCGAGAAAATGCAGAAGAAAAGATGCTAACAAAGAATTTTGCAAGTTCTGAAATTTTCCTCTATACTTGTTCACCTTTCACTGCTTTTAACGTTTTGACCTTTTTATTTACATTTTTGTTTCTTCCCGATTTGTCCCTTGTAATAGCTTTTTTTGCTTTTGGTTTTGGTATTTTGTAAAAGGGGTTTGGCTATAAAGCCCCCCCGGAGACGATCTTATGTAGGGACCTCTCTTTTTGCTCATTAATAAAATTAGTAGAGACCTTTCGGGCGGTTCAGCTTCTTCCATTTCTCTTCTTTTCTTTCATTTTCTCTTTCTCGTTTTGAGCACCTTGAGGATGACAACTCAAAGGGATGGTTGACAAAGCCACTCCTCCTTGAAGGAAGGCTGTGGGTGCAAGATACGGGAAAGGCGGTGGGAGGTTCCATGTTTTTCACGGTATCCACTGTAATCCTTTGTTCCCCAACACAACTTTAGGTTTTGATCCATTTTGAGTCACCTTGAATGGTTATTACTTGGTAAGATTTTGGGCTCATTGGATGCTTAATGTTAGATCCATTGATGTTAGTTAGTTATCATTTATGATCCATTGTAAGGTGAGTCAAGGTGACTTGTGTTTTAACTAATGAGAGCTTTAATGGCCAGTGGATGTATTTTAAAAAGAGATTTAATGAAATTCGATTTTATAGTTAAATAAGTCAGGTTCAGGGAGATAGTATAGGTCATCCTCCCGGTCGAGAAGGACCTGGAAACCCTCGGTTGCCCTACGAATCCAACCCCAGTGACCTAACACTTCAAGGAGTTCTCTTTTACATTTTTAACTGCTCGTCTTTAGTTTCCAACCATTAAAACCCACTATTTTTTTGAAACCCAAAATCCAAATTGAATTCAACATTTTGAACCTCATTGTAAGTCATTTGTGAGAAGAAAACTCATCCCTGTGTTCGACCCTAAAGCCACTATACTACAGTAGCTATGCTACGGCAGTAGGAGGAATTTAGGTTATAAATTTTGTTGATTCCGGATACCTACTGGCACATGAATCAAATGGCATCGTTGCCGGGGATGGTGCCTAAGTGCAAACGATGACCTGATGAACACTTGTGATCCTCATCACAAGTCCTGGAGAATTTCTTTATCATTTTTTTCCTGTATATATTTTCTTTATTAGTCTTATTAGTTTAGTTCTGATTTATTTTTTTTTAGGTAATCCTAACCCTGTAGGTAGGATTGTTTCTTGCTTGTTTAGTGCTTGCCCTATTCTTGCATGCTCTAGTGGGTTATAAACTCATAAGGCAGGCTAGTGAGAAATCGATTTCATAAGACACAGATTTGAATTTGAATCTTAACCGATAAGACGATTAAAGGGAAACAATACAATCAATACCTAATGGAGAGAAACCTTAGTACATATATGTCCATGAGGGATTACAAACACCTTCCATGGCATAATCAGCAACCTGTGGAGAGAAATCAAAACGCATATAGGTCCATGAGGGACTATAGAACCCTCCATGGATGAGTGCACCCTTCTGCAGTGTTCCCCCAAGTAATGCACCATGTAAGCGATACTTAGGGAACCCATAAGTTCCTCATGGGAACCAGGAGCCTCCGTGGTATGCCTCCACGATTCTCCATATTATGCTTCAACTCCTCAGCCACCACAACCACCACAGTTGACATCTTCAGTTGAGCAAGAAATGCGGGCAGGCAAGCGGTGGATACTTTCATAGGAAGCGAGAGACGAGTGAATGTTCGGGCCAATCGGGGAAATTGACATAGTGGAGAGCTCCACGAACAAGGGTGGATGGAGTTCCTAGAAATTGATCAAATTTGACAACTGCGGCGCTCAATTTCAAAACTGCCGGTCGGCCCGACATGTTCATTAAGAGGAAGAGAGTCCAGAGAAAGTGTGCATGAGTGACACCATGGTAGAGGAGCAATGTCAACAAGACCCTCTGAAGAGTGATAGAAAATTTTCTTGAATACGAGGTTATGAATCCTCAGCTATTGGTGTTATTGTTTGTCCATGGGAAAAGACACCTCAATGCTGAATGAGGAGGGCAGTGGAAAGGATGTAGTGGAAGAGCCCACAGAGCCTGATTTTACCCTCTCTTGACCCGATTATTATCTGATATTATATCTGCTGTGACACAATCTATACCTAAAGCACACTCTCTTCTTTGAAGCTAAGGCCATCCTTGTTGCCTATACGATATTTTAGGAAGTTGTGGCCTGTTCGGACCTTCGCCTACATCAAAAAGAAACATTGGCGTTTTGCCCATCTTTGCATGTGGCGGATGGTTTGAGTCTTGGTTCGGATTTGGAACACACCGGACACGGCAATTCCACTAGCTGGGTTCCGACGGCGCCAAAGTCTTGAGAAACTGGTTTGGGGGCTCAGTCTCCCCCACTTTTTGTTTTGATTTTCTTGTTTTATTTTATTTTATTTCGATTTATTTAATTTTTCTTTTTAGATTTTCTCTAATTTTAAGTTAATCTTTGTTTTTAGATTATTTTTCAATTTTCTGCATTTTTTTTATTTTTTTTCTATGTTTATTTTTGCAGTTTGGGTCAAATTTTTGCAGCAGGGGAGGTCCAGAAGCTCACCAGTAAAACCTAGAAAATTTCGCAACCTTGCGAATTTAGCGAGGTTACCAAAGAATTAGCAGCCAACAAAGTCGCGAGTGCGAATTTTCGCAACACCTAGCACAATGTCTTATTTTTTCCTTTTATTTTATTATTTTATTATTATTATTATTATTATTTAAAATTTTAAAAATTAAAAAAAAAAAAAAAACTCTTATTATTTAAGCTTATATAGTAAACAAAAAACAAAAACAAAACAAAAAAACAAAATTTCAAAAAAAAAAAAAAATCGCATGTACGGGGTTGCGAATTTTCGCAACACCTGCAAAATTTCCTTGGTGCGAATTTCATTTGGTGCCAATTTTAGCAACCTACGATACCCCCGTTTTGTTTAAATCACATAACTTTTCATCAAACTCCGTTTTAGGCGTTCTTGGTACTGTTGGAAAGCTTAGAGAGTGCAGAATCTAAATATAACCAGAAATAACACTTTTGAAGTTTTTATAAAGGCCAAATTTTCAAAATTCTCCAACTTGTCACTTTTATTGACGGAGTGAATAAGGTCTCGATGGAAGCTTTAGAAGTCTCTATCCAACGTGGTACATCTCGTAAGGAGGTATCACTTCCTTCTCCTAACCAATCCGAGGCCCCATTGAGGAATGATCACGACATTTGGTTGGGGAGAGTTAGCGAAGGAAGTGGCTTTACATACATGTTTTGTACTATTTTAGACAAGCCCATTTGCTTGATGTCCAGTGGCTTGTTATTTATCCTTTGGTGAAGCTGTTAGTTTTGTTTGTAATCGAAAATTTAGTCACATTTCTTTTTATACCTTTTCCATAAACATATTTACGGCGAAATCACACCTTTTTTTTTTTTTTTTTTTGCCTAACCTGCAGTTTGAAAAATTGAAACATTGTCCAATTATGTTGATGTTAGATTGGTTTCATGCTTAATTAAGTGGATGATTAGTTGAATTCTTGTTGCTTTCGACCTTTTCTTCCACCTTTAGCTAACCACACACTGTACACATCAGGTTTCAACAATAGGTTGAAAACCTGCCTAACCTCCTAAATCTTGCAAAAGCCTATCCTAGTTTCATTTACTACCTTCAATAGGTTAAGGACCCCAGGAAAAGAAGGCCAATGAGTCTTCCAAAATAAAAACAAAACAAAAACAAAAACAAAAACAAAAACAAAAGAAAAAGAAAAATAAGAAAAATTGCAACGCTTTGCCTTGAAACCCAAACACGGTCCGAGGGGTATATGGTGAAAGTCTTTAAAGCCTAGTGCCCTAAGCCGACTGGTTGGAAGCCACCGACTTAGTGCTCACTACTTGGGTGGATGGGTGAGGTTGAGCGAGTTGTAGGTGCTGGAGTCTCGAAATCATTCAAAGTCTAGGGTGAAACCTGAAGAGTTTATGGTTGAAAGATCCTTATGGATTGATGCCCTAAGCCTTAATTGGTTGGGAGTCATCGGTGGATCCCCATTACATGGACTTTGGTGAGGTCGATTCCTCAGCATTGCACCCCTACAACAAAAAAAAATGTTGAATAAGAGCGGGTCCTAATCCATTTAGATCGGTTAGTGTACTAGGTTGTGGCAATAGCTTGGTTGGGGGAGAGTGCGGTTGTGAGTTTATTATTAAAGCCCCGATCCTTATAAACAATTAGGTTTTGGTGGAAGCTCCAGGTCAATTCTTTAGGAAGGAGGCTCTTTCGATACTCAATTCTATATTACATTCATTCTCTCGAGATAGTTATTGGGCAAGGGTTTTGGTGATTCTTACTAAGGGTTAGGCATTACTCATTCACAACCTTTTTTAAATACCATTTTTTTAAACATAATTTTGATATTGTTTTGCATGCTCTTTCTTTCTTTCTTTCATTGCTAAGGGACTAGCAATGTGTCGGTTGGGGTGTGATTAGTGCTCAAAAAGTGCCATTTTTAACCCTATTTATTGCTGGTTGTGAGCACTTTTTGTGTACCAATCAGCGTAATTAACCCAATTGGCACATTAAGGTCCCTATTATGCTACTGATCACATTTTGTGGCAAATTTTGCAGTTTTTGCGAGCTAATCGTGCCAAAAATTTCAAGTCGCTAGATCATAACAAATCCAAGCAAATCAGAGTGAGACTTCCAGGCTATGAGTCGAAGCGAAAGGAAAGAGGAGCAGAAAACAGAAGAAAAAGGACCACAACAAAAATTTTGCAGGGTTGCGAAATTTTCCTCCTGCCATTGTTCACCTCCTGCCACTGTTCACATTTCATGCCACTGTTCACTTTTCCTGGTTTTTGACGTTTTGACCTTTTTGTTACATTTTTTTGTTTCTTCCCAATTTGTCCCTTGTCATAGCTTTTGCATTTGATTTTTTTTGGTATTTTGTAAAGGGGGTTTGGCTATAAATGCCCCAGATAAGCACTGTAACGGGGACCTCTCTTTTTGCTCATTAATAAAATTAGGCGGGAACATTTCGGCAGTTCCCGCTTCTTTCCATTTTCTCTTCTTTCTTTCATTTTCTCTCACTTTCTCGGCTGCCAAACACCCCTTGAGGATGACAACTCAAGAGATGGTTGGCTAAAAACCCTTCCTCCTTGGAGGAGAAGGCTACTGGGTGCAGGATCTAAAGGCAGCTGGAGGTTCCATGTTTTCACCTTGGTATCCCACTTCTTAGTCAGCTGTTACACTTTTTAACTTTAGGTTTTGATCCCTTTTAAGTCACCTTGAATGGTTTTACTTGGTAGATTTTGAACTCATTGGATGCTTAATGTTGAATCCATTGATGTTCGTTAGTTATCATTTATGAGCCATTGTAGGTGAGTCAAGGTGACTTATGTTTTCTTGAATGAGAGCTTTAATGGCCGATGGATGCCATTTTTAAGAGATTTAATGAGGGTCGAGTTTTATATTTAAATAAGATCCAGTTCGGGGAGATGACTATAGGTCATCCTCTGACAGAGAAGGACCTTGGAAACCTCGGTTGCCCTATGAATCCAACCCCCCGGTGACCTAACATGAGGGGTTCTATTTTACATTTTTTTAACTCGCTCTGTTTTTAGTTTCCAACCATTAAAACCCACTGTTTTTATGAGAACCCAAAATCCAAATTGATTTCACCATTTTAAACCTTCACGCCAAGTCATTTGTCACGAAGAAAACACATGCACATGTTCGACCCTAGAGCCACTATCTTTGCAATAGCTATGCTCTACTGCCGAGTAGGAGAGCCCAAGTTATAAATTTTGTTGATTAAGTATACCCTGCGGCACCACGAATCACCGTGATGAGTTGGGAGAGACCGAAGTCAGTCTTTGAGATACGCGGTTTCTTGAGATTTACTAGGTACTATAGGAGGTTTATTGAGGATTTCTCCCGACTAGTAGCACCTATGAAAAAACTGACCTGGAAGGAAGTCAAGTTTGAGTGGAATGACCTGTGCGAGAAGGCATTCCAGGAGTTGAAGAGGAGGCTTACTTCAGCTTTTATTCTGATAGTTCCGGAAAGATGACAGTGGTACATAGTGTATTGTGATGCCTCGAAGGTCGGGCCCAGGATGTGTTTGATGCGGTCGGGAGGTAGTAGCTAATGGTTCATAGGTTGAAGAATCATGAGCGATTACTATGCTTGCGACATGGAGTTAGTAGCCATAGTCTTGCCTTGAAGATTTGGCACCATGACTGTATGGTGGCAGTTTGAGATGTATTTGATTCTAAAAATGCGAAGTATATTTTCACGCAGCAAGACCTCAATATGAGGCAACACAGGTGGATGGAGTTCTTAGAGGACTATGACTTCACTTTACATTACCGATGGTAAAAATTTAATGTGATTGGCGACACTCGGCGAAGTCACGGGGGGAGTATTGGCTAGTATAGCTTCACGGGAGTAGCGGTCGCGAGGTATTAGGACAGGTTCGAATACGGTCTGATGGTCTCGAGGTATGTTGGAGTTTGGTTGCCACCATTATCTATTGAGCAGAGTGATTGAGTCCTAGTGGCAGGAAGCAGAGATAATATCCATCGGGATAGGGTATAGGCGGTACGGTGTGAGAATTTGGACCATCCATATGGTAGTCGCCGATGAAGAGGACGGGTAGTAGTTCCTAGTTGGCGGGCGAGATAGGAGATCCTCAAGGAGTTTCATTGCTCCGTTCAGCGTGCATCGGTGGCATACAGTGTATCGTGACCTTCGTCGCTAATATTATTAGAGCGAATGAAGAGACACGTAGGGGACTTTGTTCGACGATGTCTCACGTGTCAACAGGTTAAGGTTGAGCACCAAAAGTCAACAGGGCTACTCCAGCCATTGGAAGTAGCTGAGTGGAAGTGGGAGCACGTCACGATGGATTTTGTGACCCACTTGCCACGGACACTGCGGAGGCATGACGCAGTGTGGGTGATAGTAGATCGGCTCACGAAGTCAGCACATTTCCTAGCCTTGCGGATGACCTTCAAACTGGAGGAATTCTACTGGTTGTACATCCGAGAGATCGTTCGGCTACATGGAGTGTTGGTATCCATAGTGTCGGACAGAGACCTGAGGTTTACAATGCACTTTAGAAGAGTTTCCAAAAGGCTATGGGGACACGGCTGACCATGAGTACATCCTTTCACCCACAGACAGATGGTCAGTCAGAGAGGACCATATAAGTGTTAGAGGGCATGCTGCGAGCATGCCTCCTAGATCATAAGGGTAGCTGGGAAGAGCACTTGCCCTTAGTGGAATTCGCCTACAACAACAATTATCAGGCAAATATACAGATGGCACCCTATCAGGCATTGTATGGGAGGCCATGTCGATCACCTATTTGCTGGACCGAGGTGGAGAGAGCTCCATTACTAGTCCAGATCTGATTAGAGACACCTTCGAGAAGGTGAGTTTGACACGACAGCGTCTTCTCATGGCTCAGAGCCGATAGAAGAGCTACGCAGACAGGTGACGTCGACCCTAGAGTTTGAGGTTGGTGATCACGTCTTATTGAAGGTGATGCCTAAGAGAGGAGTGGTCAGGTTCGGCAATCGCGGAAAGCTATCGCCGAGGTTCATTGAGCCCTTCGAGAAATGCCCGGGAGGGTGGGCGCGATGGCGTACTGTGCGGCACACCACCAAGCATGTCAAGTGTCCTTGAATTGTTCCACGTCTCCATGCTTCGGAGGTACACTCCTGATCCATCTCATGTAGTGGATTGGGGAGAGATTAAGGTTGACACGAATGGGACGCCGAGGGACGGACCCGGTCTGCGCATTATGGATGGCTAGGGATCAAGTTTTGTGGCCTTAGGGCCGTGAGGCTAGTGAAAGTACTATGGTAACACGGTGGAGTGGAGGAGGCAACGTGGGAGCGCAAGGACACGATACGAGCCACGTATCCCTTCTTGTTTAGGGATGAAGGTACGCAGTTTAGTCGTTTAATAATTAAATGACTAGTTTACAAGCATGACATAGTGCACGTTGCATATGCATGTGATTTGTTGTGATTGTGTCAAATTTCGGGACGAAATTCTTTTAAGGGGGGAAGAATGTAAAACCCGAGGAAATTCAAATTTCCTAAGAAAGGGTAAAATGGTAATTTTGGTCAAAATCCAGAATTTTTCTAGATCTCGGATGACGAAACGAATTTCACCGTTGGGATCGTCTCGCGAAATCTAGTTACCACGTCGAATTTCATCGAATTTCAAGATGGCGAGATTTAGCGTTTTAGTAGTAAGTAGTACGAATATTGGCATGTATTGAGTTGCCCATGAGGCCCACGTGTCAAGTGTGAGGTGAGTCAAACAATGAGCTCAAGTTTGGGCCATAGGAGACATGTGGCATCATGTCATTGGGTGGAAATCCATGGTAGATGGATAAGAGGATAAGGGAAATCCTAAGTGTAACACCCCAAAATATACCCTAGCCGTTTTCAGCATGTTTAGAGATTATTTTGCGGAATTATATTTAAATTTTCATAATTTATATGCGAAACATAAATTAGAAACCGGAATTGTACAAGATACAAGGACAAATTTAGTAATTTGTCAAAATGGAATATAGAAGTCATAAGATAAAGACTATGGGTTAAGAATAAAATATGCATAACTTGTTTGCTGTAAATAGAGGAGAGAAGGAGGACTAAAGTGCAATAAAGGAAACTTAAGTCAAATTAATGCATTTTGTAAGCGAGCATGGCCTTATGAAATGAGACCAAATAAGACCAATTTTGGTCTCTCATTTAGTATTTTGGAGGATTATACGTGAAGAGAGAAAGAAGAAAAGGAAGAAGAGAGAAGAAGAAAGAGGAAGCCCGATAAAGGTTTGGATATGTTGTTTTGGATTTGCTATGGTTTTGTTTGAATTTTCTTTGGAAGTGTTTGTATGGATATTAGTGGTACCATTCCTAGGGTTTAGTTAAGAATGCATATTAACCCTAGATGTCCTGAAAGTTGGGTTGGTAAAACCCTATTTTGTATAAGATGAGTATGGATTGTATGGATTCTTGGTTTATGGTATTTGGAGACATGTTTGGGTTTTAGGAAGTTAACCTAACCACAGTATTTGATTTAGGGTTGGAAAAACCTAATCGAAAATCCCTATTATTAGTTTTGGTTGGGTTGAACATACTTGGGAGATGTTTTCTGAGAATATATCGTTTATTGTGTTTTGGTTAGATTTGTAGAAAAATGACAAAAACAATAATTTTGAGCTAATGTCGAGGTCCTTCGTAGCGGCCGAAAAGACCCTCGCGGCGAAAGGACCGCCACGCGCAATGAGGCCGAGAGAAGGATTTTCCATCCTCGGGGGTTCGCGCGGCGAAGCCAGCATTCCTGACATGGAAATGTTGTGTTTTGTTTACGTTTTGTTTATCGTTTTAGAGACTTGTCACATTGGACTAATAAGGAACCTATAAGTGAAAGGGTCCATACATGTTTGTAAGGTAAACTAAAGGAAAAATTGGGCCGATACCTTACCGCCTCGGTTAGGCGGGGTTCGATGGTGACAAGCGTGTGCCCTATTATAAGATAGTAAGTTGCGAACACATATAATTGTAGGAGTGCCTACGACCGGATCTTGAATGACCGACACTTACATTACGTGGGAGGCACATTATGATCGGTCTTGACACTCACACTAGTGCTACGGCACTTACGATACGTGGGCAGGCACATTACATTCGATTAGCGACTCCTACTAGTGCTATGGCATACATTGCGATGGCGAGCACGCCGCGCCTCAGTACTTGATGGTGCCCGGCACTCCTGCAGTGCTCTTTTTGCATACGTATGTGGGCGAGCCGCGCGTTACGATCCATCTTACGACACTCCTGGCACGTCATTTATGCCACCTCGATCTTTATGCCATTACCTTTGGGTACTTATTGTGCTGTGTCCTACTCATTTCTTATTACTGATCTAAGTAATCCAACGGTTATATGATAGGGTTCTGATAAACGAATAAGAAGGAAGTAATGTACATCATTCTATTCCGAATGTACCTACGAGTACCTCTGTATAAGTATAAGTTCTGTAGTACCTACGAGTACTTTTGTCTGAGTATAAGATTTCTGTAGCTCACTGCAGGGAGATACGAGATAAGTATAAATTACGTGATAAGTACATGTGTCCCTCACAGAGATCTAAATAAGTATGGAAGTAAATTTATAAGTCTGATGGGTGTATAAGTTTGTTATATGGTCATGTCTAATATCTGCTAATGAATACTCGTTATTGTTATATGCTTATTGTACAAGAGTATCAATGCATGTGTACATATATAAATCATATGTTTCCCACTAAGCGTAAAGCTTAGCACGGGTTTTCAATTCGTGTAGGTATAGAGGAGGGACGTCGCGATCTTAGCATGCTCTTTGAGCCGACACACTAGTAGGGTTCACTACACATGTAGGTTCCGCGCTACGAATATGTAAATGTAAATGTACGGTTTTTTGTATATGTATATGTAAATGGGATTTCGGGATTGTATGTATTAACCTTTATAAACACCACTACAATTGGTAGTTTTATTTTTGTATCTTTGGATAAGATATTTTGATTTAGTTATAAGACTTGGGCACACCAATGTCTGAAAAAGCAGGTAAAGAGTCCCAGTTCAGGTTCGTACCCCTTCTTCAGCCTCGGCGGGGGATCGGGGCGTGACACTAAGGACCACTAAAAGTGTGACATGTGGCAAGTGAGATGACATCTCACTTGACCTCTATCTTCTCCCAATCGGTTGGGAGAGAGGGGGAGGAGGAAAGAGAAAGGCAAACCGAATGTGAGAGTGAGTTTTTGGAGTGAGAAGATCTCTCTCTCTAGATTTCCCGGTGATCGGTCCGTCGAATCGGCGGAGCCGAGCGAAGTTGATCACCGCTGCGGGAAGCTCTGGCGTGGGTGCCGTGTGTGGAGTTTTCACAAACTCCGGGAGGTAGGTGTTTTCTCCTACTTGATTTATTCTTTGACTAAGAGTCATTTTAATGGATGGGGATATCTTGAGGCCGGGATGGCCTTTTTCAATTCTAAAGATTGGGACTGAGTGATGAAATCCCTAGAGTGGTCGTTGGACAGTTTTGAGACTAAGGTTGGACTGTTCACATGACTTTGTGTGTTGTTTGTGTGATGCTTTGGGCAGTTCTAAGATGGACTATCGGTTTGTTTATTGGCCCATGTGAACTAATTTTGGGTGTTATTGCTATGAATGAATAACATTTTTCTTTGTGTGAATTTCGTTAATATATGCATGCTTGATATATTAATATGAATTATTGTGAAATGGCATATTGCATTTAATATGCGCTAGGAGTAACTAGAGCAGTAGGTATGAGTGCATGACATGGCTTATGGTTGTCAGCAATTTGTGGGAAGATTTTCGAAGAATTGCCTTGGAGAGTTGTCCAACAGTTCATATCGAAGGATGACCCATGACTGTTTCGGAGAGTTATCCAACAATTCACCTCGGAGGATTGTCCAATAGAATTTTATCGGCAATTGGTATTATGTTTTCAGGAACAAAAACCTTTTGTTTTGAAAACAGTGTTTTCTCACACTTGGATTAGGCATGCGTGAGGGAGTCAGTGAGGACTCGAGAATGGGAAAGGGTGAGTCACATTCTCATCATAACAATGTAGACATTCGAGTATGAATCATGAATTCACTTGAATGTGTGTGTTTACATTGCATGAGCACTTAGGTGGGAGATGCTTAGTAGGAAAATTCCACTCTTGGGCATTGCTCACCCCGTCGTGGGATCCCCCTTTCAAGTGCGGGAGTATTGAAGGCGGGCGCTCACTGAAATTTGCTTTTTTTGAGAAGAAAGCCGATATGTGACTTTGATTATATATCTTCTTGTAAAACATGTATGAAACATTCTGATTAGTACATGTTTGTATAGGAGTGTAATTAACTCCTGAAACTATTGTAATATAGTTGGTTATATTTTTGTGAGTATGGATGTATGGGCCCCGAAGCGTGACCACCTCATGTTTGAGTCTCGAGTAAAGGGAACCTCATTTATAGCATTGAGACACTTTCCAATGGCTACATGTCCATGGAGTTGTGGTTATGTGAATTTTTAGTCGGGAGTGTCATTGCCAATGAGCGAGAGTGCCTAAAAGGGCACCCACGAAGTGCAGCTCTGGCGTAACTGCTGCCGCGGCGAAAAACTCGCCCGTGGCGCAGACACTTTATTCCACGAGAAAAATTTTGGATTTTGTTCCAAAGTCACCGTGATGGCTGCTTGATGTTTAGGAACCACACAATAAATGACTAATGGGGGGTTGATTAGAGGCAAAAACTAAGTGACGTATAGTACCTCGCCACCTCGTGATATTAGATTAAGTGTGATTAGTGCTAGTTCACTTTCAAATGCTTGATGTGTGTGATTTGCTAGGGGCGGTGAGGATGCTAACCTAGGACCAAGATTGACAGCAAGGCAAAAAGAAAGAGATAGATTGGTTTGTTCTATCTTCTCTTATTCTCGTTTCAAGACTTGAAATGTTTGTTCTAAATGTAGAAGAAAAGCAATTTTAATTGATTTGAGGCGATTATGAAATGTTTGCATATGAAAATTGCATGAGTATTGAAAATGATTATTTATCACGAATGTACATATTGTCTTGTATTTTCTATAAAGGATTTGAGCATACCCTTAATAGAATGTTCTTTGTTTATTTCGGTAAGGATAGATTGGTATACGATAAAGATTAGTGCGGTGCTGCGAACAAATGTATTGATGTGTCACTACGATCAGTAGCCCAGCGGAATGATGCTCCGGTAATGTTCTAAATTGATTTTAATAACCGAGTCAACGGCCCAGGGGCCGTGCGTATTTATAAAATAAATGTTTTATCTTGAGCTGCCCGACACAGGTGGGACTAGTTCAGTGATTCCAATATCTGGCTATCTTAGAAACATAGGTTCAGTCGTTAGGGGCATAACTAAATTGATTTGAGATTGTTGACATATTGGAATTGAAAAGTATGATTGCAAATTGAAATAGAAAAGAGCATTGGCAAATCATTAATTTAGTTATAAATGATTCCTGCATATGAAAGTGTATATTTGGAATGATCAGCGAACCATAATGATTGTATATAGAAATAAGTATATGTTTCTATTATTGATCATCCAAAAAGATTTGAAAGTATTGTTTAGTAAAATTGCATGATTTGACTTAAATTGAAACTGAAGAATGGAATTGTATAGAACCACTAAGCATGAAAATGCTTAGCGTATTGTTTTATCAATGCGCAGGTACTAAATGAACATGGAAGAAAGGCAAGATCGAGGAGCGTTGAGTCTTAAAGAACAAATTGTGGAGTATGCTCGGAGCGTTTATTCACTCCATTTTTAACATTGATATTTTATAAAAACAATTTGAACTCACGAACATATATTTTGTAAATCTTTTTGAAAAGGCATGGAATGCCTTCATTATCAAATGTATATTTTGTTAAATGTAAATGTTTATCGCTTGCTCTAAATTCAGTCGCTTCATAAAAAGATTTGAGCAAGTTTATATTAATGAAATGTATTTGAAAGTGATATAGGGGTAACTGAGCATCTCGGATTCGGTTCGGAGCAGCCAATCGGGTCGGGCCGGAAAGGGGTGTCACACTTGTCCACGGCCGCCGACACCAGAGTTGTAATCCGGTGGCCACACTATGGACCAGCCCTCACGCGCTGGTGCATGAGGGACAGTGCCAAAGATGGCAATCGCGCATGGAGGCGCATGTAACGCTGGTTGCCGGAGATTCCAAAGGCAGTGGATAGAGCAGTTGACGGTGATCTAGGTGGGAGGGTCTCCTGTCGGAGATGAGTCATTGGAGTAGATCGCCAACGGAGAGATGTTTTTCCTTCGAAAATTTCCTTAAAAAATGCTCTTTTCTAAACAAAGTCTAGCCCTAGGCTCTGATACCATGTAATCAAAATTAATTGAAGGAAAAATTCTATATTTCACTAATCACAAATACCCTATTTATATACAAGACAATCCCCTAAATCAAATAGGAAATACTATGAAGTTTCCTAACTCTTCATGAATACATGTTTCCTTTTTCCAACTAGTTTCTAATTCTATAATACTATAACAAATATAAATTGATACTTTTACATAAAATATCAACAGACCAAAGATTAATCAAAACTATGAAAAATAAGTAAAAACTCTAAAAAATAGTAAATAAAAAATAATATACATATTCTGTACATGTTGAATATGATCGTCCTTGACGTTAGTTGCTTCATTGATTGAGTGAGTTCATTGTGAAATATGTCTTTGTTGTACGATTCCTCTTTGGAAGCTTGGAATTTTGGGAGGGGTATTTTAGAGTTGTCCCTTTGTTTACTTTGTGCAGGTTTGTGTTTTTGTGCGACCTTTAGGGTCGGGTTTGTTTTCTTGTACCTCCTTGATTAGCTAGTTTGGCAACTTTCTTTTGAATAAATCCAGCTTTCTTATATATATATATATTAGCATGAAAGTAGAGTTTAAAGGCAAAATAATTCCTTTTTTAAAAAAAAAAATACATATGTAAACTTCTTTTTAAAATATGCACAAAACTAGTCTTTTTATTTTTTTAAATCACATTAACAACTGTGATTTTAAAATTAACAAAAAACGTTCATCAGCTGTGGTTTAAGATAAATTAAAGCGCATTTATCAATTCTGGTTTTAAGTTAATTTTCAAAACCATAGTTGGTGAATACAATTTTGGGTTAATTTTTAAAACGCATTTGGTGAATCTTGATTTTAAAAAGCAAAAAACTAATTTTGTAGATATTCCAAAAAAAATCTTGATTATGTTTTTCGTAGGAATGGGAGTGGAGGCGTGCTTAAATTCTTGGGCCGGTCGCGATTAACTCTTATTTGGTTCTGCAAAACAAGCAAAAAGGGATCGCGGGGGGTTCGCGGGTGCCTCTCAAATGCCTAAGTCGGTTCTTTCCGGGAAAGAGAAGATCAAGCTGCTTGGGAATGAAGTGTTGTATGCGTAAGTTTGCATACACTTTTCCCGCGATGGGGTGAGCGCACATTATTTATAATGGATGATCATGACAACTTTCTAATTAGATGATGACAACGAATGATATATGTTTCCTAGTTGGATGGTATTGTAGATGTTATGTTTCCTAGTTGGATGATGACCTTTGAATAGTATGTTTCCTTGTTGGAGGATGATACGATACTTCTCCTTTGGTGGAGATTTTCTTTCCTTATCGTAAAGGCGATTAGTGTTTCGAAAAGTGTATTTGAATTTTTTGTTTATTTAAGGTTTTGAGCACTTTTGTGTACTAATCGGCGTAATTAACCGATTTGCATTAAGGTCCTACTATTCTGCGATCGCATTTTGTGGCTAATTTTGTAGTTTTGCAAGATAATCAGGCGAAAATTATCGGTCGATTCAAACCCGTATAGGTGTGAGGATTTATAGAAACGATGGATGAGTGCACCCCTCTGGAGTGTTCCCCAAGCTAATGCCTCCACACTTCTCCATTGTCCTCAACTCCTCAACCACCACAACCACCACAGTTGACATCTTGATTTGAATGAGGCAATGCGAATTTAGGCAAACTAATTGGATAATTTCATAGAGGCTTGAGGGTAGTGAATGTCAGACGTCGGAAATTGACACGGAGTGGAGAGCTCCACTGAACAAGGAATTGGATGGTTCGGGCCGAAATTGATCAAAAATTTGACATCCTGCAGCAATCCATCTCAAAGCTCCTGTCGGCTTGTTCATCAAAGGAAGGAGAATCCCCCAGAGGAAGAGTGCCTAAGCCCGGCCTTATTTTGGGTGAAGCAGATATTTGCGACCGGGAGGGATTGAAGAAGAACCGGCGAGCTCACGAGGCTGCGGGATGCCTAGAATCATGTGTTGTCTATGGGCCATGGAGGAGAGAAGAAGAAATCATTCCCTTATTGATTGAGGAGGCAGTGGAAGAACACCAAGATCACAATTTACCCCTGCCCCCTATTGACTTGGTGTATATCTTGCCCTTTGCGGCTACGCTCAAACCTAGAACACCTACCACCAAGGCCACCCCATCACGCCTTGCACGTGCGGCCAAAACTATCAGAAAATTAGTGGCCCTTGTTCGAGGCCTTGACACTATCAAAGACACTAAGCATTTGCCCACATTTGCATGGCATAGCGGGTGTGGATTCGGGTGTTGGTTGGTTGGAGCACACGGACCTCGGCATTTCTAAGCTCCACCGGTTCGGTAGCCTCGAGGCAGGAATTGGTTTGAGAACATAGTCCCCCACTTTTTGTTTTCATCTTTTCTTATTTTATTTTATTTTATTTTGATTTCTTTAATTTTTCTTCTTAGATTTTCTCTAATTTTTAGTTAATCTTTGTTTTTAGATTAATTTTCAATTTTCTGCAATTTTTCTTAATTTTTTCTATGTTTATTTTTGAAGTTTTTATCAAATTTTGCAACGATCGTCTGAGACTAAATTTATAACCGCGAAATTTCGCTGAGATCTGAAAATTCGCAACCTGTGAAAATTTGCTAGTTGCGAAATTTTCTCAACCACGGGAAATTTCCTAGCCCAGATCTGTAGCGGTACGGAAGGCTCCCCTATATGAGACAAAACATGAACAGTAAGTTCAGGTAAAAAAAAAATTTATATATATATATGTTTTTTTTATTTATTTATTATTTTTTTATTCAAAAAAAAATTCTGTCTCTCATAAAAATTAAAAAAAAAATTTTAATTTGTTAAAAAAAAAATTAAAAAATATTTCACCAACCTCACTCCAGTTCGCATCAATTTTGTTTGACCCATAGCTTTTCATCAGAACTCAGTTTTGAGTAATTTGATGCGGATTGGAGCTTAGAGTGTAGAATCTAAATATAGCCAGAAATAATACTTTTGAAATTATTATAAAGGTATATTTTTCAAAATGCTCCAACTGGTCACTTTTTCCCTCTCTTTTCTTCTCTGCTTGTTTATTTGAAGCTGACGAATTGAATAAGGTGTCGATGGAAAGATTGCGAAGTCTCCTCTCCAAAAAAGAGTACATTTCATCAAGGTAGCACTTCCAGCTACTCTAGCACCAATCCAGGCCCCATTGCGAACAATGTGACATTTGGTTGGGGGGAGAGTTAGCGAAGGAAATTGGCATGCCTGTTGCTGTTTTTATTCTTATTTTGAAGCGAACCCGTTTTATGTTCGGTGGAACTTTGCTTGGTTTCCTTTTTGTGAAGTTGTTATACTATAGAGCTTACTTTTTCAATTCAAATCGCACCCATTTTTGCACCCATTTTTTTTTTTGTTTGGCCTAGCCTGTAGTTTGAAAAATTGAAACTTTGTCCAATTCCATTGATGTTAGATTGCTTCCATGCCTAGTTGAGTGAATGATTAGTTGAATTCTTCTTGCTTTAGACATTTTCTTCCACCCCAGCCATTAACTACACAGTGCACATCAGATTTCTTCAATAACTTGAAAAAGCGCCTAGTATCCTTAATTTTCTTGAAACTTTATCTGGTTTAAGTTGTGCTTTAATAAGTTAAGGGTCCTCATGAAAAGAAGGTCAATGTGTCTTCCATAATTTTGCAAAACCTATCCTGGATTTAGTTGTGCTGTAGGTTAGGGTCCTCATGAAAAAGAAGGCCAATGTGTCTTACCAAAATGAAAAAAGAAAAGAAAAAAAAGAAAAAAAAGAAAAAAAAAAAGAAAAAGAAAAAGAAAAAAAAAAGAAAAATTGCAACGCTTTGCCTTGAAACGAACACGGTCAGAAATTTATATGGCAAAAGCCCTTAAACTTAGTGCCATAATCCAATTAGTTGAACCCCTTAGACTTAGTGCTACACTTCATGGGTGGATGGGTAGAGTTAGACAAGTTAGTGGGTGCTGGAGTCTGAAATCATTCGAAGTCTAAATTGAAACACAGAAGAGTTTGTGGTGAAAAGATCCTTATGACTTAGTGCCCTAAGCCTTAATTGGTTAGGAGTCATCGGTAGATCCGATTACATGGACTTTGGTGAGGTCGATTCTGGCTTGTGCACCCTACAACACAAAGAGTTTATTGCAATAAGAGTGGGTCTTTGATCTATTTAGGTTGGTTAGTGTCTGAGTGGCGCGGTAGCTTGGTTGGGGGAGAGTTCGGTTCAAGCGAGTTTATGGTTGACAAGCGATCAAACAAACACTTAGGTTTTTGGTGGAAGTCTACGGTTGATTCACGAGAGGAGGCTCTTTGATACTCAATTTTGTATGGCATTCATTCTCTCGAGATAGTTATTAGGAAAGGGTTTTGATGATTCTCATTAAGGCCATAGTAGGGGTGCCGGAATCAACAAAATTTATACCTAAGTTGATCCTACTACCGTAGCGTAACTACTGCAGTATAGCGGCTCTAGGATCGAACACAGGGATGGGTTTTCGTCTTACAAATGACTTGTATAATGATTCAAAATGGTGAGGCTTTCATTTGGATTTTGGTTTGCATAAAAATTGTGGTTGTTGTTGTCACTAAACTAGGCGGCAGTTTCAAATAAGATGTAAAAAGACCTTGAAGTTTTTGGGTCACTAGTTTGATATGATGGGATTGTAGAGGAGTCCTCGGGGTATTTCCTCGCATTAGGGAAAATGACATATAGTCATTTCCAAAGCGAATCTTTGTTTAACTAAAAACCAACCCTTAGTTAACATTCCTATTTGAACCATAGCGATTCTTGAGCATTTAATGTTCTGGTTGAAAATAAAGCATTTAACCTACTTTCAGTGGCTCGTAAATGACATCTAATGGATGTCAGTGTATCTAACAATAAGAATACACTGAACCCTAAAGCATGCCAAGTATTGACTAAATAAAATACATTAAATAGCATTTAAACCTAGTTTTGAAAGTTTGAAACACAAATACGCAGTACCTGCTTCATGAAATGAGAACACACAACGAGCCCACATCAACCAACCTAACAACCCTTCTCTTCAAGGTTTTGAGGCTTAGCCGAACATCATTTGAGTTGTCATCCTCAAAGGGGTGTGTTTGGCAGCCTAGAAAATGAGGGAAATAGGAGAGAGAAGAGAGAAAATGGGAACCAAAACAGGGGCCGTAAATGAAACTGCGTTAAATGAATAGTTAGGTTACAAAATATTCATAACATGGCTTATATAGCCCCACAAACACGCGAAAATACCAAACCAACCTAAATAATATGATTACATTGAGGGCAAAAGAGGAATTAATCAAAACGGAGTCATTTGGATCACAAAAATACGATGCAGAGAATTTCGCTATGCACAGGAAATTTCGCTATCATAGCGAAAATTTCGCTATCATAGCGAAATTTCAACCTATAGAGAAAATTTCGCTATGCACAGAAAATTTCGCTTATCATTGCGAAATTGCCTCTCTCCTCCTGCTTGCTTCCTGCATCATCCAGCCTGCTATTTCTTCATCCCAGGCTTGATGAAATCGACGAGAATTCATACGAACTCGACATAAATCAGCACAATTTAAACTGACTTGATATGATGGTAAAAGTTTACGAGAGCACCGCAAAATTACAAAACAACCTCAAAACAAAATCAGTAGTACTAAAGGGACCTACACATGTCAATCGGCTTAAATAATATGATTAGTACGCAAAAAGCACTCAAAACCTATCTTAAATAGGACTCAAAATAGCACTTTTTTGGTACTAATCAGGGTTAGGCATTACTCATTCACAACCTTTTTGAAATACCATTTTTTGAACATCATTTTGTTATCATTTTGTATGCTCTCTTTTTCTTTATTTCTTTCTTTCATTGCTAAGGGACTAGCAATGTGTCGGTTGGGGGTGTGATTAGTGCTCAAAAAGTGCTATTTTGAACCTGTTTATTTAAGGTTTTGAGCACTTTTTGTGTACTAATCGGCGTAATTAACCCGATTTGCACATTAAGGTCCCTGCTATTCTACTGATCGCATTTTGTGGCTAATTTTATAGTTTTTGCAAGATAATCAGGCCAAAATTATCAAATCAATTCAAACACGAAGAACCCGAGTTGAACTCATCATTGCATATCAAATCCCATAAGGAAAGAAGAGCAAAAAGTAGAAAGAAAAAAAAAATGGAGCATTGCGGCAATGCGCTTTTCGTAACTATTCACCTCCACGTGCTGTTCCTTCTGTTTGTCGTTTTACTTTTTGACTCTTTTGGTTTTCTTCCCCTTTGCCCTCACTTATTATAATGCCTTTTTGAGGGTATGTTCGTATTTTACCTTATTTGGAGCTCTATATAAGCTCAAACATTGTAGAGACAAGGGATCGATTTTTTTGGCTTAGTGGGAAATACAAAGCACTGGGCGGTAAGCTTTCCTGCTGCTTTCCTCTTCTTTCATTTTCTTTGTTTTTCTTTTATTTTCTCGGTTGCCAAACACCCCTTGAGGATGACAACTCAAGGGATGATTGGCTAAACCCCCTCCATCCTTGAAGATGAGGGCTACGGGGCTAGGGTTTTGAGGTAAAATGACGGTTCTCTGTTTTTAACGCACGCATTTATGGGTATTTATGTTCTATTTCTCTTAATCTAGGTTTAAATCTCTTAAATGTACCTTAATGGACTAGTATTTGGCAATCTTTTAGGGTTCAGTGGATGCTTATTGCTAGATCCCCTGAGATTCATTAGTTGTCCTCTATTTGTCACTGTAGGGTAGATTTATGAGATGTGTATCCACTGCCGGGAAGCATTTATGCTCTGTAAACGCTGTTTTTCAAAAGGGAAAATCATAGGTTTAGTTTTTAAAGCTAAGATCCGGTTCGGGAAATGACTATAGGTCATCCTCCCCATGCGGAAATGGGCAGGAACCCCTCTGTGACCTTTAGAGACGAATCCAGCTGACGACACTTCAAGGATACTTCTTTTACATTTTATTGTATTTAAATTTTAGTTTTTTCAAACAATACCCCTCCTTTGTTTTTACCAAACACGAGATCAAATTTAATTCACCAAATTGAACCTCCTTTGGTAGTCATTTATGCAAGAAAACCTATCCACGAGTTCGAATACTGAACCCATTATCTTTGCCGACAAGCTTTGCTATGGCGTGGGAGAATTTAGGATACAAATTTTATTGATTCGGATCACCCTCACGTGTCACGAATCATAAAGCGATTAATAAGGGAGGGATGGTGTTAGGCAATAATTGAAATATCTTACTTTCACGATTGGTGCTGTAGATTGGGTGTTTTCCCCTATCTGATTCTTTGAGGTGTCCCGGTCTTTCCAAAGGGGCGAGTTGGGTCGTTTTAGAGCACCCGCCTTTGAGGATACCATTAAGGGCCCCTGTGCTAATATCGGGCCCAATTTAATCGATGTTTGGAGGCTTGTATCTTGGGCTGCCCATTGTACAAACCTATCGGTTACCCTGGCGCTTTGGCTAGCGGCGTAGGCAATGGTTGTATCGCTTCTTGGATCAGGCTGATACCCACGTGGCTACTCATGAAGGGTTTGATTAGGGCTTTTCCGCCATCCCACGTCTTGTGATATGACGGCTTCTCGATTTCCGCGTTTATTTCGGTTGTGGCTCTTGGCTTCCTTAAAAACGTCCCCGGCCGTTTGCACTTTGTTCCCCTGTTTTCGAAGCTTTTTTGCCTCTGCAAATTGGTGCTTCCTTTTTCCTTGTTTTATTGTCCGACTAGTGTTCAGGACTGCTTTCGGTGGTCCCTGATATCTTGCTTGGGGCTGGTGTCCCTCGTCTTGTTTCTGGTCTCGGTACGTCTTCTCTTCTTCTCTGTCCTTTTGGTTTCGAAGTCTTGCTAGGTTCTAGGGCGTACTCAGTTGGGGCTCTGCATTTCCTTTGATTTCTCTTCTTGTGCCAACCTGTGTACTTCCATAGGTCTGATCGCTCTTACGTTTCTCGCGCAGGGAGAGTAATCCTCTGAGGCATCTGGTTCGCGTGGATGACGGAATACGTGATTTAAGGCATGTGGTGAGTTCGCCGGGCTACGGGGGAGCCTCACTCTTCCCATAGATAAGGCGAGGGCAAACAACGAAGTCGATTCCTGCGGCTTTGATGAATTTGGGTGCTATTAAAATCTTTGGCGAGTGGGCCCCCAACCGGTCGAACCCTCGTACGGTGAGATCTTTGCGGCCCAGTATGGGCCCCCGTTTGGGGTCCAGGTTTGGTGCCCCGACGTGCTAACCACCTACGTTGTTGAAGTGCCTAAAATGGTGTGCTTTTTTGAGGTGGCGTTCGAGAACGGCCTCCGCTTCCCCTTGCATCCTTTATAAAAGGGTCTGCGGCATTCAATGCGCCCCTCTTAGCTTTCTGACCAGGGTGTTACGGGTGGGAGTTGTTAGTCGTTTTTAGGGACAAAAGGCTTGGGTGTTCCCGGTGTTGCCTGCTCTTAAACTAACCGGTCTGAGGAGGCCGCCTTAGACATTGCACCCACATATCTCAATCGCTCGAGCTAAGTTGATCATTTCGGACCTTCCCTTTTCGCATAGGTTGCAGAGGAGCGTTTATTTTTGTTAGTGGCGAGTCATTGGGAGTACAATCCCTTTGATCGAGAGGACACCCAGCAGGCGTTCTGCCTTGTGGACTACCAGGAACCTCACATTGAGCTCTCCTTCGTTTTTTGATTTGTTTTGGTCTTCGGTGGTCATAGGATATTTGCGTTGCTTTGGTCGCATGGCCCGCTGGGTGCTCGACCAGATCTTGAATCACGAGGACAAGGAGGTGAAGCGGGTAGTGAAGTGCGTCCGTAGCTTGTCCCGAGCTCATCGGTCGGATATTCTGGATGTCGTCCGGTCTGAGGCGCGGGCTTCGCACTACGAGGTCCTCTCCCTGCCGGCTATGAAGCGTTTCGTTCCAAATCTTCCTCACCGTCGTTTGGGCCCCTTGTCTCGAAGCATACGAGGGAGAGCTCCGTCCCTTTGGAGGTCTTTGGTAAAGAGAAGGGCGTGAAGCAGCCTCGGCTTCGCCGGAAGAAGGCTGCCTCTGCTCGGGAGTAAGACCGTAAAGGTGGGGACTATCTCGCGCTATGCAATCGTCGAAATTTTAGTGACTCTTTGGGAGGGGCGAATGAGCCCCCCTTGGAGGTTCTCCCTATCTCGGTCTAGAGTCCCACGTCGCGGGGCACTGCTCCCCCTTCTACAGTGCCAGACGAGGAGACAGGGAATCGCGATCGCTCTGAGGCTACAAGGGATGAGGACTCTTTGCTTTCTCATGCGGAGCTCGTTGTCGAAATTTGTTTTCCTCCATCTGCTCGGCTCGGGCCACCCGGGAGGTGGGCGCCACATGCCCGTCGGAGGCTCTGGCTCTTCTTCTTCAGGGAACCGCCTCTGTACGTCCAAGTGCTTTCGTCGACCTTTTTCTTTATTGTTTCAGTTCGAATTAGTGACCTGTCTTTCTTTTCTTTTTAGGTGGTTACTTATGCGAAGGGCTTGGCAGGGCCCGACTGACGAGGGAGCTCCCTTGAGGCGGCGAAGTCTTACAGAGCTAGGTTGCTTCCACGACCTCAGGAAGGCTAGTCTTCGAGCTCGAATAAGGGCGACTAAGGAACTTGTGAAGCCACGGGTTTGACCTTAAGCATGCCCGGTAGTGAGGCGCGGGCGAGGATAAAGGAGGCCACTGAAGGATGATAAGGTTGTGAAGGTAATTCTTGTTTAGCCCCTAGAGAGAGTTGCAGGCCCGTCGAGGGTGACTGTGGGGCGAGATAGGCGGCCTTGGAGGGCATCGAGAAGCTCACGGAGGCGGGTAACTCTGTGGAATGCCTGACGAAGGATCTTGTCAGGCTTCGGATGGACCTTGCGAGGTAGAAGGCTTTGGCCAGCCAAAGAGGCGAAGTGATAGCTGAGCTTAAAGACAAGGCATGTACCTAATGGGCCTCCGAGTGGCTTGCCTTTCAACGTCGGGCTTCAGAGGCTTTCCCGGACACAGGTTCAGCATCGACTTTCTAATGGGAGGTTGAAGAGATCCGCTTTTGGCTGAGTTGATCACGAGGTGCCGAGGTGTTTCGAGGCCCTAATTGTGCTCCACTTGCAGTGATTCTCGGGTTCCTCAATTTGGATTCTTACGCCGCTTGGGGTTCCTCGGCACGACTACTCCTTCCACGAAGCCCGGGGCCCGAGCGTCGGGGCGTTTAGGCTCTCTCATTTTTTTTTTTTTTTAACTCATCCTAAGCCCAGAAACTGGTTTTTGTGCCGATTTTGACTATTTGTTGGTATACCACAATTCATTGATTAATTCCTTCGCTCATTTCCTGTTTGGTTGATTTGAATTGCTTGGTTTTCTAGCGCGAGTCATCACAAGTGGTGCCTGTTCCTGATGCAGAGCAGGCCACCTGCGCATGGCTCAGTGGCTACTCGGCCTTCTTGGTGTTAAGCTTTGTAAGCGAGCTGGGCTCTTGACCACAGCTCCGTGGCTATAGCCTTTTGAGCTATTAGGCTCTGGCCCGAGCCTCTTGGGCTCTGAGCTGTTGGCTCCTGAGGCTACATGGCTCTGTGGCTGGCCTTTTTAGGTACGCTCACGCGAGGCCAGGCTGCGGGCTCTGAGCTACGTGGCTCAGTAGCTACTTAGCCTTTTGAGTTGTTACGCCACCGTGAGCTACTCGGCTCTCGAGCGACGGCTCCGTGGCTGCCAACACAATTTGTTATGCTCTGTGAGCGAGCTATTGGGCTCTGAAATTCACGAGCTCGAAAGTGGCTGCTGGCCTTTCGAGCTGTTAAGCTTTGCAAACTAATTTCTCTTGGGCTCTAGCGAGCTACATGGCTCCATGGCTGCATGGCCTTTTGGTACAGTGGGCTCTGTTGGCATTCTTGGGCTCTGAGCTACATGGCTCCCTAAGCTACATGTCAGAGTGGCTCGCCAGCCTTTTTGAGGCTATTAGGCTGCCTGAGGCGAGCCTCTTGGATACAGGCTACATGGGCTCCGTGGCTACTTGGCCTTTTTGAATTTTGGTGGGCTCTGTGATGAGCTCTTGAATACAGGCTACATGGCTCAGTGGGTACTTGGCCTTTTGGTACATTCTAGCTTTGCGAAGCGAAACTCTTAGAACTTGAGAGCTACGTGGATTAAAGTCATTTCTTGGGTTTTAATTTTATTCGCTCTACTTGGCCAGTGTGCGCTGCGAACTAAGCTACTAGGCTCTCTGAGCTACATGGCTCGCGTGGTTACTTGGCCTTTTTGGGCGCTTGTATTACGCTCTATGGGCGAGCTCTTAGGCTCTGAGTACATGGCCGTGGCTACTTGGCCTTTTGGTACATTGCGCTCTGAGAGCGAGCTACTAGGCTCCTGAGCCTACATGGCTCTGTGGCTGCTTGGCCTTTTTGACTTCCTTCTCTTGGAAAGGCGCGTGTAGCTTTAATGCGGATTTATGGAGAATTGGAACGGATTGCGCGACTTCCCGAGCGCCTCGGCTCCCTTATAAATAGCGACCCCTTTGTGATGGTGCTTACGCTTCGAACCTTCTTCTTTTTAGGCGTAATTGGAATCCGCGCATGATGAAGCGTCAAGGTTTGGTCATCATTGTAGGAGGTCTGTCTGGAGATCGTGAGCTAACGTTTGGTTGGAGTAGTGCACCTGCGCCTTGGAGTTGTGTTTTCCCTAGTTGCTCCCTTGTGGGTTATGTTTGTTCCTAGCTATGTCGATGATGGAGCTGTGCTAGGAGGCATTATCAGCGAGGGCGGTGTTACTTTCGAAAAAACTTTTAGTACCGCTCTCTCTGTTTTTTCCTCTTCTTTTTCCTCTTCTTTCCCTTTCTCCTTTTCCTTTTCCTTTTCCTTCTCATTTGCACTCTCTCTTCTTCTCTTTCCCTTTCCCTTTCTTGAGATTTTTTTTTTTTTTTTTTGGGTTTTTGTCTTGTGGGGTGTAGTAGTGTGAAACGAGTTTTGTAGCCCCTTGATTTTGAGATCACGAAGGGTGATTTGTAATTCTACGAGGTGTTGCCAACCATGTAAATTTTGTATTGTTTGTAGTTTCTTTTGAATAAGAACAATCTTTGTGAATTATCTTCTTCCCCGACCCCTTCGATTTTGTGCTTTTATCATTGTAACTTATTGTTTGGTCTATAATATCAAGCGACCTAAAACTCGTAAGTGTTATTTGAAATCGAGCGGTGAACCTTTATTCGGAGTTCGTTGGGGGTCCCTCTTGGTGAATCGTTTAAGATGTTGACGTTTCTGTGAGTGGAAGCCAGGGGTATTCCTTCTTCCGTTTTGGGCTCATAATTTCAAGGTCGGATTATGCGGAGGGATATGATGTAGGGCCCTTCGAGTGGGTCTAGCTTCCCATGAGGGGTCCTTCCTTCTTTGGCAAAGTTTTCCACAGGAACCAGTCACGGCTGTAACTCCTGGGCCTAACCCTTTGGTCGTAATACCTCGTTGTCTTCCTGTGATAGTCTTCCATACGCTTCAGGGCTTGCTCGCATTTTTCTTCTATGAGATCCAGGTTTAAGCGAAAAGCCTCCTCGTTGTGTTCAACGTCTGCTAGTTCAATCCTTGGAGATTTTAATTAAAGCTTTATTGGGTCTCTTTGTGAGTGCGAGCTAGAGCGAGCGAGTTTCTTGATTTGTTTGAGCTTGGGCGCTAGTTTTGTACGCCATGCCTCGGGAGTACTCTGCCCCATTTTCCTTTTAGGTCTTCCAGTTTGGTTTTCAGTGCTTCTTTTAGAGTCCTTATAGTGACCTCTGCTTGTCCATTGGACTGCGGATGAGCTGGGGACGAGTAGTAGTTCTTGATTCCGAGCTCGGCACAGAAATCCCTAAACTTAAGATTGTCGAATTGTTTCCCATTGCTCAGACCGCGGGACCTGGGGATCCCAAACACATATTATAAAAGCGAAGCAGTTTTGTACCTTCTAATGTGATTTTGCTAGGTTGTTGTTGCGTGCCCCAGTGAAAATCCACGGCCTGATGATAAATTGCGTGGCCTTCCTATGGGTAGGGTCCCAGTATGTCTAGCCATTGTTGGAAAGACGGGAGCTTATTTGTTGTTAGTGGGTCAGATGGGAGATGAGATATCTTGGCATGCTCTGACCAAACACCCTTTTCTAACTAGTTCTGTCGCGTCTTTGAGCATTGTGGGCCAATAGTACCCACGCGCCCAGCGTTTTCTGTAGGTCGGGGCTCGTGTGGTTGCCACATATGCCCTCGTGTACTTCCCCAGGTATGTAGTGACGTCTTCCGCCTCGCACTTTAAGATGGTAGTTGAAGCCTCACTTATAAGGAGTTCCCGATGAGAGCGGTGAACCTTCTTTGATACCGCAAGCAGGCGCCTCCTTTGGGTCCTTGGCAATTTACCATCTATCAAGTAATCCCGGATAGGATCCAGTCGACGGTTGGACATCACGGGGAGACTTCTCCGTTGTTGATGCTTGCGGGGACTACGGTAAGTGCTCGATGGCGTCCGATCTACCCCGAGTCTTCTTGTGAGGTATGCGGTTTACTTGACGTCGGCTCGAAATTCTCCGATCTTGGTACATATTTGACTGAACTCATCACGAACCTGACAACTCTACGTCTTTTTAGATGTAGGATCATCTTTTACTTTTCGGCTGTGAATCTTCTATCTATTTTACCACCAATGGGGTGTTTCAGCACTAAGCTGATCACACTTCCATGAAGTGGGCGTGATCGGTATGGCCTGTTGTTTTCGTTATTGGAACAGCGCTTTACGAGGCGTGCTCAAATCATCTATCTGATGCGGGAGGTCGATTATCAGTCTGCCTGGCTTCTTGAGGCGTTCGCAGCCGTCAGACGGATAAATTTCAAAATGGGTGGTGCGATTGGGTAACCTCTGTAGTCTATCTTGGAGTGAACTACATGATGAAATCTACGAATCTACCGCCTTTCTTACATTTGTCCTTGGTTTGTACACAGTGTCAAATTCACTGCCATAGCCCTTATTGAAGCCTTCAGGAGGATTAAGTTTATGTAGTATTTGCTTCATGACGGATGTCCGGTTTGGAACAATGATTGTGAGAGGCTTGAGTAAGGTCGAAGTTTTACGGATGTTAATTACCAATACGGGATCTGACTTTTCCATCTTTGGGTACCTCTCTTCCTCTCCCTCGAGCTATTTGCAATAATGATTGGTTTATTGCACCACCTTCCTTCTCTGCAGGCGACTAGTTCTGAAAGTGGCATGACCCAGATGGGGTGAGAGTTCTCTCGTGGGCTTGGAGATGGGAGAGCTCAGGTAGGTTTTGAGCATCGTGAACGCCTCCTGGCAGTGCGCGTCCCACTAGAAGGCCTTTTTCAAAACCTGAAAGAAAGGCCGACATTTGTCGTTGGCCCTAGATACAAAGCGGCTCAGCGCAACCATTCTCCTTGTCAGGCGTTGAATGTCTTTAATGTTTGACGGAGGCTACATATCAAGCACGGCCTTTATCTTATATGGGTTTGCCTCTATTCCTCGGTTGTTGACTTCTCATTCGTACTGTGGAGACTCAGAAAGCGCATTTAGGCTGGGTTCGCTATATTATAGCTTCTTAGGACCTGGAACGCCTCGGCTAAATGGGTTATGTGGAGCTTAGCTTTTATTGATTTTACCAGCGTGTCGTCTATATATACCTCCATAAATGTCCCAATTTGTTTCTAGAACATCCTGTTCACCAGCCTTTGGTAGGTGGCTCCTGCATTCTTTAGCCCGAAGGGCATTACTCAATAAAAGAATGTTCCCCGACCGATGACAAATGAAGTCTTCTCTTGGTCGTTGGGGTCCATCTTGATCTAGTTTGGCAGAAGGCGTCCGTGGCGAGGAGTTCGTGACGATCGTAGCGTACTATGAGATGTCAAGGCGGGGGAAGCTATCGCTAGAGGCGAGGCCACGTTGATGTCTGTGGTCGAGTCTAAAGCCGCCCTTGCCATTTGCTTTTAGCGAAACAAGCGTTGTGACCATTCGAATTACTACTTCTCACGATTGCTTGTGCTTAGAAGACTTCTGAATCTTCATTGATCGCCTTT